>CM039730.1:2720477-3328088 GCA_022539455.1 Dendrobium nobile
TGACGTGAATGCTCTAGCCGAAGACTTAGCGGAAGGACGCCGATCATCTTGTTTAACTCTGGCCGGAGGTATCCAGCGAACATCCGCCTCCATTCGTTTTTCGTAAAAAAAAACGGAAAACGAAATTTGAAAAATATCGTTAAAATGCTTAACTTCTTCAAAGCTTCTCTCTCTTAACTTCTTCAAAGATTACATCCACAGCAAGCTTTGTCTGGGATAGAAAAATAGATGTATCGCTAGAATATTAGGCTACAGAAGTGTCTCAAGGCTTGAGTATTTAGGAATCCCCCATGGCTATGTGCAAGCTTATTGCTTCTGATCTTAAGAAGATCATCAAGTCAGCCTCAGATAAAAGAAATATTTAGGGATAGTGGCACCTCTGGCTTTTGGGCAAGGGTTCACTAATTTGTTCTTTTCTTTTGTCCATCCCAGCCAATTTGATATCCCTGACTATTGTACCAAAGGGCATTATGGTGGAGCTTGAAAGTATGAGATGACAATTCTTATGGTTAAAAGATAAATTCCAACGAAGAATGCACTACAATTCATGGAATGAGCTATACAAGCCAAAGAGGCTTGGTGGGCAGGGCTTTTATTTTAGCAATGAGGGCATGTGGTCACTGCGTGCATGGATTTCGGGGGCTTACTAAACTTAAATTCCTTTGAACAGGATGGAATGGCAAGATATGGGAGGAATATCTAGCAGGAATTGTTAGCCCGTAGTGTGTCCAATGCCTGGAAAATTATGGTAGATGGTGCTAAAGCCCTTAGACTGATTATTTAATTTCTTATTAGGGATGGAAACATGCAGAATCCTATCAAGATGTGTGGATTCTCAATAAGCCTCTTTACTTATAGCTTACATTTTTGAATGTAGAGAGGAGCGAGAACATGAAGGTGACTCAACTTCTTGATAGAGATTTGCATCTTGATATCAAAAAACAATGGGAATGATTTGGGGGATTCTTGCTTGATAGAATCCTTAACATAGAAACTTCCCACCTGTCTGGTACGCATCAGCCTGAACTATTATACTATGAACAGGGTATGATTATTACTACTATGGCTTATCAGGCAACAATGTCGGGAGACAAGTATTCTTTTAGTTGGTTCAATCATTTCAAGCTTAACCCTAGAGAAGATTTCATTTGGTAGCATTTATTGACAGATGTAATACAGACAAATGTTTGGCCCTTCCATCATAATTTCTCTAATAGCAATAACTGCCCGTGAGGTTGTAATGAAAGGGAGCTAATGGAACACTATGTGGTCAAATATCAAGAGCTTTCATAAATTAGGACTAATATAGATCAGTGGGGAATTGAATTGCCCAGCAAATTATCCCTTAAAGCTAAATAAACTGAGCTCCACCAACTAGCTAGAATTAACCCCAGTTTAGGCTGTCTCTTTTGCTATGTCATCTAAAAGCTTTGACATGCTCAAAATGTTATGAAGCACAAAAAACCCTTTACTACCCCCAATATTATTACTGCTAATGCTTCTACTATTCTTCTGAAACCCTTTATGATGCTAGCTTTGGTGCAATCGAGCAATATTTAGTTCTCTTGGCTTCCTACTCATAAACAGTCGTGACCCCCTACAGGATAGCTCAAAATTAATTTTAATCCCTCATTGCAATAGTCTAACTAAGTCGAGCGGGGTGCAATTTTTAGAACTCATCATGGCCAACTTGTCTTATTAATAGGAAGGTAGTTTGAGCAGTGGGACATGACTAAGGCTGAGTTATTTACTGTTGTCTCTATTTAGGATTCCCTTCTGCCTTGGATGATTACGATGGATGGAGTAATAATTAAAGTTGATTGTATCAATGCAATTAAGTGGCTCTTGGACTTGATGAACAACAAGCATGCCATTCATTTTCACAAAAATAAGACAGATATTTCCTTTTTTTTTTTAACTTTAAGTAGGTACACTTCAGCAACATCCCAATGCTAAGCAACGGAGAAGCTAATTTTTGTGCTCATTTTCCTTTTTTTGGGGATTTCTTTTGGGATAATATTGATGATAGAAACATTCCCTCAAGTTTTTTTAATATTTTGAATGAAGAAAGTGAAAGAATTACTCTTATATAGGTAATGTTTTGTTTGTAATTTTCCCTTATGTTTGATTAATACAAATGCAATGTTCAAGGAACCAAAAAATTTTTGATAAAGGAAGATAAACAGGTATAATCAATTTTGGATAAAACTCATGTGGATATAGAAGCTATAGATGATGCTAAAGGGTATGGTAATACAAATAATGTTGAAGGGTATAGCAATATAGATAATGCTAAACGATATGGTAGTAGTCTAAATGTGGTTATCAGGAAGTGTAAAGAATCAATTTTGAATAAATCTCCTTCACAAATTCTTGTCTCTAAGGTGATTTCTCTTTTTAATGGTAAAGCTGGCATTTCTAAACACAAGCCAAAGAAGAAAAGCGATAGATCATCAAAGGATCATCTTGTAAAAAACTAGCCAATATAGGGCCCTTGATAGAGCTTCCATACACTAAAAGGAGTTTTGGAATAAAGATGGATGCTAATATCCACTGCTCATTTATAAGTAGTAAACCACCACCCTTGATGAATAGTGGACGCGTCCCCTTTGGTTGAATAATGTCTAACATCCTATGTATGAACTACAGAGGTAATCATAAGAAGTGCACTGGCAATCATAAATGAAATTTGATTTAGGACTTCAGTATCAACTTTATTTGGTTAGTTGAAACTAAATTTCATAATATTAGAAGGAAGGATATTGATAAACATGCTGGACGTTGCTATATTAATGCTTGTCTGTCATCTTTGGTGAAATCTAGTAGAATTTTAACATTATGGAGGAATTATCTATCTTCCCTTCAGATGATAATGCAATCATATTATAGTATGATGGGAATCCTTCAAATTGCCAATGATATTTTCTAGGAAGTGGAAGTTGTACCTGCTAATAAAGATATGCATGCCAAAAGGCCGCTTTGTGATGACATTTCTACACAGCATGATACTAGAGTTCCTCTTTCAATATATGGTGATTTTAATTGTATTCTCTCCCATTCTAAAAAGAAAGGTGGGAAACATTTTTGATATTCTCTAGCAAAAAGTGAAAAGGAGGAGTTTATGATTAGAAATGACCTCCAAGAAAAAAGTTTTATTGGAGCTATGTTCACCTGGACAAGCAATAAAGATGTTAATAGAAAATTTTTGGCTCATTTAGATTATTGGTTAACTAATTCTTCCTTTTTGGATAATTACCAAGATCTTCAAGTAAAATATTTGAATTGATTGGCTTCTGATCATTGCCCTATTTTATGTTGTTTGGAAGGGGATAATAGAGGACAATTTTCAAGCTGGCTGAAATTTGAAGACATTTGGTTATCATATTTGATGGCTTGTAAATTGGTATACAAAAAATAGGCCTCCCAAGATTATGAAACAGAAGCTGCTAAATTGCAAAAAAAGTGTAGAAGAACTCTTAAAGCTTTAGTTTTTTGGAGTAGAAATAAAATCAATGAGTTAACTAGGATGAAGGCTAAACTGGAAAGCAAAATTACTGATTTGTAGCAGCTAAAAAGAACTCCATAAGGACTTAGTGTAGAATAGGTAGTCTGTCTTAAGCACAAAGTTAACCTTCTTTACAGCATGTTAGCAAGGATTTTGGACTAGTGGAACTAGCTTGCAAAGGTAAGATGGATTGAAGAAGGGGATGGAACTACCCATTTCTTTCAATCAAAACCTACTGCTCGTAAAAGATCAAATCACATTCCAGAAATGATGCTATCTGATGAAGAAGTTACTTAAGATAATATATGCATTTTCAATGTTATCTTTGACTTTTTAAACATAAGTGGAAGAATAAAATGATCATTGATTATGAGTTGCCTACTTTTGATGAACAGAGAAATATCGTAAGCAAAATTGCTGATAATCTGAGTAGGAAAGTTAGTGAAGTAGAAATATGGGAGGTGTTTAAATCACTTGGTAATAATGGATCTCTTAGTTGAGGTGGAATTACAACATCCTTCTTTAAGCATTTCTGGGACATTATTGAGAGGCAAGAATCGGATGCTTGTAATAAATTTTTTCCACATAGGGTGTATGCTGAATGAATGGAAAGACATGGTGAATAATTTAATGCCAAAGGTGAATCAACCTGTTCACCAATCCATGCTGACACCCATCAGTTTGTGCAGACAATATACAAGATTACTAATAAAGTTCCTGTCAGTAGACTCAAAGTGGTTCTACTAAATATTATAGTGGAATAATAAGCTGCTTTTTTTACCAGGAAGTTCAATTTCTCATCATTGGTCAATTGCTCAAGAGATGATAAAAAAATTTAACCTTTCAACCACAACAAAAGGATTTATGGCCAATACAATAGATATGGAAGAAGTGTCTGACAATATGAATTGGGCAATGCTTGATCTAGTTCTTGTCAAGATGGGATTCCCTACTAGATTCAATGCTGGGGTGATGAACTGTATTAAAATCCTCATTTCTCTTTGCCTATTAAAGGGAAAAAATTTTGAATGGATTGCAACAAAATGTCGATCTTGTCAAGGAAGAGCACTATCGCCATATTTGTTTATTCTGTGCTCAGAGCTTTTGTCAGCAACTTTACATCAAAGTCATCACGATTATGGAGTGCTAATTTTTGTTGGGGGACCCTTGGTCTCCCATCTTTAATATGCAAATGACATTTTACTTTTTGCAAGAGCTTCAATTTTTTAGGTAAGGAAGATTATGATGATGTTAGAAGTTTATTATTCATGGATTGGGTAGAAAATTAATTAAGTAAATCATATATATATTTTTAGCAAGATGATGCCAGAATGGAAGAAGAATAGGAGTATCAGATGCATTAGTTTTTGGAAGGCTAAACTATTGGAGTACTTGGGAGTTAAATATGCTCTAAAGAAACTTGTTAAAATAGATTTTTTTTTTCTATTTAGAGGGCCTGAGGTGTTGTGTTGGCCTAGGGAAATAGGCATCTATTGTTGGCCAGTAGAGCTACACTTATCAATGCTTCACTGCTTCCTTCACTGATGTTTTTAATGACCCATTCTATGGTTCCTGAAGGTGTCCTTTATGAAGTGGAGAAAATAATTAAGTGCATCTTATGGGAGAAAAGTATGGATAAGAAGGCCCTATATTTTGCATCTTTGTCAATGGTCTGCATACCAAAGAGAATGGATGGCCTAGGTTTTCGTTCAACTAACTCTTGGATTGGGACTCTTAGAGTAAGAATTACATGGGACTACTTATCCAAGCTGAATTGTCTATTACATAAATGCATGATAAAGAGATATGGTATGCATCTTGGGGAATGGAAGTACAATTGAAATGATTCAACTGGGTGGAAAATCATTTGTGAAGCTGCTGATAGCTTGAAGAATTACATTCAATGAAAGATTTGAAATGGAAAGAACGTCATGGTGCTGAAGAATGTCTGGATTTTAGATAGGCTGTTAGAAAAATGGCCTAAATTTTTTAATATAGAAGAGAGTAAAAGCCTAAATGTTACAGACTTCATATCTAATGATAGAAATCAGAATTGACATTGACTCAATGAAGTAATTGGTGAAGACCTGACTGAGATAATATGTGAAATCTCTATTGATAATAAGGATAGTGAAGATGTATCAGTACTTATTAAAAGTCTTATTAGATCTACTATTACTTGTATTGCATATAACAGTCAATTCAAAGTAATTGATCATCCATTTATGGACATATATAAGTTTAAACTCTAACACAATGAAAGAATTTTCTAGTGCCATATGTATCGGGGGATAATCCCAGCTAATCACTGGTTAAATAGTCGTGGCCTATAAGAGGATTTCAATTATCCATTTGGATGCAGTGAAACTGAATACATGGATCATGTCACTGGGAAATGAACACAATTGTTGCTGATATTTGATAAACTTCAACTTTAGGGCCTTTCAACACCAAGATTTAGAAGTTTGCCTGAATTTATATTGTATGTACAGAACATCCATGATGTTATGAATTTGTGGGGAAATTTTACTGCTATTATGTATACAAAAGGTTGAGAAATAGAAATACAAAGTAACATGGGAGGATGGTTAAAACTCTTCTAGTGATTACTTCTAAAATTCTTGAGATGCTAAATCAAAGATCAATCCTCTATTATTCAAAGCACTGGGATTCAACCTAATCTTAGGGGCTGAAAGTTTTTACTTCATGGGGTACGCCCCCCCCCCCCCCCCCCCCCCCCCCCCATCCGAATTGGCTAAAGATTACATTGATGGAGCCTTATGTCAGAATAATTAAGATGAATAGGACTTATAATTTAGGATAGCCAAGGCAAGTTGTTTGTGGCAGCTGGATGGAGTATTTTCCATTGGAAAAGCACTTAGGTGGAGTTTAGTTCATTACAGTTTATCCACAAGGTCATTGAGGAAAGGATGTTTGAGATGAAAGGGGTCATTACAGAAAGTGACAATAGAAGTATTATCAAGTATATGTAGAATTTGAATAAATGAAGAATGAAAGTCTCGGCCTCAACTTAGCAATATATTCAGCTGGATGAAGATGTTCCATTTAATTATTTTTATGCATACATTTAGAAGATTCAGTAACACTACCAACTTTTGCGCTTGAAGGGCCAATTCATTTGGCGTGCTGTCCATATCTTATATTTTTGTATCCATCAAGAATTCTTTTATATTAGTGAGAAGTAATGTAGTTTCTTTCTTACTTTACATAGTGGTTATTTTAGCCATATTTTTGCTTTGATAGTTCTCTTTGTATTAGTTTGATTGATGCAATTAAATTCAATATGTTAAAGGAACCAAAAAATTTAAGGAGGCACTTTAATTACCCACCTTTTGTGTCTTTTACTAGAGTTTCTCTTAAGAGTAAAGGTCGAGGCATAGTGGAGGGGAGGGGAGGGGGGGGGGGGGGGGGGGGGGGGGAGGTGGGGGGGGGGGGGGGGGGGGGGGGGGGGGGGGGGAGTATGACAGAAGGTCTCTTCCTCGCTCTGGTAGGGGTGGAGGTGATGGAGCAAATGTAGGTGGTCATTGTAACCGAAGGTAATCTTTAGTTGGCTTGGGTAGCAGAAAGAAGCTTGGGGAGATGTCCCTGAGCAAGGTGACTTAGGCCAAGGCAAAATCGAAGCTGTGGCTCCAATAACCATTCTCGGGATGAAAAAGCCCTATGGAGGGAGTCTCGTACAGGGGCATTGTTGATTAAGGGGAACCACTTGATGAGAAATACTTTTGGGATTAAGCAAGAGGAAATTTCTCCACCGATGATTAATTCTCATAAAGGGAAGACTGGCATTAAGATGAGCTACAACCTGACATTTTTGGAGGCACATCTTCGATTTGGAGGTTGAGGTGGGCAAGTTTGACTGTGCCCTATTGGCCATGCTCAACGTATCAAATTCCATGGACATTGGTGCTGCTCTGGTTGGCAACTCGATGGACATCAACAATAAATGGAATAGTTTGAATGTAAGCATTCCCACTCAGGTTGATATGGAAGTCTGTGATAACCGTATGCAAGGAGTTCATTATGATAGTTCTATTGTAGGTGTGAACCTAATGCTTTCAAATGCTAGAAAGCAGGGGAACCCTCTTGAGTGCACTCTTGGTGTTCGAGAAAATGCTCCAACCGATATGCCACCTTCTATCTTTGGTGAATCTTGCAAGGGTAGTGAAAGTAAGGTTACGATGCTAACTATATCGTTAAATAATATTTAGAAGCACCCTGAGCATGTTCGTATAGACAAAATAGTCGAGACTTTAGATATCTTAAGGAATGGGATCATTGTGGAGCTAAATTAAGAGGCGGTCAGGGGGAGCTTAGCATTATTGGAGCGAGCTATTATAGGGAAAGTTTTTGGAAGAAGGTTTTAATTTTTTATTTTATTCTTAGATTTCTAATGTTAGTGCCATCGATTTAGTTAAATTTAGCTCTCTACCATTAGTCAAGACTGCTTCACATGTATCTTTGAGATGATTGTTTCTTGGATTGCTGTGCTGAGTGGTTGGTCGTGGTTCATCAGTGGAAATATTATGAGATTGGAGAAGTGGTCCCCAAGCTTTCCTCTGGATTCTTTGAATGGCTTGTCATCACCTGTGTGGATTAGACTCCCCTTCCTACCTTTAGAGTATTGGGATATTTAAAATATTATAGAAATTTCCTCTATGATCAGGACCCCATTATGGATTAATACACAGACAACCAACTAGGGAGATGGGAGTTTGCTAGAGTGTGTGTGAAACATGATGTTAACAAAAGGCTCCAGGCCGGTATTTGGGTTAGTGAATTCAATGGATGGTTTTACCAAAAAGTAAAATATGTGGGTATTTGGGTGCTCGACTATGGTTTTGGTAAGGTGGGATAAATGCAAGAGCAATTCCCTATGAGAGAACCATCAACTAGTAGCAATTAGGCTATCTATCCCAGGAGTCAAAGAAACTACAAATAATATGTCGATGGCACAAGTAACATGTCACTTCATTTATTTACAGATACATTTTACCCTGTGTATCAAGATATATAAGCTAGTTAATTTGAAGCAACATATTATTCTTAGAACTAGATACAACCCATCAAAGCAAAGTGTTAAATTTCTCGCATGGTGTTCATAAGGAACTAATGTTTCTGATACAAACAACAAGCATTTATGATCTCTTGTTAAGAATTATAGCAAAATAGTAATGTCCTTAGTGTTTTTCGCATGATAGAATGATTGACTTATTAGTGCCCCTTGATTAGACAGGAAGGCCCTATTTCGTCTAAAATGCCCCGTTAATTCAAAAATGGCCAAAAAGCTTAATTATGTTTTACACAAAAAGAACATTTTTACATGTACATACACCTATATGTATCCAATATGCTATCATGATGCCCAAAAGGCTTAAATTGAGTACTTGTGAGTACATTTGATTGGGCTTGGGCACATTGGCAGGTAGGACCTTGGCACACTGGCTAGCATGGCCTAAGCACGCTGACATGTAATTCCTTGGCCAGATGCCAAGAACGAATACGGTACACTAACAAGCAAGGATAAAACACATCTAAATATTCTTTAGAATCCAACAATCAAAGTTTGCTTCACTATTTCACAAATTGTTTTTGTCCTATATGTATCAAGATATATTTGATTCATTTAATATGAAGCAACAAACTAAGCATAGAACTAGGCTGAATAAATCAAATGCAAGGGTTATGACCCTTGCATGGAGTTGACATAAAATAAGATTTCTCATACGAATAATATGCCTTTACATGATTTTATTAAGAATTATAGCATAATATATATATCCCAAGCATTCGCTGAGGGAAAAATGCCTTTGCGTCATATTTGAGCTTCCCTCCATTAGTTAGATAGGTCATAATACATTAAGAGTGCCCCGATAATTCAAAAGTGTTCAAAAAGCTTATTTTTTCCATATAAACACAACATTATTTACTTGATTGTAACTCCAATATTTCCCAGTATGCCATCTTAAAGCCCAAAAATCATAAATGGAGTACTTATAAATAAATTTGCAAGAGGATGTTTGTAGGCTCATGGACTAGACACACTAGTAGCAAGTCCCTTGACAACCTGTTAGATAGGTCCTGGGTACGCTGGCAGCCTAAGCGAGGGAAAGCTAGAAGCTAGGGCCTAGGCATGCTATTAGGCAAGGCCATTTCATGCTGGTAGTTAGAAACATGGCATCCTAGCAGGCAGGGCCATGGCATGCTAGTAGCTAGGTCCTGAGGATTCTAGCTTGAAGGACTTGGGTAACTTGGATGGTGTGGGCTTGGCTTTCTAACTAATTGTGTATGAGACTCTGATAGGCTGGGCAAAGGCACATTGGTAGGTAGAGCCTTGGAAACCTTATTGGCAAGGCCTGAGCATCCTAATAGCCAAGGCCTAAGCAAGATATCAGGTCTTGGACTTGCTAGCAGGTAGGGCATGGGCATGCTAGAAGTATGGGCCTGAGCATGTTGGAAGCTAGGTCCTGGTTACACTAGCAGGAAGGGTCTGAGTATGCTGGTAGCCAAGGCCTAGGCACACTGGTAGGCACGACCTAAGCATGCTGGCTGGCAGAGGGCATGGGCAACCTGGCTAGCATTTCTTAGATATCTAGCATGCAAGACTTAGGCAAGAAAGGACTTTTCAAACTAGCAGCTAGGTCATGACACTCTAACAAGCTAGGCATGGTAATTTTGGTAAGCAGGGTCTCATCATATTGGCAAGTAGAACCAAGGCACACTAGCAGCTTGTACGGAAGGGCCAAGAACATGCTGGCTTTAAGGAATAATTATGATGTATTACCTGGAACATCAAATTATTCTTTTACAACTAAGAAGTAAAGGCACAAGAAATATGTAGCTTTATTTATTCACAGATACATTTTATCATGTGTGCGTCATGATGCATAAGCCATCTAATATGAAGTAATATATTGTTTTCAGAACTATGCATAACCCATCAAAGATAAGGGTTAAATCTCTCGCATGATTTTGATAATAAATGAATGTTTCTAACAAAAAAAAATAAGCCTTTTTATTCTCTAATTAAGAAATTTAGAAAAATAATATTATCCTTCAGGTTTGCTTATATTAAGATAACTCTACATCATGTTTGGGATCCCCTCGAATAGATAGGTAGGGCCTATTTCGTCCGGAATGCTCTGGTAGTTCAAAAATGGCAAAAAAGTGTAATTGTTTCTGCCACAAAAAGAAAATTTTTTAATTGTAATTACACCCATATGTACCCAATATCTTATCGTGATGCCTAAATGTCTTAAATTGAGTACTTATGAGTACAGTTGATTGGGCTTGGGCACACTATAAGGCACAGCCTGGGCAAGCTGGATTACAAGGCCTAAGTACATTGGCATGCAATTCCTTAGCATATTTCCAAGCACATCTAAGACACACTAAAAAAAAGGATAAGTAACATCTAAATATTCTTTAGAATCCAACAATCAATGGTACCAACACCTAGTTGCTTCACTTATTCATGGATTTTTTTTATCTTATATGCATAGAGATGCAAGAGGGTCATCTAATATGAAGCATTATTTTATGCTTAGAACTAGGCACAACCAATGAAAGGCAATTCTTATGTCTCTCGCATGGTGTTGATGAAAAATAAGATTTTAAGTCCAAACAATAAGCATGTGTTTGTTGTTGTTAAGAATTATAGCATAATAGCTATACCAAACTTATTTGTTGAGGGAAAAAAGACTTTGTGTCATTTTTGAGCTTTCCTCTATTATAAAGGTATGACTTATTATATAATGAATGCCCTATAGTTCAAAAATGACGAAATATAAAATTTTCTTGCCATAAAAACAACATTTTTTACTTATTTGTACTTATAATTATATTTTCTAGAGGATGTTGACTGGTCCATGGACTGGGCACACTAAAAGCCAGGTCCTTGGTAGCCTAGCAGATAGGTCCTAGGCATTCTGGCTGTCAGGACTTAGGCACACTGGAGGCTAGGGCATAGGCATGCTTGTAGGAAGGGCAATGACATGCTAGTATCTAAAACTAAGGTATGATGTCATGCATGGCCATGGCATGCTAACAATGAGGTCCTGGTCATAATGGTTGGCATGCACTTGGCTTGCTAGCGGATAGTATCATAGTCATTGGCAGGCAGAGCCTAGGCATACTGGTAGGTAGAGCCTTATTATTCTGGCAGGTATGACCTAGGTTTGCTAGATCCAAAGCCAAAGAAAGATAGTAGGTCCTAGACATGCTAGGAGGCAGGGCCTACGGATGCTAGTAGGCATGGCCTAAGCATGTTGGAATCTTGGGCCTTGGCACGCTAGCAGCTAGGTTCTAGTCACAC
Organism: Dendrobium nobile; assembly: GCA_022539455.1. Classification (NCBI taxonomy): domain Eukaryota; kingdom Viridiplantae; phylum Streptophyta; class Magnoliopsida; order Asparagales; family Orchidaceae; genus Dendrobium; species Dendrobium nobile. The sequence goes on from CM039730.1 coordinate 2,732,315, forward strand.
TAGCAGGGAGGATTTAAGCAAACTGGTAGGCAGGGCCGGAGTATGCTGGTTGGTAGATGGCATAGGCTACATGGCTGATTGTGCTTTGACAACTAGCATGAAAGGCTTGGGGGTTCTAGGCCTGGGCAAGATGGTACCTACAACCTAACACTCTAGCAAGTAGGGACTAGTCATTTTAGCAAGCAGGGCCTCGCCATATTTGCTAGTTGGGCTGAGGTACACTAGCAGCTTTCTCAAAAGGGACAAAACACATTGGCTTTGGGGCATAATTATGATGTATAACTTGGCACATCTAATTATTTTTTCATAACCAACAATTAAAGGCATAAAAAAATGCCACTTCATTTTTTCATGAATACATTTTATCCTATGTTCATCAATATGAATAAACCATCTAATATGAAGCAACATATTGTTCTTAGGATTACGCACACCCCATTAAAGGTAAGTGTTAAATCTCTCACATAGTGTTGATATAAAATGAATGATTAATATACAAATAACAAGAATTTAAGTTCTTTTGTTAAGAACTGTAGGAAAATAAAAATGTCCTGCTAGTTTACTGTTAGAAGATGACTAAGCATCATGTTTGGGCTCCTCTCTAATAGAAAAGCAGGGCCTATTTTGTCAAGAATTCTTTAGCAGTTCAAAAATGGATAAAAAAATAGTTTTTATCAAAAAAATTACAATTTTACTTGTGTGTCACTCACATCTGTGCCCAATATGGTTATCAAGCGATGCCCAAAAGTCATAATTGAGCTTTTGGCACGTTAATAGGCTTGGGCCACTACAGGCCAGCTTGGCACGCTGGCTAGCAAGTTCTAAGCACAGTTGCATGCAATTCATTAACATGGTGCCAAGCACAACTAGGTCACACTGACAAGCAAGGATAAGGCACATCTAAATATTCTAAGAATCCAATAATCAAAGGAACAATCACTAAGTAACTTCACTTATTCATAAATTTTTTGTTCTATATGCTGTTAAGAAGCAAAGGAGGGTGAGCGTAATTGTAGCATATACGTATGCATAGAATTAGGCTCAGCCAATCAAGGGCAAGTGTTTTGTCTCTCACATGGTGTTAATAGAAAATAAGATTTTGCATCCAAACAACAAGCCTTTATATGCTCTTTTTAAGAATTATAGCACAATAACCATGTCCCTCAATTTCATTTACAACCGCATTCTAAATGTACTGTGCCATGCCAATCAAATGGAAGGAATCTCGAATGATGTGGAGTCATGTTTCAAAAATGGCCAAAAAGCTTATAAATTATTTTTGCCATAAATACTAATTTTTTTGCTTGTACATAATGCCACTAGTTCTCAGCATGTCATCTTGAAGCCAAAAAATCTTAAATTAAGTACTTATAAGTACATTTGCTAGAGGATGTTGGAGGGCTCATGGACTAGGCACATTAGTTGGAAGGGCCTTGGCAACTTAGCACACAGGTTCTAGGCAGGCTGGCAGCTAGTGCTTAGGGATGCTGGAAGCCAGGGCCTAGGTATACTAGTAGGTAGGGCAATAGTATGTTAGCAGTTAGAACTAGGGCATCCTTGCAGCTAAGGTAATGGCATATTGATAGTCAGGTCCTAGTTATGCTTGAAATTACTAGATTGATATGAGAAGGGGTGAATTGTGAAAACTTTATAGCAATAATTAAAAACCTAAGCAAGAGTTCTAATTTTTGTTGTTTCTAAATTTTAACATAAACATTAACTAACTATGAAGTAAACAATTGAACTCAACGTGCAATAAATGAAATCCTTTTTTTTTTTCTTTCAAACAATTTTCACCAAGCAAATATATGAAAAATAAATGCAAGCAACAACAACAATCAACATCAGCCTGTATCCCCTCGACGGGTCGGCTACAATAAATCTTTTGTTCCTCCATTGTTCCATTAAAAGTCAAATTTTCGTTTAAATCTAATATAAGAAGGGTACATTCCTAATATTTTCTAACAAGATCTTGTTTAGGTCTACCCCGTACCGTTTCTACCATAAGTCAAATCTATACCTCAACGGCTCCTCTCCTAATAACCTAGGGTCTCAGGAAGGCTGCCGTCGTATTATGTGGACCAAACCATCTAAGGGGACTCTGGCTCTCTAATCTATGCTTCTACTGGAGCTACCCCAACCGTTTTCACGTATAAGCTCTATTCGGATGCCATCTCTAAGGGGTAAAGCCACTCACCACCTGAGCATCTCATCTCTGCCAAACTTCACTTAGTTATTATCTTCTCTTTTGATGGCCAACATTTCAGGCGCACCATAAACAGTGCAGCGGCCTCCGAACCATCTATAGAATTGTCCCTTAAGTATTGAGGGGATACATTCGTCAACATAACACTCGATGCATTCCCCATCTCAAACCATCCAACGTGAATTCTGTCGACATAAGAGCCCCTATTCTATTCACAATACACTCTGACAATAGATCCAATATATCACATAACATGGCCTCTACGTTAAGTTTAGTTACGCCCAAAGTCACAAGCCCCCCGCACGAGGTTATGTACGTACTATAATATAACACGTCCATATATACGGTTTTGAGAATACCAAGCAAAAACCGGAGACCTAAGTTGACCTCCAGTAATTCAAGTTTAAACCTCAAACTCCGCTCGCTAGACTCTTATCAACAAGAAGAATATCACAGCAAAAAGGACTGAACCAAGGGTATATCCTCTGGCAGAATGTCCTATGAGAACATGCCATGACTATAAAGCAAAAAGATATGGCTTAAGCTAGCCTTATAACCCAGACCCGAAATAGGAAATACTTGGGAAACCTCCCCCCCTGTGTGTGAACGCAAGTAATACTCCGCATACTATCTGTTAATGAATTTGAAGTATCAAGCATTATTGACGCCGTTTTCTTTTTCAAGCACCTCCATGAGCACTCTTCTCCTGGAAACTTATCAATGCTGTTTCTAAATCAATAAATATCAGTCATGTAGATCCACCTTTAACTTGTCGTCTATATTTCCTCCACAATACCTCTAAATAATGGCATGGCTTCTATCACGTCGACTACCCCATGAATCCAAATTGATTACGAGTAAACAATTTAGCTATCACCTGCACTGTATGCTCCATATCTCGCAGCCCTCCAAAGTTGATAGTATGAACACTTAACTTAATACCTATTAACGTCAACTTGGCATACGTATTTCGTTACAACGAAAATTAACTCCTTTCTTCACTCACGGACATTTTTACTCAAAATAGGAATTAACAAATGCTGATTACCAGGAATCGCATCGTTGGCATTAAAGAGTACTAAAGTGAGGAACCGAATCCTTCATCTCACTTCACCCTATTGAATATCACAGTCCAATTACGTTCCACCCTTCATTTTTCTGTAAAGCCTCTCGAAACTCAGTTTTACTAATACGCCGTAAAAACAGAAATCGTTAGTTTTCATGTAGGGTGCTAGGTAAGGTGCATTTAAGGCAAGGCTTATAACACAATCTCATAACAAAGTTTAGCAAAATAGTCTCATCCATCTTTGTTGAATTATCATCTTTCTAAGAAAAGTCATTTGTTTGCTGATCATCTTTATATACACTGTCACTTAACTATAATCCAGTTACTACTCATAGTCCTTTGTTTGGCTAAACTGAATACATAATCTTTCGCCTCTCTTTTAAGGTATCTAATCTATTATAAAATCCTACAAAGACTAATGTCGTTTTCTTGTGTTTCATCGCATATGTGCTCTTAACATCCTACGAGACAACTTTATATATTTCCCAAGATCAATTTTTTAAATTTAAAAACCAATTTGAGACAAAGCGTGCTTATTTGTAATTCTGTCTTGCACATGAATTATGGGGAGTTCCACCACCAACTACTTTAACGTATAGGGAGCTGTGCTCCCTTTGATACTGCCAAGGAGACTAGTTTGCAATATTCGTTAGTATCACTACCACTTTCTCTTTTTTGCCCACAAAATTACAACCCCCCTGCACGAACAAAATCTTGAAATCAAGCTCTGATTTTCCAAAAATATTTTTGTTAATATTTTTTATAAATGTCCCCTCATCGTAAATCCGTAGAAAATCTGTTTTTACTTTATTAGTTATATTTTAGTCGCCCCTTCTTATCTTAAGTCCACAATTAAGATCCGATGGTGGGTACATAAATTTCCTCAGCAAATACACGTTACAATTTTGCAATTCTAAACGCATTTATGTCTTCTAATAAAAAATATCAATCGTGTGTTGACTATACCATTTTATAAGTAGAGACGTCTTTTAAGTTTTTAAATAAGGATAAACGTTGAAAAATAGTAAGTTAAACACAAAAATCCATATGGTCGTGCCACCTGCATTCATTGTTCCAAATCCAGGGCCACCATTAAGGCTTTTAAAATCATCCACCGCTCTGACCAACATGCGTTCCTATTTAAACTCCGCCAATTGAAAACTCTTTCTTCAAGAGGTACGTTGTTATTAATTCTTCAAGTCATTCCATAAAGTTAAATTTAGACGCATAAACCAAACCTACCTTTGAGGACAGTAACATTTTATAATAGTATTACAATCTATCCATCTACAACAATCGTAAAAGCTAAATTCGTATCTCCAATCCTATTAATTTTTATACATTAAGCCTTTAAACTCTTATCTAAAAGAACACACTACACCATCTCGACTACGATACGACTCCTACCCGATATCCAAGTTGACATCCGATAAACTATCAATTTCCGTAGCCTCTCACCAACCCATTTAGTTTTCCTGAATGGCACAAAAATTTAACGCCTATGAATCATAATACTATTAATGTCCATTAATTTTCCTTAAGAACCTAGGTTTTCCTAGTTCCTATCCTATATTTTAGTGTTCACTGGCTACTATCGTTTCCCATCCGTTTCCTTGATGGGGAGAACCCGTTGTCCTATTTAACACTCCAACTCCGGCGCCGGTAACTAGCCGCCCTGCACGACTTTGTCAGTATATTCAGGCCATACAGCGCATCGCTTCAATGGGACGCCCTAGCATTTATCACAATGTCTTAAGGATTCATGTCATTATTGTTTCCGAACAAGTTGTTACCTGGCGTCCGACTACTCTGAACGCTAACCCTCTACTTTGTGCTCATCTAAGGACGTGGGGACCGGCAATGGCAGTGGATATGAAAAGAAAGTGCAAGCGAATAATAATAAATGTAACGGAAAAGCACACTGGGAATTTGGTGAGATTGGCTTTTTGGTCAAACATGACCTCTACATCCACTCCCTGGAGCCTCCGCTACGAATATCACTAAAACTATAGTCTTCTCTTGTTCCCCCCATGGCAAGCACGGAAGCCCTGACAAAACCAAGTTTCAAACCACCCCAGTGTGGCAGCATGCCAAGCGCGATATTTCACACCCTCCTGGAGACAGCAGAGTACCTTCTCAGTTGTTAATCCCTCATGAGAAGTGGCAAGTACCGTCGGAGATCAACGGATATCGAAGAAGTCTCCCCCTAGAAGAGCCTCCACAAGTTTGTCTCCCGGGAAGGCCATAAAGGAGCAAGAGTCACATGGATGGCGAGTAACCGGTGATCTCCCTCACACCTTTCTTCCCTCACCAATCCAACCTTCTCCTTCCGTCTCTCAATACCCTAAAAATGTTCTCAAGAGCTCTCGCCAGTCCCTTAATCCCTTGCTCGAATCATTCCTCCTGCTCTATATCCACTCAAAAAGATAACTAAATTTGATACATAAAATTGTGCTCCAAATTCCCGGAAATATTAAAGTACTAGGTACTATCGTTAGTTATGATACACACGTACAGACGATATGTATAATATCTGTTCATCCTGGTATGAAGGTTTACAAAACCATTCAAAATAAATCGAACAGTAATGATATAACACATACCATACGACGCTCCACTCATCTGTTCGATAAGGATGATAGACGGAGGATTAAAACCATCTCGTGTTCATCGATGGGTCGATCAACTTTTAATAGTAAATGGATAAGGCCAAACAAGGATCGTCCAGGACGCATCTCCGTACAATCAAAATCCGGCCTCTATTCATCATATAGTAGAATAGGGTCTATCCACTAGGTATGGAACAATCAGGATTAGTACTCCAATGTTAATTCCACTAACTTATGGGGTTAAGTTTAAGTAAGTATTCAATAAAAACGTAAAGTTCAAAGATGTTCGTACAGTAACGAACGGCTAATTAAAACTGCTTAAACTCATTTGGCGGGCTAGGTTTTTGGATTGTAACACCATCGATAGTACGGAAAAATCATACATACGATCTTTCACAAAAAAATCAATTTGACCTAGATGAATCAACAGCCGATATAAGTCATACAGTAACGATAACAGCAGACAAAAATCATTTTTTGTTTCCTCTTTAAAAAACCTCTCCCCGTTGTGTGTGTGCCTATTGCGCTCAGATTTATATCAGGTTGTGGCAAACTCAGAAAGAAAAATAAATAATAGCAAACTAAATTAGTTACAGTCTCACCTCCTGTCGCTAACTAGTCCTTGAGTCTTCCCTGTGTCCTATAGATTGGTCTAATCTTTCGAAAATTTAGTACTACTCACTAGCAATGAAAAAAAGCAAATGACTATTCAATGAATAGAATGTAGACGGTATGTATTGTCATCATCAAAAGCTCAAACTAGGACATGGGATTGCCTACAATGCTAGTATCGACGCTCACGCAACTTGGCTAGCTTGGGATTTTCTTGCTAGGTGGCAGTGTCTTAGCGTTGGTAGGAAAGGAGCACCAGGTCTTTGATATACTGGTAGGAAGGCCATATGGATGCTGGCACATAGGGCCTATGAATGTTGGAAGGCATGGCCTGAGCATGCTGGTAGCCTGGGCATGGGCACACTGGCAAACAACTCTGGGGCACCCTAGCAGGTCAAGGTACTGGTCACGAGTTGATAGCCACGGTCTAGACGTCCAAACAGCAAGCAAGCATAGGCTAGCAGGCATAGGCTGGCATAGGCTGGGTGGGGGCTAACAGTGCTAGAATCAGCTAGCATGTAAAGCGCTTGGGCAAGTAAGGTCCTTGGGCATGACGTAGGTATCAGATTAGTACCAACCATCAAAGTAAGTATTTAAATCTCTCATACCGAGTTAGATAAGAATGATTAAAATGATTCGTGTAAATCAAAAAAATAACGCTTTATGTTTCCTCTAGTGAGAGCGATATAAAGAAAATAGCAATGTTTTACAAGTTTACTAATAGACCCTGCATCATGTTAACAACATCTGTAACCCTAACTCTATAAAATGACACAACTGTAACCTTATCATGTGGTAATCTATATGGATTGCCCTCCCCATTTGTTCCCTCTAACAAAATTCTTTGAAAAATTGGACAAACGTGCCCAATCTTTCCACATTTGGAGCATATAATTGGAATGCTTTCATACTCAAGAGGTTGGAAAAACTTACCATATAATCCCCATGCCCAAATGCCTTTGGGAAGCTCCTAGCATAATGTTAGTTCTGAAATAAGACCTATTGGGAGCAACATTGCCCTCACCTAAACAACACCTTACCTTATCTTGTTCACTTATGGGATTGTCCCTCACCATATCATCGATCTCCATTTCGCACAATTTTGAAAAATTGGATAACTTCTCCCTATGATCCCATCCTTTCACATGTTGGAGCAATATATGGGAAATTCGCTTCATACTAACATGTGGAAAAATTACCAGTACAACTCCCCATCCCAAATGTGTTTGCCAGCTTCCTAGCTAGATAGAAGTATGACATAGATATCTATGTCTGCGGACCGCCCCCATGAACTATATTGCATCCATCATATTGGTTATTCACCATCTACAATAACCTCCATTCTAAACTTAGCTCATCCTAGTATTTAAGAGGTAAATTAAGCAACCTAATCCATACATAGAGATAAACCCTCCAAATGACGTTATGTGGAAAGAGCTAGTGGGTCCATTTATTTATACCAATTGAGTTCCTTGCTAACAGACCACGGGCCGCCAATAATTAATTATCCTAGATTCTGTCAGTGCCCAAACTATAGGGTAGAAGCATTTAAAACCCTAATAAGTGATATATGACAAATCCCAAATGTGCATTTCCCGTTGTATTTATGTTTGCGATGACCAAAATGGTCATTCTTCGCCGCCAAAAAGCTACTACTCCACGAATCTCTATCCTAGTTTCTACACTTTACCCTCTTAGCCCTAGATAGGATCAAAGTTACTAGCCCATTTTCTCTCAAGATACTATTAATTTCCTCTTTTAGAGGAAGAGGCATATGTTGTGGCTTCACCAAGCCTTAGGAAGAAGATTTGCCCCCCGTATATTGTTGTTTGTATTACTTAGCCAAGCCTGAATGTCACTACAAGGACATGTCATGAGACTTCTCTTACAATAGCAGTCTCAGCAAACTACCTCACCTGCTCGTCATAAGTCCTTTCCCTAAAATCTCCTTGAAGATGAGAATGGTTCATGGAGCATTGCCATAGTATAACCTGGTATGGTGTATGACTTGATGTTTTGAAGTTAATCCCAAAATGCTGACATTTAGTCAAACATCTATCCGAATATTTGTCCCTATAAAGTTTAGAATGAATCTGCTTCATTATTAGTCAAAGAAAAAGCCAGACCAATGAAACAAATCCTGTACACGTTGGTTTTTTCCTTTTTTTATAGAAATAAAACAATATTTATTTTAATCTGAAGTTCTCAAATCTCTATAAGGGCAAGACTCTATAGTTAATTACATTCTATAGATGGATGCTCCTAAAAACTCTCTATTAAAGCAGCAATTTTTTACCCCTTTGGCTAGCATCCTTGATGCTTATCATCTGTCCCAAAAGGCTAAAATGGTAGGGGATATAATATGGTAAAGATAATGATGTGTAAAGGAGGTTTGTCCTCACTTGATCATTTAGGGTGATTAGGCTTAGCTTTAACCTAATTTAAGAGTTAGAACTTGTTTAAGGAAACTCTAAAAGCAGTATAGGATGTAGGAATTGTTTGCAATGGGGGGTATAAGTATTTGGAGCAATTTGAATACTTAAAAGACCATTTGGCTAATCATTGATGGTTTGACCAATCAATGAGCCAATAATTACTGAGATGGTATGTAGAAAGGTTTGATTAGATGTCTTAGAGGGAGTTTGATGCTAATAAATTAAAGTTTGAATGCATGGGTACATATAAATGGGGGGTTTGACCAAGTAATAATGAGTTGACTTGGTCAAGCTCATTATGATTTGACTCACCATTATTTGAAACATTTTTTAGATATGAATTGAATTTGATTTGAGGCTGGATAAAATCTAAAAAGTATGAGTTATTTGCATGGAAGCATTTGACTATATATTGACCTAATTTGACCATGTTATATAGTTTAACAAATCAAGTCAAGCATGATTTAACTGAAGAAGGGTTTATATAGATTCAAGATATGAAATTTAATGGTCTTGAATATTTGAAAAGATTGATTTGAGTGGATTTAACAATATATGGTGAACCAACCTTATGTTTACTAAATATGTCAAGACATGGATCTGGCTAATCTAGTCAATAGTTTATTGGATCAGGGGACTAATCAGGTCCAACTCACCGAAAAATAAGGTCCAAGGTTTTGATGTGGTGAAGAATGGATTTGAAGTTCTATTGAATGTAAATAAGCTTAATAGGTTATTTATTCAATCAAGTCAAATTTAGAGTTGGGTTTAGGGTTAACAAATTTGATTCGATCATTAGAAACTAATAAGCATAGTCTTATGGACTTGAAGGGTCATTTTAGTCAAAAATTACCATTTGGACCCTTAAGGGGCCATTTGGTCAACAAGGGTTAGACAAAAGCCTAAGTTTGGTTCCAATAGGTTCAAAAAAATATTTTGGATCTAATAAAAGTGGTTCCATGTAATGATTAAGTTATTTGAATTGAAATGACCATTTAAGCCCTTAATAATTTTGTCAAAATATGATGACTTGGTCAACCAAGCTTTTCCAAGGTTTAGATTTAAGTCTATGTCACTTCTAATGGGGTTTAGGATGCATTAGATGATTTTTTAATATTTGATTTCACTGATACATGTTGAAGTTTGAATGAAACTTCAATTTTATCCTTAAGGGTTTTTTTTTTTTTATTTGACCCCCTTGTCAATTGTAAGTTAACTTGGATCAAATAAAATGTATCTTCAAGCTTTATATATCATAACAAAGAATACTAACATTATCAAAAGTCTTGAGAAAAGTCCTATGGTCACATTCTACAAAGTGGCAGGTCTAGTGGCATAGGCTAGAAATATTTGAAGAGTTTTTAATCTTTGGAATTCAATTCACTTATGGGGCTAGAGATCTCAGATTGGATTCAAATTTATAGGGTTGAACCTAGGAACATTACAAATCAATATACAATTGAAAAATCATAAATCATATGTCATCTGATTTGGTTTTGAAGTGATTGAGAAATCACTCAAAAAGGGTTTTAAGATAGGGGCCCTTAACTTTGAATTTTGGATTGGAATCTTAGATTTGAGCTAGATTTAGAATTTTATAGATTGAATTTAAATTATCAAAATCAATCACAATTAATTGAAAGATTATTATTGGTTGGAGAGGATTGAAGCTTGATTGGAGATTAGATTGCAATTTAATTGAAGTTTTGAATTGATGTTTGAATTAATGATTGAATTGAAGTTTGGATTAATGTATGGATTGTGTTTTGAAATGAAGTCTATGTTGAGGATTGAGTTAAAGTCTGGAGTGATGTTGACTCAAGGCTTGGTTGAAGTCTATATTAAGTTTTTGATTAAAATCTAGATGATTGTCAACCATTAGATCAATAGGTCGAAGTCTAGATGGGTCTTAGTAATCTCATACAAAATGAGATTGATAACCAAATTATATAAAGTAGTTTAAAATAAATATCAGCTCCTAAAAGATAGTAACATGAAATAAGCTCATGAAGAAATATAACATGACAGAGCATTAAGCTTGCCTTGCATTTAAAATCTAGTAATATGTCATCTCACATATAAACATGAGTTAAGTATTATTCCGTAAATAAATAATTATAAAAAATTGTAATAAAAATTATAATAATATATAATTATAAAAGATAAATTATTTGTAATTAATTTAAAAAAATAACTTATTTTTATAAATTGGGTAATCTTATTCAATATTAGTACAAATGAAATATCAAATCAAAATGACCTAGTTACATGTTGCATCATTACAGTGGCTATTACATTTTAGTCAAATAATAAGACAACATATATTTTCTAAAATAATAAATAAAAAACCTTAATAATTTTTATATAATTATTTAGATATTACCTTTCATTTATAATTTATAATAAATTATGTAATATTTAATTTTTAAGAAATTTTAAATAAAATTAAATTTTGATATTAGTACAATGCAATTAATTATGAAACTGATTATCATATTTTTATTTACTTATAAATCTTTTTAACATGATAAAAATTATAAATAAATACTTTTAAAAATATTATTAAAAAAATTATTAAATTTAAATTAATTTAATATCATTAAAATTGATGCTTGGGCTCTATTTCGATACTCTTCACTTGAGCCAAACATAATAAGAAAATCTCCTACTTTAATGATATTTTTTAAGGTGTACTTAGCTATGAGAGTATCATTATCTTTTTCCACTTTCAGTAATCCTATATAAAATGCTATATCTTTAAATTGTACTTTTGCCATTAATATTATGTCATCATAAAATATAACATAAATATATATTATAAAAACTAAAATAGTAAGTGAATAAAAAAAATTACTACTTGGGTAAAAAACAAAGATATTTTGATAAGCATATAATACATATAAATTAAATAATAAAATTGAACTTTTGAAAAAAAAATAGCAAAATATGATTTTTTTAACCTTTAATATTCCACTATATCTTAAAACTTATAATGATGACATGTCCTTATAAGAATTTTCTTCCAATGTCAACCTGAGCTTTGACTTATTATAATTTTGTAATTCTATTTATCATTTGTAAAATATAATAACAAATTATATTTTCAAAATCATAATATATTTAAAAAAATAAACTTATAAATAAATAAAAAATAAAAATAATTCAGTTTCAAGATGTATGATTAATGACATTGATGCTTATTAAATGATATCTTATAACAATTCCTTGCAAAAATTGATAATTTTCTAAACAGATTTTCAAAGAAAAAAAATGATATATTAGTTAACTAACTAGACCCATTATATTTTTTTTAGAATTTTCTTTAAACTTTGAAAGTAAAAAAAAAAAGATTAAAAAAAATATAGACATAAATTTTAACCACTATTAAATTAGTAGGTAGTTTGCAAACCACTACTACAAAATATTGTGGTAATATTAACTTTTTAATGGTAAATTTAGAAGAGGTTAAAACTATTGTCTATATATATCTGTAACGGTGATTTTAAAATTGATACTATATTACTATGAAAACAATAATTTTTTTGTAGTGATTTATTTTATGATGACATAATACTGATGATAAAAGTAATCTATAAAGATCCAGTACTTGATATAACATTACTGAAAGTAAAAAAAGAATGTTGATAGTTTTATAACCAAATACACCTTAAAAAATATCATTGAAGTAGAGGATTTACTGATTGTGATTTGCTCGAGTAAATTGTATTGAACTATAGCCCAAGGATACATTTTAGGTATGTAAATTAATTTAATTTTAAATATTTTCATTTTATAATATTTTTAAAAATATACATATTAATACAAATATTGCAATCGACTTCATAATTAATTATATTTTATTAAATTAAATATTTTCTTTTATTTAAATATCTTATATATTAAAAGATTATATAATTTATAATTAATTAAAAAATTAATATCTAAATAATTCTATCAATATTATTAGAAGTTTTTATTTATTATTTCAAGAAATTTCTAGTGTCTTATTAGTTAACCAAGAAAAAATAGTTATTGGAATAATATAATATGGAGTTGGTTCACATAGATTTATTATTTTACTTGTACTAATATTAAATAGGATGATTTAATTTATTAAAATATGGTATTTTCTCATTACAAATAATTTATCTTTTATAATTATTTAATATTCTAACTTTTATTTTAATTTTTATATTTATCTATTTATAGTAGAATAATTAGTTTATCTTTACAAGCAAGATGACATCTTACCAAATTTTAAATGCAAGACAAGTTTAATGCTCAGAAATGCTATGTTTCTTCGTGAGCCTAGTTTAAATTATTATCTTTTAGGAATTAATATATCTTTTAAAATTTTCAACAAAATATGGTTGTTGTTGACCTTATTTTTATATGATGTTATTAAGATGCATTCAAGCTTCTACAGGTTGATCTGATAGTTGAGAAGCATCTAAGTGTCAATCATTTAGATTTTAAACCTAAATTAAATCTAAAATTCAATCCAGTCTCCAATAACTTCAATTTAAACTTCAAGTGAATCCTAATCCAAACTTCAAGTGAATCCTGAATAAAAACTTTGATTAAAATCCTAATCCAAACTCCAATATAAACTTCAATTTAATTCTTGATTCAAACATCAATCCAAAACTTCAATCAACCTTCAATCAAACTTCAATTCTATATGTTAGAGAAAAATAAATCACCATGTAGATTTGATATTCTTCTGCTCTATAATTGAATACTGCATTAAGAATACAGTACTATTCTGAGAGATTGACATAATATTATACAATGGATTTAATTTCAAAATAAGATTTTAGAAAATAATATTTATATAAACACAATTTAAATAATAATATATCATCTCAAAAAATGAATATGAAGTTTTATAGAATTTGATTGAAAATAGAACAAGAGTTTTAAATATCTAGTAGTTCTTTTTATTAGATGCAACAAGAAGAATATTATATCTTCTTGAAGGATGAACATAATATTCATCAAAACATCCAAAAATAAGAATAAGTATTGTAAAATTCATAATTTATAATATCAAATTTAACAAGGAAAATACATGTCATTTGAGAAGACAACAAAGAATTTATATAGGTATATTTAGAAGTATAATTGAGTTTGAAAAGAAATATGCATTCCCAAAAAAATTTCACTTATTTTATAAAAAAAAATAAGATTTATTTTAATCTGGAGTTCTCAAATCTTTGTAAGGGAAAGCCCCAATAATTAATCACCTCCTAAGATGGTTGCTCTTAGGAAAACTCTTAATTAAAGTAGTTATTTTATACCTGTTGGCTAGCTCCCTTAATGCTTGCCATTTATCCCAAATGGTTAAAAAGGAAGTGGATAGGACTTGTTAAAGACAATGATGTGCAAAGGTTTTTTTTTTTTCCTCGCATGAGCATTTAGGGTGGTTAGGATTAGCTTAAACCTAATCTAAGGGCTAGAATTTGTTTATAAAAATCCTAGAAGTAAAATAAAAATAAAAATAAAAAATGATAACTCAATTTTGTTACTAGGGCTCTCTGGCTCTCTACTCCGTATGCTAACGACTTCCCCCTAACGTCTCTTAGTTTCTTTCAACAAAGCATTCTTCTCCCTTTAATTATTTTGTCTATTTTAGTGTTTTGTTTTGTTTGGCCTCTATCATCGAGCTTGGAGGAGGAGATTTGCACTTTGGTGGCGCCATTTTAATTTTCGTTAGTTAAATTTTTCCCTTTAAGAGACTCTCTCCCTTGAAGCTATTTGAAGGTTTTTTTCAACCTTAATCTTAATGGTGAGATTTCTATTACTCTTTAATCAACCTGATCAGGTGGTGATTTCCCTTTGAGCGTCATGTGGGGATGGTAGTGTTGAACTTGATGGATTCAATGGGAACAACTGTATTATTAATGGGCTGGATTATGTTGTTGGAATGGATGCAAATATTTCTTGTGTAAATTCATGCCTTTCATTATCTATTCAGCTTTAAGCTACAACACTATGCACTCTAGGTGTTTGTAAGAATCCTATAATTTCCATAACTGGTGTTTTGAAACAATCAGATGCTTGAATTAAGGTTGAAGTCAGCAAGAAGATCCCTAGAACTACCCTAGAGTGTTTGGTGATTACAGCTCTGCCCAATTTGCTTGGAGGAAGCCTTATTATACTCTTCTTGATAAACTACACGAGGATGAGGTTCTCACTGAGGATGGGATCTCTTTGAGCTTGAATGGTGAAACTAATCAAGAAAATATTTCCAAACTAGAACGAACTTTGGTTGGGAAACTTTTGGGTAAATGGATCTCTTATACCTTACTTCATGGTGAATTCACTAGATGATGGTCACATGTTGGTGATCTTAAGTTGATCACACTTGCACAAAATAGCTTCATATGTATCCTCTAAAGCTTTGAGGTACGTGATATAATCCTAAGGTATTGGCTTGGAATGGTTATCAAATACCTTTTCTCCTGATGACTTGAATGGGCTTTTATCTTCAATTTGGATTTGGCTTCTACATTTTCTGCTCATGTATTTGGATCCTTCCAATATCACATGTATGGCCTCTATGGTGGGAGAACCTCTTAGGATAGATGAGCAAAACACCTCATAAGGCCAAAGCTCATTTTCTTGAGTCTGTGTTTTCATTGATTTCACACAAAAGCTTTCACATTAATTCTCAATTAAGGGCGACCCCCATAATAAATTTTCTTGATGGCGGAGTGTAAGGGACTCTCTCATGTATTCTTCCATTATGGACACATCTGCGAAATGGTGGAACCTGCCAAGGCATGATAAGGCAAAAACTAAACAAAGGGCCACACTCCCAGGACCACATTGACATCCCCCAATAGCAAACTTTTGTAAACCTAGAGTCAAGGATTATAATTTTGATGATAACAAACATTTTTGGCAATCTTGTTTCTCTACTACTGTTACTACTGCACATCTATTTTGGTTGCGCTTCCAACTAACTTTTCAAGTCCACAAGGTCAATTATAATTCTAGCAAACCCAAGTTTGAGTAGATTAAGATTGAGTTGGTCTATAAGTGTATTTCTAGTGAGTTTTACCTTTTCTTGAGTTAAATGCAATAAGGTAAATCCTGATGCTAAGTAACCTTATACACACACACTCAAGGGAGAGAAATTCTAAAGTCTTAAGTGTTTTTCTATTTTTGATGATATCGTAAAAGACAATCTAGAAATCTCCTAGATGATCAGTTAAAAATAAAAACCCTAATTAGGGCATCTTTGTTAAGTTTGTCGAATTTAGCAAATTGACCTGGAAAATCTTTACATCGTCTTGGATGATTAGCTAAAATCAAAAAATCTCAGCCACCAAACTCATTTACGTAATATGTTATTAAAAAGATCTTATTCTAATTGTACTAGATAATCCCTTATCACCCTAGATGATTCATTAAAATCATGCCTAAATTAGTCAAGTGATTAGGAAAATAATTAAGGTTTGATTTATCGATCCAAGGCAATATTTGGTAACCAAAACACGGCGAAAGGGTATTCCATTACTCGAACACCCATGTTCGATAATATATCATTTGATTTTTGGAAAACTCGCATATCCATTTTCTTACAGTCTATAGAATATCGCCTGTGGATTCTTATGAAAGAATGATATTCTGCACCAACATGTGAAATAAATGGAATCAAAATTAAACTTTCATTTACTTAATAGACTCTTGATGATAGGGATCTAGTAGAACTTAATGAAAAATGTTTAAATTATTTTTTTTGTGCACTGAAGTTCGAAGATTACATCGATGTTTCAAAGATATCTGGGATAAACTATGTATCACATCTGATGGCTTACGTAAAGTTAAGCAATCTAGGTTGAATATCTTGATTCACGACTACAAACTCTTTTATATGAAACCTTGTGAGTCAATATCTAAAATGTATATTAGGTTTAAAAAAATTGTCACCTCCCTATATGTCTTAGGAAGATAGCACACTAGCTATAAAGAAAGTTAACAAAATTTTGAGATGCTTTCCTTCTTCTTTTGATGCTAAGATTACTTCTATAATTAAATCTAAGGATTTGAATACTTATTCTATTAAGAACTAACTTTTATCATTTATTTCTTATGAACAAGGTGTGAACCAAAGACAACTTGATATAAGGGACAAAAAGAAGGACAAAACTAAGGCATTGAAGACTAATGATATGGATAATGATTCCTCTGGGTCTGAAAGTCATGATGTTGCCTTAATTATTATGCAATTCAAAAGCTTCTTAAGAAAGAAACAAAGCACCTTAAAAAATGAAACAAAGGTAAGAATGGCAAGAGTTTTAAAGGTTCTATTGATATGATTTGCTTTGAATGCAGGAAGCCTAGACATGTAAAAGTTAATTTCCCTACACTTAAGGCTCACCCAAGTAAGTAGAAGGGTGAGGAGAATCCCAAGTTCAAGAAGGATGATAAATGGATCGAAAAGGCTTTATAGGCGAATTTTGCATCTGACTCCTCTAAGACCCAAGATGAAGAGAAGACAACAAACCTGTATTTAATGGTAGATGAATATCTTTGTCATTCTGACCAAGAAGGTGTATGTAATATGATCAATTACTTAATGTTTCTGAGATAATAAATTCAACCTATAGAAAGCTTAAAAAATTGCATACTAGCCTGAAACTGGAATCTTTAATCTTACAAAAATAGAATGAAGTTCTACTTAAAGATTATTCTACACTTAACAACAATCATATGATATTACTTGATGAATTTGATGAGTTAAATAAAAAGTATTTTATTTTAATCATTGAGCATTATTTATTTAAAGTATTGAATATTGAATTATAAACTACATATAAAGATTTTTATAGTCTTATAACTGATTTAGACAGCAAAAAGAATGCTTTAAAAATAGAAATTTCTATTCTTGAAAATTCAAACAAGTTTTTAGAAGCTCAATTAACTACTTAGAGAATAGAAAACCACCCACAATGCCTGAGTTTCACAGTCCACCAAATCAACATGCATCATTCAAACCTAGGAAGAGGCACTATAACCTGAGTACATTAGTAAACTCTTTTCTTGATGTTAGATGTTTCCATGTGGGATACTATGACACATCTCCCATACTTGCATTGTTCACCGTAGTTCACATTTGGTGTGGAGATCCAAATTGCATGATTCACATCATAACACACATGTATTATATTCTTCTTTCCACATAACAGACACAAACTTATTTGGGTTCTTAAATCTAACATTTGATGATTTTATAGGTGTGCTCTCACATAAGATCTCGTGAGAGCATGTGGTACCTAGCCAGTGGATACTCAAGCCATATGACTTGAGATGCTAATTAATTCATTTTGCTAGGTGTCAGGGCTGGAGGTAAGGTTACTCTTGGTGATAACACCACCAAGAAAATAATTGGCATAAGTACAATAAAAAAACACCAAGAACCTTTTGATTGACAGTATATTACTTGTTGATGGCTTGAAACATAATTTGCTCAGCTTCAATCAGCTTTGAGATAAGGGCTTTATTATAAAAGTTTTGTCAAATATATGCATCATATGCTTGAATAACAATATTATTTTGCAAGAAAAAAGGATTAACAATGTTTATATGCTTAATTTAAATAATATTTAATATGCTACATCTTTTTATTTAAAAATTGTAGCTGATGAGTGTTGGTTTTGGCATAGGAGGTTATGTCATGTTACATACAAAAACTTAGACAAGTAACCCAAAAATATTTAGTAAGAGGAATCCCCAAGTTTAAGTTCACTAGGGACCACCTGTATGATGTCAGTCAACTAGGGAAATATGTCAAATCCTATTTCAATTACATTAAGTACATTAGCACCTCTAAGCCTTTAGAAGTCCTTCACATGGATTTGTTTGGAACCATTAGCACAACGAACTTTGGGGGAAAAGTCATTCAATAAATTTCTGTCAAATAAAAGTGAGTCATTCAATAAATTTAAATCTTTCTCCACTTTAATTTAGAAGAAGCTAGATGATCTTGACCATCGATGGTGACCAGGTGGAGAGTTTAAAAAAGATCAATTTTGAAACTTATGTGAGAATTAAGAGATTTGTCACAACATCTCAGTTTCTAAGACCCCTCAATAGAATGGGGTAACTGAAAAGAAGAATAGGACCTTAGTAGAAGATACTAGATCCATGCTTGCTTAGTATTCACTCCCAAAATACTTTTTGCCTGAAATGATAAATAAATCTTGTTATGTGTTGAATAGGATGAATGTTAGATCCATACTGAGTAAGGCATCCTATAAGATCATTAAGGGTATGACACTCAACCTTTCTCACCTCTACATCTTTGGCTGTAAGGTTTTCATTTAAAATAATGGGAAATCACTCTTAAGAAAATTTAACCCAAAATCTGATGGAGTGGTCTTAGGCTATTCAAGTGTAGGAATATCCTTTAGATTGTTTAATAAGAATACTTCGGTGGTGGAGGAGACTACTCATATAGTGTTTGATGAATCTAATTCTAAGAAGTTTAGAGTAGAGGAAGAAGGTGAAGATGATGAGATTATCCAAGGAATAGAAAATATAAATATAGAAGAAAGAGTAGAGCCTGTAAACATTGATGAAGTAGGTGAGATTTTCCAAGGAGTAGAATCTTCAAATATGGAGAAAAGTGTAGAACCTAGTCACACTTTGCCTTGAGATTGAAGATATTCTTTGAGTCATCCTAAAAAACTAATCTTAGGAGATTCTTCTGAAGGAGTTAGAACTAGGCATAAACTTAGAGAAGAAGTTAACCACTCAGCCTTCATCTCAACGACTTAACCACCAACATTAATTAAGGCCATTCTGATGAATTCTGGATCTTAGCTATATAAAAGGAATTAAAATAATGTATTAAGAATGATATTTGGGTGCTTGTAAAAAGATTGAAGGGCCACAGTATAATATAAACCAAATGGGACTTTAAGAATAAAATGAATGATTATGGTGCAATGGTTAGGAATAAAGCTAGAGTGGTGGATAAGAGGTGTAATCAAATAGAAGGGATTATCTTCGAGGAGACTATTGCCCTTACAACAAGATTAGAAGTATTTAGAGTACTATTAGCATTTGCCTTTTATAAAAGAATTAAAGATTTTCCAAATGGATGTCAAGTATGCCTTTTTAAATAGCGTAATAAAAGATGATGTATCTGTAGAGCAATCCCCAAATTTTGAGAATTCTCAATTTTCATATCATGTTTTTAATTTAGAAAAGGCTTTAGATCAATTAAAACAGGCACCAATAGCATGATATGAGATGCTTAACATATTCCTACAAGAAAGGGAGTTCGTTAAGGGGAGCATAGACACCACCCTTTTTCTAAGAAAAGTTGGAGATGAATTACTCATTGTCTAGATCTTTTGAAAAATTAAATTTGTCAAAGTTTGAAATCCTCCTTCATATAACCAAAAAGGCTAAGGCACCTAACACTATGAAGAATGAGGCTTACTCCATATTCCCTCTGAATCATGATAAAGTTTAATGGGTAATGTATAATGTAGGCAAAGGAAAGCACTCAATGCAATATGAAGAAAAATCAAAACAGGCTTATAACCCTAATCATCAACCAAAGCTAGTGCTTAGATGAAATCATAAACCTTAATCCTTTCTCAATGGAGGAGAGCGCCAGAGACAGACAATGAGAATTGGTGATAGAACGTTCCCATCCCTTAAGGAGAAGATGAGTAAAGAAAATTCATTTAAGAGGGATAGTGTCGCTAAACTATTCTGATAAACACTCAAGGCTGATATGGAATTACCAGAAAGCAAAAGACGTGAAGAGGCTAAACATAGTGGAAACCCAAACTATTACCCATATTATATGGTAATTAGTCATATATCAGGGAGAACATAAAGAATTATGTTGACAGGTATTTTATTTTCATAATGTGTGCGTAATTTGTGCGTATGGATTGCGTAACATATGCGTACATAGTGCGTCATTTGTGCGTATGGGTTCCGTAATTTATATGCGTACCTAATGCGTATTTTTTTCTTTTAATGATTTCAGTAGCATGCCAATATTTGAAGCTGGGAACGTTATAATTTTAAGACGTGGGATGGATGAAATATTATCCGACAGTTACCTTGATAATGATCATGTTGATTCCTTTGCCATTTTATTAAATGAGAAGGCTAAAATTTTACTAGACAAGTATCATAAATTTTGTATACATCTCACCAATGTATTGGGTTAGTATACTAGTTTATTTTATATATAATTATATATTTCGTCTATTTTATTCTTATATTTATGTCTTGCAGCATCACAAGTTGAAGGATGAAATTTTAAAATTATTCATCGAACACATAAACTACAGTTCTGTTCATTCATACAACATTATACTTAATCCAATTATTGACAGTTCGCACAAGACCCTTCTGGTTGGTTACCGAAATTAGAAAAAGTGGAAATTTTACGATTCTGTTCCCAACCCTATGCATAGAAGTATTGCCATAAAGATTGTGAGTTTGATTGTAAGCTTATATTGCTAAAAAATTTTGAAATTATTTTTCAGTGAACTAAATTCTATTCCATATATTGTTCAGATTGCAAGATTATATAGGGATTGTAAAAAAGCTTTTAATGATAATATCAACAAATGGAGTTTCAAGACAATCAAGAAGGCGCCAACTCAGTCCAACAATACAGATTGCGGAAGGTTTGTTTGCAAATATATGGAGAATATTATTCAACAAAAAACTCAAAGTGGAGAGAGAGTCAAGATTGGCAGGGAAAAATGTCAAAATATAGGGCAGAATTCTCATACACATTGTTTTGTGCTGCGTTTAAATAAACTTTTCATATTTTATTTTTGTGTAAATAACTGATATATGTAAATTATCTGTGCATAAAATGTTTATCAATGCATGATATATGGAGTGTTTAGGGTCAATGATCCTTTATTCCTTGTGATTAAGAATGACTTCCTATGGTATTGCAAAGTACGCATTATATACGCTTATAATACGCAGTATAGACGCATAGAATACGCATTCCATACACAAATAATAATCCTTAGTTTTTCTTAAAAAAATTAAATTTATTTGGAATACTTCGTATCGTGAAGAAAAGAATCAGGAATCATTGAATATAGTGTTTAGGGTCAATGATCATTCATTCCTTGTGATTAAGAAGGATTTCCTATTGGTTTGCAAAGTACGCATTCTATATGCATATAATACGCAGTAAAGACGCATAGAATACGCATTCCCTATGCAAATAATAACACTTGGTTTTTTCTTAAAAAAATTAAAGTTATTTGGAATACTTCGTATCATGAAGAAAAGAATCAGGAATCGTTGAATATAGTGTTTAGGGTCAATGATCCTTCATTCCTTATGATTAAAAAGGATTTCCTATGGGTTTGCAAAGTACACAGGATATACACTTATTATATGCATTATGTACGCGCACAATACGTAATCAATATGCAAATCACAGTCCTTGGTTTTTCCTTAAAAAAATTTATTTAATTCATAGTTAATTGATTTGATACATTCCTTCAGTATGAATCATGTAAATACTCATTTTATTATCTTTATAAAATGATTATAAAAAAATTTTCAATGAGACATAGTATTTGTGTATACCCTTGTACTACACAAGTGATGGTTCTAGAGTGTGGGTGTTATGCTTCACTAGTTTAGCAGTCATTAGAGTATATGGAGAATCATAGGGGTTTGGAATGCTTCATCTTGTGAATAAAAGAATCAGGAAGGATTGAATATAACGTTTCTCACCATTGAACCTTCATTCCTTGCGATTAAGAGCGATTTCTATGGGTTTGCAAAGTACACAGTACATACGCTTATTATGCGCATTCGGTACGCGTGGAATACGCAATTAATACACAAATCACCTTCCTTGGTTTTTCCTTAAAAAAATCTATTTAATTCAAATTTAATTGATTCGATCCACTCCTTCAGTATGAATCATGTAAATAATCATTTTATTATCATTATAAAATGATTATAAAAAATTTCTCAATGAGATATAGTATTTGTGTATCCCTTGTGCTACACAAGTGATGGTTCTACAGTATGGGTGTTATGCTTCACTAGTTTAGTAGTCATTGGAGTATATGGAGAATCATAGGTGTTTGGAATGCTTCGTCTCGTGAATAAAAGAATCAGGAAGGGTTGAATGTAGTGTTTCTCACCATTGAACCTTCATTCCTTACGATTAAGAGGGATTTCTATGGGTTTGCAAAACGCGTGGAATATGCAATTAATACACAAATCACCTTCCTTAGTTTTTCCTTAAAAAAATTTATTTAATTCGAATTTAATTGATTCGATGCATTCCTTTAGTATGAATCATGTAAATACTCATTTTATTATAGTTATAAAATGATTATAAAAAATTTCTCAATGAGACATAGTATTTGTGTATACCCTTATGCAACACAAGTGATGGTTCTAGAGTGTGGGTGTTATGCTTCACTAGTTTAGCAGTCATTGAAGTATATGGAGAATCATAGGGGTTTGGAATACTTCGTCTCATGAATAAAAGAATCAGGAAGGGTTGAATATAGTGTTTCTCACTAATGAACCTTCATTCTTTGCGATTAAGAGGGATTTCTATGGGTTTGCAAAGTAAGCATTACATACGCTTATTATACGCATTCGGCACGCATGGAATACAAAATTAATACGCAAATCATCTTATTTGGTTTTTCCTTAAAAAAATTTATTTAATCTGATTTTAATTGATTCGATGCATTCCTTCAGTATGAATCATGTAAATACTCATTTTATTATCGTTATAAAATGTTTATAAAACATTTCTCAATGAGATATAGTATTTGTGTATCCCTTGTGCTACACAATTGATGGTTCTAGAGTGTGGGTGTTATGCTTCACTGGTTTAGTAGTCATTGGAGTATATGGAGAATCATAGGTGTTTGGAATGCTTCGTCTCATGAATAAAAGAATCAGGAAGGGTTGAATGTAGTGTTTCTTACCATTGAACCTTCATTCCTTGCGATTAAGAGGGATTTTTATGGGTTTGCAAAGTACGCAGAACATACGCTTATTATACGCATTCGGTATGCGTGGAATATGCAATTAATACGCAAATCACCTTCCTTAGTTTTTCCTTAAAAAAATTTATTTATTTCCAATTTAATTGATTCGATGCATTCCTTTAGTATGAATCATGTAAATACTCATTTTATTATAGTTATAAAATGATTATAAAAAATTTCTCAATGAGACATAGTATTTGTGTATACCCTTGTGCAACACAAGTGATGGTTCTAGAGTGTGGGTGTTATGCTTCACTAGTTTAGCAGTCATTGAAGTATATGGAGAATCATAGGGGTTTGGAATACTTCCTCTCATGAATAAAAGAATCAGGAAGGGTTGAGTATAGTGTTTCTCACCATTGAACCTTCATTCCTTGCGATTAAGATGGATTTCTATGGGTTTGCAAAGTAAGCATTACATACGCTTATTATACGCATTCGGCATGCATGGAATACGCAATTAATACGCAAATCATCTTATTTGGTTTTTCCTTAAAAAATTTTATTTAATTCGATTTTAATTGATTCGATGCATTCCTTTAGTATGAATCATGTAAATACTCATTTTATTATCGTTATAAAATGTTTATAAAACATTTCTCAATGAGATATAGTATTTGTGTATCCCTTGTGCTACACAATTAATGGATCTAGAGTGTGGGTGTTATGCTTCACTGGTTTAGTAGTCATTGGAGTATATGGAGAATCATAGGTGTTTGGAATGCTTCGTCTCATGAATAAAAGAATCAGGAAGGGTTGAATGTAGTGTTTCTTACCATTGAACCTTCATTCCTTGCGATTAAGAGGGATTTCTATAGGTTTGCAAAGTACGCAGAACATATGCTTATTATACGCATTCGGTATGCGTGGAATAAGCAATTAATACGCAAATCACCTTATTTGGTTTTTCTTAAAAAAAATTTATTTAATTCAAATTTAATTGATTCGATGCATTCCTTCAGTATGAATCATGTAAATACTCATTTAATTATCGTTATAAAATAATTATAAAAAATTTCTCAATGAGATATAGTATGTGTATCCCTTGTGCTATATAAATGATGGTTTTAGAATGTGGGTGTTATGCTTCACTGGTTTAGCAGTCATTGGAGTATATGGAGAATCATAGGTGTTTGGAATACTTCGTCTCATGAATAAAAGAATCAGAAAGGGTTGAATGTAGTGTTTCTCACCATTGAACCTTCATTCCTTGCGATTAAGAGGGATTTCTATGGGTTTGTAAAGTACATAGTACATACGCTTATTATATGCATTCGGTACGCGTGGAATACGCAATTAATACGCAAATCACCTTCCTTGGTTTTTTCTTAAAAAAAATTATTTAATTCAAATTTAATTGATTCGATGCATTCCTTCAGTATAAATCGTGTAAATGCTCATTTTATTATCGTTATAAAATTATTATAAAAAATTTCTCATTGAGATATAGTATTTGTGTATCCCTTGTGCTACACAAGTGATGGTTTTAGAGTGTTGGTGTTATGCTTCATGGGTTTAGCAGTCATTGGAGTATATGGAAAATCAAAGTTATTTTTTTTCTAAATACATTGCATTTTCAAAAACATAGAAAATAAGCTCTGTATACACATCCAGTACGCATTGTATACGCAAGCAATACGCAAATCAAATATTCCTCATAAAATAAATATCTCTAAAGATAATAATACAAATATTCTTATTACATAGAATTTTCTAATTTAATGATATCCATCATCAACTTCAGGTACTTTGCTGATGGCTTTTTTGAACGTACATCTTTTATGTGTTCCTGAGTGAAGCATTTGGGTATGCTTGTGAAATTAGAATGCTTTGCTCACTTTACTGATGGCTGACTGGACGGTTCCCGGCTATGAAATCGTCGGTCATGCACTTGGGCATGCTTGTGAACTGCTGTACTAATGCCTGACTAGACGGGCATGCTTGTGATATGAAGTCCTCCGTTAACCATTCGAGCATGCTTGTGAAATTGCACTGTTTAGCTGGAGATGGCTGACTAGACTATACAGAATTTATGAAGTCCTCAGTGAAGCATTCGGGCATGCTTGTGAAATTACACTGCTGAGCTGATGGTTGCTTGGAGTGTACAGAATTTATGAAATCCTCCGTTAAGCATTGGGGCTTGCTTGAAGGAGTCTCAATTTTTGTTGTGTATTTCTTCACTGGTGGTTTCCCTGTTAAAAAAATTAATAACAATATGTCATAATAGGCAATAAATCAAATTAGTCAGAAAATAAAATCATACTCTTTGGTTTCTTTTCCCAGTGGCTTTTCAGCCTAGCATTGGATTTGCCTTTAGGCCTATGCTTTAAAGGGTCTTTCAATTATACACTGCCACCTTGTGTAGACTTGTATGACTTTCTCTTCCCAAAAACAACCAAATCGAGTTTTTTAGATGCATCCCTAATCGAAGCCAGTAGGAATTCTTCACCACCCTCATTCAGTTGCGCTTGTGTGCTCATTTCATATACAAACCTACTGATATAATTTCTGAATATGCATCTGCTACTAGCTTCAGAGTTATTCTGAGAATTTTCTTTCAAATTTAGACCATAATACATATCTTGTCGAGCTCGTGCTGACCATCGCAACAGTAGGTACTTCTCGGAGATTTTTCCAATAACCATTTACCTCAAAACTATTATGCAGTTAGAACACAATAAACCCATCATTTCAAACTTTCTGTAGGAGCATTGAATGTTACCATTTTGTGCATCAAAATCAATAACCCATGGTTTAGAGTGATCCTTTTTCTCTGTGTAATAGAAAAAAATTTAGAAGAATCACTAGACTCATGCTCTACACTCATTACACTAACACCTTGTAAAAATTCTTGTTCAAAAAATGAATATATTTTCTTTCAATAAAATTGAACAGCTTGCTTTAATATTGAGCAGTTTTTTATTATAGATTCTATTTCGGACTGGCTGCATCTATAATCCTCATCCTGTTCATTCTGGCGCCAATTTCTTATCACCTTCTCTAAACCCAGAAAGCAATCAGTTATAGAACTTCTGGGCTTAGAAATACCCTGACACACATTATTAGTAGACTCGCTACATTGTGTGGATAGAATATCCATGCTAAATCAATCCTTATTGATGGTTGTTGATCACTTTTTCCTTATCCTATAAAGATCCTACAACCAAACATGATCTTGAAGGTTCCCTTGTATGATCAATTCAGCCCATGCATTCTCAAACTCCTCCTCAGAGTCACATCTGCTCAAACACTTATTGAAGAGGCCTATGACTTTGTTGTTGGTATTGTAGCACGATACTTTTGATGGAGCCTTTTTACGGATAAGCCATTGGCATAGTCTATGGCGACTGTGAGGTAGTGCAACTTCTATGGCCCTAGCCATTGCCTGGTCTTGATCTGTATATATTGTTTTTGGCTATTTATCACCCATCATTCGAACAAAAGTTGTAAACACCCATGTAAATGATTCAATTATCTCTTCGGACAAGAAGGCCACCCTAAGCAAAATGTTTTGCCAATGAATGTTAATCCCGACAAATGATGTGCATACCAAATTATACTTATTAAGCCTATAACTTGTATCAAAAATTACCACATCACCAAAGCATTCATAATCTATCTTACCAATCCCATCAACCCAAAAAAAAATTAACAATCTATCAAATTCATCCTTCTGGACATCCCAAGAGAATATGTTATCATTAAGTTGACGTTCTTTAAATAACTCAATCAAAGTATTAGTGTCCCCAAGTTCAATCTTTACTCTTTTTATTTTTTGAATAAAGTTATACGCATCCCTCCTTGTGAATCCAATATTTTTGACACCTCCAACTCCATCAGCAAGGAAGGAAAATGCATCAATGGTTCTTATCCCAGCATTTGTCATTACTTTAAGAATAGAAGCTTTTTCATCACACATATTCCTGCATGATCTAAGAAGATGCCGGTCTTCTGGCCTAGGCAAATCATGATTGTGATTTTTAATAAAATTTTTCACCTTCCAATATCTAGCTTCATCCACTGTAAACCTAATCATAGCTTGACAACCAGTTCGGGTATCTGATTTTCAATATTTCCTTTGGATATTAAGATCAGGTAACTTCTTGAAACCAACTTTTGAACAAACAAACTCCTTGGATTTTAAATTTTTGGAATTTGGCCAGTAATTGTGATGATCCTTACGAACACTAAAACCAAGATTTTGGCCATAATTACTATAAGCCTCGTATGCCTCTTTCTCATTAACATAAACATCCTGATAAATATGCAATAAATGAATTATCCAATATGCAACCAATAATCAATAAGTAAGCAAAATAATATGCAACCAATACGCAACCAATACGCAATCAATATGCAATAAATACCTAATATATGCGCATTTAATATGCAATGTATACCAAATTAATACGCAGATAATACTCATGTATATCAAACATATAAGCAATGCATACGCAACTAATATGCAACAAAACTTGGCAATAAGAAAATCGAACTACAAATTCATTATTGTACCCTAGCTCAATAATACTTTAAAAGAAGGGAACATCGAGTCTTCTTTTAAAATCAATTACAATTTAACATTATGTACATTGTTGATAAAAATACGCATCTTTGTTAAACACAATAAATACATTAAAAATCTTTGTACCCTAAAATAATTACATCAAAAAAATGACTCTGTGAAGAAATTTAATTGCAACATTGCTATAAAGAAAACTTGGAAGAAGGCAAACTTTACCAATAAGCTAAACTTTTCATCCAGTCGCACTGGTTTTAGGTTTTCTGCTTCATATGCGCTTGTTTCCTGGACGTCGGCATTCTCCAGGTTATCAGCTTCCTCCGAGACCTGCGAAAATATTATCTGCTCATAAAAACCAACATCCTCCTCCAGATCCAGATCAATCTCCATCTTCATCAGCATTTTTTCTACGAAAATGTTGGCTGAAAGCGTTATATATTGCAGTGATTCGCGCCTTAAATTCTAAAAAAAAGAAGCGCCAACCTAAATTTAACGTTTTCTCCCGGGTCGGGCCTTTGACAAATAATTTTGACGGGTCGGGCCTTAGCAGGTTGAACGATTCAATTGACTTTTTTACTTGACACGTAAGTGACCGAACACACCTCTGTGATCGGATTCCACGCAGAATAATTTATCTTGACGAGGAGACTGATTAATGAAATGAAGGGATTTTGAATTTTCGATTGAGCCAGGTAAGGTATTAATTAACATTTAATGTGGATTTGATTTTGTTTAGTATGACATTTTAAATTAGAATTATAATTTTGATCATTCCAAATTACTTCTTAACTGTAACGTATTATCTTATATTTTAATAATTTTAAATTATCAATTTTTAACTTTGACTATTAAGTGATCAAATAGGTAGATTTTATCATTTCTTGAGGATAAGAAAGTGCTTAAGATGATGGAAAATTTATTAAGTGTAAATCATGTAATATTTATTGTATTTAAATTCAATAAAAATATGTTATTTTAGTGGTGTTTGTGTAGGAAATGTGTATAAAAAGGTAAAATAATTATATGTGTTGAATAATGCCACAATAGCATCATTAGAAGTGCTGCAACATTCAATTTCATAGAAACTTGATGCTAGATTTAGACATTGCAATTTTGAGTTCTCTATTTTCAAGCGTAGCAGTGCCTCTAAGGTCAGCATCGCTGCGCCCAAATTCAGCACTACAGCATTAATGGAGCCTCCAAAAAATTCGGGCCGAGGCACCGACCCTTCCAACACCTCAACGCTAAAATTCACATTCTTGCACCGCAATGCTCAAAATTTAGAGCACTATGATGGAGCAGTTGCCAGTGCGAAGAGTTACACCGACTCAACCAAAAGATGTGACATTTCAATTATTAATCGTGCTAAATAAGCCGGCGCTACAGCATAACCAACATCATAGAGTTGAAGTTCTAATTCATATTTTAAGGCCACGATGCCACCTTGTTGAGTGCCACTGTGCCACCTTTTCGAGTGTTGTGGTGTCTGAGCCCGTCCCTTCACATCCTATAAATAATTTTTTAATTTTGTTGTATATAGAGAGTTCTATCACTTAAGTAAAATTCTATAAGTTTAAGTGTGTTTCTTTATGCCCCCTAAAGTAAAGTCTAAGGGAGCTAAGGAAGTGTAAGATACTTTTTCTTGTGAAAATATTAGTCTATTTTGAAAGTTCGTTAAAGATGTTAAGCCCTTAATAAACTAGCCCGAGGCTAACCAAGAAAGGGGGTGAATTGATATTTAAAAATCTTTCTAACAATCAAAGCACAATCACAAACCAAAATCACCACAGAAATCAAAGTGTAGAAAAATAAATGCGGAAATCGAAACAAAGAAATACCATACCAGATTTATAGTGGTTTGGTCAACTCGACCTATGTCCACTCCCCGAAGGCACCCTCTGAGTATTGCACTACAAAAGTGACTCTCCTTTAGCTCCCACAGCAAGGAGGAGAAGCCCTCATAAAAACTCCTTTCCGCCAACCCGGTGAGGCAAAGAACCCAACTCTTTTTGCTTCCTCCTAAAGCAGGTGGAGAACCCAACAACTTTTGCTTCCTCTTGAAGCAGGCAAAGAACCCAACTCCTTTTGCTTCCTCCTAAACCAGGCAGAGAACCTTGACTCCTTTTGCTTCCTCCTAAAGAAGGCAGAGAACCTCAACCAATTGCTGAAGCTTACCTCCCTTGAACCCCCAAGGACGAAGGACGAAGACTAGAGAAGACACCTTGGAACCTTGCTTGGAGCAACCTTTATGAATCCCTCTAACAAACTCCCCCTCATAAGTTCCTCCCTCTCTCTCCCTCTCTCTCCCTCTCCTCTTGGCTCTCTCAGGTCAAGACAGTAGCTAAAGGTCACTTTGCATGAGAAAATTTGGGTCCTTTAAATAGAATTTAAAGAACTGACATAATCATCCAAGACGATAGGAATATCATCCTGGCCGATCAGTATAAAATAGGCTCAATCAGCTAGGACGATTTGGGATGATCAAAAGAAAATTAGTTATATTGTCAAGGCCGATACAATATCATCCTGGCCGATTAGTTCAAATCTGAGTACAATCGTTCAGAACATCGTCCAGAATAGAGTCTAACCGATGTTAATCGTCCAGGATATCATTCCAGCCGATCCCACGATCAACCCAGCCAATATGATTATTTCAATCAGTCTTAATTGCTTTTCATAATTACCAGATTAATTTAGGCATAATTGTGCTGCATCGTCCAGGCTGATATGGAGATTGTCCTAATCGATGACCTAAAATAAAGAATACCTAAATTAATCATGGCGGTTGATTCTTTTTTATTTGAGCCTATCGTCCTGGCTGATACAAGGATTGTCTAAGATGATGTGCTTAATGAGGGCTGCCTTAACCAGGATGCCCTAATTAGGGTTTTTGTTTTTAGTTGGATCGTCCTGGCTGATATGAATATAATCCAGGCTGATGTACTAAAAATAAAAAAACATAAAAAATATCTCAAGTGTGTATGTGCAAGGTTACTTCACATCAAGAACCACTTTTACAATTGACTCAAGAAAAGGAAAAACATTACAGACTAACTCAAACTAAATCTACCAAATCTTGAGCTGGTCTTGAGTTGCGTTCAATCTTGTGGACCTGAAAAGTTAGTGGGCAAGGCAGTCATAGAAAAACATGAATATTTGCTATCATCAAAAGTCTAATCCATAATCTCAGATTCGCAACATATTTTGTGTAAGCAACTCCATAGTTGGAGGAAGGAGTGTGGAAAAGATCATTTGATCCTTTCATGTCATAATTTTCTTATTAAATTTCTTATATCTTTTCTTTCAAAGA
Organism: Dendrobium nobile; assembly: GCA_022539455.1. Classification (NCBI taxonomy): domain Eukaryota; kingdom Viridiplantae; phylum Streptophyta; class Magnoliopsida; order Asparagales; family Orchidaceae; genus Dendrobium; species Dendrobium nobile. The sequence goes on from CM039730.1 coordinate 2,764,113, forward strand.
ATGAAATGAAGATGAGTTTGTATGTTATATCATTCATGTCTGGCTAATTCTTTAATTTTTTTGTGTTGGAAAATTTTTATATGTGGGCAAATATATTTATACATATAAATAAAAAATTATACATTAGACTCTATCTAAAATTAAGCCAATTAAATTCGTGATCTATTTAAGTATTAAATTATTATTTGGCTTATGTAACATCTTAATTAAATTTGTATGGAATTAATTTGTGTAAAGGCCGTGTATTTATTTTATTTTAATAATGGATAGAAATAAAATATTTACAATTAAAGTATAAAAGGGTCATGGTCCCAAGTTTAAGTAGTTAAGTTCTCATTTCCCTCATTTCTCATCTTGAGTGAAAAGAAGGGGTTTCTCGCTCTCTTGGAGAACGCCGCTTCAAATGTGAAAGATAGAAAACCTCATTTTAGCATTTCAATGCATTCAGGTACACTTCTGATATTTCTTCTCAATGATTTGGCATTTCTTTCGAAGACGATTGAATTATTTTTGTCTCCATTAAATCCTAATAAGTGGTGTTAGAGCCCGGTTGTCATGTTGAATCAACGAGAAATAATTTTCTTTAATCGTATTATTGATTAATTTAGTTTTCGGTCAAAAGAAATGTTCATTTGAGAAATCTTTCTTTTGAATATTTATTTCATGTATGAGATATCTCAATAAATTAAAGTTCATTATTTCTTTTTCGGCATACTTTGTAAGGAAGTTTGTTTTTTTTCTTTGTCGATTTCGATCATGTTTTGCTAAAATATGATTAAAGCAAAATTAAAAGTGCACTTTCATCATGTGATCTTCTTCTCTGTAAAACAATTCAGTTATTTTTTGGTTTTATTTTCCAATAGACGCAACTATTGGAGAATTTCTATTATCTGATTATTTAATTATGATGCTTTGTTAAATTAAAACTGTTTTTCTTTATTTTGCAAGCCATTTTGATTATTTCAGTTACAGAAATACTGATTTAATATCTTGTAAATTAAATTGTATAGTTTTAGTTAATGGTTCTAGTAATCATTCTCAGTTTTTGAATCTTCAAACCAATTTATAATTGGGGAGATAGATATCAAAAACAAAGGAAGATGGAGGATTTCTACTATCTATGGTAGCTTGGATGCTTACAAAAGGAGGAATTTATGGGAAACATTACAGCTTTATACCTCCAATAACATTGGCATGGTTATTGGAGGAGACTTCAATTGTATTCTCAACAAAAATGATAAAAAAGGAGGTAGGAAATTTGTTTATTCAATGGGTGCTAAAGAGATGGAGACCTTTCTCTCCTCAAACGATTTTCATGAAATAAGGAGCATTGGACCAAAATTTACTTGGAGCAATAATAATTCTGGGAATAACAAAATTCTTGAAAGGCTGGATAGGTGTTATCTGAATTCGGTGGCGTTACGCTCTCATCAACATATGGTTGTCAAACACCTTGCAAGAATAGCCTCGGACCACTGTCCAATCATCTTGAAATTTCAGAATTTCAAATCTTACGCTCCCAAAGTGATTAAATGTGAAGATGTTTGGGTTAATAACCCGGCTACTCAGGCTATTGTTAAAAAAATCTGAAGCAAAAAATCTGAAGGAGATTTCGGCCAAATTTTAAATAAGAAACTGAAAAGAACCTTGAAGACTTTGTTCTTTTGAAGTAAAGACAAGCATAAATCCTTATTGGAAGGGAAAGAATCTCTCAACAAAGAAATTTTAGAATTGCAGGAGAAAGATTGTAATATTGGGCTATCAGAGGAGGAATACTGGGTTCTTAAATCTAAAATTGAATATCTTAATTCCATTTTGTCTCGTCTTGATACATGGTGGAGACAACGTGCGAAGGTAAAATGGGCTTTGGAAGGGGATATCAACTCTAAATTTTTTCATACTTTTGCTAGTGCAAGGAAGAATGCTAATTTTATAAACAAAATCAAAGATGATAATGGAGAGGAGACGTAAGATCAATTCTTAATTGAAGATGTTATGTTCAAATTTTTCAAAAATAAATGGAAATTCAGAGCTTGCAAACTTGAAGGTTGGCCTAATAATTGCTTTCAAATGGATGAAGATGAACTCAGCTATTTAAATAAAGATTTCTCTCTTGAAGAAGTTGAAGTCATTATTAAGAAATCAGGGAATTTTACTGCTCCTGGTTTTGATGGTGTTACTTATTCCTTTTTGAGGAAGTATTGGGAAATTATCAAAGAAGATGTTTGGAATGCTTTGAATCAGTTTTTTATTACTGGGAAAATGAATTCTAATTGGAAAGATACTCTTATTGTATTAATTCCAAAGATCTCCAATCCTATTTACCCCTCCAATTATAGGCCAATCAGTTTATGCAATGTTGTTTACAAAGTGGCGGCCAATGTTATTTTAAATAGAGTACTTTCAGTTATTCACAAGATAATCTCTCCTGAGAAAGCAGCATTTATTAAAGGGAGAACTATGAATGATCATATCATGATTGCACATGAGATATTTCACAAGTTCAGATTCTCTAAAAACACTAAAGGATTGGTTTCCTTCAAATTAGATTTGGAACAAGCTTATGATTCTATGGGATGGCCAACATTGGAAAAAGCATTAAGGTACTTTGGTTTTCCATCTATGCTATCTTCCTTAATTATGGAATGTATCTCTAATGCCAAATTTGCTATTATCACTAATGGGAATTATTCAAATTGGATTGAGGCTAAATGTGGATTTCGGCAAGGATGCCCATTATCACCTTATATTTTTATTATATGTACTCAATTACTCTCCAATGCTCTTAATCAAAGAGGTGATAAACTTGGATTTAGTATTTCTCATAATGGACCTAGGATATCACACTTGCTATATGCGGATGACATCCTCTTATTTTCTAAAGCAAATGTGAAGGAGGTCAAGGAAGTTAAATACATTATTAATGATTTTTGTGAATGGACCGGTCAAAAAGTAAACAAAAACAAATCTTGCATTATCTTCGGTAAAGCTGTCAATAGAAGCTTAAAGAAGAAAATTATGAAGATTTCAGGAATTCGTAGTGTAAATGAATTCCATTATCTTGGAACAAAAATTTGTTTGAGGAGATTAGTTGCTCAAGACTTTCATTGTATCATTGAGAAAGCAATGAAAATGATAAATGTTTGGGGGAGTAAAAATATTTCCTTAGCTGGAAAAATAAATCTTGTCAAAACTGTTTTGTTATCTTACTCTATTTTTCATAGCACTCATTCATTGATTCCTAAAAGCACTCTTTAGGAGTTGGAAAAGCTATGTAGAAACTTTATTTGGAGCAAATATTTGAATAAGCAAGGTATGCATTATGTCAATTGGAAGACTCTATGTTGTCCAACTAGTTGGGGAGGAAGATGACTTCATTCATGCCTTGAGAAAATTGGGCCTTTAAGAGCTAAAATTGCATGGAGATACATTCAAGAAGAAAACTCTCTGCTTCATAAAGTTTTATTTCCTAAATATGGCTCTTGCTTTCAAAATCTGGATTATTTAAAAAAAGGATCTGCAGCCTGGACCATTATAATGAACGGTAGTAAATTCTTGAAACCGATTATTAGATGGAATGTGGGCAATGGGATTTCTATTAACACTCTTAATGATATTTGGATTTTGGATAAAAATCTAAATAATTGGCCAACCTTTATTAATCCTCAAGTCCTTGAAGATGTTTATCTTGATAAATTCATCATCAACGGTTCATGGAATGTTGATTTGCTGAATGAATCCTGAACTTGTTAATCTTATTCAACATATTAAAATCAGTGTTAATAAACCATATGATGAACTGGAGCTAATTTACAGCAGATCTGGAAAATCTATTTCATCTTTGGCTTTTGAAAAATCAGTTCAAAATTCTCAGCATGAGGTTTATTGGAATTGGATTAAAGCAGCAAAACTTTCTCCTAGAATCAAAAATTTCTGGTGGAGAATTTTCAATAAAGCCATTCCAACGTTCCAGTTTTTACAGTATAGAAAATTACAAACATGTGCTATTTGTCCTAGAGGATGCCAAAGGATAGAAGACGTTGATCACATCTCTGTAAAATGCAAAAAACTGGAAGAGGTCTTTTATTATTTAAACAGATGGGGTTTCGGTATTTCCAAGCATAGCTCTTTCTCTGATTGTATTTCTTGGCTATCTATGCAAAATACTTGGTTAATCAATTTTTATTACAATGCTGTTTACTATAATTGGAAGGCCAGAAATAATTTAATCCACAATGGAAAGGAATCAAGTGCTATGTTTACAGCCATGGAAGCTATTGCAATGACATCAATTGGCTTCAATAATGCAGCATATACCTCGGGTAAATGGGATGTCAACCAGCTTAATAAGCTGTCAAATGATCATTGGCATCCCCCTCCACCCGGTTGGATCAAATTTAATTTTGATGCATCACTTCTTCAATCATACAAAGGAGGCATTGGAGGAATTTGTAGAGATTCCAAAGGGAGATTTTTATTAGCATTTGGCTATCCAACTACTCATTGGGATATTTCTAAACTTGAAATGCTTGCTGCTACTTCCATCCTTAATTTTTTTAAAGAAGATTTTATGATATATGAAGGCATCATCATTGAGGGAGATAATGCAAATGTTATCAAAGCTTTGCAAGAAAAATTGGTTCACAAGATAGATGATTGGAAAGGTACATTCAAGATCTTTAAAAACATTATTTTCAATTGTATAGATAGAAAATGTAATAAGTTAGCAGATCTCTGTGCTAACTATGCTATTGTCTCTTCTTTATTTTGGAAAGACTTGCTTCCAAATGAGGTTCCTCCTTCTTTTTTTAAATTGTTAAAGGAGGAATCTCATGGGTACATTTAGTTTTTTTGTTCTCTATCTTCAATAAAATTTAAATGCTCTGTGCATTTTCTTCAAAAAAAATAGTAATGATTTTTTTTCTCGAAATTGACGTTTGCTTTGCATAAGCATTTATAATCATTACTTATTAGTGTTAGCATTTTCTTTATGTTAATTATAATTATTTTGATATATTTCCAGTGACTTTTAATTAATGTTTTACCCATGTTATAGTTATTTCATGGAATTAGTTTTTTTTTTGGCAAATGCGAGATGCTTATTTTATCTTATGAGAAATATAAATAAATTTATTATTTATTGATAAAATCTATTTATGAATTAAATATCTCATTTGATATCATCATTCATTAAATTAAAATTAAATTAAATTAAAATAATATGTCACCAAAGAGATCTATATTATATCAATTTATTTAATTTAATGTAAATTGAATAATGCTAAAGAATATTTTCTAATCTATGTGAAAAATAATATGCCCAAGGGAAGATTATTTTTTGGCCAGACTCTAAAGATATAGTTATAAATATATGATAATTTTGAAATTATTTATCCATGTAGTAAGTCGGTCCAAAGAATGAATTGTTATTGATAGAATTTTTATCAATATTTATTAACTATAATTTTAAGAGTACCATTTACAAATTATAATTTTTATCCAAAGACTAAATTATGATGTTATGCTATGTATCTTATAAAGGGCCCATCATATGCTGTTACTAATTATGAGCTTATTATTTTTTGTTCTTTTTTCACTTAATGTTTCTTCTGTATCTGTCAATTTGAATAATATTTCAGTACTTAATGGCACTAATTTTAAGAAATGGAAAGAGCATATTATTAATTTTCTTTGGTGTATAGATCTAGACTATACGATTCAGACTGAATGCCTTCCTGCCCTTAATGCAGAAAGCACTTTTGAATAAAATGTAAATTTTAAAAAGTGGGAGCGATCAAACCACATGAGTCTTATGATCACGAAGCACTTAATTCCTGATACCATCAGGGGTGCAATGCTTGAGGAGGAAATTGCTAAGAAATTTCTAAGCTAAATAGCAGACCACTTCACAGGTTCTGAAAAGATCAAAACAAGTACTATTCTTAGTAAACTTGTTTCAAAGCAGTATAAAGGAAAAGGGAATATAAGGGAGTATATTATAAAATGTCTAATCTTATAACAAGACTAAAAGTTAGAATTGTCTTATGATATTTTTGTGCATCTAGTCTTAATCTCTCTTCCTGCACAATTCAGTTATTTTAAAGTAAGTTATAATACTCAAAAGGAAAAATGAACTCTTAATGAGTTTATTACTCAATGTGTGCAAGAGGAATAAAAGAGTGAAATAGGAAAAGATAGAAAGTGCTCACTTAGCTTCTTTCTCTCATGATTTTTCTATCAAAAGAAAAAGGAATTATAAAGTTAAAGGAATTGCAGATAAAGGGACTTCATAACCTAAAGTGCAACATAAGCAAGATCTGGTTATTATTTGTTTCTTTTATAAGAAAGCTGGTCATGTGAAGAAGGATTGTCCAAAATATGCTAATTAACTCGTAAAAAAGGGTAAACTTTTGAATTTTATTTATTTTGAAGTTAATTTGGCCTTAGTAAAAAATTATACTTGGTGGATAGATACAGATGCAACTACTCTCCTAAGTGTGACTATGCAGGGTTGTCTAAGGAGCAGAGTGCCAACTAATGCTGAAAGATTCGTCTATGTGGGAAATGACAACAAAGCTTCTATTAAAGTTATAGCTTATATATATTATACTTAGAATCTGATTGTACATTGGATTTGTGTGAGATTTTTTATGTACCATCATTTAGACGGAATATGATTTATATTTCATGTTTGGACAAATCTGGTTATGCTTGTTCATTTGGAAATGGAAAATTTAGTCTCTTTCAGTGTTCAAAAATTATTGGTATAGATTCTTTTATTGATAATCTATATAAATTACATATTTTTGCCTCATAGATAAATAAAACTTTGCATATAAATAATTTTGGTACAAAGAAAAAATTAACTTATAAGAAATCTTTTATGTTATAACATAAGCGTTTATGAGATATTTATAAACAAAAAATTAAAAGGCTTATGTCAGATGGAATTCTTGATTCCCTTAATTATACTGATTTTAAAATTTGTATGGAAATATATCAAGGAAAAATAAATAAATATTAAGAAATTTGGCGCAAAAAGGAGTTTAAATGTCTTGGAATTAATACATACTGATATTTGTGGCCTATTCCCTATAGCTTCTTGGATTAGTCAATAATATTTTATTATTTTCATAGACGATTATTCTTATTGTGGGTAATTATAACTTAATATATAAAAAATCAGAATCTCTTGATGTATTTAAAATCTTCAAAGGTGAAGTTAAAAATCAACTTAGTAAGAAGATTAAAGCTGTCAAATCTGCTATGGAGGTGAATACTATGGTAGATATGATGGAACAGGTGAATAATGTTCAGGCCTTTTTGCAAGATATTTAACAGAAAGTGGCATCGTTCCTCAATACACTATGTCAGGGACTCCAGATCAAAATGGTGTAGCTGAGAAACAAAAAAACCTTAAAGGATATGGTTAGAAGTATGATTAGTTATTCTTCTTTACCAGATTCCCTTTAGGGAGAAGCCTTAAAGACTATAGTTTATATTCTTAATAGAGTTCCAAGCAAAACTGTAACTAAAACCCCATATGAGTTATGGATTGGAAAGAAGCCTAGTATTAGGCATTTTTATGTCTGGGGATGTCCAGCTGAGGCTAAGCCTTATAAGCCTATTAAAAGAAATTTGGACTCAATAACTTTTAGCTATTATTTTGTTGGATACTCTAAAAGGTCAAGAGGTTTTAAATTTTATGATTTCTCAAATATATCCTTTTTTGAGACGGGCAATGCTAAATTTATTAACGACATTGAATATATTGGGAGTGATAAATTCAAAGATTTTGATTTTGAGGAGGAATATGTTATTATTCCTACTATTATAATTAAAAATGATCAAGTAACTATGTCTGATATTATTCAGATTGTAAATTCTGATAATCAAAATAATCTTGAATTATATCTCACTCATATAGAAGGATAATAACCTCAAACTGAAGATTTATTAAGGAGATCCACAAGAGAAAGGAGAACAACAATTTTACATGATTATATTATATATCTCCAAAAGTATGAGTTTGATATGGGATTGGAAGATGATCCAATCTCATTCAGTCAGGTCAAATAATGTTTTAATTCTAAAAAATAAATAGAAGTCATGGAAGATGAGATGAAATCATTGAAAGACAATGATTTTTGGGATCCTTCTAAATTGCTTGAAGGAGCAAAACCTATTGGTTGTAAATGAATTTTTAAAATCAAAAGGGATACAATAGACAATATTAAAAGATATAAAGCACGTCTAGTTGCTTAATATTTCACTCAAAAGGAAGGCATTGATTATAAATAGATTTTCTCTCCAGTTTCTTTAAAAGACTCTTTTAGAATCATTATGACACTTATAACTCATTATGATTTAGAGCAACACCAGATGGATGTAAAGATTGCATTCCTTAATAGAAATATTGAGGAAACTATATATATGACGCAATCAAAAAATTTTCAATCTTCTAATTCAAAACATCTAGTGTGAAAATTAAAGAAATCCATATATAGTTTAAAGCAAGCTTCCTATCAATGGTATATAAAATTTGATCAAGTGATTTCTTCATTTGGTTTAAGAAAAATACTATTGATTAATGTATTTATCATAAGATCAGTGGTAGTAAATTTATTCACCTGGTGTTATATGTCGATGATATTTTGCTAGTAAGCAGTGATATAGGCTTATTACATGAGACTAAGAGATTTCTTTCAAATAAATTTGAAATGAAAAATCTTAGAAATATATTTTTTGTGTTAGGTATACAAATTTATCAGGACCGCTTCCGTGGTATACTTGGGTTATCACAAATAGCCTATATTGATAAAGTGCTTAATAGATTTGGCATAAAAGATTATGCACCAGGGGATACACCCATTGCAAAAAGGGATAAATTTAGTTTACTTCAATGTCCAAGAAATGAAGTTGAAAAGCAAGAGATGAATAAGATTTCTTATGCACCGGCAGTAGGGAGTCTTATGTATGCTCAAGTTTATACGCATCTGAATATTACGTACATTATTAGAATGCTTGGTAGATATTTAAGTAACCCAAGAAGGGATCATTGGAAAGCAGTGAAATGGGTTATGAGGTATCTAAAAAGGCCAAGAGATTTTACGTTCACATATCAAAGATCTGATCATTTAGAGATCATGGGGTATATCAACTCTGATTTTGTTGGTTTTCTCGATAGTAGGAGATTCACTTCAGGCTATAATTTTATTTTGGCTAGAGGAGCTATTTCTTGGAAAAGTGTCAAGCAATCACTTATAGCTTCTTCAATAATGGAAGCAGAGTTTATAGCCTATTATGAGACTTCAAATCAAGGAATATGGTTGTGAAATTTTATCACAGGGCTACATATTGTTGATGGCATTGAGAGACCATTTGAAGATAAATTATGATAATAAAGAAGCTGAGTTATATTCCAAGAATAATAGGAGTTCATCAAAATTAAACCACACATTGATATAAAGTTTCTTGTTATGAAAGAAAGAGTTCAGAGTTCTCAAATTTCTATTGAACATATTAGTATAAACTTTATGATTGCATTCCACTTACAAAATGATTATCACCTAAAGTATTTCATGAGCATGTGGCTCATATGGGTGTAATCTATTTTGATGATATGCTAGCTTAATGGGAGTTTGTTTTAACTGTTCAATTATTATGAACTTATTTTATGATTAGACTAAAGTATTTATTATTTTAGTGATTGAAAACTCTGAAATAAAGTTATTTAATTTTCAGTTGCAGATTAGCTTTAAGTGTTAAATTTTGGTTATAACTCTTTTGAATTATAATATTAGACCAGTTGAAAGTAGTCATGATTTAAGATCACATTACATAGAATTTTTATGCTACACATCTATAGGTTATCTACGTTGTTAATTATATTAATATAGTGACCATTGATGGGTCTTGTTATGAAAAATGTATCAAAGATCGCTTTGATTCTATATTGATATGATTGATGGATCGGATTGTCTAGAAATGTTATTTTATAAAGATAACAAATATTGAGCTCTTACGGTTATTTTATAATGTATAATTATATGTATATAAATGTGGCTCAAGTGAGAAATTGTTGGAAAATTTCTATATGTGGGCTAATATATTTATACATATAAATAAAGAATTATATATTAGATGCTATCTAAAATTAAGTCAATTATATTTATTATCTATTTAAGTATTAAATTATTATTTGGCTTATGTAACATTTCAATTAAATTTATATGGAATTAATTTATGTAGAAGTCAGGTATTTATTTTATTTTAATGAAGAGCTGAAATAAAATACTTATAATTAAAGTATAAAAGTATAAAAGGGTCATAGTTCCTAGTTTAAGTGGTTAAGTTCTCATTTCTCTCATTTCCCATCTTGAATGAAAAGGAGTCTCTCGCTCTCTTGGAGAACGCCGCTTCAAATGTTGAAGACCAAAAGCCTCAATTTGGCATTTTAATAGATTCAGGTATGCTTCTGATATTTCTCTTCGATGATTTGACATATCTTTCAGTGACAATCGAATTGTTTTTCTGTATCCATTAAATCCTAACATTTGGCTGATAATATAAAAAGCATGAAAAGTATTATTGTATACTCTTATGCCTTCAATGATAAATTAATATTTTTATCTCTCATTTTTTTTATTTAATGCATATAATAATCATATTTGTAGTTAAACATTAGTGTGATGTATAATCTCGATGGATGAATGCTAGAATAATTAAGAGTACTGAAATGGAATGTTCGTATGACTAGGCATAGGATGTTTGAATATTCTAAACTGTAGGAAAGCCATAAACCTTTCTTTTTCACATTTATAAGTTCGATAGAGATCTAGTGATGCAATGCTCTCATCCATATCTAAAAATTTAGAGACTTATTAGGAAAGCTATTTTATTTAGATTCATTAGTCCAAAATACTTTATATTCATATGTATCAAAATCTCCTTGTAAGTTTTTCTTACAGTTACAAAAACTCCAAAATATCATTTTTACATTTTAGTAGGTTAATTTGTGCATTTGAAGTAGTAGTAGTTAAATTATAATTAAGCACAATACTTCCTCGTGGGTTTGACAATGTACTCCCTTACTTTATTACTTGATTTCAAACATATATTTGTGTATTTTAGTGGGCTTTTATTAATTTTATATCAAAAAAAATCTAAGCATATTTCAAACTTAGCAAGTGACATACTAGCTCACCGTAATCCATTATGAGGTTTTACTTGACTCCTATGTGCTACATAGGGAGATCTAGAGGGAGGGAGTTCGAGCTAGGTCAAGCACTTTGCCTACTTTGAATTCTACGTGCAGATGAGGTAGATAAAAGGGAGGGAGGAGCGAGCGAGGTAAGCATTATTTAATGCGGTTAAGTTTAGGTGCTAGATCAAATGGGAGGTCAATGAAAGACTGAAGGATAAGAGGAGAACCAAAGGGAAGAAACTCGAGGAAGAAAAAAGAAATGTAGCAGATAAGGAGAATAAATAAATGTGATGTATTATATCTAAGCAAGGGTGAGTACATTGGTATATATAGAGGTAAGAAGATAGCAAATACATAAATAAGACAAAAGGACCCTATACAGTTGACATGTCAGACGTCCTAAGAGGCCCCTTCAAATTGATCATTCAGGAGTTGAATGGTCAATTTGCGTCGTAGTTCTTCAAATCTATCTGTTGTCAATGGCTTGGTAAGTATGTTAGCAATTTGATCTGTGGAGTTGATGTGCTTTATTGTCAGAGAGCCAGAGTTGATGTGCTGACAAATGAAGTGGTAGTCGATCTCAATATGTTTTGTTCTGGCACGAAACATCGGGTTATTTGCGAGCACAATGGTGAAAGTGTTGTCTCAGTAGATGATTGTAGGAGAGTGTTGGGGAATATGAAGTTCTTCAACAAGACGATGGAGCCACAGAACTTCTGAAGTGGCAGTAGAGAGAGAAATGTATTTAGCTTCTGTGGATGACTTGGCAATGGTAGCTTGCTTTTTGATTGATCAGGATATGAGAGTGCTTCCTAGAAAGGTGCAAAATCAAGAGATGGCTTTCCGGTTGAGAGAGTTAGATGCCTAATCTGCATCTATGTAAGTCTATAGTTGAAGATTATTAAGAGTGATCGCTACACAAAAGTTTAGAGAGCCTTTGATATACCAAAGTAGACGTTTGAGAGCTTGAAAGTGGCCGACGGTGGGAGAGTGCATGTGTTGGAAGATACGATTTTTGGAAAATGCAATGTTCGAATGAGTGATTAAGAGATACTATAGTGAACCAGCAAGTTTTTTATATAGATGTGGGTCTTGAAAGGGTCAGACGTGGAGGAGCACTTTAAGGAGATCAGAGTAGGACATGGATGGAATCGGCGAACCCAGAGTTTTGAAGCAGTTGTAAGGTGTAATGTTGTTGATGTAAAAAGTAGCCGGAGGATGTTTTGAGGACTTGCATGCCGAGAAACAGAGAGATATTTTTGAGCTGTTTGAGAGCAAAGTGGGACTTGAGCTGTTGAAGAAGAGAATGTAGCTTTGCTTGATCATTTCTTATATGCAAAAAATCATCCACATAGATGAGTAAGTAGATTTGTATGTGATTGCAATTAAAAATAAGAAGTGAAGGGTCAGAACGACTAAACTTGAAGTCAAATTAAAGTAGAAAGGTTGTGAGTTTCTTAAACCATTGACGAGGTGCATGTTTGAGGCCATCCAAGAATTTGTGAAGTTTGCAAACGTAGTTTGGATGTTGGGTATCAATGAATCCTTGAGGTTTTTGCATGTAGATAGTTTCATTAAGAGTGCCATGAAGAAATACATTAAATATATTAAGTTGTAGAATGGACCATTGATGGTGGAGGGAAAGAGTGAGAAGAATACGAATGGTTGGCATTTTTGCTATAGGACTAAAAGTTTTAGTGTAATTGACTCCTAGAGTTTGATTGAATCCCTGAGCAACCAGGCGAGCCTTATAGTGGTCGATTTGGCCGCTTGGCAAGGTTTTGGTTTTGAAGGTCCATTTACATCTGACAATGGGTTCATTGGCCGGGGGAGGAACAAGGGGCCATGTACCTTGTCATTGTAGAGCAAGAAACTCATTGGACATTATTGAATGCCAGTGAGATATTTTGGATGCTTAGGAGTAGTTAGTGGGTATGGGATGAATCGAAACAGTGGTCGAGAGATCAAAATTTATTTGGGTTTGTGGATTCTAGATTTGGCACGAGTCTACATTTGGTGAGATGGTGGTAGAGCAGATTTGTCCCTAAACGCCAAGGAAGTGTGTGAGTTATTATTGGAAGTATTATCAAAATAAGACTGCATGGAGGAACTATCAACTGAGGGAGGATTGTTAGAGGTGGAATGGGATCATGGTATTGTTGTGTTGCTAGAGAAGGATGTAGGAGTGAGAAGCAAAGGTGATGCAAGTTCTGTGGAATTGTTTAGAGTAGGAGGTGTGAAGTTTGTAGTAGCAATGTAAGGAAAGGTTTGTTCTTGAAAAAGAACATGACATGAAATTTGAATTTTATTTGTGAGGATTAAAACATCTATAGTCTTTGCGTTAAGATGAGTATCGGAGGAATATGCAAGCGTGAGATCGAGGAGATAGTTTGTCGGAATCATAAGGTTGAAGCCATGGAAAGCAAAGACATCCAAATGTGAGAAGATTTTGAACCCATGAAGCCTATGATACAGACTTCCTTGACATATGGCTTTGGACGAAATCCTATTGATTAAGTAATTATCAGTGGAGACGGCTTCAGCCCAGAATTTTGTGGGAAGACTGGAGGCGTGGAGGAGCATATGAGTGAGTTCTAAGAGGTGTCTGTGTTTCCATTCGGCAAGGCCATTTTGCTTGGGTGTGTGAGGACAACTTAATTGGTGTGTAATTCCTTGAGATGACATAAATGATTTAAATTGATTTCTTATGAACTCACCTCCGCCATCATATCTAAAATATTTTGGCACCATATGGAATTGAGTTTTGACTAATGAGCATAAGTGAGTAAATTTGGAGAACGTTTCATTTTTTGAATGCATAAGGTAGAGCCAAGTAAATCTTGTAAAGCTGTCGGTAAAGATTACATAATACGTTAAACCATTCAAAGATTGTTACGGAGTAGGACTCTAAACATCAGAGTGAATAAGTTAAAATGCATGGGGGGAATCGGTGGTGCTTTTATTAAAAGGGATTTTTTGGCTTTTAGCCATATTACAAGAGATACAAGAAAAATTTACAGGTAAAAAAGCAAGATTAGGTAAATGCTGACATAAAGCGGAAAGAATTTTGTGATGCGGATGACCGAGGCAAGCGTACTAGAGTTAAGTAGATGAAGTAGTAGCTTAAAGAGTTATCAATTTGGTAGGAGGAGCTAGCCAAAGTTGATATAGTCCGTTATGTAGATGACCATGAAGAAGAGGATGATTGTCCTGTATATCCTTAATGATAAACCTGTTTGCATCAAAGAAATTGGATACATGATTATCAGAAGTTAATTTAGAAATCGAAATGAGGTCATGAGTTAAGGATAAAACATATAGCAAATTTTGCTAGTGAAGCTTACGGGCCGAGTCTGGTAACAGAAGAAGACCCTGTTTGAAATTTTTGATGGGTAGAGAGGAGTTGTTATCTATGGAAATCGTATTCGGTCCTTGATAAAGCGTGCTATATTAAAGATTATTTAGATTGAGTGTCAGATGAGTAGAAGCGCCTGAGTTAAGAACCCAATCATTCATGGTGGTAGGAGATTGCAGTGAGAGAAACGTGCAAGGAGATGATGAAGTTGTTGGTGCATATTTGAAATTGCATTGATGCCAACAATTTAGAGCGGTGTGACTAATTTTCCCACATATCTGGCATGTAGGGTGGTTTGGCTGGTTAGGGGAGGAAGGCAGACAAGTGGGGAAGGAGGATGGTGTGCGGGTTATTAAAATTTGTTCAATATGAATTAGGTTGTTAGACCTAAGTTTATGTCCCAGCGGCTAACCAAGAGGGGGGGTGAATTGGTAATTAAAAAATTTATCCCTCTTTTTGAAATTAAAAACCAAGAATTACTTTGGTGAATTTTGTATAAAAGGTTTTTCAACCACAAATTAAAAAGCTAATAATAAAAGCAGCGGAAAATAAAAGACACAAGATTTATAGTGGTTCGATCAAACACGACCTACATCCAGTCCCCGGAGGCACCCTCCGAGTATTGCACTGATACCACTAGTGACTCTCCTTTTGCACCCACAGTAAGGCGAACAATCCTTTACAAAACTATCTTTCACCATTACCTGGTGCGGCAGAGAACCGTCCTCCTTTTACACTCTTCAAGTGTTGGCAGAGAACCATCATCCTTTTACACTCTCCAAGTGTTGGTAGAGAACCGTCCATCCTTTTACACTCTTCCAGTATAGGTAGAGAATCCTTCGGCTATTCACACTCTTCAAGTGTAGGAAGAGAACCCTTCAACTACACACACTCTCTAAGTGCCGGCAGAGAACCCTTCGGTTAGCCGTTCACACTCTTCAAGTGTCGGCAGATAACTGAATCTCCTTAACATATTTTCTCACAAGAAATCTAGAAGGACAAGAGAAAAAAGTGAAGTAATCATAAATCACAAGTATAGATTCTTACCTTTGAGTGCCAAGTGAATCCTTCATGCTCCAGTAGTAAGAATCCTCCTTTAAACACTCTCTCATTCACTCTCCCTTCAATTAACACAAAGATCAGTAGGCAAAAAGATTAAGAGGCAATTTTAATTGGATTTTATATAAGAAAGACACAAAAAACCATCCAAAAACTGTTGATTTTCAAGTCTGTACATAGTGGATCGTCCCGTACGATCGTTAGATCGTCTTGTACGAATATACTTAAATTAGTTGCATACGAACCCAATGTATATTGGTAGGAACTGACTTCATACCCGATCATCATCTCGTACGAATTAAGTTCGTCTGGTATGAATAGTTATATCATGGGTTGGTTTGGATGAACTGCAGAACGTTCTCAAAATTTCAAGAGAAAACAATTCATCCTGGGATGAATAGGAGTTCATCTGGACAAAAATTTTTCAGAGAGTTTCATCCTAGAATGAATATAGGATTTCATTTGGACAAAAATTTTCTAGAGAATCTTGAGCACAAAGTGAGAATCCAAAGCAGATCATATCGGGATGAATTGGGAAATTCGTCTGGACGATCAGGACTTAGAAAAATTTTCTCACTTCTTGTTCGTTCCATTGCTCTTCCGAGCGGATTAACTGACATGATCATCCCGTATGAACATGGTTCATCCCGTACGAACATGGTTCGTCCCGTACGAACATGGTTCATCCCATACGATCAGTGTGATTTTTAAAGATCTCCCCAAGTGTGTGTGTGCTAAGCTATTCAATTACAATCATATTTTTTTAAACTCAATTACAATAAAATTTACAAACTTCAATTTATAAACTATCTCATGCTGAATTTAATTTGAAGTCTTCATTAGTTTGGAGTTTGATTATCCTGAAATGTTAGTCCACACAAGAGCAAAGACAATACTTCCAAAAAGTGTTAGGAGAAAACAAAAACTTAAAACAATAATATTTGGAATCATCAAAACTATACAAGTTGCAAGAAGATAAAACATGCAAATAGCAACTCTCTCAACAATCTCACCCTTTTTTATGATGGCAAAATAATTATTGTTTGTATAATTTTCAAATTCTAAGAATCTCCTAAACTCCTCCTGAATTGATAAACATGTGAAAATAAGGAGGCATAGTACGACAATTTTATCTTTTTCTTTTTTTTTAATATAAATAGATACGACACGAAACAAAAATACGATACAAAAAAAAAATACTATGATACGAAACAATCAAATAGATGATACAAAACAATCAAAAAGATACGATACGAATAATATTTTTCCCCCTTTTTGACAACAGTAAAAAGAGAAGAAGAAAAAGAACAGAAATGTAAGCAGACATATGATTGATCCTTGAAAGTGATTGAAATAAATTTTGCAAATAAAATTAAATCATTACGCAAATAAAATGATTCATATAATTTAAGAAGAGATATAACATCGATAATAAGAAGGATATATAAAAAACATGAATCAATTTAGACACTAAGATAAAGAATATCATTACATAAAGGATGAATATAAAATTTATATATTTCAAATTTCAATACGAAATAAAAATGTACAGAAGATCAATTTGAATTAATAGATTGAAAGATTGTGGAAAGAAACAACTATCACATGTGGCGCTTTGCCCATCTTTTTTAATAGTTGTGCCACATTTTTGTGCATCTTTTTACTTGTGGGCTTATTTTGTGCCTCTTTTTCAAATTGCGAACCTTTGCGCATTCATTTTGATTTTTATACATTTGTATATTTTTCAAGAGTAATCTTGATCTTTCCAAAATCAATAATCAAAATTTTCAAATTTTTCTAAGTACAGCAATATTTATTGATAAGTGAAATATAAAATAAAAAAACATCACAATTGCAATAATAATATTAAACATTAATGTAGTCTAATAAGAGACATGAAATTGACATTCTTAATTATATCAAGTTATAAGCAAAACTTAAATTTAAAAAAACTAGATTTTCTAATGAATTCAATTTTGAGTTGTAGTTTAAGGTATAGCGCTTATAAGATCAAAAATTTTATGAATTTTCATATAGACTAACATACATTTCAAAACAAGATTAAAAGTAAGATAAGATAATTTATATTGACATCATAATAGAGAATATTACAATCAGTGAAATTTGATATCAATACACTTACACTTTTAACTTAAAACATAAATTTTAAAAGTTACCACATCAAAATGAAACTAACACATAACTAAAACATACACATCACAATCATATCAACTCAAGAAGACCATAAGCAAGTACATGAATCACTATGATTGGCCCTGATCTGGAGGAGGAGGTGGAACACTGAAGAAATTAAAATAACTGCTTATCGTAAGCATATTGGAACTTATAACATTTATCTGTACTCGTATATATGCCATATCCTGATTGTACTGAGCATCCTGCTGTTATAAGTGAGTTTCAATTTGATCAAATCTTTGATCAAAATGAGTCTCTAAATGATTAAATCTGTGAACCAAATCTTGATAATTTGGTTCACCAACAGATGCAAGTGCAAGTTCCTCCTCTGAGTCACTAATAACATGTGTTTAGGTGGTTCATCTTTATTGAAGATTGCTCTAAAAAACCCGTCGTTGTAGTAGAGAGGTTCTTCAAAATCTTAATCTGGATGAACCAAATCATACTTCTTCTCCAAAATATAAGCTACAAGATGTCCTAAGGCAATGTTCTTCTTTCTTTTATGGACGACATGACCAATTTCAAAAAGTCAATAAAGATAGTCAATGATTAGTTGGGCTTCATCTATAGGTTGGTCAGTCATAATCAAATAGGTCACGGTAGAAAGTAGAGGAGTAATGTTTACTCGATCATCAGCTTTAGATATAATAGAGGTACGAAGAATATGCTGAACGATATGAGCTTTTATATTAAGAGTTGATACTTTGGGTACATGAGTTAAAGTACCAACTCCTCTAAGAATATTGTTGATTTCAGACCAATCGAAATTAGAAGCACTGGTCAAAGTGTGGGCTCTAATTTCTTCAGTTCATAAGTTCAGAAAGATTCCTAAGACTGCCTAAGTTATTTCTGCTTTCTTCTTAAAAACATATAACCTTATAACAGAATGATCTGAATTGAAGAACATGTTTGCTAGAAAATAGTGAAAACTCTCTTTTTTATATAAGTGAATAAGAGTATGATGAGGCCAAATTGAGTGGAAGATAATAGATTCATTACCTTAAAGTTTAGTTGTTCTTATAGAAGAACTTTAGAATGGGTGATCTTAGTAGAGGCAAATCTAGGAAATGACTCTTCGTTGGCCTTGGACAGAAAGTTATCACTAGAGTTTTTGGGTTGACCCTTGGCTAGAACCTTTTGTTGCAAACTTGGTTTCATGGATTATGATTTTGATGTTAGCAAACACTTTAACTGCCTTTTTCTACTGACATTTCAGGGCCACGAGATCAGACGATAAATGGAGCCAGCTCAAGATTGGGTAGGCTAGGTCTGAGTCAGTCTGTAATTTTTCTTTTTCCCTTTCTTGAGCCAATTGTAATCTTGTGAAGTGTCTGATGCTAAGTAACCCTACACACACACACACTTGAGTGATTTAGAATTTTTGATTTTACTCACATCATCCCGGACGATATTTATATCGTCCTGGACGATATGACTTAAAATAGAAACCCTAATCAGGTTCCTTAATTAAGGCAGCCATCATTAGTCTATCGGCCTAGACGATCGTGAGATCGGCCAAGATGAAATGCTCAAAGAAGAAAGAAATAGCCGCCATGATCAATTTAAGTATTCTGTAATTTTGAAAATTGGACAGGATAATCTTAGAACGGCCTGGACGATATGGCACAATTATGCCTAAATTGATCTGGCAATCAAGGAAGCAATTAAAGATGATTGATATGATCACATCATCTTGGACGATCGCAAGATCGGCCTGGATGATTTATTCAAAAATCCTTAGTTTCTCCTGGATGATAAATATCGACCAACACAAATTCCGGGCGATGTTCTGACTGATCAGGATCGGACAGCTCGAATTCCGGGCGATGCTCTAGACAATTTTCCTCAGATTTGAACTGATCGTCCGGATCGATCATGAAATTAGCCTAGATGATCAAGCCAATTTTCAATCATCTAGTTCATTTTCAGAGCGATGTTCTGGCTGATCATCTGTGATTTGAACTAATCATAGAGAACGATATGATGATCGTCCTAGATGATAAAGTCAACAACTTACATTTATTGAGCTCCTTTGAAGCTCTTCTATTTAAGAGCTATTGTTCAGCATTTTTGAACATCCTTGGCTGTTGTCTTGACCTGAGAAAACCTAAAGGAGAGAGAGAGAGAGGGAGAGAGAGAGAGAGGATCTTATGACTGGGGAGCTTGTGAAGGAGTTTATAAAGGTTGCTCCAAGCATTGTTCCACTTCTTCTTCCACTTGAGTCTCTTATCCTTAGAAGGATTGGGAGAGGTAAGCTTCAACGATTGATCAAGGTTCTCTGCCTGCTTCAGAAGGAAGCAAAAGGAGTGGGGTTCTCTGCCTTGCTAGGTGGCAAAAAGGAGGTTTTTGTAAGGGCTTCTCCGCCTAGCTGTGGGGGCTAAAGGAGAGACACTTTGGTAGTGCAATACTCAGATGGCGCCTCCGGGGAGTGGACGTGGGTCAAGTTAACCTAACCACTATAAACCCTTGTGTTCTTTTTACTGATTCCACACTTTAATTTTCAGCACGTGTTTTTTTGTGGTGACTTTGGTTTGTCATATTTGTTCTTTTGTTTAAAGAATTTTTTAAATACCAATTCACGCCCCCCTCTTGGTTAGCCTCGGGCCAGTTCTTAAGGGCCTAACATCCCTAACGAACTTTCACCTTTTGCCTTTTGCTAGAGCTTTCCATAGAGATGTTCTAGGGGAATAGGGGTTTGAAAGGGATGTTTAAAGTGATGACAATTGAGTTAAAAGATCGTCAATTTAATGAAATATGACTATTCGTATAGATGAAATTAATTTTGTCCCATACAAATTTCAATTCATCCCGTACGAACAAAATTTCGTATGGATGAATGAATGAGCCCAAAAAATGAAATGGCTTTTCGTAATCACACAAGTTACAATGCGACCTTTCATACAGATTTTTAACCAAATGATCGTACAGACGAACAGGTGTTCGTCCTAGATGATTAGACATTTAAGATCATTTAGCTGGCAGTTGAAACCATCCCCCACATCGAATCGCCAAGCATTCGTCTATACGAAACGTAGGTTCGTACGTAAGATCATACATACAAACTACCTTATCCATTTAACTGTTTTCATTCGTACAGACGTTTTAAAATTTTGTCCGGATGATCATACAGACGAAGTGAAAAATAAAAATTGAAAAACTGTAAGCAAACCGTTCAAATCTGACAGTTAATACACGACACAATTCGTCCCGTACGAAAATAATTTCATCCTGGATGATTTTCACTCAATTTTTTTTAAACATGCAATCAAAAGTCTAGATGTGAGAATTTTTCAAAAACTAAAACACTAACACAATAAAAAATGATGGAAAAACACATAAAATTACAAAATCACAAATACAGAAAATCATAAACTCAAAAATACACTAAAAACACTAACTATAAAAAAACACATCAATGTTACATAATCATTTTAATTAAGCATTCAAATCGACCACACCAAGCCTAGTTCTTAATGTACTGAAAGTATCAAAGGCTAGTGGTTTTACAAAAATATCTGCAAGTTGATTTTCTGTAGAAACATGAATGAGTTCAATTTCTTCTTCGGATACATTATCCCTTACGAAATGATGCCTGATGTCTATATGTTTGGTTCTTGAATGTTGAATAGGATTCTTAGAAATGCAAATAGTACTAGTGTTATCATAATAAATTGGAATAGTGCCTATAGTTAATCCTTAATAAATCAACTATTGTTTCAACCAAAGTACTTGTGCCACAAAACTTCCTAATGCATTGTATTCAGCTTCAACAGTAGATAGGGCTACTGAATTTTATTTTCTATTGGACCAATAGAGTAAAGAATTTCTAACAAACTGACATTCCATAAGTGCTCTTTCTATCAATCCTACAACCTGCAAAGTAAGAATCTGAATAACCAATTATTTCAAATGAAGAGCTAAACTTAAGAAACCAAATTCCTAAGTTCTGAGTTCCTAATAGATATCTTAAAATCCTTTTTACTGCTATCAAATGTGATTCTTTTGAATTTGATTAAAATCTAGCACACAAACAAACACTAAACATGATATCAAGCTGGCTAGCTATCAAGTAAAGTAAAGATCCAATTATCCCTCTAAATTTCTTTTGATCAACAGATTTTCCCTTAGGATCCTTATCCAACTGAACTGAGGAACTCATAGGTGTACTAACAGGTTTAGCATTGTCCATTTCATTCTTTTTGAGGATGTCCTTAACATACTTTGACTGACTAAGAAATATACCCTCCTCAATTTGCTTAATGCTAAAGCCTAGAAAGTAGCTTAAATCTCCCATTAGACTCATTTCAAATTCTCTACTCATTATTTTAGAAAAATCATCACAAAGATTTTTATTTGAAGATCCAAAGATGATGTCATTACCATAAATTTGTACAATGAGTATATCATTTCCAAATTTCTTCAAAAAGAGAGTTGTATTCACACTTCCTTTTTCAAATGATCTTTCAAGTAAGAAAATGCTCAATCTCTCATACTAAGCCCTAGGTGCCTATTTCAATCCATATAATACCTTTTTCAATTTAAAAATATGATTTGGGTGTTTAGAATTTTCAAAACCTGGAGATTATTCTACAAAAATATTCTCTTGAATTATCCCATTTAAAAAGGTACTTTTTACATCCATTTGGTACAGTTTAAATCCTCTAAAATAGGCAAAGGCTAACAAAACTCTAATTGCTTCAAGTCTAGCTACAGGGGCATAACTCTCCTCAAAATCAATCCCTTCAATCTGATTATACCCCTTAGCAACTAATCTAGCCTTATTTCTAATGACTACTCTTGAGTCATTTATTTTACTTTTGAATACCCACTTAGTTCCAACTACACTTTGATCATTTAGCCTTGGAGTTAATTACCAAACTTTATTTCTTACAAATTGATTTAACTCTTCTTGCATAGCTAAAATCCAAAATTCATCCGAAAGTGCTTGATCAATATTTGTGGATTCTATTGTTGAAATGAAGGCTGAATGATTGACTTCTTTGTTTAGTCCACGTCTAATCCTTACTCCCTCACTAGGTTCACCTATAATCAATTTCTTTGAGTGGTTTTTAGAAAATCTCAAATGTCTAGGCAAAGGGTTTTCTATCTCCAAATTTTCTTCTAAATTTTCTTCCAAATTTATTTTATCAATCTTTTGGGAGTTAATCTCAATCTCATCTTCTACAATATTTGGCTCTTTTAAAATTCCTGATTCTTCAAATACAACATATGTGGTCTCCTCAATTACCAAAGTTTTTTATTGAATACTCTATAAGATTTTCTAACACTTGAGTATCCTATAAAAATTCCTTCATCTAATTTTGGATCAAATTTTTCAAAGACAGATTTTCCATTATTATGAATAAACACCTTGCATCCAAAAACATGCAAATATGATAAATTAGGTATTCTTCCTTTTAGCAACTCATAGGATATTTTATTTAATTTTAATCTTACATTCAGCCTATTCAGAACATAACATGCAGTGCTAACCGCCTCAGCCCAAAAATATTTAGGAAGTGAGTATTCTACCAATATGGCTCGAGCGGCTTCTATTAATGTTCTGTTTTTCCTTTCGATTATCCCATTCTGCTGAGGGGTTCTAGGTGTAGAAAAGTTGTGAACAATCTCTTTCTCCTTACAAAAATTTTTAAATTTTTCATTCTCTAATTCTCCTCCATGGTCACTTTGAATAGTCATAATTTCACATCCTAGCTTTCTTTGAATCCAAGTCCAAAAGTTTCTAAATTTCTCAAAAGATTCACTCTTATGAAATAGAAATCTAACCCATGTGAATCTTGAGTAATCATCCATAATCACAAAATCATATATCTTCCCTCCTAGACTTATAGTTCCAACTGGTCCAAAAAGATCCATATGAAAAATCTCCAATGATTTACTAGTTTTAAGATCTTTATTGGACTTAAAAGATGACTTCACCTATTTTCCTAATTGACATGCATCACAACGGTGATCCTTAATAAAGTCTAGTTTTTATATACCTCTCACTAGGTTCTTTTGGGTAATCCTCCTAAGATTTTTCATACAAGAGTGATAAAGTCACCTATGTCAAAGCCATGACTCATCAGAAATAGTTTTTAAACAAAAAGCAGTAGGAGTTTTAATGCAATTCAAGTCTAGCATATACACGTTATTTACCCTTATACCATTCAAAATATCATTTTTATTTAGGCTTAATATGCAGCTAGTAGGAAAAAATTTTACACAGCATCCTTTATTACATAGCTAGCTTATACTTAATAAATTATGCTTTAAATCTACTACCAATAACACATTTTCAATAAAAAAATTCTTAAAATTTTCAATCATACCTGACCCAACCACCTTCCTTATGGTGTTATCTCCTAGCTTCCAGCGATATGAATTATGCAGTATCTCCAGCCATATGCTTTGAGCATCCGTTGTCCAAGTACCATATGCTCTCACGAGGTCTTGTGTAAGAGCAACCATGCAAAATTATCAAATGTTAGACCTGGGAACCCAAATAAGTTTGGGTTCTTCTTTTGGCAATTCATAAATAGATGCATGTATGATATGTCTAGGTTTATGCATCTTAGGTTTCCACATCAAATAAGTTTTCTTCTTCAAAGTACAGGTGCGAGCTATATGTCCAATCAATCCACAATTATTACATTTGACTTTTGGAAATGGATTTCTAAGTCTTCTACTATTCATCTGTCTATTAAGGGATTACATAAATTTAGGATAGAAAATAGGATTAGTAAAATCTTCAAATTTATGGGGTATCCTATATTATTCTCGAGAGCTTTTATCTTTAATCTATAAAATGAATTCATATCTTCCAAAATTCGATTTGTATAATTAATTCTATATATTTTGCTCTCCGATTCATCCTTATTATTCTTGATTTCAATTTGAAGTTCTGCAAAGGATGTCTTTAACATTTCATGATTTTTATTCAAGCCATCAAACTCATCAAGTAATTTCATATGGTTGTCATCAATTAAAGCATGATCTTTCCTAAGAATTTCATGTTTCTTTTATAGTTCTTGAAATTCTAAGCTTAGACAAGTATGCATTTTCTTTAATTTCCTATATGCATCATGCATGTTTTCAGAAACTTCAAAAAGTTTATTGTAAGTTAAGTCACATACCTCTTCCTAATCCGACTGATCAAAATTATCGGCCATTAAGTACAGATTAGTGACTTCCTTCTTTTTCATCTCTAACGAGTCTAAAGCTGAGTTCGCCCAGAAAGCTCTTTAGAATTTCTTCTTGCCCTTCTTCACAATCGTTTCTCCTCTACATTCTCCTTGTTAGGAGTGACTTTGAGTTTTGGGCAGTCTGTCTTAATATGTCTAGGTTTCCTGTACTCATAACTAATAATATCATTTGAAACCTTAGCATTTCTATTAAATTTATCTCGATTCTATTGATGGCATATCTTTTACTTCCTCTTTAAAAATCTTATAAATTGTCTAGTCATCAGTGCAATATCGTCTTCATCCTCAGGTTGTGAGTGTTCACTCTCTAACTCCTCCACTTTTAGTGCTATGTTCTTCTCCCTTCGTGGTTCACCTGTATCAATCTTTCTTTGGCTAACTCCTTGCTCGTAAGAAATTAGTGAACCAAGAAGATTGTCAATAGAGTAAATGTTTAGATCTTTAGACTCTGTAATTACATTAATTTTAGTATCATAAGCAGTAGGCAAATAACGTAGTATCTTATTAACCATTTCATCATTCGTTAGTTCCCTACCTAATGTATGTAAAGAGGTGACTATTTATGTGAATCTTGTCTATATATCAGAAATGGATTCATTTGGATTCATGCAAAATAATTCATAATCATGCAACAAGATATTAAGTCAAGATTGCTTAACCTCATTAGTCCCCTCATAAGTTATACAAAGTTTATCCCATATATCCTTTCCACTCTTGCAAGTAGAAACCCGTATGTAATCTTCAAATTTAAGAGCACAAAAGAAACTATTCAAGTATTTGGCATTTAGTTGTGCTAAGTCACGTTCTTCTACTGTCTAGTCAAGAAAAGGTGTTTTAACTCTAACTCCGTCAACTAGTCTAGTTGGTTTTGTATACCCTTCCTGAA
Source organism: Dendrobium nobile (assembly GCA_022539455.1). Taxonomy (NCBI): domain Eukaryota; kingdom Viridiplantae; phylum Streptophyta; class Magnoliopsida; order Asparagales; family Orchidaceae; genus Dendrobium; species Dendrobium nobile. The sequence continues at coordinate 2,790,020 of CM039730.1, forward strand.
CTAAGATCTACATACAGTAATCAAGTGACTGTAAAAATATAGACATGTATGTTTTCCAAAAATTAAAAGAAATATTGTCGAATAATAGAGGTCTAATATAGAGTAACCCTCAGGTGTATTTCGGTTTCCAAATGTAGCCATCTACATTAATAAAAAAGTAGTCTAAACTTATGAATTTGAAATAAAGCTCTGATACAACTTATTGAAACTTATTCAATATGAATTAGGTTGTTAGACCTAACTTTATATCTCAGAGGCTAATCAAGAGGAAGCGTGAATTGATAATTAAAAAATTTATCCCTCTTTTTAAAATTAAAAACTGAGAATTACTTTAGTGAATTTTATAAAAAAGGTTTTTCAATCATAAATTAAATGCTAATAATAAAAGCAGCGGAAAATAAAAGACACAAGATTTATAGTGGTTCGGTCAAACATGACCTACATCCACTCCCCGGAGGCACCCTTCGAGTATTGCACTAATACCACTAGTGACTCTCCTTTTACAACCATCGTAAGGCGGAGAATCCTTTACAAAACTCTCTTCCACTACTAGCCGCATAGAGAACCGTCATCCTTTTACACTCTTTAAGTGTTGATAGAGAACCGTCATCCTTTTACACTCTCCAAGTGTTGGTAGAGAACCGTCCGTCCTTTCACACTCTCCCAGTGTAGGTAGAGAACCCTTCGGCTGTTCACACTCTCCAAGTGTAGGCAGAGAATCCTTCAGCTATTCACACTCACTAAGTGTCAGTAGAGAACCCTTCGGTTTTTCACACTCTCCAAGTGTCGGTAGAGAACCAGATCTTCTAACAAAAAATTTAGAAAGACGAGAGAAAAGAGTGAAGTAATCATAAATCACAAGTGGAGATTCTTACCTTTGAGTACCAAGTGAATCCTTCATGCTCCAATAGTAAGAATCCTCCTTCAAACACTCTATCACACTCTCTCCTTCACTCTCCCTTCAGTTAACACGAAGATCAATAGGCAAAAAAATTAAGAGGTAATTTTAATTGGACTTTATATAGGAAAGACACAAAAAATCATCCAAAAACTGCTGATTTTTAAGTATGTACATAGTGGATCGTCCCGTACGATCATCAGATCGTCATGTATGAATATACTTAAATTAGTTGCATACGAACCCAATGTATATTGGTACAAACTGACTTCATTCCCGATCATCATCTCATATGAACTAAGTTCATCCAGTACGAACAGTTATAACATGGGTTGGTTTAGATGAACTACAAGACATTCTCAAAATTTCAAGAGACAGAATAATTCATCCTGGGATGAATAGGAGTTCGTCTGGATGAAAATTTTCTAGAGAGTTTCGTCCTCGAACGAATATAGGATTTTGTTTGGACGAAAGTTTTCTAGAGAGTTTCGTCCTGAGATAAATATAGGATTTCATCTGGACAAAAATTTTCCAAAGATTTTCATCCTGAGATGAATATAGGATTTTCTCTAGACAAAAATGTTCTAGAGAATTTCATCTTGGGTCGAATATAGGATTTCATCTGGATGAAAATTTTCTAGAAAGTTTCATCCTGGCACAAATAGGATGAATCTTTTGGACTATCAGCACAAAGTGAGAATCCAGAGTAGATCATCCCAGGACAAATTGGGAAATTTGTTTAGACAATCAGAACTTAGAAAAATTCTCTCACTTCCTGTTCATTTCATTGCTCTTCCAAGGGGATTAACTGACTTGATCGTCCCGTACGAATATTGTTCATTCCGTACGATCAGTGTGATTTTTAAAGATCTTCCCAAATATGTGTGTGCTAAGCTATTCAATTATAATCATATTTTTTCAAACTTAATTACAATAAAAATGATAAACTTCAATTTACAAACTATCTCATGCTGAATTTGATTTGAAGTCTTCGTTAGTCTGGAGTTCGATTATCCAGAAATGGTAGTCCACATAACAGCAAAGACAATTCTTCCAAAAAGTGTTAGGAGAAAATAAAAACTTAAAATAATAATATTTGGAATCATCAAAACTATATAAGTTACAAGAAGGTAAAACATACAAATAGTAACTCTCTCAATACGGGCAATGAAATTCTGATTCTTGACAGAGCAATTTGATCCCTTACCTTGACTATAATTTGAATGGCTTGCATATAGAGCTATGATACCATGAAAGAACCAAAGAATAAGAGGAGAACCGAAGGGAAGAAACTAGAGGAAGAAAAGAAGAAACGTAGAAGATAAGAAAAAGAAATAAATGTGATGTATTTGATCTATGCAAGGTGTTAAGAGAGTTGCTACTTAGCTTTTCCATGTTTTATATTCTTGCAACTTATTATTTTGATGATTCCAAATATTATTCTATTGATTATTAATTTCTCCTAATACATTTTGGAAGAAATGTTTTTTTCTCTTGTGTGTATTAATATTTCAGAGAAATTATACTCCATATTATTGAAGACTTCAAATAAAGATCTGATTATAATATTTTGTAATTTGGAGTCTGCATTTTATTTATCTTTGAGTCAGAGAGAGTGTGATTGTAATTGAGTAACTTACCATATAAACATTAGAGGAGATCTTTAAAAGTCAAAATTTTCTTATACTGATCGTACGAGACGAATCAAGTTTGTACGAGACGATCAGGTCAGTTATACCCCTCGGAGAGCAATGGAATGAACAGAAATTGAGAAAAAATTTTTAAGTCCTGATCGTCTAGATGAATTTACCCAGTTTGTCTCTAGATGATGTCCTTTAATTTCTCACTTCATACTGTTCATCCAGATGAATTGCCCAATTCGTCCCTGAACGATGTTATCTGATTTCTCATTTCATACTGTTCGTCTTGACGAATTATCTTATTCGTCCCTGAATGATGTCGTCTGTATTCTCAACTTAAACAGTTCGTCCAAATGATTTTGCCCATTTCGTCCCAGGGCGATGTCCTCTGGACCCATGACTTGAACTAATCATCCAAATAATTTTACCCTATTCATCCCCAGACGATGTTCTTTGGACTCATGCTTCGTACTGTTCTGTTGTGGATCAATGGTTTATGATTTTGATGATAGCAAACATTCTTATTTCTCTACGACTGCCTTATGTACTGACATTTCAGGTTCACACAATTGGACTGCAATTTGGAATCAGCTCAAGATTGGGTAGACTAGGTCTGAGTCAGTTTGTACACTTTTTCTTTCTTGAGTCTATTGTATTTAGTGTGGCTCCTGATGTTTGTAGCTTGGAAGATTTTTTTGTTGTTCCCAAAAGTTTTTTATTGTTTTGTAACATCGTCTGGGATGATATTTATATCGTCCTGAACAATCGGTCCAAAAGAAGAAACCCTAATTAGGGCATCCTCATTAAGACAGTCATCATAAGTTGATCAGCCTGGATGATACTTGTATCGGCCAGGACGATAAGCTTCATTCAGAAAGAATCAGCCATCATGATCAGATTAGGTATTCGTTATTTTAGGAAATCGGCCAGGACAATATAAATATCGTCCAGGACGATCTAACTCAATTATGCCTAAATTGATCTAGTATTTTTGGAAAGCATTAATGGCTGATTGATACGATCAAATCATCCAGGACGATCATAGGATCAGCCGGGCAGATGTCCTGAACGATTTACATCGGCCAACATTTATTCCGGGCGATGATCAGGACAATTGAAATCGGTTTTAAACTAATTGGCCAGGACGATCATGAGATCATCCAGGACGATGTAACCAATTTTCTTCTGATCATCCCAAATCATCCCGGGCTGATGAGCTGAATTTGTACTAATCGGCCAGGACGATAATGTCGGCAACTTGTATTAATGAGCTCGTTTTGAGCTTTTCTATTTAAGCTTGGCATGACACTTTATAAGTCTTTAGTAGCCATTGTAGCTTCATTCTTTTGGGGGAAACTTGAAGAGAGAGCTTGAAAGGGAGTGAGAAAAGGGTGGAGTTTGAGAGAGGGAGAAGATCCTGTGAGGGGGGACTAAAGGGAGTGTGGAGGGGGTTCCACACGGTTGCTTCGGCAAGCTCGCACCTGAATACCATCGAATTCAAGGCTTGTCTCGAGGGAAGTTCACCAAAGAATAAGATCTCTTTGGTGTCAAAGGACCCGGTGACTCTGCCGCACCGGGGAATATGGAACTGATTTTGTAAGGTCTTCTCCGCCTAGCTATGGGGGCTAAATGAGAGACACTTAGTTAGTGCAATACTTGAAGGGTGCCTCCAAGGAGTGGACGTAGGTCAAGGTTTGACTGAACCACTTTAAATCTGGTGTGTTCTTTCATATTACTGCTTCTACATTATTTTCTTTCACACTTGATTTCTGTGATGATTTTGATTTGAGTTTTATCTTTGGTTTTAAAGTTATCCAATTCACCTCTCTCTTTGTTAGCCTTGGGCCAGTTCATAAGGGCTTAACATCCCTAACGAACTTTCAAGTGATATAAGAGCACTTTCTAATGTCATCTGAGCACTTTCTCTAATTTATTCCTTGATTTTGATATTGAATTAAAAAGTTTTTTAGCCTTTTTAAAAGAACTTGAGTTTGGATTATCAAATTCTGAATTTCTAACATTTTCTGGGTTATGCGTTGTCAATCCAATTCTATTAAGTTTTTTGATTAAAACTAAGAGATAACTTTCTCATTTTAAGAATATTTGCTTTTTCACTAGATCAGGGAACATTTTTTTTCTCTTTTGTTCATTTTATTTTTTGTGCCTTCTCTTTTTTTGATAATATCAAAGGGGGAGAACGTAATGTTGAATTTGTATCCTTTTTTTTTCAAAAAATTAAAAACAACAAAAATATTTTTTATCTCCCCTATTTTTTAAAAGGGTTTATTCTAGTGAGGGGGAGATTAGAAGAAATTGCTTTTTTTTTAAATTCAAATTGAATTATTTGTCATCATCAAAAAGGGAGAGATTATTATGGATCAATGGTTTATAATTTTGATGATAGCAAACATTCTTATTTCTCTATGTTTGCCTTATGTACTGACATTTCAGGTTCACACTATCGAACTGCAATTTGGAATCAGCACAAGATTGGGTAGACTATGTCTGAGTCAGTTTGTACACTTTTTTCTTTCTTGAGTCTATTGTATTTAGTATGGCTCCTGATGTTTTATAGCTTGGAAAATTTTTTTGTTGTTCCCTAAAGTTTTTTTATTTTTTGTAACATCGTCCGGGACGATATTTATATCATCCTGGACGATCGGTCCAAAAGAAGAAACCCTAATTAGGGCATCCTCATTAAGACAGCCATCATAAGCTGATCAGCCTGGACGATACTTGTTTCGGCCAAGACAATAAGCTCAATTGAGAAAGAATCAGCCGCCATGATCAGAATAGGTATTCATTGTTTTAGGAAATCGGCCAGGACGATATAAATATCATCCAGGACGATCTACCTCAATTTTGCCTAAATTGATCTGATATCTTTGGAAAGCATTAATGGCTGATTGATACGATCATATCGTCTGGGATGATTATAGGATAGGTCGGGCTGATGTCCTAGACGATTTACATCGGCTAGCATCTATTCCGGGCGATGATTAGGATGATTGAAATTGGTTTTAAACTAATCGGCCGGGATGATCGTGAGATCGGCCAGGACAATGTAACCAATTTTCATCTGATCGTCCCAAATTGTCCCGGGCTGATGAGCTGAATTTGTACTGATCGGCCAGGATGATATAACTATCATCCTGGACGATAATGTCGGCAACTTGCATTAATGAGCTCGTTTTGAGCTTTTCTATTTAAGCTTGGCATGACACTTTATAAGTGTCTTTGACAGCCATTATAGCTTCGTTCTTTTGGGGGAAACTTGAAGAGAGAGCTTAAAAGGGAGTGAGGAAAGGGTGGAGTTTGAGAGTGGGAGAATGAAAGTTCGTTCGGGATGTTAAGCCCTCTTGAACTTAGTCCCAAGCTAATCAAGAAGAGTGGTGAATTGGAAAACCTTTAAAATCAAAGATAAAATTCTAACCAAAATCACCACAGACAAAGTGCGGAAGAAAAATAAATGCGGAAGCGATAATAAGAAAAGAACACACCAGATTTATAGTGGTTCGGTCAAACCTTGACCTACGTCCACTCCTTGGAGGCACCCTCTAAGTATTGCACTAACACAACGTGACTCTCCTTTAGCCCCCACAGCTAGGTGGAGAAGCCCTTACAAAATCACTTCCACCTTCCCCGGTGCGGCGGAGTCGCCGGGTCCTTTGACACCAAAGATATCTTCTTCTTTGGTGAACTTACCTCGAGACAAGCCTTGAATCCAATGGTACTTAGGTGCGAGTTCGCCGGAGCAACCGTGTGGATCCCCCACCACACTCCCTTGAGTTCCTTCCCCTCACTGGATCTTCTCCCTCTCAAACTCCACCCTTTCCTCTCTCCCTTTCAAGATCTCTCTTCAAGTTTCCCCCACAAGAACGAAGCTACAATGGCTGCCAAAGACACTTACAAAGTGCCTTGCCATAGCTTAAATAGAAGAGCTAAAAACGAGCTCATTAATGCAAGTTGCCGACATTATCGTCCAGGACGATAGGCATATCGTCCTGGCCGATTAGTTCAAATATGAGGAAAATCGTCCTGAATATCGCCCTGAAATGAAGCTGGACGATGTCTAATCGTCCAGGACGATCTTGCGATCGGCCTGGACGAAATCCTCATTAATTGCTTTCCAAAACTGCCTGAGAAATTTTGGAAAAATTGCTCTGGATCGGCCAGGGTGATATTTTATAGTCCAGGCCGATATACCATGACGATATCTAAAAATAAGATTTTCCTAAGTAGATATGGCGGCATATTCTTGCTGAATTGAGCCGATTGTCCCGGCCGATATAAAATCGTCCAGGACGATGTGTTTTGCATAAAGATGGCTGCTTTAAATAGGATGCCCTAATTAGGATTTCTACTTTTGTCAGATCGTCCAGGACGATATAAATATCGTCCCGGACAATGTTATCAAAAATAAAAATCTTTTAGGGCACAACAGAAAATCTTCCAAGTTACAAATCATCAAATGCAACATCAAAAACTATTGACTCAAGAAAGGAAAAAGATTACAAACTGACACAGACCTAGTCTACCCAATCTTGAGCTGGTTCCAAATTGCAGTCTGATCGTGTGGACCTGAAACATTAGCACAAAAAGCAATCGTAGAGAAATAAGGAATGTTTGCTTTCATCAAAATCATAAACCATAGATCTGTAACAGAGAAGATTCTGTGAGGGGGGACTCAAGGGAGTGTGGAGGGGGTTCCACACGGTTGCTCCAGCAAGCTCGCACCTAAATACCGTCGGATTCAAGGCTTGTCTCGAGGGAAGTTCACCAAAGAAGAATATCTCTTTGGTCTTAAAGGACCCGGCGACTCTGCCGCACCGGGGAAGATGGAAGTGATTTTGTAAGGGCTTCTCCGCCTAGCTATGGGGGCAAATCATGATTGTGATTTTTAATAAATTTTTTCACCTTCCAATATCTAACTTCATCCACTATAAACCTAATCATAACTTGACAACCAGTTCGGGTATCTGATTTTCAATATTTCCTTTGGATATTAAGATCAGACAACTTTTTGAAACCAGCTTTTGAACAAACAAAGTCCTTGGATTTTAAATTTCTGGAATTTGGCCAGTAATTGTGATGATCCTTACGAACACTAAAACCAAGATTTTGGCCATAATTATTATAAGCCACGTATGCCTCTTTCTCATTAACATAAACATCCTGATAAATATGCACTAAATGAATTATCCAATACGCAACCAATAAGCAGTAAGTAAGCAAAACAATATGTAACCAATACGCAACCAATACGCAATTAATATGCAATAAAAACTCAATATATGTGTATTTAATATGCAATGTATACCAAATTAATATGCAGATAATACTCAATGTATATCAAACATAAAAGTAATATATACGCAACTAATATGCAACAAAACTTGGCAATAAGAAAATCGAACTACAAATTCGGTATTGTACCCTAGCTCAATAATACATTAAAAGAAGGGAACATCGAGTCTTCTTTTAAAATCAACTACAATTTAACATTATGTACATTATTGATAAAAATACGCATCTTTGTTAAACACAATAAATACATTAAAAATCTTTGTACCCTAAAATAATTACATCAAAAAAATGACTCTGTAAAGAAATTTAATTGCAACATTGCTATAAAGAAAACTTGGAAGAAGGCAAACTTTACCGATAAGCTGAACTTTTCGTCCAGTCGCACTGGTTTTAGGTTTTCTGCTTCATATGCGCTTGTTTCCTGGACGTTGGCATTCTCCAGGTTATCGGCTTCCTCCGAGACCTGCGAAAATATTGTCTGCTCATAAAATCCAACATCCTCCTCCAGATCCAGATCAATCTCCATCTTCATCGGCATTTTTTCTGCGAAAATGTTGGCTGAAAGCGTTATATATTGTGGTGATTCACGCCTTAAATTCTAAATGAAAGAACCTCCAACCTAAACTTAATGTTATCTCCCGGGTCGGGCCTTTCACAAATAATTTTGACGGGTCGTGCCTTAGCAGGTTGAGCGAGTCAATTGACTTTTTTACTTGACACGTAAGCGACCGAACACACCTCTGTGATCGAATTCCACACAGAATAATTTATCTTGACGAGGAGACTGATTAACGAAACGAAGGGATTTTGAATTTTTGATTGAGCCAGGTAAGGTATTAATTAACATTTAATGTGGATTTGATTTTATTTAGTATGACATTTTAAATTAGAATTATAATTTTGATCCTTCCAAATTACTTCTTGACTGTAACGTATTATCTTATATTTTAATAATTTTAAATTATCAATTTTTAACTTTGACTATTAAGTGATCAAATAGGTAGATTTTATCATTTCTTGAGGATAAGGAAGTGCTTAAGATGATGGAAAATTTATTAAGTGTAAAACATGTAATATTTATTGTATTTAAATTCAATAAAAATATGTTATTTTAGTTGTGTTTGTGTAGGAAATGTGTATAAAAAGGTAAAATAATTATATGTATTGAATAATGCCACAATAGCATCATTAGAAGCGCTGCAACATTCAATTTCATAGAAACTTGATGCTAGATTTAGACAATGCAATTTTGGGTTCTCTATTTTCAAGCGTAGCAGCGGCACTAAGGTCAACATCGCTGCGTCCAAATTCAGCACTGCAGCATTAATGGAGCCTCCAAAAAATGTGTGCCGAGGCACCAACCCTTCCAACACCTCAACGCTAAAATTCACATTCTAGCACCGCAACGCTCAAAATTTAGAGCACTACGATGGAGCAGTTGCCAGTGCGAAGAGTCACACCGACTCAGCCATGTTGACCTCGATTTTTCCCAAGCTTGGGTATGGTGGTTTGAGTTGACCAAGTCAACCTTTGACTTGGTCAACCCAAGCCTTAATGGGTCAAAATTGACCCATTAGGCCCATTAAGAGCCCAAATCCATGTCAAATCAAGTCCAATCCGTTTCATGGCCCAATAACTCTTCCCATTTGACTAAATTGACTAGGTTAGGTCATGGCTTGGTCAAACCAAGCCTTGACTTGGTCAAACCTAGTCTTTTTAGGTCAAATCAATTCTAATTAATGCATTTAAGGCCTATTTAATTCCCCAAATCAATTTCCTTCATTTTAGATTTCAAACCACAACCTAAATAGCCTGGTTTCCCTCGCAATTAACAGGTGATTCAATCCCAACCGTTGAGGATAGGTTTAGGCCCCTTAAATATCAAAAATTTTGTCTAAATCGGGATCTTTTTTCATATTGCTCCCTCTTCAAGCCTTAGAACCCTTTGAGATTTCGTGGGAGCACTCTTGGAGAGTTTCCCCATCTTCCCCGACCAGATCCCAGCGTCCTAGGCTCGCCGGGGGCTAGAACTCCTGCGAAACCTAGCACCACGTTCCTTTCAAGCTGATTTTCGCTTGATCCAAGGAGAACCAGGGTTCGACGTCAACTAGTGAAATATTACTGTCGCTTCAACAAATCCAACGAGCCCAAGAACACAAAAATCGAACGGTTAGATCTCTCAAAATCTCTTAGAATAGATCACAATTCTTAGGGTTAAAAAGCTTTTTGAAAAGCACTTTATAAGTTGATCCAAATGTCCCCCAAGATTTCTGTTCACTCCTAGATTATATGTCTTAAATTTCATGAAGTTTTGTTGAGTATCGAGCAAGAACAAAGCAAAAAATGTGTTAGGGTTTCGGGTTACCTTCTCACCGAGCAAGGTCAGATTTGGGCTGTCGATCTCTTGATCAACGGCTCAAATCTCGCCGAACCGCGGTTGATCCACAGCCGTGTATTCAGCCTTCCGGATCACAGTCTAACTTCATCGGACGGCCCATATTGCCTGCCGACTTGGATTAAGTGATGCGCGTATTTCGGCGCAATCATTGCCAATGATTACGCCGTCGCGCAATCATTGGCAATGATTGCGCGGACAGCGGAGCCTCTCCCGTCGCGACACTTGTCAACCCGACAGCCGCCGCTGCCGTTTTAATAAAATAAATATTATATATATATATATATATATATACTCAGATTTCTTCAAAAAAAATTACCAAAAATTCATTTTTGAGCCTAAAAATACATGCAACCCCTTGAATCGATTGTATTCGCGGCCCCGTTATTTTAAGATTATTTTCGATTAAAAATAATAAGTATATTTTTAATTATTAATAAAACAGTAAAATAATTATTTCATTATTATTTAAATTATTATTTTTAATGTGATTATTATTAAATTACTATTTAATTATAATTATTTAGCATAATTATTATTATTTTAGACTATTAGCTTACTGTTTTATTTTATTATTATTATTATTATTATTATTATTAACTTTATTTTAAAATTAGCATTATTTAAAAAAAACTACTTTAACCATTATTATTATTATCATAATAATTAGCACTAAATTTCAAAAATTCCAACTTTAATTTAATCTTATTTTATAACTATTTTTAAATAATATTATTTTAAAACTATTTTAAAATTAGTTTTCATTGCTTTTAAATTTCCGAAATCCATAGTTTTCTCGTTTTAAGCCCGTTTTTTGCGCACAACACCTTGTTTTGATCGTATTTGGATTCCGTACACTTTAAAATTATTTTTACTCAAAAATATTTGATCTATCTTCAGTTATTTTGAAAATAGCCAAATAGCACTATTTTAAAAATATTCTATTATCGTATTTAAATTTCGAAAATGCATAACTTTCTTGATTTAAGTCGGATTTCGATGCACAGCACCTTATTTTGTTCGTATTTGGATTCTGTACAGTTTGAGACCTTTTTGGTTTAAAAATTTTAGGTATACCTGAAGTTATGTTCAAAACAGCAAAATAGCACTATTTTAAAAATATTCTATTATTATATTTAAACTTCGAAAAATCATATCTTCATCGTTTTAAACCGGATTTTGACGTGCAACCCCTCGATCTTTTCAGAAAAATGTGTATTTTGTTTTGAAGATATTTCTAGCCACTGATTATTGGCTATTTTGGCAGATCACTATTTGAATTTGATTATTTGGGTATTCTTGATATTGAACATTGATTATAACAATTATTTTCAGGATACAAACTATTTTCAAATCATTTTGAGGTCTTGATTGGGTGGTCAGTGGGTCTCCCAGATACCTATTTATTACAATTTGACTTATTTTTAACTACCTTAATTTCCAAAATTTATATATATATATATATATATATATATATATATATATATATATATATATATATATATATATATATATATATATATATATAGGTATTTTAAAATATTTTTAAAACTACCTATACTTTAAATCCTCATGTTGGGAGATCCACTACGCATGAAATTTTAAACATAGAGTCTATGTGTGAAGAGAAAATCATAGGGGAGTGGGTAGGTGGATGATTGAGTCTCAATCATTCACTAATCCCTTCATTAGGTATCTTTACTTCCTTACTGTTCGTAGTTTGCATGTGTAGGTCGCACCACGAGAACTTAGCTTAGGCTCTCCTAGATCTAAGGACATGGCGTGTTTACTATTTTTATGTATTTCCCATGCATTATTATCTCAAGGGTTAGTGTGAACTTCCATTTAAACCCATATAACGTAGTGGCACCCTAAGGACAATAATTGAGGACCCGTCTAGCAAACTTAGAAATTTTCTAGGGGCTAGGATAGATCAATGATTGACATGAAAACTTCAACACTTGAACTTAGGGACATCATAAACCTTCTAGAATTGTCTAAGAATTTTTAGGGCTTGTTAGACCCCTTAACTAACCAACCATAATTAACCTGCTAATTAAGGCCCCGAGACCTTCTAAAAATTACAATAAATACATTTTAGGTCAAAAAATTATCCATAATATCTTGAACTGACCAGAATCTAATCCTTGGCCTTAGATAAATAGGACTCCCTAGTTTGACTTCAGGTTCACCTCTAATTTGACCATAAGTGGAAATTACCTTTTTACCCCTAATAATTCATTAAAAATTATTAAAAATCCCAAATTTTCCCCAAACATTTGGGAACACTTTCTCAAGTCATTCTGGACCTTTAGGAGTGATTCCAATCAGTTTGAAACTTGTTTGGATCAAAACTATAAAATCAGGCCTTTATTAGGAAATTTAGAAAATTCCTTTAAATACCCCGATCTTTAGAAATTCATAACTAATTGTCAAAAATTCCAAATTAGGCAAACCCACTTGCATTAGACTCTAATTAGGATCTAGTATTTATTAAAAATCTTAGGTTTTGAGAAATTGGGCTAGATTAGAAAGTCAACTTTTTGGTCAACCGTAGTTCATTTAGGGCCCGAAACTTAGAAAATTCATAACTTGGGATAGGAAACTCCGATTTTAGCATACTACCTGGCTAACTACTCCTCTTAATGTCTAGTATTTTTCTAAGGTGTTAGGAGACCCAAACCTAGCCCATTTCCCATAGTGACTTTTTGGACCCTTAGTCTAGTTCCTAGGAGGACACGGGACATTCTAAAATTGGCTAATATCACTTGAACTTTAAATATCAGTATCCTAAGCTCTTAAAACTGATCAACAAACTGAAATAATTAAAATGGACCCTAATTTACTAATATTTGAATGTCAACTAAAAATATTCTTTTCAGACCCCCAACAAACTTGAACTCTAGATAACTTTAACTAATTACCCTGCTTATGACCTATCCAAACCACACCAGCCTTACACACACTTAGAATTATTTGCTAGGGCACCACTTCTAGATCTAGGTTAGGCCGCTGGATTTTATTTTTCTGCTGTGTGCCGGAGCTTTCCGTGATTTTCATTGCATGCTGTTTGAAATTGCTGGTATGTTTGCTTACTTTTTCTGCACTTTGTGGATGATGTAATGAGCTCTAGATTTGCCTGTAGGTTAGGAACGTCATATACATATATATGTAATGTTCTTTCGTGCAGGTGGCCATGCTCAAGCTAATAAATGGGGGATCATTATCATGATTTTTAATAATATTTTATGCATGTGCTTGCTCAGCTCCCCCTAAATAAAATGAGGACTAAATTAATAATTATAACTACACAGATGGAGCTGCTTAGCCCTCATAATTAAGAGCATGGCTTGGCACAGGGTCAATGGTTTGAACAATTTTTATTTCCATATATAACTGCTTGTGATTCTTACTAGGGTAATCATGCAGGGAGTCTAGATTTTTTTTTTAAATGGATGTAAAATTTGTAATATAGTTAAGAGTTGTGAAAATGCACTATGAGTGGGATATTCTTATCCAACTTGAATTCCAAAAGAAGAAGACATCCCTAAAGGGGAGGGTCTTCTTTCATTTGGAAGATCGAGTTGGATGGCTTTAGATATCCAAAGAGAAAAGGCAATACCCCCTGCTGGGGGGAATTATCTCTTCGTTTGGATATTCAAGCCACGACGGATCCAAGGAGTCTAAGGAGGAGAAATCCAAGGAGTCTAAGGAGGAGAGATCCAAGGAGTCCAAAGAGGAGAGTTCCAAGGAGTCCAAGGAGAAGAAGACACCCAGAAGACTGAAGACCAATATCCCACTCAAAGTCATTTGCGTCTGTCATAGGCTTAGAAATCCAGGTTGTTAGCAGTGGTGCCTGGCCACTTTACTTTCTGCATATCTGGGTTGTAATAAGGGCAATTTGCCTATGGCCATTTAGTTGATTAATTTTGGATTTATATTGATATGTTTACTAGATTGCGTAGTAGAAATTGCCCGCTTTTTCTAGGTTTCTTTCTTGCATGCCGTTTTTGATTTCGCCTGGATTTTCGTTAGGCTCTTTAAGGACTATAAAATTTTTCTATTCATAATAAAAAATTTAATATTTAAGTTTTAAATAATCTAGAAACTTAACTAACCTAGGGAATTGCCGGAATCATCCGTGTTCACATGCATATTATTGCATTTCTTCTCTTCCATGTTATAAGACATCTCCCTGCCAGCGGGTAGAGTTCGGATAATCTGGCCTATGAGGATGAAGTGCCGGACCTAGGGAGACCTAGTCTTTTCAAAAAAATTATTTTCTATAAGCCTATTTTTAAAATTCTATAGCATTCATGAGCTGACATTTTAACTAGCATGCATTGCATTAGAAACCAATTTATTTAAAATTTAATTGCATTAGCTAGAAGCATCTGACCCACATAAGTCCAGGACCACTTAGGAAATTCTCTAGATGTCGATCCTATTTCCAAAGAACTGTACATCCCACCTATCTTTCATAATTGACTTGATAGCATGGTTTTAAAGCGACTAGGTGGTTAGCTGGCTCCCCCAATCCAGGCAGGAATAAGTCCAGGTTTTGCACTGCATTAGCTAGGACACGGGTACTTAGTGTTTCGTAGAACACTAAGCCCAACCTAGATTTAGGAATCGAGGCTACTACATTCGGTCTCGTAGCATGCCTTAAATGGCAGGTAGGTCCCCTTCCTTTCAGGGACTATAAATCCTACTTATACACGTCACAGGATGACGCCACCTCCATCTATTCTCTCACGCATGTGGTTGAGTGCTTGATTTTCTTTCTCTAGTTTTTGTTTAGTACCCTAGAGCCTCCGAATGCTGGTATGAGCCACACATATTTATTCAGCCCTTCAGACCTTTCTTCCCTTTGAGTAAGATTTCCTAGTCTATACCCTCATGCCGATCCCATTTTAGGAGAGGATAAGGTATGATCCTTAATCGAGAGTTTTCTCAGGCTCCGGCCTGGGATGTAATTAACCACGGGGGCTTGCACCCGTGGGAAACTCGGTCCCACATCTACTAAATCCCATTCGAACTGTTGATCGGATGGGAGAAACCTGTGATTAGGTCGTGTATATTGCTACCCCTCGGGGTGTGTTGGCGACAGCCTTTATCCTCAATGGTTAGTCATATGCACGATCCAATATGTCCCTTCCAATTGACCTGTTCGTGCGGTGCTCTTTCGGAGGTCCACAGGTTTCTGGAGACTACGGTGGGACCAATTTCTCTCTCCATCTTTAGATTCTATATTATCCTTTCTTGTGTGTACTCCGGGATTGGTACTCCTTAGATTAGGTCCGTCCCACTCTTAGTTAGGGTCTTTTCTTAGTTAGGGTTCCTTCCCCTTAGCTAGGATTTTCTTCCCTACCCTACTTCTTTCCAGCCTAGCAGGCTATTCCGTCCTTTATCCATTCATATCCAAATCTATCAAATCCTTCCTTCTTTTATGATTTCTAATTTCTAACTTTTCAAATTTCTTTTCTTGGCAGTAGTGCAATGGCTTCCTTTGCTCCTTCTATTACTTTTGCTTTCGGTTCGGACATGCGGGTGACTCTCCCTGAGTCCCTACTCGCTAGTCCGCCAGTTGGAGGGATCACTTTTGGTTCTTTCACTGACTCGCCCTTCGTCACTCTTGGCGGGCCGATCCCAGCGGAGGTTGCTGCATTCTCTCCTCCTCAATGGAGAGGACGCGCAGCCATGCGCCCTTTCGGATGACCAGCTGCTCGGTGGACAGCCCGGGCACCTGCTCATCCCATTCGTGTACTTGCGCAGCCAGGGCATGCTGTGGCTAGGCGACCAGTGCCTAGGCCACATCCTATTCCAGTTCGTGCAGCGATAAGGTGACTTGCGCCTGCCGCTCCTGCTACTCAGGTTGCCCCGGCCCCTTAGCGTCGGCAGCCTACTGCAGTTGTTCCACCTATTCGTGCAGCGGTCAGGCGACCTGTGCCTACCGCTTCTGCTGCTCAGGTTGCCCGGGCCCCTCAGCGTCGGCAGCCTGCTGCTGTTGTTACTCTGGTTGTTCTGGCGAAAGTACCTCGCGTTCGGGTTTCCCCTCCCGCTTCCACTAGGAAGAGGGGTGCCCAGACCGATGTGCATTCGCCTTCTTCTGACTGAGTTTCTGTTTTTGCTTGGCTTTCTCACCCCGAGACTGCCGGGCAGACCCCAGCACTTCCAGTCGTCCCTGTTCCTCTTGCCACCCAGGTAGTGGGTTCAGATGACCCTTCCACCTCCACCTCCGGAGCTATAACAACCTCTGGAGTAGGCACAACCTTACCCCGCTGACACGTAGTAGGGATGAAGAGGACGTCGTCCGCATCGCGGCAGCTCCTCCTGTTGCCACTACCTTACCCCGGGCTAGGGTCCCCAGGGACGCTGGTGTTCGAGCCCTCACTTAGAGGATTTGACACATCATCTGCCCAGCTCATGGTAGGGGGCCTGTCAGTCAGGAGAAGTTACTCTGGCAGATTTCTCAGATGACTTTTCAGTTACAGAGGCAGACTGCGAGAAGGCTTTATAGTTGGCAGAGGGGGCAGACACCCCAGCAGCCTGTAGTTCTAGTAGTTAGGCCGCCAATAGTGGCTCCTATGGTCGTCGTCAAGGAGGGAGATAGCAGTAGGAGCCTGCCCGGCCTCAGGTCAGTTCAGAGGTGGTAGTCCCAGAGTAGCTAGTTGCTAGTGCAGCACCCCGTCGTATTAGATGGGTTTGGAGACGTCGACAGGCGGACACCCCGGTCGACCCAGTTCCGGCATTTGAGATAGAATAGTTGTCAGAGGCAGAGCAGACAGATGAGTTAGCAGATCAGATGGAGGTTGTGGTTCCTTTTGGGTCTGAGGCAGTCCCGATGGTTTGCGATGATGGTTCAGTGCCTACCCCAGATAGATCGCCAGTACGGATTGAGACAGAGTTAGCCCCTAGTACTCATAGGATCACCTCTCCTATGAGTCCGTACATAGAGGCGATGCGACAAGCCTTTTTAGATGATGATGATGATGATACACTAGTGGATTTCGATGAGGAGGTGCCAGTACACCGAGTTTGTGTAGTTACCCATAGAGGTCACTCAGATGAGAGAGAGCCCGAGGACTAGGATGAGCAGGGAGACCCTGAGGTGGGTGGATCTCCCAGATCAATTAACACAGATACTACGGTCCTGAACCTCCAAGCACAGATGGCAGAGATGGCCAGAGCTATGGCAACCATGACAGCATAATTGACAGCCTTGGGGGCGATGCCCCAAGTGGCAGGTGTAGCCGCTGCCATTACTTCTAGAGATCAGCCAGTTGTGCCTCCAGTTACACTAGATCCCCTGAGAGTGGACAGGGTCCAGAGAGCAGTGCCTGCAACACCTTCAGTTATCCAAAGTCAGCCATCTTTATAGGAGAGACTTAAAAAAGAATATCCCTTTAAAAGAGAAAGTATAAGGAAAATATTCAAATGCTTGGCTGAGAAAGATATTTTGACATTCCCATTTGATAAGAGAAAAAATGAAGAAGGACAAACAGAACATCCACTCTATTGCCCCTTTCACCGATGTATTGGACATACACTTGAAGATTGTTTTGTGTTCAAGGACAGAGTGGAGAGCCTTATGGGTAGTGGGAAGATCCAGCTCCAGGATAGTGACTTAGTACAGCCTTTGGGCAGGACTACTTAGACAGTGCAGAGGATTTCAGACTCCACCCACGGTGATAGTCAGACTTACAGTCAGAGCAATAGTGGCAGATCACTCCACAATTCTGAGGGAGAGTGGCAGATAGCACTCTCCAAGAAGACCTAGTAGATGATTAAGTAAGCTGTACAGAGTTCAGAGGCAGTTGAGATGAGGCCTCCCAAGACCAAGTTGACAGTTTCCACTCCAGCTTCTTTGTTAGCACTTATTTTTCTTTTCTTTCTTTTGTTGTAGTGCCAGATGAGCATATTTTCCTTTGACTTCTATTTGTACTAGAAAAATATGTTAAAAAAATGATGATTGTAACCTCAAAAGGGAAGACAAGCTCCTTTCCAGTACTTGGGCCGAAGGACCTCGTTCTCCCTTATATTGATGATTAATCAATAAAAGAAAAATGATGATTTGCAATTATGATTGACTCTTCTATCTCTTCTAACTTTACTAGCTTTGTAGTGATGACTCATGAAAGAGTATGATCTCTCTATCTCACCTTAGGGGTGGAGAGATTTCTTATTTTGAACTAAAATCTTTTTTAAATTGAAATTGGATTTAGAAGTAAAAATTTTCTTTATTACCTTGTGATTCTCTATCTCATAGGTAACTATAGTATATTGATGCATAAAATTTCATAATTTTTTTAATCATGCTATTCATTCTTATCAGAAGATAGGATTTGTTTTGTAGATCATTCTTCCTTGTCCAAGAGAAGTGAGTCTTCTTCTCTTGTACTTGGAAGATGATCTTACAACTGAGAAATAGTTTTCTTTTAGAGATTTGGAAAAGGAAGCTAGTTATAAAAAATGAAAAGATGCGCAAAGCGCCAAAAGTGAAAGATACACAAAGTGTATCAATCAATTAAAATTTGTGCAAAGCACATGAAAGTTGAGAAAGTGGCTCAAAGAGCCCAAAAGTGTTAAGTAAATGGCTTCCCTTTCTAGTAAATCTCTAAATCTCAGAAAATCTATATCCTTTTGATATTTTTGATACTTGAGTCTGAAAATTATGATTTTGAAATCATCATTATACATTGATATCCTATAATATATGGAAGTCTATTCTCATATAAGAAATGAAGAAAATTAAATTTCTTTTTCTAATTTAAATTCTTTTTTGAATTAGATTTAAATTCAAGAGAGAAAAATACTCATATAAGTGAGATGTCATGATTTAGCTAGTATGGAGCTTGATCTGAGTTAGTAAATTTAAATTGAGGTTCCTTTTAAAATTAAAGGAAGTTAAGTACTAAGCTCACTTTGGGATATGTGCTCATTTATCACTTTTTATTGGGTCCACACTATCCTGTATTTGTTAGGATCGGTGATGTTGAGCCTTTATTAGAAAGTGAATTGCTTCTTCCTGTTAGTCCTACTCTGATAGTTGAAGCCCCTAGTCCATTCACATAAGATGATTGTGATAGGGAATATTTAAATCATTCATTTAGACTATTTAGAGATGTGTTACTGGGTCCACACCCTCCTGCATTGGTTAGGTTTGGTGATGTTGATCCTCTACTAGAATGAGATTATCTTCTTTCTATCAGTCCTGCTCTGATAGTTGAAGCCCCTAGTCCATTCACATGAGTTGAATCTGATCGAGAATATTATAGTCTTTTAGATTAGACTCTTTTGAGATTGGATATTGGGACCATGCCCAACTATATTAGTCAGGTGGGATAATAGTGATCCATTACACCTATGAGATTCTCTTCTTCCTATCAGTCCTGCTCTGATAGTTGAAGCCCCCAGTCCATTCACATGAGTTGAATCTGATCGAGAATGTTGTAGTCTTTTAGATTAGACTCTTTTGAGATAGGATATTGGGACCATGCCCACCTATGTTAGTTAGGTGGGATAATAGTGATCCATTACACCTATAAGATTTTCTTCTTCCTATCAGCCCTACTCTGATAGTTGAAGCCCCCAGTCCATTCATAAAAGATAAATGTGATAGGGAATGTTTAAATCATTCATTTAGACCATTTAGAGATGTGTTATTGGGTCCACACCCTCCTGCATTGGTTAGGTTTGGTGATGTTGATCCTCTACTAGGATGAGATTCTTTTCTTCCTATCAGTTCTGCTCTGATAGTTGTAGCCCTCAGTTCGTTCATATGAGATGAATGTGATAGTGGATGTCAAAATCATGGGTTTAGACCTTTTTTTTTTTTGGTAGGATATTGGGTTCATAACATCCTATCTTAGTCAGGAGTGGTAATGTTGATCCTCTATCCTGATGTTGATTTTAATTATACATCAATTTCAATATGATTATGCTCCCCAGTTTTGTTCATGTGAGGAACGTGGTCTGGGATATCAAAACCAATCACAATCCCCTTTATAAAAAAAATGATAAAAAAAATATACAGGTGATAAAAAGAGGAAAGATTTTAGTAGAGCAAAATCGGTTGCCCTAGTCATAGGAGGAACCCGGTAAAACTCTTTAATAGCTCAAATTCACCAAAATTTCTCTTTTTCCTCCCTTGAAACATTTTGATAATTTCTTCAAGGTTGAGTTGACACTTAGTTGGATACAAATCTTTGAGATTTTGAATACTTTTCTTTGCTAGTGATGTGATACATTATATCCTATATGTTAACATCATTACTTTGTGGGCTTGGGTGTTTTTGAGGAAAGATCAATACCCTTCAACCCTCTTTTGGCAGTCTACCTCCCATTCATGCACTGCTCTGAGCTGTCAGAGTAGTCCTATGAATGTGGTAGTGCCACTTTCACTTCGCACAGGGTCCTACCCGATTAGGGTAGGTGTTACTACTGTGACCTTTCGGTAATCATTGATTTCATTCATGATTACTATATTCGATAGTGAGTGTGTCCCCTTACTACCTAGAGTTGTCTATCTTGCTGCGATGTAGTACATCCTGCCTCAGATGTTAGCATCACATCCTTAGGAGTCCTAATTTTCCAGTAGAAGATTGGCTTCTTAGTTTTTTTTCACCGACCTACCTAACCATTCATACCATACTCTTAGTTGCTAGAGTAGTCCTATGAAGGTGGTAGTGTTGCTTTTACTCCTCACAGTGTCGTACCTGCTTAGGGTAGGTGTTACCACTGTGGTCCTCTAATGTTTTATCAATCTTATTCATAATTATTAGCCTTGGTAGTGAGTGTGCCCCCTTACTACCTAGAGTTGCTTCTTTAGTTGTGATGCAATACATCTTGCCTCAGATGTTAGCATTGCATCCTTAGAAGCTTTGATTTTCTAGCGGAAGATCAGCTCCTTAGTTTCTGTACTTACTTCACTATTCATACCCTACTCTTAGCTGCTAGAGTAGTCCTATGAGTGTAGTAGCATTACTTTTTTACTCCCCACAGGGTCCTACCCAATCAGGGTAGGCGTTATCACTGTGACCCTTTGATCTTTATTCAATCTTTAATTAATGATTAGTGTCCTCAGGTAGTGAGTGTGTTCCCATTCTACCTAGAGTTGATTTTCTTGTAGTGATGTGGTATACATTGCCTTGGATATTAACATCGCTACTTTGAGAACTTTGATCTTCTGGTAGAAGATCAGTTCTCCTACTCCTTTCTCTGACCTATCTTACCATTCATACACTAGGCTCAGTCACCGAATTAGTCTTATGAATGAGTTAAGGTCACTTTCACTTCCCACAGGGTCCCACTAGTTTGTGTGGGTGTTACCACTGTGAGATTTTGCTTACTCAGAGTTGTTGCCCTTAGTAGAGAGGGTGCTCCCTCGCCACTTTGACTCTTTTTCTCCTACCTGGTGATACAAAGCATCATGCCTTAAATGCTGCCATCACCTTTTCCTTCAGCTTTGATTCTCTAGTAGAGAGTCAGTAATTTCAGATACTTCTACCACTTGTTTCCCCATTAAAACCCCACTCCTAGCTGCCGAAGAGGTCCCTTGGATGTTTTGATACTGTTAAGATAGTTGCAATTTGAATGCTTTACATTTTTGCAACTTATATAGTTTTGATGATTCCAAACATTATTGTTCAAATATGTAGTTATCTCCTAACAATTTTAGAAGATTTGTATTTGCTCTTGTGTGTACTAACATTTCAGGAAAATTTAACTCCAGACTACGAAGACTTCAAATCAAATTCAACATGAAATACTTTGTAAATTTGAAGCTTGTACTTTTCTTTGAATTAATTTTGAAAGGGAGTGATTGTAATTGAGTAAATAAAAATATACACACACACATAAGGAGATCATATAAAATTTATATTGATCGTACGGGATGATATCAGATCGTACGGGACGATCATACAGTTATCTCCTATTGAGCACATCGAACGAATAGGAATTGGCTTGAAAATTTTTTCTAAGTCCTATTCGTCCGGGACGAAATTAAATATCATCCAGGACGATCTGATCTCTGTAAAATTTTTATCCAGACGAAATTAATTACCATCATAAAACGAGTTGCTCTCTGTAAAATTTTCGTCCAGACGAAATTAATTATCGTCCAGGATGATCGGGTCTCTGTAAAAATTTTATTCAGACGAACCAATTTTCGTCCAGACGATTAACCGACTTACAACGGTTTTCAGCAGTTTCTAGAATCGACCTAGTAATAACCGTTCGTACCGGACGAACTTTGTTCGTACGGGACGATCAGCTTGTACGAAAATATTTCGTACACATATACAACTAGGGTCGTTTCAAAGCATTTAAGTAAAATCGTCCAAGACGATCCACGATCGTACGGGACGATCCACTGCGTACAGAATTGAATACTTGCAGTTTTTGGGAGGTTTTTCTTATCTTTTGTATAAATAGTCCAAATTAGACTGCCACCCAATCTTTTTGTCATTTGATCTTTGTGCCTCTTGAGAGAATAGCTAAGGAGAGAGTGTGAGAGTGCATTCAAAGGAGGATTCCTACCACTGGAGCGTGAAGGCTTCACTTGAAGTTCAAAGGTAAGAATCTCTACTTGTGAATTGGGATTACTTCACTCTTTTCTTTCTTCCTTCTAGATTTCTTGTGAGAAGATCTGTCAAGGAGATCCGGTTCGCTGCCGACACTTAGAGAGTGTGAATAGCCGAAAGGTTCGCTGCCTACACTTAGAGAGTGTGAATAGCCGAAGGGTTCTCTACCCACACTAGGAGAGTGTGAAAGGACGACGATTCTCTGCCAATACTGGGGATTGTGTGAAAGGATGACGGCTCTCTGCCAACACTGGGGATTGTGTGAAAGGACGACGGTTCTCTGCCAACACTAAGGATTGTGTAAAAAGGATAACGGGTCTCTGCCGTACCGGGTAGTGGTGAAAAGAGTGTGTTGTAAAGGCTTCTCCGCCTTGCTGTGGGTGCAAAAGGAGAGTCACTATTGGTATTAGTGTAATACTCAGAGGGTGCCTCTGAGGAGTGGATGTAGGTGTGGTTTTAGACCAAACCACTATAAATCTAGTATCATTTACTTTACTGTTTTTACGTTTCCGCATTTTATTTTTAGTCTTAAAAACTCTGTGGCTAAAAAACTTTTTTTACAAAAACTTAAAATAAACATTTTCATTTCGGTTCAACATAATTATACAAGGAGGGTTTAAAATTTTTAAACTACCAATTCACCCCCCCTCTTAGTAGCCTTGGGACATTAACTTAGGCTTAACAACCTAATTACTAGACTCAACAAGTGGTATCAGAGCTTCGTTTCAAAATCATAAGTTTGAACTACTTTTTGATTAACGTAGATGGCTACATTCAGAAACCGAAACACACCTAAAGGTTACTCTATCACTAGACCTCCACTATTTGACAATATTCCTTTTGATTTTTGGAAAACACGCATGTCTACTTTCTTACAGTCACTTGATTATCGCATGTGGATGCTAGTCCAGGAAGGTTACACAAAACCAACTAGATTAGTTGATGGAGTTAGGGTAGAAACACCTTTTGCAGATTGGACTATGGAAGAACGTGACTTAGCACAATTAAATGCCAAATATTTAAATAGTTTCTTTTGTGCTTTAAAATCTGAAGAATACATACTGGTTTCTACTTACAAAAGCGGAAAGGACATATGGGATAGACTTTGTATAACTTATGAAGGGACAAATGAGGTTAAGCAATCAAGACTCAATATCTTGTTACATGACTATGAATTGTTTCGCATGAAACCTAATGAATCTATTTCTGACATGTACACAAGATTCACACAAATTGTCACTTCTTTGCATGCACTTGGTAGGGAATTAACAAATGCTGAAATAGTCAATAAAATTCTTCGATGTTTACCTACTGCTTATGATGCTAAAATTACTACAATTACAGAGTCTAAAGATTTAAACATATATTCTATTGACAATCTCTTTGGTTCACTCATTGCTTATGAGCAAGAAGTAAGTCAAAGAAAGATTGATGCAGGTGAACCACGAAAAGAGAAAAATATTGCATTAAAAGTGGAAGAGTCAGAGAGTGAACACTCACAACCTGAGGATGAAGATGATATTGCACTGACGACTAGACAATTCAGAAGCTTTTTAAAGAGGAAGTAGAAGAGACACCAGCAATGGAACATAGATAAGTTTAACAGAAATGGCAAGATTTCTAATGAAGTAATTTGTTATGAATGCAGAAAACCAGGTCATATAAAGACTGACTGCTCAAAACTCAAAGCCACTCCTAGCAAGGAGAAGGTAGAGGAGAAACCTATGGTAAAAATGGGCAAGAAGAAATTTCAAAGAGCTTTCTGGGCGGACTCAGCTTCAGACTCATCTGAGACTGAAAAAGAAGAAGAAGTCACCAATATTTGCTTGATGGCAAACAATGTGGATCACTCAGATCAAGAAGAGATATGTGACTTAACCTATGATGAATTATTTGAAGTTTCTGAACACATGCATGATGTATATAAGAAAATGAAAAAGATGCATGCTAGTGTAAGTTTAGAACTGAAAGAGCTCAAGAAGGAACACGAAATCCTTAGAAAAGATCATGCTTTAATAGATGACAACCACATGAAACTACTTGATGAGTATGATGACTTGAATAAAAATTTTGAAAATTTAAAAACATCCTATGCTGATCTTGAAAAAGAATTTAAGAATTTTAAGGATGAATCTGAGAGCAAGACATATAGAATCAATTATACCAATCGAATCTTGGAAGATATGAATTCATTTTACAAACTCACAATAAGAGCTCTCGAGGATAATAGGAAACCCCCTAAACTTGGAGATTTTAGAAATCCTAAATATTATCCTAAATTCATGAAATCCCTTAGAAGAATATCATATGGAAGAAAACTTAGGAATATTTTTCCTAAAGTTAAATATAATAATTGTGAATTTTTGGGACATATAGCTCACACCTATACTTTGAAGATGAAATCTAATTTGGTGTGGAGACCTAAGATGCATAAACCTAGACATACCATATATGCATCTGATTATAAATTGTTAAAAGGTGAACCCAAACTTGTTTGGGTTCCCAGGTCTAACATTTAAGAGTTTTGCAGGAGTGCTCTCACACAAGACCTCGTGGGAGCATATGGTACCTGGACAGCGGATGTTCAAAGCATATGACTGGAAATACTGCTCAATTCATAATGCTGGAAGCCAGTAGTGGAGGCAAGGTTACACTTGGAGATAATATAATAAAGAAAGTGATTGGATCTGGTATGATTGGAAATTTCAAAAACTTTTTCATAGATAATATGTTATTAGTTGAAGGCTTAAAACATAAACTGTTAAGTATAAGTCAGCTATGTGATAAGGGCTATAATGTGAAATTTTTACCTACTAGCTGCATATTAAGCCTAAATGGGAAAGAAGTTTTAAATGGAAAAAGGGTAAACAATGTTTACATGCTAGATTTAAATTGTATTCAATCTCCTACTGCTTTTTGTTTGAAAACTGTTTCTGATAAATCATGACTTTGGCATAGGAGACTTTATCATTCTAGTATGAAAAACCTTAGAAGAATTACCCAAAAAAATTTAATGAGAGGTATACCAAAACTATACTTTACTAAGGACCACCTTTGTGATGCATGTCAATTAGGAAAACAAGTGAAGTCCTCTTTTAAGTCCAATAAGGATCTTAGAACTAGTAAACCTTTAGAAATTCTTCACATGGATCTTTTTGGACCAGTAGGAACTGTAAGTCTAGGAGGGAAGGTATACAGATTTGTTATAGTGGATGATTTCTCAAGATTCACCTGGGTTAGATTTCTTTTTCATAAAAGTAAATCATTTGAGGAATTCAGAAATTTTTCAACTTGGATTCAAAGAAAACTAGGATGTGAAATAATTTCTTTACAAAGTGATCATGGAGGAGAATTTGAAAATGAAAGATTTGAAAATTTTTGTAAAGAAAAAGGGATTGATCACAATTTTTCTGCACCTAGAACCCCTCAACAAAATGAGGTAGTTGAAAGGAAAAACAGAACATTAATAGAAGCCGCCCGAGCAATGTTGGCAGAATACTCACTTCCTAAATATTTTTGCGCTGAGGCGGTTAGCACTGCATGTTATGTTTTGAATAGGGTGAATGTGAGATCAAATTTAAATAAAACACCCTATGAGTTGCTAAAAGGTAGAACACCTAACTTGTCTCATTTGCATGTTTTTGGTTGCAAGGTGTTCATTCATAACAATGGAAAATCTGTCTTAGGAAAATTTAATCCAAAATCAGATGAAGGAATTTTTGTTGGATATTCAAGTGTTGGAAAATCTTTTAGGGTATTCAACAAAAGAACTTTAGTCATTGAAGAAACCACACATGTTGTATTTGATGAATCTGAAAATTTGAAAGAGCCAAATATTGTTGAAGAAGGGATTGAAGAAAACTCCCAAAAGATTGATAGATTAAATTTGGAAGAAAATATGGAAGAGGATTTGGAAAGAGAAAACCCTTTGCCTAGAGATTTGAGATTTTCTAAAAACCACCCAAGAGAATTGATTATAGGTGAACCTAGTGAGGGTGTTTGAACTAGGCGTGGATTAAACAAGGAAGTCAATCATTCAGCCTTTATTTCAACAATAAAACCCACTAATATTGATCAAGTACTTTCTGATGAATTTTGGATATTGGCCATACAAGAAGAGTTAAATCAATTTGTAAGAAAAAAAGTTTGGAAATTAACTACAAGGCCAAAAGATCAAAGTGTTGTTGGAACTAAGTGGGTGTTCAAAAATAAAATGAATGACTCAGGAGTAGTCATTAGAAATAAGGCTAGATTAGTTGCTAAGGGGTATAATCAAATTGAAGGAATTGATTTTGAGGAGACTTTTGCCCCTTTAGCTAGATTTGAAGCAATTAGGATTTTACTTGCCTTTGCCTGTTTTAAAAGTTTTAAATTATTTCAAATGGATGTCAAAAGTGCCTTTTTGAATGGGGTTATTGAAGAAGATGTTTTTGTAGAACAACCTCAAGGCTTTGAAAATTCAAAATACCCAAATCATGTTTTCAAGTTAAAAAAGGCATTATATGGATTGAAATAGGCACCTGGGGCTTGGTATGAGAGGTTGAGCAACTTCTTACTTGAAAGATCTTTTGAAAAGGAAGTGTGGATACAACTCTCTTTTTAAAAAAATTTGAAAAGGATATACTCATTGTTCAAATTTATGTAGATGATATCATTTTTGGATCTTCAAATAAAAATCTTTGTGATGATTTTTCTAAAACAATGAGTAGTGAATTTGAAATGAGTCTAATGGGAGATCTAAATTACTTTCTAGGTTTTAGCATTAAGCAACTTGAGGAAGGAACATTTCTGAGCCAAACTAAATATATTAAGGACATCCTCAAGAAATATGAAATGGACAATGCTAAACCTGTTAGTACACCAATGAGTTCCTCAGTTCAGTTGGATAAGGACCTTAAGGGAAAATCTGTTGATCAAAAGAAATATAGAGGGATTATTGGATCTTTGCTTTACTTGACTGCTAGCCGACCAGATATTATATTAAGTGTTTGTTGTACTTATGTTTGTTTTAAATGTTTGTTGTGTTAGTGTTTATTTTAGTATTTGTCTTAGTTATGTTTGTTTATGTTTCTTGTTTTTGTTATTATTTTGATATTATGAAATGATCATGTAATCTTTCTCATTAATATTAATACATGTCGTAGTTGATTTAATTTTGGTTTGTTTTTAGAATGTACTTAATTTTTATGAATTTCATTAGACTTATTTAATCTTAATTGTGCTTAAATTAGATTGTGATTTAAGATTAATTACATTAGAAAATCTAGTTTTTCTAAATGTAAACTTTGTTTATAACTTATTATAATTAGAATTTTTAAATTCATGTCTATTCATTTAGACTACATAAAAGTTAATATTATTATTGCAATTTAGAAGTTTATTTATTTTGTATTTCTTTGCTCAAGTGATATTTATGCACTTAAAAAAATTTGAAATTTTAGATTATTGATCTTGGAAAGAATTGGTTTCAATTACTCTTGAAAATTGTATAAAAAGTATAAAAATCAAAAGAAATGCGCAAAGGTTCGCAAATATGTAAAAGAGGCACAAAATTAGCCCAATGTAAAAAGATGTACAAAAATGTGCCAAAAATTTGAAAAAGATGCGCAAAGCGCCACTTATGGTAATTCTCTTCTTTCCAAATTCTTTCAATCTCTTAATTCAAATTGATCTTATGTTCATTTATATTCTATTGAACTTTGAAATATAGAATTTTTATTCATCTCTCTTGTAATGATTTTCTATATTCAAATGTCTAAATTGAATCATGTTTTTGACAAATTCTTCTTACTTACAATGTTATATCACTTCTTAAATTTTATGAATTTCTATGATTTACCTAATGTTATTAGTTTTAGATTACATACCTTATGTCAATCACCATTTAGATTAAATTTTCAAATGAATTTCATATCATTACTTACATTTCTCGCCTATTTCTTCTTCACTTTTTGTTGTTGTCAAAAAGGGGGAGAAATTATTGTGTTTGTATGTTTTTGTTATTATTCTATATGTATGTTTTTGTTATTATTGTGTTTGTATATTTTGTTTTGTTTTAATTGCTTTGTTTACATTTTGATTTTGTGTTTGACTTTGTGATTTTGTTAAAAAAATTTTTTGAAAAACAAAAATATTGTTCTTTGCTTCAAAATTCCTTCTTATTTTCATGTATTCATCAATTCAGGGAGAGTTTAGGAGATTTCTTTAAATTGAAACCATACAAACAATAATTGTTTTGCCATCATCAAAAAGGGGGAGATTGTTAAGATAGTTGCTATTTGAATGCTTTACATTTTTACAACTTATATAGTTTTGATGATTCCAAACATTATTGTTCAAATGTGTAGTTATCTCCTAACAATTTTTGAAGATTTGTATTTGCTCTTGTGTGTACTAATATTTCAGAAAAATCTAACTCCAGACTACGAAGACCTCAAATCAAATTCAACATGAAATACTTTGTAAATTTGAAGCTTGTACTTTTCTTTGAATTAATTTTGAAAGGGAGTGATTGTAATTGAGTAAATAAAAACATACACACACACATAAGGAGATCATATAAAATTTATATTGATCGTACGGGACGATATCAGATCATACGGGACGATCAGACAGTTATCTCCTATTGAGCACATGGAACGAATAGGAACTGGCTTGAAAATTTTTTCTAAGTCTTATTCGTCCGGGACAAAATTAAATATCGTCCAGGATGATCTGGTCTCTGTAAAATTTCATCCATACGAAATTAATTATCATCATAAAATGAGTTGCTCTCTGTAAAATTTTCGTCTAGACGAAATTAATTATCGTCCAAGACGATCGGGTCTCTGTAAAAATTTCATCCAGATGAACCAATTTTCGTCAAAACGATTAACCGACTTAGAACGGTTTTCAGCAGTTTCTAGAACCGACCTAGTAATAACCGTTCGTATCGAACGAACTTTGTTCGTACGGGACGAT
Organism: Dendrobium nobile; assembly: GCA_022539455.1. Lineage (NCBI taxonomy): Eukaryota > Viridiplantae > Streptophyta > Magnoliopsida > Asparagales > Orchidaceae > Dendrobium > Dendrobium nobile. The sequence continues at coordinate 2,819,807 of CM039730.1, forward strand.
CAGCTTGTACGAAAATATTTCGTACACATATACAAATAGGGTCGTTTCAAAGCGTTTAAGTAAAATCGTCCAGGACGATCCACGATCGTACGGGACGATCCACTGCGTACAGAATTGAATACTTGCAGTTTTTGGGCGGTTTTTCTTGTCTTTTGTATAAATAGTCCAAATTAGACTGCCACCCAATCTTTTTGTCATTTGATCTTCGTGCCTCTTGAGAGAATAGCTAAGGAGAGAGTGTGAGAGTACATTCAAAGGAGGATTCCTACCACTAGAGCGTGAAGGCATCACTTGAAGTTCAAAGGTAAGAATTTCTACTTGTGAATTGGGATTACTTCACACTTTTCTTTCTTCCTTCTAGATTTCTTGTGAGAAGATCTGTAAAGGAGATCCGGTTCGCTGCCGACACTTGGAGAGTGTGAATAGCCGAAGGGTTCGTTGCCTACACTTGGAGAGTGTGAATAGCCGAAGGGTTCGCTGCCTTGACTTGCAGAGTGTAAATAGCCGATGGGTTCTCTGCCCATATTAGGAGAGTGTGAAAGGATGACGATTCTCTACCAACACTGGGGATTGTGTGAAAGGACGATGGTTCTCTGCCAACATTGGGGATTGTGTGAAAGGACGACAGTTCTCTGCCAACACTGGGGATTATGTAAAAAGGATGATGGGTCTCTGCCGCACCGGGTAGTGGTAAAAAGAGTGTGTTGTAAAGGCTTCTCCGCCTTGCTGTGGGTGCAAAAGGAGAATCACTATTGATATTAGTGCAATACTCAGAGGGTGCCTCTGGGGAGTGGATGTAGGTCTGGTTTTAGATCGAACCACTATAAATCTAGTGTCATTTACTTTACTATTTTTACGTTTCCGCATTTTATTTTTAGTCTTAAAAACTCTGTGGTTGAAAAACTTTTTCTACAAAAACTTAAAATAAACATTTTCATTTTAGTTCAACATAATTATACAAAGAGGGTCTAAAATTTTTAAACTACCAATTCACCCCCCCCCCCCCTCTTGGTAGCCTTGGGACATTAACTTAGGCTTAACAACCTAATTACTAGACTCAACAGATACTACTCCTACTTCTTACAGGGTCTCCATCAGCTGGTATGGGTTTACCACTGTAGCCTCTTTGAGAAATGTTTTTGTTACTAGGCTTAGTCCTACCTTCTGTAGTAGAGGTGCCCCCACGCTACTTCAGTTCTTTTTACTCATTTGGAATGAGATTTCCCTTTTGCACACTCTACTGAGGGGGTATCTCTTCCAACTTTATTTGGGAGACATCATCCTGAGGTCTTCCTTCCCTTTTGTGTAGGGTTAGGGTTCCCTAGGAGATCCTGATGGTATTTGGATACTCATGGCCACGACGATTTGTCCTCTATCATGTGGTTACCAGAGCGCTAGAAGGGGTTCCTTAGGTGGCTCTACCCTTAAAATTAGCCCATTTACTTACTTCTTTCTCCCTCACATCCCCACATAGATATGTATCAGGCAGATGTTGAGATGACTTTTACCTTCTATCCTGCTATTTGAAATGAACAGACAGGTAGTTGGTCTTACTTGGTAGAGAGGATCTGACAGAGCACCTGACAGGTACGCCTCGCCACACTTTTGATTGTCCTGTTTTGATCAGGGAGGCATCAGAGCCTGACTTTTTATTCACTCAGTTGAAATGATTAAGTGGGTATTGAGCCCTTCATCATTTGCAAAGCCGAGCTGGTTGAGCAAATGTTGAAGCTTACCCATTGAGTGAGCCCGACAGAGTCCCTGAGAGGCGCAATTCCTCAACAGTTCTCTTTTTACTAGGATGTCCTGTAAATAATTATGCAGGCTTCCACTTCGTGGTTCATGAGCTTCTCGCTGAGGTCAGGCAGAAGTAGTGGCCACCCCAATCCACTGTTCCGAAAGGAGCAGGAGGGGCGGGATCCTTTTCACCTTCTACCCCGCTGTCCATATGCGGTCAGACTGGTAGTTGATTTTTACCTACCGTTGAGTGAGCCCGACAGAGTCCCTAGGAGGCGTAATTCCTCAACACCCCTTTACTCGGATGTTCTGTAAAAGACTACGTAGGCTTCCACTTCGTGGTTCATGAGCTTCTCGCTGAGGTCAGGCAAAAGTAGTTGCCACCCCAATCCACTGTTCTGAAAGGAGCAGGAGGGGCGGGATCCTTTTCACCTTCTACCCCGCTGTCCATATACAGTCAGACTGGTAGTTGGTTTTTACCTACCGTTGAGTAAGCCCAATAGAGTCCCTGGGAGGCGCAATTCCTCAACACCCTTTACTCGGATGTCCTGTAAAAGACTACGCAGGCTTCCACTTCGTGGTTCATGAGCTTCTCGCTGAGGTCAGGCAGAAGTAGTGGCCACCCCAATCCACTATTCCGAAAGGAGCAGGAGGGGCGGGATCCTTTTCACCCTCTACCCCGCTGTCCATATGCGGTCAGACTGGTAGTTGATTTTTACCTACCGTTGAGTGAGCCCGACAGAGTCCCTGGGAGGCGCAATTCCTCAACACCCCTTTCCTCGGATGTCCTGTAAAAGACTACGCAGGCTTCCACTTCATAGTTCATGAGCTTCTTACTGAGGTCAGGCAAAAGTAGTGGCCACCCCAATCCACTGTTCCGAAAGGATCAGGAGGGGCGGGATCCTTTTCACCTCCTACCCTACTGTCCAGATACGAGCGGGCAGGTAGTTGGTCTTACTTGGTAGAGAGGGCCTAGCAGAGCACCTGGGAGGAACTCCTCGCCTTTTTCTCTGAGTGTCTTGTTCTGATCAAACAGGCACCAGACTTCATGACTCCCTTTATTTGCCGCCTTGAGTTGGTCAGGCAAATACTGAGTCACCCCAATCCAGTGTTCTGAGATGAACAGGAGGGGCGGGATCTTTTTCACCTTCTATCCTGCTGTTTAAAATGAACAGACAGGAAGCTGGTTTGACTTACTTGGTAGAGAGGGCCTGACAGAGCACCTGGCAGGAACTCCTCGCCACTCTTTTCCCTGAGTGTCTCATTCCGATTAGGCAGACATCAGGTCTCGTGATTCCTTTGTTTGCTGACCCGGTTTGGTTAGGCAGATATTGAGTCACCCCAATCCACTGCTATGAGCTGGGCAGGAGGATATGGGACACCTTCACCTTCTATTCTGCTGATTCGATATAGTTAGACAGATAGTTGGTATGCTTTCACTACTCTATCTTTTGGTTCTTCTCTTGGCTTGCCCCTGCTACAGGGTAAGGCCAGAGGAGAACCCCTCTACCTTTTCACCCTTGTGGTGATCTCTACCTTGTTTTCACCTTTTTAGGTGATTTTTTTTGTTGATTTTATCCTTGGCTCTACCCTTGTTAAGGCCAGGAGAAGACCCTACTACCAGTTCATCATTTTGGTGATTCTTGACTTGTGCATTGTTGCCTCTTTTTCTTCTTTCCTAGGCTCTGCCCCCACTATGAGGCAAGGCCAGGAGAAGAATCTCCTTCTTTTCCACCATCTTCCTGATATTCCTTCACTCATGCTTTTCACTCTAGTTTCCATGGCTTAGTCGGTCAACGCCAACACGAGCGGTTCACTAGTTGTTCTCCACTCCTGTTGGGGGTCCATTTGTTGACCTCAATTTTGCTCAAGCTTGGGCATGGCGGTTTGAGTTGACCAAGTCAACCTTTGACTTGGTCAACCCAAGCCTTAATGGGTCAAAATTGACCCATTAGGCCCATTAAGAGCCCAAATCCATGTCAAATCAAGTCCAATCCGTTTCATGGCCCAATAACTCTTCCCATTTGACAAAATTGACTAGGTTAGGTCATGGCTTGGTCAACCCAAGCCTTGACTTGGTCAAACCTAGTCTTTTTAGGTCAAATCAATTCTAATTAATGCATTTAAGGCCTATTTAATTCCCCAAATCAATTTCCTTCATTTTGGATTTCAAACCATGGCCTAAATAGCCTAGTTTCCCTCCCAATTAACAGGTGATTCGATCCCAACCGTTGAGGATAGGTTTAGGCCCCTTAAATATCGAAAATTTTGTCTAAATCGGGATCTTTTTTCATCTTGCTCCCTCTCCAAGCCTTAGAACCCTCTGAGATTTCATGGGAGCACTCTTGGAGAGTTTCCCCATCTTGCCCAACCAAATCCAGGCGTCCTAAGCCCGCCGGCGGTGAGAACTCCGGCGAAACCGAGCACCACATTCCTTTTAGGCTGATTTTTGCCTGATCCAAGGAGAACCAGGGTTCAAAGTCAACTAGAGAAATATTGTTGCCGCTTCAACGAATCCAACGAGCCCAAGAACGTGAAAATCGGACGGTTAGATCTCTCAAAATCCCTTAGAATAGATCACAATGCTTAGGGTTAAATAGCTTTTTGAAAAGCACTTTATAAGTTGATCCAAACGTCCCCCAAGATTTCTGTTCACTCCTAGATTATATGTCTTAAATTTCATGAAGTTTGGTTGAGTATCGAGTAAGAACGAAGCAAAAAATGGGTTAGGGTTTCGGGTTACCTTCTCACCGAGCCAGGTCAGATTTGGGTCATTGATCTCTTGATCAACGGCTCAGATCTCGCCAAACCGCGGTTGATCCATAGCCGTGTATCGCTTCAGCCGTCCGGATCATGGTCTAACTTCATTTGGACTGTTGATTTGGTATAGCGCGCGATCGGACGGCCCATAGTGCCTGCCGACGTGGATTAAGTGATGTGCGTATTTCGGCGCAATCTTTGCCAATGATTGCGCGGACAGCAGAGCCTCTCCCGTTGCGTCACTTGTCAACCCGACAGCCGCCACCGCCGTTTTAATAAAATAAATATTATATATATATATATATATTACTCACATTTCTTCAAAAAAAAATTACCGAAAATTCATTTTTGAGCCTAAAAATACGTGCAACCCCTTAAATCTCTCGTATTCGCGGCCCCGTTATTTTAAGATTATTTTTAATTAAAAATAATATGTATATTTTTAATTATTAATACAACAGTAAAATAATTATTTTATTATTATTTAAATTATTATTTCTAATGTGATTATTATTATATTACTATTTAATTATAATTATTTAGCATAATTATTATTATTTTAGACTATTAACTTGCTGTTTTATTTTATTATTATTATTATTTATTATTATTATTATTATTATTATTATTATTATTATTAACTTTATTTTAAAATTAGCATTACTTAAAAAAAACTACTTTAACCATTATTATTATTATCATTATTATTATTATCATAATAATTAGCACTAAATTTTAGAAACTTCAAACTTTAATTTAATATAATTTTATAACTATTTTTAAATAATATTATTTTAAAATTATTTTAAAATTAGTTTTCATTGCTTTTAAACTTCCGAAATCCATAATTTTCTCGTTTTAAGCCCGTTTTTGGCGCACAACACCTTGTTTTGATCGTATTTGAATTCCGTACACTTTAAAATTAGTTTTACTCAAAAATATTGGATCTATCTATAGTTATTTTGAAAACAGCCAAACAGCACTATTTTTAAAATATTTTATTATCGTATTTAAATTTCGAAAATGCATAACTTTCTTGTTTTAGGTCAGATTTTGATGCACAGCACCTTATTCTATTCGTATTTGAATTCTGAACAGTTTGAGACCTTTCTGGTTTAAAAATTTCAGGTATACCTACAGTTATGTTCAAAACAGCAAAATAACACTACTTTAAAAATATCCTATTATTATATTTAAACTTCGGAAAATCATATCTTCGTCGTTTTAAACCGGATTTTGATGTGCGACCCCTCGATCATTTTAGAAAAATGTGTATTTTGTTTTGAAGCTATTTCCAGTCACTGATTATTGGCTGTTTTGGTAGATCACTATTTGAATTTGATTATTTGGGTATTCTTGATATTGAACATGTATTATAACAATTATTTTCAGGATACAAACTATTTTCAAATCGTTTTGAGGTCTCGATTGGGTGGTCAGTGGGTCTCCCATATACCTATTTATTATAATTTGACTTATTTTTAACTACCTTAATTTTCAAAATTTATATATATGTATATTTAGGTATTTTAAAATATTTTAAAACTACCTATACTTTAAATCCTCATGTTGGGAGATCCACTACGCATGAAATTTTAAACATAGAGTCTATGTGTGAAGAGCAAATCATGGGGGAGTGGGTTAGTGGATGATTGAGTCTCAATCATTCACTAATCCTTTCATTAGGTGTCTTTACTTCCTCACTGCTCGTAGTTCGCATGTGTAGGTCGCACCACGAGCACTTGGCTTATGCTCTCCTAGATCTAAGGACATGGCATGTATACAGTTTTTATGTATTTCCCATGCATTATTACCTCAAGGGTTAGTGTGAACTTCCATTTAAACCCATATAACGTAGTGACACCCTAAGGACAACAATTAAGGACCCGTCTAGCAAACTTAGAAATTTTCTAGGGGCTATGATAGATCACTGATTGACATGAAAACTTTAACTCTTGAACTTAGGGACATCATAAACCTTCTAGAATTGTCTAGGAATTTTTAGGGCTTGTTAGACCCCTTAACTAACCAACCATAATTAACCTGCTAATTAAGGCCCCGAGACCTTCTGAAAACTACAATAAATACATTTTAGGTCAAAAAAATACCCATAATACCTTGAACTGACCAGAATCTGATCCTTGGTCTTAGATAAATAGGACTCTTTAGTTTGACTTCAGGTTGACCCCTAATTTGACCATAGGTGGAAATTACCTTTTTTCCCCTAATAATTCATTAAAAATTATTAAAAATCCCAAATTTTCCCCAAACATTTGGGAACACTTTCTCAGGTCATTCCTAACCTTTAGGAGTGATTCCAATCAGTTTGGAGCTTGTTTGGATCAAAACTATAAAATCAGTCCTTTATTAAGAAATTTAGAAAATTCCTTTAAATACCCTGATCTTTAGAAATTCATAACTAATTATAGAAAATTCAAAATTAGGCAAACCCACTTGCATTAGACTCCAATTAGGATCTAGTATTTATTAAAAATCTTAGGTTTTGAGAAATTGGCCTAGATTAGAAAGTCAACTTTTTGGTTAACCGTAGTTCATTTAGGGCCCGAAACTTAAAAAATTCATAACTTGGGATAGGAAACTCCGATTTTAGCGTACTACCTGGCTAACTACTCCTCTTAAGGTCTAGTATTTTTCTAAGCTGTTAGGAGACCCAAACCTAGCCCATTTCTCATATTGACTTTTTGGACCCTTAGTCTAGTTCCTAGGAGGATCCAGGACGTTCTAAAATTGGCTAATATCACTTGAACTTTAAATATCAGTATCCTAAGCTCTTAAAACTGATCAACAAACTGAAATAATTAAAATAAACCCTAATTCACTAATATTTGAATGTCAACTAAAAATATTCTTTTCAGACCCCCAACAAACCTGAACTCTATATAACTTTAACTAATTACCCTGCTTAGGACCTATCCAAACCACACCAGCCTTACACACACTTAGAATTGTTTGCTAGGGCACCACTTCTAGATATAGGTTAGGTCACTGGGTTTTATTTTTCTACTGTGTGCCGGAGCTTTCCGTGATTTTCATTGCATGTTGTTTGAAATTGTTGGTGTGTTTGCTTACTTTTTCTGCACTATGTGGATGATGTGATGAGCGCTAATTTACCCCTAGGTTAGAAACGTCATATACATATATATTCTGTTCTTCCATGCAGATGGTCATGCTCAAGCTAATAAATGGGGGAGCATTATCATGATTTCTAATAATATTTTATGCACGTGCTTGCTCAGCTCCCCCTAAATAAAATGAGGAGTAAATTAATAATTATAACTGCACAGATGGAGCTGCTTAGCCCTCATAATTAAGAGCATGGCTTGGCACAGGGTCAATGGTTTGAACATTTTTTATTTCCATATATAACTGCTTGTGATTCTTACTAGGGTAACCATGTAGGAAGTTTAGATTTTTTTTTTAATGGATGTAAAATTTGTAATATAGTTAAGAGTTGTGAAAATATACTTTGAGTGGGATATTCTTATCTAACTTGAATTCCAAAAGAAGAAGGCATCCCTAAAGGGGACGGTCTTCTTCCATTTGAAAGATCGAGTTGGATGGCTTTAGATATCCAAAGAGAAAAGACAATACCCCATACTGGGGGGAATTGTATCTTCATTTGGATATTCAAGCCATGATGGATCCAAGGAGTCTAGGGAGGAGAAACCCAAGGAGTCCAAGGAGGAGAGATCCAAGGAGTCCAAGGAGGAGTGTTCCAAGGAGCCCAAGGAGAAGAAGACACCCAAAAGACTGAAGACCAATATCCCACTCAAAGTCATTTGCGTCTGTCATAGGCTTAGAAATCCGGGTTGTTGGCAGTGGTGCCTGGCTACTTTACTTTCTGCATATCTGGGTTGTAATAAGGGCAATTTTCCTATGGCCATTTAGTTAATTAATTTTGGATTTATATTGATGTGTTTACTTGATTGCGTAGTAGAAATTGCCCGCTTTTCCTAGGTTTCTTTCTTGCATGCCATTTTTGATTTCGCCTGGATTTTCATTAGGCTCTTTAAGGACTATAAATTTTTTCTATTCATAACCAAAAATTTAATATTTAAGTTTTAAATAATCTAGAAACTTAACGAATCTAGGGAGTTGCCAGAACCGTCCGAGGTCACATGTATATTATTGCATTTCTTCTCTTCCTTATTATAAGACATCTCCCTACCTGCGGATAGAGTCCGGATAATCTAGCCTATGAGGATGAAGTGCCGGACCTAGGGAGACCCAGTCTTTTCAAAAAAATTATTTTCTATAAGCCTATTTTTAAAATTATATAGCATTCATGAGCTGATATTTTAACTAGCATGCATTGCATTAGAAATCAATTTAATTAAAATTTAATTGCATTAGCTAGAAGCATCTTACCCACATAAGTCCATGACCACTTAGGAAATTCTCTAGATGTATCCACCTATTTCCAAAGAACTGTACCTCCCACCCATCTTTCATAATTGACTTGATAACATGGTTTTAAAGCGACTAGGTGGTTAGCTGTCTCCCCCAATCCAGGCCGGGATAAGTCCAGGTTTTGCACTGCATTAGCTAGGACACGGGTACTTAGTCTTTCATAGAGCACTAAGCTCAACCAAGATTTAGGATTCGAGGCTACTACATTCGGTCTCGTAGCATGCCTTAAATGGTAGGTAGGTCCCCTTCCTTTCAAGGACTATAAATCCTACTTATCCGTGTCACAGGATAACGCCACCTCCATCTATTCTCTCACGCATGTGGTTGAGTGCTTGATTTTCTTTCTCCAATTTCTATTTAGTACCCTAGAGCCTCCGAATGTTGGTATGAGCCACGCATGTTGATTTAGCCCTTCGGACCTTTCTTCCCTTTGAGTAGGATTTCCTAGTCTATACCCTCGTGCCAATCCCATTTTAGGAGAGGATAATGTATGATCCTTAATTGAGAGTTTTCTCAAGCTCCGGCCTGGGATGTAATTAACCACGGGGGCTTGCGCCCGTGGGAAACTCGGTCCCACATCTACTAAACCCCATTCAAACTATTATATCAGATGGGAGAAACCCATGATTAGGTCGTGTATATTGCTACCCATCGGGGCGTGTTGGCGACAGCCTCTATCCTCAATGGTTAGTCGTATGCATGATCCAATCTATCCCTTCCAATTGACCCGTTCGCGCGGTGCTCTTTCAGAGGTCCACAAGCCAAAAGATGTGACATTTCAATTATTAATCATGCTAAATAAGCCGGCGCTGCAGCATACCCAACATCATCGAGTTGAAGTGCTAATTCATATTTTAAGGCCACAATGCCACCTTGTTGAGTGCCACTGTGCCACCTTGTCAAGTGCTGTGGTGTCTGAGCCCGTCCCTACACATCCTATAAATAATTTTTTAATTTTGTTGTATATAGAGAGTTCTATCACTTAAGTAAAATTCTATAATTTTAAGTGTGTTTCTTTATGCCCCCTAAAGCAAAGTCTAAGGGAGCTAAGGAAGTGTAAGATACTTTTTCTTGTGAAAATATTAGTCTATTTTGAAAGTTCGTTAAGGATGTTAAGCCCTTAAGAGCTAGCCCGAGGCTAACTAAGAGAGGGGGTGAATTGATATTTAAAAACTCTTTCTAACAATCAAAGCACAATCATAAACCAAAATCACCACAGAAATCAAAGTGCGGAAAAATAAATGCGGAAATCAAAACAAAGAAAGATCACACCAGATTTATAGTGGTTCAGCAACTCGACCTATGTCCACTCCCCGGAGGCACCCTCTGAGTATTGCACTACAAAAGTGACTCTCCTTTGGCTCCCACAGCAAGGAGGAGAAGCCCTCATAAAACCTCCTTTCCGCCAACCCGGCGAGGCAAAGAACCCAACTCCTTTTGCTTCCTCCTAAAGCAGGCGGAGAACCCAACAACTTTTGCTTCCTCTTGAAGTAGGCAAAGAACCCAACACCTTTTGCTTCCTCCTGAAGCAGGCAGAGAACCTTGACTCATTTTGCTTCCTCTTAAAGCAGGCAGAGAACCTCGACTAATTGCTGAAGCTTACCTCCCTTGAACCCCCAAGGATGAAGGACGAAGACCGGAGAAGACACATTGCAATCTTGCTTAGAGCAACCTTTGTGAATCCCTCTAACAAACTCCCGCTCATAAGTTCCTCCCTCTCTCTCCCTCTCTCTCCCTCTCCTCTTAGCTCTCTCAGGTCAAGACAGTAGATAAAGGTCACTTTGCATGAGAAAATTCGGGTCCTTTAAATAGAATTTAAAGAACTGACATTATCATCCAAGACGATAGGAATATCATCCTGGCCGATTAGTATAAAATAGGCTCAATCAGCTAAGATGATTTGGGACGATCAAAAGAAAATTAATTATATTGTCAAGGCCGAAATAATATCGTCCTGGCCGATTAGTTCAAATCTGAGTACAATCGTTCAGAACATCATCCAGAATAGAGTCTAACCGATGTTAATCATCCAGGATATCATCCCGGTCGATCCTACGATCTACCCAGCCAATATGATTGTATCAATCAGTCTTAATTGCTTTTCATAATTACCAGATTAATTTAGGCATAATTGTGCTGCATCGTCCAGACCGATGTGGAGATTGTTCTAACTGATGTCCTAAAATAAAGAATACCTAAATTAATCATGGCGGCTGATTCTTTCTGATTTGAGCCTATCATCCTAACTGATACAAGGATTGTCTAAGATGATGTGCTTAATGAGGGCTGCCTTAACCAGGATGCCCTAATTAAGGTTTTTGTTTTTAGTTGGATCGTCCTGGCTGATATGAACATCGTCCAGGCCGATGTACTAAAAATAAAAAAACATAAAAAATCTCTCAAGTGTGTATGTGCAAGGTTACTTCACATCAAGAACCACTTTTATAATTGACTCAAGAAAAGGAAAAACATTACAGACTGACTCAAACTAAATCTACCAAATCTTGAGCTGGTCTTGAGTTACGTTCGATCTTGTGGACCTGAAAAGTTAGTGGGCAAGGCAGTCATAGAAAAACATGAATATTTGCTATCATCAAAAGTCTAATCCATAATCTTAGATTCGCAATATATTTTGTGTAAGCAATTCCATAGTTGGAGGAAGGAGTGTGGAAAAGATCATTTGATCCTTTCATGTCATAATTTTTTTATTAAATTTCTTGTATCTTTTCTTTCAATGAATGAAATAAAGATGAGTTTGTATGTTATATCTTTCATGTCTGGCTAATTCTTTAAATTTTTTTGTGTTGGAAAATTTTTATATGTGGGCAAATATATTTATACATATAAATAAAAAATTATACATTAGACGCTATCTAAAATTAAGCCAATTAAATTCGTGATCTATTTAAGTATTAAATTATTATTTGGCTTACGTAACATTTTAATTAAATGTGTATGGAATTAATTTGTGAAAAGGCCGGGTATTTATTTTATTTTAATAATGGACAGAAATAAAATATTTACAATTAAAGTATAAAAGGGTCGTGGTCCCAAGTTTAAGTAGTTAAGTTCTCATTTCCCTCATTTCTCATCTTGAGTGAAAAGAAGGGGTTTCTCGCTCTCTTGGAGAACGCCGCTTCAAATGTGAAAGATAGAAAACCTCAATTTAGCATTTCAATGGATTCAAGTACACTTTCGATATTTCTTCTCGATGATTTGGCATTTCTTTCGAAGACGATTGAATTATTTTTGTCTCCATTAAATCCTAATAAGTGGTATCAGAGCCCGGTTATCATGTTGAATCAACGAGAAACAATTTTCTTTAATCGTATTATTGATTAATTTAGTTTTCGGTCAAAAGAAATGTTCATTTGAGAAATCTTTCTTTTGAATATTTATTTCATGTATGAGATATTTCAATAAATTAAAGTTCATTATTTCTTTTTTGGCATACTTTGTAAGGAAGATTGTTTTTTTTCTTTGTCGATTTCGATCATGTTTTTCTAAAATATGATTAAAGCAAAATTAAAAGTGCACTTTCATCATGTGATCTTCTTCTCTGTAAAGCAATTCAGTTATTTTTTGGTTTTATTTTCCAATTGACGCAACTATTGGAGAATTTCTATTATCTGATTATTTAATTGTGACGCTTTGTTAAATTAAAACTGTCTTTCTTTATTTTGCAAGGCATTTTGATTATTTCAGTTACAGAAATACTGATTTAATATCTTGTAAATTAAATTGTATAGTTTATGTTAATGGTTCTAGTAATGATTTTTTCTCGAAATTGACGTTTTCTTTGCAGAAGCATTTATAATCATTACTTATTAGTGTTAGCATTTTCTTTATGTTAATTATAATTGCTTTGATATATTTCCAGAGACTTTTAATTAATGTTTTACCCATGTTATAGTTATTTCATGGAATTAGTTTTTTTTTGGCAAATGCGAGATGCTTATTTTATCTTATGAGAAATATAAATAAATTTATTATTTATTTATAAAATATATTTATGAATTAAATATTCCTCATTTGATATCATCATTCATTAAATTAAAATTAAATTAAATTAAAATAATATGTCACCAAAGAGATCTATATTATATCAATTTATTTAATTAAATGTTAATTGAATAAGGCTAAAGAATTTTTTCTAATCTATGTGAAAAATAATGTGCCCAAAGGTAGATTATTTTTTGGCCAGACTCTAAAGATATAGTTATAAATATATGATAATTTTGAAATTATTTATCCATATAGTAAGTCGGTCCAAAGAATGAATTGTTATTGACAGAATTTTTATCAATATTTATTAACTATAAATTTAAGAGTACCATTTACAAATTATAATTTCTATCCAAAGACTAAACTATGATGTTATGTTATGTATCTTATAAAGGCCCCATCATATGCTGTTACTAATTATGAGCTTATTATTTTTTTTTCTTTTTCTCTTAATATTTTTTCTATATCTGTCAATTTGAATAATATTTTAGTACTTAATGGCACTAATTTTAAGAAATGGAAAGAGCATATTATTATTTTTCTTTGGTGTATGGATCTAAACTATACGATTCAGACTGAATGCCTTCCTGCCCTTAATGCGGAAAGCACTTTTGAATAAAATGTAAATTTTAAAAAGTGGGAGCGATCAAACAACATGAGTCTTATGATCATGAAGCACTTAATTCCAGATACCATCAGGGGTGCAATGCTTGAGGAGGAAATTGCTAAGAAATTTCTAAGCTAAATAGCAGACCACTTCGCAGGTTCTGAAAAGATCAAAATAAGTACTATTCTTAGTAAACTTGTTTCAAAGCAGTATAAAGGAAAAGGGAATATAAGAGAGTATATTATAAAAATGTATAATCTTATTATAAGACTAAAAGTTAGAATTGTCTTATGATATTCTTGTGCATCTGGTCTTAATCTCTCTTCCTGCACAATTCAGTTATTTTAAAGTAAGTTATAATACTCAAAAGAAAAAAAATGAACTCTTAATGAGTTTATTACTCAATGTGTGCAAGAGGAATATAAGAGTGAAATAGGAAAAGGTAGAAAGTGCTCACTTAGCTTCTTCCTCTCATGATTTTGCTATCAAAAGGAAAAGGAATTATAAAGTTAAAGGAGTTGCAGATAAAGGGACTTCATAACCTAAAGTGCAACATAAGCAAGATCTGGTTATTATTTGTTTCTTTTATAAGAAAGCTGGTCATGTGAAGAAGGATTGCCCAAAATATACTAATTAACTCATAAAAAAGGGTAAACTTTTGAATTTTATTTATTTTGAAGTTAATGTGGCCTTAGTAAAAAAATCATACTTGATGGATAGATATAGGTGCAACTACTCTCTTAAGTGTGACTATGCAGGGTTGTCTAAGGAGCAGAGTGCCAACTGATGCTGAAAGATTCGTCTATGTGGGAAATGACAACAAAGCTTCTATTAAAGTTATAGGTTATATATATTATACTTAGAATCTGATTGTACTTTGGATTTGTGTGAGATTTTTTATGTACCATCATTTAGACGGAATATGATTTATATTTCATGTTTGGACAAATCTGGTTATGCTTGTTCATTTGGAAATGGAAAATTTAGTCTCTTTCAGTATTCAAAAATCATTGGTATAGATTCTTTTATTGATAATCTATATAAATTGCATATTTTTGCATCATAGATTAATAAAACTTTGCATATAAATAATTTTGGTACAAAGAGAAAATTAACTTATTAGAATTCTTTTATTTTATAACATAAGCATTTATGAGATATTTCTAAACAAAAAATTAAAAGGCTTATGTCAGATGGAATTCTTGATTCTCTTAATTATACTGATTTTAAAATTTGTATTGAAATATATTAAGGAAAAATAAATAAATATTAAAAAATTTGGCACCAAAAGGAGTTTAAATGTCTTGGAATTAATGCATACTGATATTTGTGGCCTATTCCCTATAGCTTCTTGGATTAGTCAATAATATTTTATTATTTTCATAGACGATTATTTTTATTGTGGGTAATTATAACTTAATATATAAAAAATCAGAATCTCTTGATGTATTTAAAATCTTCAAAGGTGAAGTTAAAAATCAACTTAGTAAGAAGATTAAAGCTGTCAAATCTGACTATGGTGGTGAATACTATGGTAGATATGATGGAACAGGTGAACAATGTTCAGGCCTTTTTGCAAGATATTTAATAAAAAGTGGCATCGTTCCTCAATACACTATGTCAGGGACTCCAGATCAAAATGGTGTAGCTGAGAGACAATAAAATCTTAAAGGATATGGTTAGAAGTATGATTAGTTATTCTTCTTTACCAGATTCCCTTTGGGGAGAAGCCTTAAAGACTACAGTTTATATTCTTAATAGAGTTCCAAGCAAAACTGTAACTAAAACCCCATATGAGTTATGGATTGGAAAGAAGCCTAGTATTAGGCATTTTTATGTCTGGGGATGTCTAACTGAGGCTAGGCCTTATAAGCCTATTGAAAGAAATTTGGACTCAAGAACTATTAGCTATTATTTTGTTGGATACTCTAAAAGGTCAAGAGGTTTTAAATTTTATGATTTCTCAAATATATCCTTTTTTTAGACGGGCAAAGCTAAATTTATTAAGGACGTTGAATATATTGGGAGTGATAAATTCAAAGATTTTGATTTTGAGGAGGAATATGTTATTATTACTACTATTATAATTAAAAATGATCAAGTAACTATGTCTGATATTATTCAGATTGTAAATCCTGATAATCAAAATAATCTTGAATTATATCTCGCTCATATAGAAGGATAATAACCTCAAACTGAAGTTTTATTAAGGAGATCCACAAAAGAAAGGAGAACAACAATTTTACATGATTATATTATATATCTCCAAGAGTATGAGTTTGATATGGGATTGGAAGATGATCCAATCTCATTCAGTCAGGTCAAATAATGTTTTAATTCTAAAAAATAAATAGAAGTCATGGAAGATGAGATGAAATCATTGAAAGACAATGATGTTTGGGATCCTTCTAAATTGCTTGAAGGAGCAAAACCTATTGGTTGTAAATGAATTTTTAAAATCAAAAGGGATACAATAGACAATATTAAAAGATATAAAGCACGTCTAGTTGATTTCAAACATATATGTGTGTATTTTAGTGGGCTTTTATTAATTTTATATCAAAAAAAAAATCTAAGCATATTTCAAACTTAGCAAGTGACATACTAGCTCACCGTAATCCATTATGAGGTTTTGCTTGACTCCTATGTGCTACATAGGGAGATCTAGAGGGAGGGAGTTCGAGCTACGTCAAGCACTTTGCCTACTTCGAATTCTACGTGCAGATGAGGTAGATAAAAGGGAGGGAAGAGCGAGCGAGGTAAGCATTATTTCATGCGGTTAAGTTTAGGTGCTAGATCAAATGGGAGGTCAATGAAAGACTGAAGGATAAGAGGAGAACCAAAGGGAAGAAACTTGAGGAAGAAAAGAAGAAATGTAGCAGATAAGGAGAATAAATAAATGTGATGTATTATATCTAAGCAAGGGTGAGTACAATGGTATATATAGAGGTAAGAAGATAGCAAATACATAAATAAGACAAAAGGACCCTAGACAGTTAACATGTCAGACGTCCTAAGAGGCCCCTTCAAATTGATCATTCAGGAGTTGAATGGTCAATTTGCGTCGTAGTTCTTAAAATCTATCTGTTGTCAATGGCTTGGTAAGTATGTTAGCAATTTGATCTATGGAGTTGATGTGCTTTATTGTCAGAGAGCCAGAGTTGATGTGCTGACAAATGAAGTGGTAGCCGATCTCAATATGTTTTGTTCTAGCATGAAACATCGGGTTATTTGCGAGCACAATAGTGAAAGTGTTGTCTCAGTAGATGATTTTATGAGAGTGTTGGGGAATATGAAGTTCTTCAACAAGACGTGAAGCCACAGAACATCTGAAGTGGCAGTAGATAGAGAAATGTATTTAGCCTCTGTGGATGACTTGGCAACGGTAGCTTGCTTTTTGATTGATCAGGATATGAGAGTGCTTCCTAGAAAGGTGCAAAATCAAGAGATGGCTTTCCGGTTGAGAGAGTTAGATGCCTAATCTGCATCTATGTAAGTCTATAGTTGAAGATTATTGAGAGTGATCGGTACACCAAAGTTTAGAGAGCCTTTGATATACCAAAGTAGATGTTTGAGAGCTTGAAAGTGGCCGACGGTGGGAGAGTGCATGTGTTGGAAGATACGATTTATGGAGAATGCAATGTTCGAATGAGTGATTAAGAGATACTATAGTGAACCAGCAAGTTTTTGATATAGATGTGGGTCTTGAAAGGGTCAGACGTGGAGGAGCACTTTAAGGAGATCAGAGTAGGAGATGGCTGGAATCGGCGAATCCAGAGTTTTGAAGAAGTTGTAAGGTGTAATGTCGTTGATGTAAAAAGTAGCCGGAGGATGTTTTGAGGACTTGCTTGCCGAGAAACAGAGAGACATTTTCGAGCTGTTTGAGAGCAAAGTGGGACTTGAGCTGTTGAAGAAGAGAATGTAGCTTTGCTTGATCATTTCCTATAAGCAAAAAATCATCCACATAGATGAGTAAGTAGATTTGTATGTGATTGCAATTAAAAATAAGAAGTGAAGGGTTAGAACGACTAAACTTGAAGTCAAATTGTTGTAGAAAGGTTGTGAGTTTCTTAAACCATTGACGAGGTGCATGTTTGAGGCCATCCAAGAATTTGTGAAGTTTGCAAACGTAGTTTGGATGTTGAGTATCAATGAATCCTTGAGGTTGCTGCATGTAGATAGTTTCATTAAGAGTGCCGTGAAGAAATACATTAAATATATTAAGTTGTAGAATGGACCATTGACGATGGAGGGAAAGAGTGAGAAGAATATGAATGGTTGGCATTTTTGTTATAGGACTAAAAGTTTTAGTGTAATTGACTCCTAGAGTTTGATTGAATCCGTGAGCAACCAGGCGAGCCTTATAGTGGTCGATTTGGCCGCTTGGCAAGGTTTTGGTTTTGAAGGTCCATTTACATCTGACAATGGGTTCATTGGCCAGGGGAGGAACAAGGGACCATGTACCTTGTCATTGTAGAGCAAGAAACTCATTGGACATTATTGAATGCCAGTGAGATATTTTGGATGCTTAGGAGTAGTTAGTGGGTATGGGATGAACCAAAACAGTGGTCGAGAGATCAAAATTTGTTTGGGTTTGTGGATTCTAGATTTGGCACGAGTCTACATTTGGTGAGATGGTGGTAGAGCATATTTGTCCCTAGACGCCATGGAAGTGTGTGAGTTATTATTGGAAGTATTATCAAAATAAGACTGCATGGAGGAACTATCAACTGAGGGAGGATTGTTAGAGGTGGAATGGGATCATGGTATTATTGTGTTGCTAGAGAAGGATGTAGGAGTGAGAAGCAGAGGTGATGCAAGTTCTATGGAATTGTTTAGAGTAGGAGGTGTGAAGTTTGTAGTAGCAATGTAAGGAAAGGTTTGTTCTTGAAAAAGAACATGACATGAAATTTGAATTTTATTTGTGAGGATTAAAACATCTATAGTCTTTGTGTTAAGATGAGTATCGGAGGAATATGCAAGCATGAGATCGAGGAGATAGTTTGTCGGAATCATAAGGTCGAAGCCATGGAAAGCAAAGACATCCAAAGGTGCGAAGATTTTGTTGCCATGAAGCCTATGATACAGACTTTCTTGACATATGGCTTTGGACGAAAGCCTATTGATTAAGTAATTATCAGTGGAGACGGCTTCAGCCCATAATTTTATGGGAAGACTGGAGGCATGGAGGAGCGTATGAGTGAGTTCTAAGAGGTGTCTGTGTTTCCATTCGGCAAGGCCATTTTGCTTGGGTGTGTGAGGACAACTTAATTGGTGTGTAATTCCTTGAGTTGACATAAATGATTTAAATTGATTTCTTGTGAACTCACCTCCGCCATCAGATCTAGAATATTTTGGCACCATATGGAATTGCGTTTTAACTAACGAGCATAAGTGAGTAAATTTGGAGAATGTTTCATTTTTTGAATGCATAAGGTAGAGCCAAGTAAATCTTGTAAAACTATCGGTAAAGATGTATAAAGATTACATAATACGTTAAACCATTCAAAGATTGTTGCAGAGTAGGACCCTAAACATCAGAGTGAATAAGTTAAAATGCATGGGGGGAATCGGTGGTGCTTTTATTAAAAGAGATTTTATGGCTTTTAGCCATATTACAAGAGATACAAAAAAAATTTACAGGTAAAAAAGCAAGATTAGGTAAATGCTGACATAAAGTGGAAAGAATTTTGTGATGCGGATGATCGAGGCAAGCGTACTAGAGTTAAGTAGATGAGGTAGTAGCTTGAAGAGTTATCAATTTCGTAGGAGGAGCTAGCCAAAGTTGATATAGTCCGTTATGTAGATGACCATGAAGAAGAGGATGATTGTCCTGTAGATCCTTAATGATAAACCTGTTTGCATCAAAGAAAATGGAAACATGATTATCAGAAGTTAATTTAGAAATAGAAATGAGGTCATGAGTTAAGGATAAAACATATAGCAAATTTTGCTAGTGAAGCTTACGGGCCGAGTCTGGTAACGGAAGAAGACCCTGTCTGAAATTTTTGATGGGTAGAGAGGAGTTGTTATCTTTGGAAATCGTATCCAATCCTTGATAGAGCGTGCTATGTTAAAGATTATTTAGATTGAGTGTAAGATGAGTAGAAGTGCCCGAGTTAAGAACCCAATCATTTATGGCGGTAGGAGATTGCTGCGAGAGAAACGTGCAAGTAGATGATGAAGTTGTTGGTGCATATTTGAAATTGCATTGATGCCAACAATTTAGAGCGGTGTGACTAATTTTCCCACATATCTGGCATGTAGGGTGGTTTGGCTGGTTAGGGGAGGAAGGCAGACAAGTGGGGAAGGAGGATGGTGTGCGGGCTGTTGAAATTTGTTCAATATGAATTAGGTTGTTAGACCTAAGTTTCGGTCCCAGCGGCTAACCAAGAGGGGGGGGGTGAATTGGTAATTAAAAAATGTATCCCTCTTTCTGAAATTAAAAACCAAGAATTACTTTGGTAAATTTTGTATAAAAAGTTTTTCAACCACAAATTAAAAAGCTAATAATAAAAGCAGCGGAAAATAAAAGACACAAGATTTATAGTGGTTCGATCAAACATGACCTACATCCACTCCCCGGAAGCACCCTCTGAGTATTGCACTGATACCACTAGTGACTCTCCTTTTGCACCCACAGTAAGGCAGACAAGCCTTTATAAAACTCTCTTCCACCACTACCCGGTGCGGCAGAGAACCGTCCTCCTTTTACACTCTTCAAGTGTTGGCAGAGAACCATCATCCTTTTACACTCTCCAAGTGTTGGCAGAGAACCGTCCATCCTTTTACACTCTCCCAGTATAGGTAGAGAACCCTTCGACTGTTCACACTCTCCAAGTGTAGGCAAAGAACCCTTCAACTACACACACTCTCTAAGTGCCGACAGAGAACCCTTCGGCTAGCCGTTCACACTCTCCAAGTGTCGGCAGATAACCAGATCTCCTTGACAGATTTTCTCACAAGAAATCTAGAAGGATAAGAGAAAAGAGTGAAGTAATCACAAATCATAAGTGGAGATTCTTACCTTTGAGTACCAAGTGAATCCTTCATGCTCCAGTAGTAAGAATCCTCCTTTAAACACTCTCTCACACTCTCTCCTTCACTCTCCCTTCAGTTAACACAAAGATCAGTAGGCAAAAAGATTAAGAGGCAATTTTAATTGGACTTTATATAGGAAAGACACAAAAAACCATCCAAAAATTGCTGATTTTCAAGTCTGTACATAGTGGATCGACCTGTACGATCATTAGATCGTCTTTTATGAATATACTTAAATTAGTTGCATATGAACCCAATGTATATTGGTAGGAACTGACTTCATACCCGATCATCGTCCCGTAGGAATTAAGTTCGTCCAGTACGAATAGTTATATCATGGGTTGGTTTGGATGAACTGCAGAACGTTCTTAAAATTTCAAGAGAAAATAATTCATCCTGGGATGAATAGGAGTTCATCTGGACAAAAATTTTTCAGAGAGTTTCGTCCTGGAATGAATATAGGATTTTTTTTTGGACAAAAATTTTCTAGAGAATCCAGAGCACAAAGTGAGAATCCAAAGCAGATCATATCGGGATGAATTGGGAAATTCGTCTGGACGATCAGGACTTAAAAAAATTTTCTCACTTCCTGTTCGTTCCATTGCTCTTCCGAGGGGATTAACTGACATGATCATCCCGGATGAACATGGTCCATCCCGTACGATCAGTGTGATTTTTAAAGATCTCCCCAAGTGTGTGTGCTAAGCTATTCAATTACAATCATATTTTTTTAAACTCAATTACAATAAAAATTACAAACTTCAATTTATAAACTATCTCATGCTGAATTTAATGAAGTCTTCATTAGTTTGGAGTTTGATTATCCTGAAATGTTAGTCCACACAAGAGCAAAGACAATACTTCCAAAAAGTGTTAGGAGAAAACAAAAACTTAAAATAATAATATTTGGAATCATCAAAACTATACAAGTTGCAAGAAGGTAAAACATGCAAATAACAACTCTCTCAATAATCTCACCCTTTTTTATGATGGCAAAATAATTATTGTTTGTATAATTTTCAAATTCTAAGAATCTCCTAAACTCCTCCTGAATTGATAAACATGTGAAAATAAGGAGGCATAGTAGACAATTTTATCTTTTTCTTTTTTTTTTAATATAAACAGATACGACACGAAACAAAAATACAATACAAAAAAAATACTATGATACAAAACAATCAAATAGATGATACAAAACAATCAAACAGATACGATACGAATAATATTTTTCCCCCTTTTTGATAATAGTAAAAAGAGAAGAAGAAAAAGAACAGAAATGTAAGCAGTCATATGATAATTCTTTTATGATTGATCCTTAAAAGTGATTGAAATAAATTTTGCAAATAAAATTAAATCATTACGCAAATAAAATGATTCATATAATTTAAGAAGAGATATAACATCGATAATAAGAATGATATATCAAAAACATGAATCAATTTAGACACTAAGATAAAGAATATCATTGCATAAAGGATGAATATAAAATTTATATATTTCAAATTTCAGTACGAAATAAAAATGTACAGAAGATCAATTTGAATTAATAGATTGAAAGATTGTGGAAAGAAACAACTACCACGTGTGGAACTTTGCCCATCTTTTTTAATAGTAGTGGCACATTTTTGTGCATCTTTTTACTTGTGGGCTTATTTTGTGCCTATTTTTCAAATTGCGAACCATTGCGCATTCATTTTGATTTTTGCACATTTGTATATTTTTCAAAAGTAATCTTGATCTTTCCAAAATCAATAATCAAAATTTTCAAATTTTTCTAAGTACAGCAATATTTATTGATAAGTGAAACATAAAATAAGAAAACATCACAATTGCAATAATAATATTAAACATTAATGTAGTCTAATAAGAGACATGAAATTGACATTCTTAATTATATCAAGTTATAAGCAAAACTTAAATTTAAAAAAATTAGATTTTCTAATGAATTCAATTTTGAGTTGTAGTTTAAGGTATAGCGCTTGTAAGATCAAAAATTTTATGAATTTTCATATAGACTAACATACATTTCAAAACAAGATTAAAAGTAAGATAAGATAATTTATATTGACATCATAATAGAGAATATTACAATCAGTGAAATTTGATGTCAATACACTTACACTTTTAACTTAAAACATAAATTTTAAAAGTTACCACATCAAAATGAAACTAACACATAACTAAAACATACACATCACAATCATATCAACTCAAGAAGACCATAAGCAAGTACATGAATCACGGTGATTGGCCATATTCTGGAGGAGGAGGTGGAACACTGAAGAAATTAAAATAACTGCTTATCGTAAGCATATTGGAACTTATATCATTTATCTGCTCTTGCATATATCCCATATCCTGATTGTACTGAGCATCCTGCTGTTATAAGTGAGTTTTAATTTGATCAAATCTTTAATCAAAATGAGTCTCTAAATGATCAAATCTGTGAACCAAATCTTGATAATTTGGTTCACCAGCAGATGCAGGTGCAAGTTCCTCCTCTGAGTCACTAATAACATGTGTTTAGGTGGTTCATCTTTATTGAAGATTGCTCTAAAAAACCCGTCGTTGTAGTAGAGAGGTTCTTCAAAATCTTAATCTGGATGAACCAAATCATACTTCTTCTCCAAATATAAGCTACAAGATGTCCTAAGGCAATGTTCATCTTTCTTTTATGGGCGACATGACCAATTTCAAAAAGTTAATAAAGATAGTCAATGATTAGTTGGGCTTCATCTATAGGTTGGTCAGTCATAATCAAATAGGTCACGGTAGAAAGTAGAGGAGTAATATTTACTCAATCATCAGCTTTAGATATAATAGAGGTACGAAGAATATGATGAATGATACGAGCTTTTATATTAAGAGTTGATACTTTGGGTACATGAGTTAAAGTACCAACTCCTCTAAGAATATTGTTGATTTCAGACCAATCGAAATTAGAAGCACTGGTCAAAGTGTGGGCTCTAATTCCTTCAGTTCATAAGTTCAGAAAGATTCCTAAGACTGCCTAAGTTATTTCTGCTTTCTTCTTAAAAACATATGACCTTATAACAGAATGATCTGAATTGAATAACATGTTTGCTAAAAAATAGTGAAAACTCTCTTTTTTATAGAAGTGAATAAGAGTATGATGAGGCCAAATTGAGTGGAAGATAATAGATTCATTACCTTAAAGTTTAGTTGTTCTTATAGAAGAACTCTAGAATGGGTGATCTTAGTAGAGGCAAATCTAGGAAATGACTCTTCGTTGGCCTTGAACAGTAAGTTATCACTAGAGTTTTTGGGTTGACCCTTGGCTAGAACCTTTTGTTGCAAACTTGGTTTCATGGATTATGATTTTGATGTTAGCAAACACTTTAACTGCCTTTTTCTACTGATATTTCAGGGCCACGAGATCAGACGATAAATGGAGTCAGCTCAAGATTGGGTAGGCTAGGTCTGAGTCAGTCTGTATTTTTTCTTTTTCCCTTTCTTGAGCAAATTGTAATCTTGTGAAGTGTCTGATGCTAAGTAACCCTACACACACACACACACGTACTTGAGAGATTTAGAATTTTGATTTTACTCACATCATCCCGGACGATATTTATATCGTCCTGGACGATATGGCTTAAAATAGAAACCCTAATCAGGTTTCTTAATTAAGGCAGCTATCATTAGTCTATCGGCCTAGACGATCATGAGATCAGCCAGGATGATATGCTCAAAGCAGAAAGAAATAGGCGCCATGATCAATTTAAGTATTCTGTATTTTTGAAAATCAGACAGGACGATCCTGGACGATATGGCACAGTTATGCCTAAATTGATCCGGCAATTAAGGAAGCAATTAAGGATGATTGATAAGATAACATCATCTTGGACGATCGCAAGATCGGCCTAGACGATCGCAAGATCGGCCTAGACGATCTATTCAAAAACCCTTAGTTGTTCCTGAACGATAAATATCGGTCAGCACAAATTCAAGGCGATGTTCTGACCGATCAGGACCGGGCAGCTTGAATTCCAGGCGATGCTCTGGACGATTTTCCTCAGATTTGAACTAATCGTCAGGGATGATCGTGAGATCGGCCTGGACGATCAAGCCAATTTTTAATCATCTAATTCATTTTCAAAGCGATGTTCTGGCCGATCATCTGTGATTTGAAATAATCGTATATGACGATATGATGATCGTCCTGGATGATAAAGTCAGCAACTTGTATTTATTGAGCTCCTTTGAAGCTCTTCTACTTAAGAGCAATTGTTTAACATTTTTTAACATCCTTGGCTGCTGTCTTGACCTGAGAAAACCTAAAGAAGAGAGAGAGAGAGAGAGGGAGAGAGAGAGAGAGGATCTTGTGAGGGGGAGCTTGTGAGGGAGTTCACAAGTTTTGTTCCAAGCATTGTTCCACTTCTTCTTCCACTAGAGTCTCTTATCCTTGGAAGGATTGGGAGAGGTAAGCTTCAGCGATTGATCGAGTTTCTCTGCCTGCTTTAGGAGGAAGCAAAAGGAGTGGGGTTCTCTACCTTGCTGAGGTGGCAAAAAGGAGATTTTTGTAAGGGCTTCTCCGCCTAGCTGTAGGGGCTAAAGGTAAGACACTTTGGTAGTGCAATACTCGGAGGGCGCCTCCGGGGAGTGGACGTAGGTCAAGTTGACCGAACCACTATAAACCCTTGTATTCTTTTTACTACTTTCGCACTTTAATTTTCCACACTTGTTTTTATGTGGTGACTTTGGTTTGTGATATTTGTTCTTTTGTTTAAAGAATTTTTTAAATACCAATTCACCCCCCCTCTTGGTTAGCCTCGGGCCAGTTCTTAAGGGCCTAACATCCCTAACAAACTTTCAAGTGGTATCAGAGTAGGATTCATAAAAACTGAGTTTGAAAACTTTTTAAATTTTGATTCATGACTAACTTTGGGAATCATAATACAACTGAAGGATATTCCATTACACGACCTCCTATGTTTGACAATCTTCCTTTTTATTTTTAGAAAACTCGCATGTCTACTTTTTTACAATCAATTGATCATCGCATGTGGATGCTTATTAAAGAAGGATATTCTCCACCTTCTCGTGAACTTAATGGAATTAAAATTGAAGTGTCTTTTACTGAATGGACTTTTGATGAAAGAGATTTAGCTCAACTTAATGCAAAGTGTTTGAACTATTTTTTCTGTACTTTAAAATCTAAGGATTACATGCTTGTCTCTACTTGCTCTATGGTAAAGAGATTTAGGATTGGTTGTGCATTACTTATAAAGGAACCAATGAAGTGAAACAATCTAGTTTGAATTTTCTCTTGCATGACAACGAACTTTTTCGTATGAAACCTTCTGAATCAATTTCTAATATGTATACAAAATTTACTCAAATTGAAACTTCTTTGCATGCCTTAGGAAAAGAACTTTCAAACTATAAAATAGTGAATAAAATTTTAAGATGCTTACCTTTGTCTTTTGATGCTAAATCACTGCAATCATTGAATCTAAGCATTTGAACACTTATTCGATTGATAACTTACTTGGCTCATTCATTGCTTACGAGCAAGGGGTGAATCAAAGAAATCTTCATGTAGGTGAGAAAAAGAAGGAGAAAACTATGGCATTGAAGGCCAACAACAGAAATCCTGATTCTTCTGAGTCTGAGAGTGATGACATTTCCTTAATTACAAGACAATTCAAAAGCTTTCTAAAGAAGAATCACAAGCATCATCAAAATTAGAGAAAAGATAAGGATAACAAATATTCTAAAGGATCTTCTGATGTTGTTTGTTTTGAATGCAGGAAGCCTGGACATGTCAGAGTTGATTGTCCAACACTTCAAGATTATTCAAGCAAAGAAAAGGGTGAGGAGAAACCCAAGTTTAGGAAGGACAAAAAGAGACTTCAAAAGACGTTTTGGGCGAATTCTGCATCTGAGACTGAACCTGAAGATGAAACAATAAACTTGTGCTTAATGGTGGAAGATCATCTTGATCAAAATGATGAAAAAGAGGTATGTAAACCAACTTATGATCAATTGTTCAAAATTTATGAGAAAATTTATGTATCATACAAAAAACTTAAGAAAACTCATAATAGGTTGAAGTTGGAGCTTTTGAATATATAAAAAGAATATGAAATTATTCTCAAATATCATTCTACGATTGATTCAAATCACATTGCTCTACTTGATGAATTTGATGATTTAAACAAAAAACATTCAGAATTTATTGATGAGCATGATGCATTAAAAGTTTCACACACCTCACTTGAATTTGATTTTAAGAAATCTGAAGAGAGAAAGCAAAATTTGAGGATTAAAAATAATGTCTTAAAAAATATAAACTTGAGGCTTAAAAAGGAATTGAACTCACTTAAGGGAAATTGGATGACACCCATTTGATCTAAAGCCAAAACCTAAGAAGAGGCATTATAACCTTAATCATTTAAGAAATCCTTTTCTTGGAGTTAGATGTTTTTTATGTGGCATGTTAAGACGCATCTCACACACTAGCACTGTTCACCATAGTACACATTAGGTGTGGAGACCAAAATTACATGATTCACAGCATAGCACACAAGCATCGCTTTTTACTATTCATAAGAAGTGACCCAAACCCTTTTGGGTTCATGAATCTAATAGTTGTTGATTTTTGCAGGATTGCTCTCACTAAAGACCTCGTGAGAGCATAGGATACTTGGACAAAACAGTGGCTCACAGCTCATAATTGCTTAAACTTGCTGCTTCATAAATTCTTGAAATACATTCGTTGATTAATGTTGTTTTTGTTTTTCGTGCTAGCGTTTTGTTGTTTTAGTTATTTGATCTTATTTTATTTTAACTTTGGTTTTCTATATGATGAGTTTTTCAAGCTTTTTAGATTTTGGAGATTTAATGTCAATGATTAGCATCTCTAAATCGGTTAAAGAGAGAAACACCATCGATGGTTTTACTCTTTCTAACCTTGTTTAGTGGTATAATTTTCTTCTCTAAATAAAAGTCTATCTCATTTTAATAAAGGGTTTTTGAAATTAAGATCCTTTATATCTTGATATAATAATTTATCATATATATAATATTCAAAGTTTTTATATATATCTTTCAAGTTAATTGGAATCTTGCTGTTGCACATAACATATGATTTTGATTGTGTTTAGTGACTAGTTCTTCCCTATGTTAGAGAGAAAGCTCATATTCTCTAATATCTAGAAGATATACTCACAATTAAGAATCTTTTTAAGAGATTGTAAAAGAGATTTAGCTTGCAAAAATAAAAAAAAAGTAGCAAAGACGCCAAATTGAAATAAAAAAGAATATATACAAAAGTGTATCAAAAATTAAAAGATGCTCAAAGAGCCAATCAAAGTGACATGAGGCATAAAATGAGCCCACACAAAGCAAGATATCTTCTCTTTTCAAAACTTTTAAAACTTAGAAAAACTCATGGGTTACTTGATATTTTTAAAGGCTTGATTTCAAATTTCATGATTGAGACAAAATTACTTTGGTATATTATTTATAAGATATTTTCTTTGTAGCCAAGTTTTGAACGGATCTTCTTTTTACCCAATTAAGTTGTTATGAGTTAGGCTTTTTATTTTCAAAAGACAATTTTTTATCCTGAAAGAAGTCCGAGCTAAGGATTAACAGGATCAGATATTCTCATGTTTTCAGATTATGACATTGTTAACTCATTGATCTTTTGAATATCTAAAATTTAATGTTTTGAAAAATTTGTCATATGAATGATTTACTAAAACAAAAAAAATATAAAAGTTAGAAACAAAAATTTCATTTTTTCGTTTTGCTGTTTTAGCCTTTTATTTTATTTTATGTATTTTTGGGGTTTTCTCTGATCATCTCCATCTTTCCTTTTGTTTCAAATTCTTGTCACATCGTCCTGGCCAATATCTCTATCGTCCTAGACGATATGATAATTTCTCTTCAAAATTCCATCTGCTGAACTTTTCTGAGCTTGCTATAAATCATCGTCCCGGATGATCCAATATCATCCTGGACGATATGATCATTCTCTGTTATAATCATCTTGATCGTCTTGGCCGATACATGTTCGTCCTGGCCGATGAGTTTATGAAAATCATCCTAACTGATACACCGGATCGTCCTGGATGATCCACGTGTCAGTACGTTTAAAATCTTTAAAATCCTCTCGAACAATCCATTATTGGACAATCATCCTGGCCGATTCACTATTCGTCCTAGACGATACACGTTGCATAGATTTAAAACATTTTAAATTTGACCAGTTCGATCAATTATTATGCATCGTCCTGGATGACACACCTAATCGGCCTGGATGATCTATTTTTTCAACGGTCGTCCGGCTTGACTCCTTTAGACGATCGCTTGTGTCTAATTATCCTGGCCGATATCTGATCGGCCCGGACGATCGGACTGACTTTTTGACCAATCTGCCTGTACTTAATAATTGAACCAGATCATCCTGGATGATTCTATGATCGTCCTGGATGATGTGGCCGTTCCTTTAAATTCAGCCCGTCCAGCCATTGATTTTCACCTCAAGCTTCTCCTTCTCTCTCTTTTGCTTACTGTTTTCTTGCTATGGCTGGTAGAAAGCGAGTTCAACAATCTTCAAGGAGCTCGTCAAGGGCTACGCTTGACCCTCGCTTTCGGGAAGCAGAAGATCTAGCAGAATTTTTCCTCTGATTTTCTTTGTGAATTTTTTGCAAATCTTCGTATAAATTCTGCTTACACAGCCCTGACCTCCTATGTAAATCGATGCCCAGTCAAGATTATATATCAGGACTATGCTGAACTGCTGCACCTATCCACTACTAGGGATAAGCTGCATACCATCATCTCAGATCATGATTTTGACTGGACCTTGGCAAATCATTTTCGTCGCCAGACCAACGCACCCTTTCATGTTGGAGATACTAGCTCTTTAGTCAAAGATGCTAGAACAATCCAGCATGTCCTTCGCACTTCCATTATTCTAAAAGTTGGGGAGCGTGTCCACATCACTCCTCTGCTTTCTCTGATTACCTTTTGCATCATGGCCCGGAGAGAGTTTAATGCTACTGACTTGATTTTTTGATACATTGATCATTTGACAACAATCCGCGAACCAGGTCATAAGAGAAAACCCAACCTAGTTTTAGGACACCTCATAGCTTATATTCTTGAAACTAAATATCAACTTTAATATTCTACTTATCACGACCTTCATCCTCCTAGCTACTCAAACAGCTCTTTCAATATCCTTCATGTTGAGTCTAGTAAAGAGGTTGTTAGACCTAAGTTAATGTCCCAAGGCTACCAAGAGGGGGGTGAATTGGTAGTTTAAAATTTAAACCCTCTTTGAAAATATGTTGAACCGAAATGAAAATTTTTATTAAATTTTTATAGAAACTTTTTTCAACCACAGAGTTTTTTTTTTAACAAAAAAAAATGTGGAAAATAAAAAGCAGTAAAGTAAATGACACAAGATTTATAGTGGTTCGGTCTAAACCAGACCTACATCCACTCCCCAGAGGCACCCTCTGAGTATTGCACTAATACCAATAGTGACTCTCCTTTTGCACCCATAGCAAGGCAGAGAAGCCTTTAAAAACACTCTTTTCACCACTACCCTGCGCGGTAGAGAATCGTCGTCCATTTACACAATCCACAGTGTTGGCAGAGAACCGTATGTCCTTTCACACTCTCCTAGTGTGGGCAGAGAACCCTTCAGCTGTTCACACTCTCCAAGTGTAGGCAGCGAACGCTTCGGCTGTTCATACTCTCCAAGTGTAGGCAGCGAACCCTTCGGCTGTTCACACTCTCCAAGTGTAGGCAGCGAACCCTTCGGCTGTTTACACTCTCCAAGTGTCGGCAGCGAACCGGATCTCCTTGACAGATCTTCTGACAAGAAATCTAAAAGGAAGAAAGAAAAGAGTGAAGTAATCCAAATTTACAAGTAGAGATTCTTACCTTTAAACACCAAATGAAGCCTTCACGCTCCAGTGGTAGGAATCCTCCTTTGAATGCTCTCTCACACTCTCTCCTTGACTTTTCTCTCAATAGGCACGAAGATCAAATGATAAAAAGATTGGGTGGCAGTCTAATTTGAACTATTTATACAAAAGACAAGAAAAATCACCCAAAAACTGCAAGTTTTTAATTCTGTACGTAGTGGATCGTCCCGTACGATCGTGGATCGTCGTGGACGATATTACTTAAAAGCCTTGAAACGAACCTCTTTGTATATGGGTACGAAATGTTTTCGTATAAGCTGATCATCTCGTACGAACCAAGTTCGTCCGGTACGAACAGTTATTACAAGGTCGGTTCCAAAAACTGCAGAAAAACCATCCTAAGTCGGTTGTAAAGTATGGACGAAAATTGGTTCGTCCGGACAAAAATCTTACAGAGACCAGATCGTCCTGGATGATATTTAATTTCATCTGGATGAAAATCTTACAGAGAGAAAATCGTCATGTACGATAATTTAATTTCGTTTGGACGAAAATCTTATAGAGACCAGATCGTCCTAGACGATATTTAATTTCGTTTGGACGAAAATCTTATAGAGAGCAAATCGTCATGTACGATAATTTAATTTCGTCTGGATGAAAATCTTACAGAGACCAGATCGTCCTGGACGATATTTAATTTCGTCCTGGATGAATAGGACTTAGAAAATTTTTCTGACCAGTTCCTATTTGTTCCATGTGATATTAATTGGAGATAACTGTCTAATCGTCCCGTACAAACTGATATCGTCCCGTACGATCAGTATAAATTTTATATGATCTCCTTATGTGTGTGTGTATGTTTTTATTCACTCAACTACAATCACTCCCTTTCAAATTTATTTCAAAGAAAAGTACAAGCTTCAAATTCATAAGTATTTCATGCTGAATTTGTTTTCCTAATTGACATGCATCACAAAGGTGGTCCTTAGTAAAGTCTGGTTTTGGTATACCTCTCACTAAATTCTTTTGGGTAATTCTCCTAAGGTTTTTCATACTAGAATGACAAAGTCTCCTATGTCAAAGCCATGATTCATCAGAAACAGTTTTCAAACAAAAAGCAGTAAGAGATTGAATACAATTTAAATCTAGCATGTAAACATTGTTTATCCTTTTTCCATTTAAAACTTCTTTCCCATTTAGGCTTAATATGCAGCTAGTAGGTAAAAACTTTACATTATAGCATTTATCACATAGCTGACTTATATTTAACAAATTATGTTTTAAGCCTTCAACCAGTAACATATTGTCTATGAAAAAGTTTTTAAAATTTCCAATCATACCTAATCCAACCACTTTCTTTGTGGTATTATCTTCTAGTGTAACCTTGCCTCCGTTCCTGGCTTCCAGCGTTATGAATTGAGCAGTATCTCCAGTCATATGCTTTGAACATCCGCTGTCCAGGTACCATATGCTCCCACGAGGTCTTGTGTGAGAGCACCCCTACAAAAATATCAAATGTTAGACCTGGGAACCCAAAAATGTTTGGGTTCACCTTTTAATCAGATGCATGTATGATATGTCTAGGTTTATGCATCTTAGGTCTCCACACCAAATAAGATTTCATCTTCAAGGTACAGGTGTGAGCTATATGTTCTAAAAATCCACAATTATTACATTTAACATTAGAAAAAGTTTTTCTAAGTTTTCTTCCATTTGTTTGTCTTCTAAGGGATTTCATAAATTTAGGATAATATTTAGGATTTATAAAATCTTCAAGTTTAGGGGGTATCCTATTATCCTCAAGAGCTCTTATTGTCAATTTATAAAATGAAATCATATCTTCCAAGATTCGATTTGTATAATTGATTTGATATGTTTTGCTCTCAGATTCATCCTTAAAATTTTTAAAATCTCTTTCAAGATCAACATAGGATGATTTTAAATTCTCAAAATTCTTATTCAAGTCATCATATTCGTTAAATAGTTTCATGTGGTTGTCATCTATTAATGCATGATCTTTCCTAAGGATTTCATGTTCCTTCTTAAGCTCTTCCAATTCTACACTTAAACTAGCATGCATCTTTTTTATTTTCCTATATGCATCATGCATGTGTTCAGAAACTTCAAACAATTCATCATAGGTTAAGTCACATACCTCTTCTTGATCTGATTGATTAACATTATCTGCCATCAAGCAAAGATTGGTGACTTCTTCTTCTTTTTTCGTCTCAGATGAGTCTGAAGCTGAGTCCATCCAGAAAGCTCTTTGAAACTTCTTCTTGCCCTTCTTTACAATTGGTTTCTCCTCTACCTTCTCCTTGCTAGGAGTGGCTTTGAGTTTTGGGCAATCAGTCTTGATATGACCTGATTTTCTGCATTCATAACAAATCACTTCATTAGAAACCTTGCCATTTTTGTTAAACTTTCCTCTATTCCATTTCTGACATCTCTTCTGCTTCCTCTTTAAAAAGCTTCTGAATTGTCTAGTCATTAATGCAATATCGTCTTCATCCTCAGGTTGTGAGTGTTCACTCTCTGACTCTTCCACTTTTAGTGCTATATTCTTCTCCTTTCGTGGTTCACCTACATCAATCTTTCTTTGACTTACTCCTTGCTCATAAGCAATGAGTAAACCAAGAAGATTGTCAATAGAATAAATGTTTAGATCTTTAGACTCTGTAATTGCAGTAATTTTAGCATCATAAGCAGTAGGTAAATAATGAAGAATCTTATTAACCATTTCAGCATTGGTTAATTCCCTACCAAGTGCATGCAAAGAAGTGACAATTTATGTGAATCTTGTGTACATGTCAGAAATAAATTCATTAGGTTTCATGCGAAACAACTCATAGTCATGTAACAAGATATTGAGTCTTGATTGCTTAACCTCATTAGTCCCTTCATAAGTTATACAAAGTCTATCACATATGTCATTTCCACTTTTGCAAGTGGAAACCCGCATGTAGTCTTCAGATTTTAAAGCACAAAAGAAGCTATTTAGACATTTGGCATTTAGTTGTGCTAAGTCACGTTCTTCTATAGTCCAATCTGCAAAAGGTGTTTCTACCCTAACTCCATCAACTAATCTAGTTGGTTTTGTATAACCTTCCTGGACTAGGATCCACATACGATAATCAAGTGACTGTAAGAAAGTAGACATGTGTGTTTTCCAAAAATCAAAAGGTATATTGTCAAACAGTAGAGGTCTAGTAATAGAGTAACCCTCAGGTGTATTTCGGTTTCCGAATGTAGCCATCTACGTTAATAAAAAGTAGTTTAAACTTATGATTTTGAAATAATGCTCTGATACCACTTATTGAGTCTAGTAAATAGGTTGTTAAACTTAAATTAATGTCTCAAGGCTACCAAGAGGGGGGGGGGGTGAATTGGTAGTTTAAAATTTAAACCCTCTTTGAAAATGTGTTGAACCAAAATGAAAATTTTTATTAAGTTTTTATAAAAAATGTTTTTCAAGCACAGAGTTTTTTTTAAACAAAAGAAAAATGTGAAAAATAAAAAGCAGTAAAGTAAATGACACAAGATTTATAGTGGTTCGGTCTAAACCATACCTACATCCACTCCCCAGAGGCACCCTCTGAGTATTGCACTAATACCAACAGTGACTCTCCTCTTGCACCCACAGCAAGGCGGAGAAGCCTTTACAAACACTCTTTTCACCACTACCCGGTACGGCAGAGAACTGTCGTCCTTTTACACAATCCACAGTGTTGGCAGAGAACCGTCTGTCCTTTCACACTCACCTAGTGTGGGCAGCGAACCCTTCGGCTGTTCACACTCTCCAAGTGTAGGCAGCGAACCCTTCGGCTATTCACACTCTCCAAGTGTAGGCAGCGAACCCTTCGGCTGTTCACACTCTCCAAGTGTAGGCAGCGAACCCATCGGCTGTTCATACTCTCCAAGTGTAGGCAGCGAACCCTTCGGCTGTTTACACTCTCCAAGTGTCGGCAGTGAACCGGATCTCCTTGACAGATCTACTCACAAGAAATCTAAAAGGAAGAAAGAAAAGAGTGAAGTAATCCAAATTTACAAGTAGAGATTCTTACCTTTAAACACCAAATGAAGCCTTCACACTCTAGTGGTAGGAATCCTCCTTTGAATGCTCTCTTACACTCTCTCCTTGACTTTTCTCTCAATAGGCATGAAGATCAAATGACAAAAAGATTGGGTGGCAGTCTAATTTGGACTATTTATACAAAAGACAAGAAAAACCACCCAAAAACTACAAGTTTTCAATTCTGTACGTAGTGGATCGTCCTGTACAATCGTGGATCGTCCTGTACAATCGTGGATCGTCCTGGACGATATTACTTAAAAGCCTTGAAATGAACCTCTTTGTATATGTGTACGAAATATTTTCGTACAAGCTGATTGTACCGTACGAACCAAGTTTGTCCGGTATGAACGGTTATTACAAGGTCGGTTCCAAAAACTGCAGAAAAACCATCCTAAGTCGGTTGTATCATCTGGACGAAAATTGGTTTGTCCGGACGAAAATCTTACAGAGACCAGATCGTCCTAGACGATATTTAATTTCGTCTGGACGAAAATCTTACAGAAAGAAAATCATCATGTATGATAATTTAATTTCGTCTGGACGAAAATCTTACAGAGACCAGATCGTCCTGGATGATATTTAATTTCGTTTGGATGAAAATCTTACAGAGAGCAAATCGTCATGTACGATAATTTAATTTTGTCTGGACTAAAATCTTACAGAGACCAGATCGTCCTAGACGATATTTAATTTCGTCCTGGACGAATAGGACTTAGAAAATTTTTCTGACCAGTTCCTATTCGTTCCATGTGATCTTAATAGGAGATAACTGTCTGATCGTCCCGTACGAACTGATATCGTCCCGTACGATCAGTATAAATTTTATATGATCTCCTTATGTGTGTGTATGTTTTTATTCACTCAACTACAATCACTCTCTTTCAAGTTTATTTCAAAGAAAAGTACAAGCTTCAAATTCATAAAGTATTTCATGCTGAATTTGATTTGAAGTCTTCGTAGTCTGGAGTTCGATTTTCCTGAAATGTTAGTACACACAAGAGCAAATACAAATCTTCTAAAATTATTAGGAGATAACTACACATTTGAACCATAATGTTTGGAATCATCAAAACTATACAAGTTGCAAAAATATAAAACATGTAAATAGTAACTATCTTAACACTTTACAGTACTCGTCTCCACCCAGAGGATGGGGAACCTCAGGGGGCTGAGGAGGAGGAGGCTCCCGCTCTCATTCCTGAACCTGCTCCTCTCCACCAGCACTCACAGTTTGATCAATTAGTAGAGAGATTTGATCGGTTGGAGACTCGATTCGACACTTTTGTAGCTCACCAGCAGTAGCACGATGAGGATGTAGCTCGTTTCGATGTCTATCCTGCACACCAGCAGCAACAGCACGACCAGGACATGGCCTGGTTTGGCTCACAGTTTGCTTTTATGACCAGTTTTCTTTCAGCAACCACCGCCACCACCACCTTCATTTGATGATCAGGGTCCCTCACCTTTCTAGTCTTAGATTCTGTTTCCTATAGTTGCTTATGATTGTTTTTCCTTCTTTTTATACTTTTTCAGCTTTAGTTGCTCTTTAGTTCCCTCCTCCTTTTTGAGATGTCAAAAGGAGGAGTAATATATTTGTACTTGTTAGTTTGTACTTGTTGATTATGCTTGTTGCTTTAGTTTGTACTTACACTGGTTGCTACTCTGAATTTTTTTTTTTTGAATTACACTGCTATGATCATCAAAGTGTTTTCCATCATCAAAAAGGGGGAGATTGCAAATGTGGTTTCATGGATTGTGATTATGATATTAGCAAACACTTTGACTGCCTTTTTCTACTGACATTTCAGGGCCACGAGATCATACGACAAATGGAGCCAGCTCAAGATTGGGTAGGCTAGGTCTTAGTCAGTCTGTATTTTTTCTTTTTCACTTTTTTGAGTCAATTATAATCTTGTGAAGTGTTTGATGCTAAGTAACCCTACACACACACTTGAGTGATTTAGAATTTCTATTTTTACTCACATCATCTCGGACGATATTTATATTGTCATGGACGATATGGCTTAAAATAGAAACCCTAATCGGATTTCTTAATTAAGGCAGCCGTCATTAGTCTATCGGCCTGGACGATCGTGAGATCGGTCAGGACGATATGCTCAAAGCAGAAAGAAATAGCCGCCATGATCAATTTAAGTATTCTATATTTTAGAAAATTGGACAAGATGATCTTGGATCGGCCTGAACGATATGGCACAATTATGTCTAAATTGATCTGGCAATCAAGAAAGCAATTAAAGATGATTGATATGATCACATCGTCCTGGATGATCGCAAGATCGGCCTGGACAATCTATTCAAAAATCCTTAGTTGCTCCTGGACGATAAATATCGGCCAGCATAAATTCCGGGCGATGTTTTGACTGATCAGGATGGGACAGCTCGAATTCCGGGCGATGCTCTAGACAATTTTCCTCAGATTTGAACTGATCACCCGGAATGATCGTGAAATTAGCCTAGACGATCAAGCCAATTTTCAATCGTCTAGTTCATTTTAAGAGCGATGTTCTGGCTGATCATTTGTGATTTGAACTAATCGTACAAAATGATATGATGATCGTCCTAGATGATAAAGTCAGCAACTTGCATTTATTGAACTCCTTTGAAGCTCTTCTATTTAAGAGCTATTGTTCAGCAATTTTGAACATCCTTGGCTGTTGTCTTGACCTCAGAAAATCTAAAGGAGAGAGAGAGAGAGAGGGAGAGAGAGAGATGATCTTGTGAGGGGGAGCTTGTGAGGGAGTTCATAAGAGTTGCTCCAAGCATTGTTCCACTTATTCTTCCACTTGAGTCTCTTATCCTTGGAAGGATTGGGAGAGGTAAGCTTCAGCGATTGATCGAGGTTCTCTACCTGCTTCAGAAGGAAGCAAAAGGAGTGAGGTTCTCTGCCTTGTCGGGTGGCAAAAATTAGGTTTTTGTAAGGGCTTCTCCGCCTAGCTGTGGGGGCTAAAGGAGAGACACTCTTGTAATGCAATACTCAGAGGGTGCCTCCGGGGAGTGGACGTAGGTCAAGTTGACCGAACCACTATAAACCCTTGTGTTCTTTTTACTGCTTCTTCACTTTAATTTTCCGCACATGTTTTTCTGTGGTGACTTTGGTTTGTGATATTTGTTCTTTTGTTTAAAGAAGTTTTTAAATACCAATTCACGCCCCCTCTTGGTTAGCCTCGGCCCAGTTCTTAAGGGCCTAACATCCCTAACGAACTTTCACCTTTTACCTTTTGCTAGAGCTTTCCATAGAGATGTTCTAGGGGAATAGGGGTTTGAAAGGGATGTTTAAAGTCAAGACAGTTGAGTTAAAAGACCTTCAATTTAATGAAATATGACTATTCGTATAGACGAAATTAATTTTGTCCCATACGAATTTCAGTTCGTCCCATATGAACAAAATTTCATATGGACGAATGAATGAGTCCAAAAATGAAATGGCTTTTCGTAATCACACAAGTTACAATGCGACCTTTCATACAAACTTTTGACCAAATGATCGTACAGACGAACAGGTGTTCATCCTAGATGATTACACATTTAAGATCATTTTGCTGGCAGTTGAAACTGTCCCCCACATCGAATCGCCAAGAGTTCGTCTATACGAACCATAGGTTCGTACGTAAGATCATACATAATAAAAACTACCTTATCCATTTAACTGTTTTCATTTGTACAGACGTTTTAAAATTTTGTCCGGACGATCATACAGACGAGGTGAAAAATAAAAACTGAAAAACTGTACGCAAACCTTTCAAATCTGACAATTAATACACTACACAATTCGTCCCGTACGAAAATAATTTCATCCTTGATGATTTTCACTCAATTTTTTTTAAACATGCAATCAAAAGTCTAGATGTGAGAATTTTTCAAAAACTAAAACACTAACACAATAAAAAATGATATAAAAACACATAAAATTACAAAATCACAAATACAGAAAATCACAAACTCAAAAATACACAGAAAACACTAACTATAAAAACACACATCAATGTTACATAATCATTTTAATTAAGCATTCAAATCGATCATACCAAGCCTAGTTCTTAATGTACTGAAAGTATTAAAGGCTAGTGGTTTTACAAAAATATCTGCAAGTTGATTTTCTGTAGAAACATGAATGAGTTCAATTTCTCCTTCGGATACATTATCCCTTACGAAATGATGCCTAATATCTATATGTTTGGTTCTTGAATGTTGAATAGGATTCTTAGAAATGCAAATAGCACTTGTGTTATCACAATAAATTAGAATAGTGCCTATAGTTAATCCTAAATAAATCAACTGTTGTATCAACCAAAGTACTTGTGCCACACAACTTCCTAATGCATTGTATTCAGCTTCAACAGTAGATATGACTACTAAATTTTATTTTTTATTGGACCAATAGACTAAAGAATTTCCAATAAACTGACATTCCATAAGTGCTCTTTCTATCAATCCTACAACCTGCAAAGTAAGAATTTGAATAACCAATTATTTCAAATGAAGAGCTAAACTTAAGAAATCAAATTCCTAAGTTCTGAGTTCCTAACAGATATCTTAAAATCTTTTTTACTGCTATAAAATGTGATTCTTTTGAATTTGATTAAAATCTAGCACACAAATAAACACTAAACATGATATCGAGCTGGCTAGCTGTCAAGTAAAGCAAAGATCCAATTATCCCTCTAAATTTCTTTTGATCAACAGATTTTCCCTTAGGATCCTTATCCAATTGAACTGAGGAACTCATAGGTGTACTAACAGGTTTAGCATTGTCCATTTCATTCTTTTTGAGGATGTCCTTAACATACTTTGACTAACTAAGAAATATACCCTCCTCAATTTGCTTAATGCTAAAGCCTAGAAAGTAGCTTAAATCTCCCATTAGACTCATTTCAAATTCTCTACTCATTATTTTAGAAAAATCATCACAAAAATTTTTATTTGAAGATCCAAAGATGATGTCATTACCATAAATTTATACAATGAGTATATCATTTCTAAATTTTTTCAAAAAGAGAGTTGTATCCACACTTCCTTTTTCAAATGATTTTTCAAGTAAGAAGATGCTCAATCTCTCATACTAAGTCCTAGGTGCC
This sequence comes from Dendrobium nobile, assembly GCA_022539455.1. NCBI lineage: Eukaryota > Viridiplantae > Streptophyta > Magnoliopsida > Asparagales > Orchidaceae > Dendrobium > Dendrobium nobile. Next base: position 2,859,467 of record CM039730.1, read on the forward strand.
TATTTCAATGCATATAATGCCTTTTTCAATTTAAAAACATGATTTGGGTGTTTAAAATTTTCAAAACTTGGAGATTATTCTATCAAAATATTCTCTTGAATTATCTCATTTAAAAAGGTACTTTTTACATCCATTTGGTACAGTTTAAATCCTCTAAAATAGGCAAAGGCTAACAAAACTCTAATTGCTTCAAGTCTAGCTACAGGGGCATAAGTCTCCTCAAAATCAATCCCTTCAATCTGATTATGCCCCTTAGTAACTAATCTAGCCTTATTTCTAATGACTACTCCTGAGTCATTTATTTTATTTTTGAATACCCACTTAGTTTCAACTACACTTTGATCATTTGGCCTTATAGTTAATTCCCAAACTTTATTTTTTACAAATTGATTTAACTCTTCTTACATAGCTAAAATCCAAAATTCATCCGAAAGTGCTTGATCAATATTTATGGATTCTATTGTTGAAATGAAGGCTGGATGATTGACTTCTTTGTTTAGTCCACGTCTAATCCTTGCACCCTCACTAGGTTCACCTATAATCAATTTCTTTGAGTGGTTTTTAGAAAATCTCAAATCTCTAGGCAAAGGGTTTTCTATCTCCAAAATTTCTTCTAAATTTTCTTCCAAATTTATTTTATCAATCTTTTGGGAGTTAATCTCAATCTAATCTTCTATAATATTTGGCTCTTTCAAAATTCTTGATTCTTCAAATACAACATATGTGGTCTCCTCAATTACGAAAGTTTTTTTATTGAATACTCTATAAGATTTTCTAACACTTGAGTATCCTATAAAAATTCCTTCATCTGATTTTGGATCAAATTTTTCAAAGGCAGATTTTCCATTGTTATGAATAAATAGCTTCATCCAAAAACATGCAAATGTGATAAATTAGGTATTCTTCCTTTTAGCAACTCATATGATGTTTTATTTAATTTTAATCTTACATTCACCCTATTCAGAACATAACATGCAGTGCTAACCGCCTCAGCCCAAAAATATTTAGGAAGTGAGTATTCGACCAACATGGCTCGAGCGGCTTCTATTAATGTTCTGTTTTTCCTTTCGATTACCCCATTCTGCTGAGGGGTTCTAGGTGTAGAAAAGTTGTGAACAATCTCTTTCTCCTTACAAAATTTTTAAAATTTTTCATTCTCAAATTCTCCTCCATGGTCACTTTGAATAGTCATAATTTCACATCCTAGCTTTCTTTAAATCCAAGTCCAAAAGTTTCTAAATTTCTTAAATGATTCACTCTTATGAAATAGAAATCTAACTCATGTGAATCTTGAGTAATCATCCATAATCACAAATCCGTATATCTTCTCTCCTAGACTTATAGTTCCAACTGGTCCAAAAAAATCCATATAAAAAATCTCCAATGATTTACTAGTTTTAAGATCTTTATTGGACTTAAAAGATGACTTCACCTGTTTTCCTAATTGACATGCATCACAAAGGTGATCCTTAATAAAGTCTAATTTTTGTATACCTCTCATTAGGTTCTTTTGGGTAATCCTCCTAAGATTTTTCATACTAGAGTGATAAAGTCACCTATGCCAAAGCCATGACTCATCAGAAATAGTTTTTAAACAAAAAGTAGTAGGAGTTTTAATGCAATTCAAGTCTAGCATATAAAAAGCAGTAGGTTATTTACCCTTATATCATTTAAAACATCATTTCCATTTAGGCTTAATATGCAGCTAGTAGAAAAATTTTTTACACAATATCCTTTATCACATAGCTAGCTTATACTTAACAAATTATGCTTTAAATCTTCTACCAATAACATATTTTCAATAAAAAAATTCTTAAAATTTTCAATCATACCTGACCCAACCACCTTCTTTGTGGTGTTATCTCCTAGCTTCCAGCAATATGAATTGTGCAGTATCTCCAGCCAAATGCTTTGAGCAGCCATTGTCCAAGTACCATATACTCTCACGAGGTCTTGTGTAAGAAAAATCATGCAAAATTATCAAATGTTAGACCTGGGAACCCAAATAAGTTTGGGTTCTCCTTTTGGCAATTTATAAATAGATGCATGTATGATATGTCTAGGTTTATGCATCTTAGGTTTCCACATCAAATAAGTTTTCTTCTTCAAAGTACAGGTGTGAGCTATATGTCTAATCAATCCACAATTATTACATTTGACTTTTGGAAATGTATTCATAAGTCTTCTACTATTCATCTGTCTATTAAGGGATTGCATAAATTTAGGATAGAAAATAGGATTAGTGAAATCTTCAAATTTATAGGGTATCCTATTATTCTCGAGAGCTTTTATCTTCAATCTATAAAATGAATTCATATCTTTCAAAATTTGATTTGTATAATTGATTCTATATATTTTGCTCTTCGATTCATCATTATTATTCTTGATTTCAATTTGAAGTTCTACAAAGGATGTCTTTAACATTTCATGATTTTTATTCAAGCCATCAAACTCATCAAGTAATTTTATATGGTTGTCATCAATTAAAGCATGATCTTTCCTAAGAATTTCATGTTGCTTTTATAGTTCTTGAAATTCAAAGCTTAGACTAGTATGCATTTTCTTTAATTTCCTATATGCATCATGCATGTGTTCAGAAACTTTAAAAAGTTTATTGTAAGTTAAGTCACATACCTCTTCCTACTCCGACTGATCAAAATTATCGGCCATTAAGTACAGATTAGTGACTTCCTCTTTCTTTTTCGTCTCTAACGAGTCTAAAGCTGAGTCCGCCCAGAAAGCTCTTTGGAATTTCTTCTTGCCCTTCTTCACAATTGGTTTCTCCTCTACATTCTCCTTGTTAGGAGTGACTTTGAGTTTTGGGCAGTCTGTCTTAAAATGTCCAGGTTCATTATTTTATAAAGATATTTTTTCTTAAACCAAGTGATGGATGGATTCTTTTTCTCATATCCAATTAATTCTTTGAGTTAAGTCATTGATTTCAAAAGACGATTCTACCCTAAGAAAACGTCTGAGCTAAGGGTAACCATGACTGGATATTCTACCATTCTTTGGATTATTAAGATTGTTAACTCATTAACCCACAAGTTTTTAAATCAATCACATAGAATACTACATCATTTTCATGCCTTGGTTAAAAAAAAATTATGGTTTGATATTATTTTTTGTTTTTCCCTCCTCCCTTTTGATATGTCAAAAGGGGGAGAAGTTTATGATGTTTTTACACTTGTCGATCCTATAATTTTACTGTTGATTGTCTTCGTAGTATTTTGCCATCATCAAAAAGGGGGAGATTGTTGCGAATCTATTTTCATGACTTATGTTTTGATGATTGACAAACATTATTGATTCGCTTGAACTACCTGTTACTTCTAACTTTTCAGGAATCAAAGATCAGACGAACAAACGAAGCCAGCTCAAGCTTGCGTAAGTTTAGGGTTGAGTCAGTCTGTACTTTGTTTTTTATTTTCTTGAGTCTATTTGTAGTGTTCAAAGATACTGATGCTAAGTAACCCTACACACACACTTGAGAGATTTAGAATTTCTATTTTTACTCATATCGGCCAGGACGATATTTACATCGTCTTGGACAATCGGGCTTAAAATAAAAAATCTAAACAAGTATTCTTAATTAAGGCAGCCGTCATTAACAGATCATCCTGGACGATACGTGTATCGGCCATGACGATAAGCTCAAAATAGAAAGAAATTGCCGCCATAAACAATTAAGGTATTATGTACTTTTTGGTAATCGGCCAGGACGATCTTGGATCGGCCTGGACGATATTCACAAATTATGCCTTAATTGATCAGAAAATCAAGAAAGTGATTAAGGATGATTGATATGATCATATCGTCCTAGACGATCGCAGGATCGGCCAGGACGATGTATTCAAAAACTTTAGTTACTTCTAGACGATAAATATCGGCCAGCACAAATTCAAGGCGATGTGCTGGACGATCGGGATCAGACAGCTTGATTTCAGGGCGATGCTCTGGACGATTTTCCACTCATTTGAACTGACCGGTCGGGATGATCGTGAGATCGTCCTAGACGATCAAACCAATTTTCAATCATCCAGTTTGCATTCAGGGCGATGCTCTGGCCGATCTTCTGAGATTTGTACTGATCGGCCAGGACAATGTCCATATCATCCTGGATGATATAATCGGCAATTTACAATAAATGAGCTCTTTTGAAGATCTTCTATTTAAGAGCTCTTGTTCAATATTTTGAATAATCTTTTGCTGTTGCCTTGACCTGAGAAGACCTTGAGGAGAGAAAGAGAGAGAGAGAGAGGATCTTGTGAGGGGGAGCTTATGAGGGGATTCACAAGGGTTGCTTCAAGGATCGCTCTACTTCTTCTTCATCTAGAGTTTCTCGTCCGTGGAAGGGTCGGTATAAGTAAGGATTCAGCATCTGATTCTGGTTCTCTCCTAACTTCAGGAGGAAGCAAAAGGAGATAGGTTCTCTGCCTTGCCGGGGTGGCAAAAAGAGGTGTTTTGTAAAGGCTTCTCCGCCTAGCTATGGGGGCTAAAGGAGAGTCACGATTGTAGTGCAATACTAGGAGGGCACCTCCGGGGAGTGGACGTAGGTCGAGTTGACCGAATCAATATAAATTTTTATGTTCTTGTTTCTTGCTTCCACACTTTTATTTCCGCACTTATTTTTCTTGTGGTGTGATTTTGGTTTATGATATTTTACTTTCTTGTGAAAAGAAATTTTTAAAATACCAATTCACCCCCCTCTTGGTTAGCTTGAGCCAGTTTTATAAGGCTTAACATCCCTAACGGACTTTCACTATGTTCTTCTCCCTTTGTGGTTCACCTGTATCAATCTTTCTTTGGCTAACTCCTTACTCGTAAGTAATTAGTGAACCAAAAAGATTGTCAATAGAGTAAATGTTTAGATCTTTATACTCTGTAATTACATTAATTTTAGTATCATAAGCAGTAGGCAAATAACGAAGTATCTTATTAACCATTTCAACATTCGTTAGTTCCCTACCTAATATATGTAAAGAGGTGACTATTTATGTGAATCTTGTGTACATATAAGAAATGGATTCGTTTAGTTTCATGCAAAATAATTTATAATCATGCAACAAGATATTAAGTCAAGATTGCTTAACCTCATTAGTCCCCTCATAAGTTATACAAAGTTTATCCCATATGTCCTTTCCACTCTTGCAAGTAGAAACCCGCATGTAATCTTCTGATTTAAGAGCACAAAAGAAACTATTCAAGTATTTGGCGTTTAGTTGTGCTAAGTCACGTTCTTCTACTGTCTAGTCAAGAAAAGGTGTTTCAATTCTAACTCCGTCAACTAGTCTAGTTAGTTTTGTATACCCTTCTTGAACTAAGATCTACATACAGTAATCAAGTGACTGTAAAAATGTAGACATGCGTGTTTTTCAAAAATTAAAAGAAATATTGTCGAATAATAGAGGTCTAGTATAGAGTAATCCTCATGTGTATTTAGATTTCCAAATGTAGCCATCTACGTTAATCAAAAAGTAGTCTAAACTTATGATTTTGAAATAAAGCTCTGATACAACTTGTTGAAACTTGTTCAATATGAATTAGGTTGTTAGACCTAAGTTTATATCTCAGCGGCTAATCAAGAGGAAGCGTGAATTGGTAATTAAAAAATTTATCCCTCTTTTTGAAATTAAAAACTGAGAATTACTTTAGTGAATTTTATAGAAAAAGTTTTTCAACCATAAAATAAAAAGCTAATAATAAAAGCAGCGGAAAATAAAAGATACAAGATTTATAGTGGTTCGATCAAACATGACCTACATCCACTCCCCGGAGGCACCCTTCGAGTATTGTACTAATACCACTAGTGACTCTCCTTTTACAACCACCGTAAGGCAGAGAAGCCTTTACAAAACTCTCTTCCACTACTAGCCGCACAGAGAACTGTCATCCTTTTACACTCTTCAAGTGTTGACAGAGAACCGTCATCCTTTTACACTCTCCAAGTGTTGGTAGAGAACCGTCCGTCCTTTCACACTCTCCCAGTGTAGGCAGAGAACCCTTCGGCTGTTCACACTCTCCAAGTGTAGGCAGAGAACCCTTCGACTATCCACACTCTCTAAGTGTCGGTAGAGAACCCTTCGGCTATTCACACTCTCTAAGTCGGCAGAGAACCAGATCTTCTTGACAGATCTTCTCATAAAAAATCTAGAAAGACGAGAGAAAAGAGTGAAGTAATCACAAATCACAAGTGGAGATTCTTACCTTTGAGTACCAAGTGAATCTTTCACGCTCCTTCAGGCTCGTGCTCGACTCATTAATGAACTCATGAGTTGAGTTTATCAAGTCACGAGTTTGTGCTCGAGCCTATACTCGAGTTCAAGCTCAGCCTGACTTGACTTGAAAGCTCCTTGGGACACTTAATTAACTTAAAATATATTTAGAAATTTATTTAAATTAGAATTATATGATATATTTATTATTTTAAAATTAATTATATATAAAAATGATAAAAAAATCTTTTAATTTTTTTTAAAAAAATTAAAAAATAGAGCTCAACAATCGAGAGCTTTTCAAACAAAACAATCGAGTCAAACTCATACCTATAAATTTTTTAACAGTTGAGGTTGAAATTAGTAAATAAGCTTGATCTCAATAATAACAATATAAATTGATTAGGCAGATTTTTGGCTTGGACTTTTTAACAACCCTAACCCTATTCACACTCCAAAATCTTCTGGTACAAAAATTTTACTCCTATCCGTGGCCCCCGAAAGTCACGTGCTTGTCGAACCCACCTCCTTGACCATTCGTTTGCAATCTTTGCTCGTTTCATCCTGGCTTCGGAACCCAGTTTTAGGCTTCGTTCCCCTTCATTCTAAGCAGATATGTATTCCAAGGCCTTAGGGTTTCTTTCTTCTCCAAAATCTTGATGCCCATTTATGACTTCAACCTTGAGATTAATTCAACGTGCGGGTTCTGTTGATTCTGTGTTAGAAAGCTGGCTGTCACCTGAAAAATTGGACCTTTTTAGGTTTCCGTCTTTTGGATCGAGCGGAATCTTTTGGTTTCGATATGTATCGGAGCGTGGCTACGCGCGGTGGGATGCCAACAGACAGCGGTGAAAGTGGCGTGGTGACGCTCGATCAGGTACCCAGTTGGAATGACACTGATCAGAGATCTTCTTTCCTTTATGGACCAGGAGATTCTTCCTCGCCGTTATATTTCTCAGATCCTCTGACTTTTTCTTCTGGATTGAATTCGGGAATTGATGGCATGGTGTCGAGGTTTCCGGTCGACCATGATATCAATGGAAGGATATATCTATGGCGTGGCAACCCTTGGAATCTTGAGGTCGATGCTGTTGTTAATTCCACCAATGAGGTGAGCGTGCTTTTATGTATGTTTGTAGTCATTTGTCCCGTGGTAATGGAAATTTTTTTTCTTTTAGGTACTTCAATGGTTTAATTTTTTGTTTATTTGTTTGCAAGAGTTTGGATGAAGCACATAGCAGTCCCGGTTTGCATACTGCTGCTGGACCAGGTCTTGCAGAGGAGTGTTCTGCATTGGTATGCTTTTTTTTTTTCTGTAAATTTCTTTGGGGACTGCGCCTTTACTGTTAATTTAATCTAATTTTGTGTTATGTAGGTATACATGATTTTGAATATAGAGTTTCTCACAATATTTGTTGCAGGGTGGCTGTCGGACTGGAATGGCAAAAATGACTAATGCTTATGATCTCCCAGCCAGGTATGTGCTGAAAGTTCATCATTTTGATTGCTATACCGATTTATATGTTACAGACTTTTTCTCACATCCAATCTTATTTTATTTTGATCAGTTTTATTAGTCTAAACTGAAACGACATTTGTTTATATATTTGATATGCTGAAAGGACTATTGTTTGTATATTTGATGTGTGAAAATACAATGTTGCCCCTCCTACAGCTCCAAATATGTCAGAGAGGGAGGGACGGGCTTATTTTGGGTTGTGGGTGGGATGGTGTGGGATTACTCTCGATATGCTGGTAGCACATTTTTTTGTAAGGGATGACGCTCCTGCCATGAACAGCATGGTTCTTGTGTTTTAGTTATGGATTTAGGAAGATAATTATGATTGTCAAAGGTCTTCATAGATTTGCACTGGGGAAAACTCCTTTCCAACCGGCATAGCAAGAAAATTATGTCGCTTGGTAGGTTATTTTTGGTTACGTGCTTCCTATTGCTAAGAAACATCATTCATTATGTTTATATATTCTTTTCATACATTCATTGTTTAAGGTGACACAATATAAGGCTCGTCTTGAGGCCCACCTCATTGTAACTCCAGTGAAAAATATCTCGAGGCTTATGCTTTAGACTTTTTTTATGAGGCTTGCATTTTAGCTTGACTGATGCCCGCCTTGAGGCGCACCTCTCCTTGTTTGTGTGAAGTGTACGCCTCTCCTATATATATTACTAAAACTTACCTGAATCCTAAACTAAAGCCCCAAAATAAATCACACCTTCATGCACCCTCGAGCTGCAACAACTTCCTCTCGATTGCCTCAACCTCTAGCTTGCCTCCTACGCTGCAGCCACCACTATCTTAGCCCCGGGGATCACTTGAAAGCTGTACACCGCCACCTCTAAAAATTTTGGTTTTTACTCTCATCCATGACAAATATTTATGAAATAGGAAGATGAATTAAACAAATGAAGAAGAAGTAGATTGAGAAGAATTGGACTCCACAGGATGAGGTAGGGGTGTCAAAATCGGGTAACGGGCCGTGTTCGGGTCGAACCTAGAGCTGACCCGGGTTCAAACTGGTCGACCCTAACCCGACCAGGACCCGACCCGACACAGGAAGCAGACGCGGGTGCGCGCGTGGAACGCGGGCAGCTGGGCAGGCAAGAGCGCGAACGGGTGGTCTCGGCAAGCTTGCGACAGGCGCTCGGGCTGCCTCGGCTGTCGAGCGGGTGGCTCGCTGCTGGCGTTGTCGCTCGGGCAGCTAGGCGGGCAGGGCGAGGGCAACTGGGGCAAGAGCGCGGGCAGCCTGGGCAGCCTGGGCAGATGCGGGCAATGCATGTTAAACGGGTTGGCAGGTTGACCCGGCAACCCATCGGGTCAACCCGCACCCGACCCTTTTTTCAAACGAGTCGAATCCGTGAACCCGAACCCGACTCGTTTTGAAATTGGGTCGGGTCAAACCCGAACTTTCCGAGTCGGGTTCGGTCGGGTTTTCGTGTTATGTCAAATATTGACACCCTTAGGATGAGGCGGGGGAGAGAATAATTTGTTATGATGATGACTCAAATAAAAACCCCCTCAATAGTGTAGATGATTTCTGAGTTTTTGACAAATATTTTAGCTTCTTTAGGAATTAAGTAGGATTAGTAGGCAACTGAGAAAGCAAGAATTTGAAGTTGAACTTAATGTTATATAATACTTTTATGCAGTTCTTATGTTTTATATTATTTTGCTCTTATAATATTTAGATTTCAATTCTATTTCATACAATTTATCACTTATGTTTTGTGCAATTTTTTATTTCATATGTATGTCAGTTTGTTAGTTCATACTTCAATAGAAACTTAATATATTATCTTTTAATATATTATGTAGGTATTATATAAAAATTACTTTTGACATTTATTTTCATTTATGCAATTTTTGAATTTTGAGGCTTGTGCCTACGAACGAAAAATACCTCAATACCCAATTGCTCAATTTTAAACTTTGCATACATTAATGATGTTTTGCTGGACAAGCGATCACTAAATTTCTGCAGATGCTAATTTTATTCTTTAGTATGCTATTTGTTGAATCCAAATTTGTATGGTGGGTGATACTCGATTTTAATGGTAGATTTGTTTGGTGAGTTAAGATTCTGTTAATGAGAATGAATAATAGAGATAATAGAAAGGAGGAGAGCAAGATGGCAGAATTTTCACTACTATAATTGGAAAATACAGAGAAAGGCCAGAGATCCAAAGTCTCTAGTTGAAAAGCCCAAAGGTAAAAAAATGTCCCAAACTGTTCCCCATCATCCTTTATTTAGGAGGTTTTAAGGGCTACAGGAAAGGCTATACGGAGAAAAATAAAAATACATACAACGTTGCACGTTAATCCATGACACATATTACCTCTTGGTTGGGTACAGGAGGCAAAGTCAACGGACGAGTGAGCATAGAGGGGCTAGTAGATGTAGGGCGAGTTCTTGGTAGAGTCCTAAGAGGAGATGGACCCATAGCTAGCTAGTCGTCTGATCTGGTTGGAGAATGACATAGGGAGCTGGAGGTCGCCATGTCATGAAAGGCAAGCAGTGGTGTTTGTGGGGATGAATAGTCTTTGAGTATGGTAGTGGTAGCCGAATGGAGTGTGGAACCCCTAAGATTGATGCTCTCATGTAGTTGAGTCTGACAGGCTCGAAGGAAGAGGATATGATTGAGATGAGTGATGATTTGGTTGCTTTGTGAGGAATTTCATGGTCTCCCACCATAGGGTGGCCTCCCTGGCAGATGTGGGCGAGCGACGCCTGCCATTCTCCTTGGGTGAGTTTCTCTTTGATCCCTGGCTAGTCCTTTAAGGGATCTTCTCCTGAGAGGGAAGACCCTCATCACAACCCAGTCGCTACCTATCAAAGCACTTGAGAAGGTGATCATTGGTATACAGGTACAATGAGAAAAAAATTAAATAGCGTTGGTTGGGCTTCTTTTTTGCATGAAATGATTTAGCTTTTAATACTTTGTCTTCTAATTTTAAAATAGGAAATATAATGAATTTTTAATTTTATACTGTCATTTAAATTTCAAAATAAGAAACCTGAAAATATACTTGCATTTGCATTCCAACATAATAATTTGAATAAAAAAATATGTGGATGAATTAATTCAAATTTACTCTCTGAATTTATCATTTAAATTAGAAAACATTCATAAGAATTTAGTATGAATGTGCCGACACCAGTTAAGGTGATGTTGGATCAAAGAAGATATTTTAAATAAAATATTTACTTACCTTTTAGGATTGAATCTGGTGCTAATAAGGAATAATGCTAATTGATTTTGAGTGATTTAAGTGAGGATTTTTTTAGGAATGTCATTAACATAAAAATTATTAATGGAAAAACATTTTAAACAACTCTGGTAAGTTTTAAAAATTAATGCAAGGCTATAGAATAATTTCATAAATAGATTTAATTAAATTTGGACATAAATTGAAAGCAATTAATGGGAAAATTGGGAGATAATGTTTTTAGAACCCCTCGAGTTTCCGAAGGCACAACACATGTACTGCATTATATCTCGTTAGTTGTCTAAGGTTCAATTTTGGGGAAATAAGAAGGGCTTTCCCTAGTGTTTTATCTAATAAATTTTGAAATAATACTGACTGACTGTTGCATTTTTTTGCCTACTCTTAATTTGAAGGAAGTAATTTGAGAGGAGGGCAAGCGATGTTTCCTTTCAGATGCACTAGGAGTACTCGGTTAAAAAAATAATGCTTGGCTGGAGAGTAATTCTTTAAACAAACATAATGAAATTCTAATATAAATTGAAAGAAACTTATGGGGTAATTTCAGATGGGACAATTTATGTAAAGAGTATTGAAAAGCACAGAAAACATGAAGAGAAATTAGAGTAAATTGAGAAATAAAAATTGATTAAAGGTAAAATATTGGAAAGAATATCACCCATTTGAAATCACAAGATTTGATTTGAAAAGTATTTTATAGATTCGAACAACAAAGCCACACATCGCTGGTGAGAAGGCTAAGGAAATTGATAGTTTAAGATTTAAACTTTGGTATTCGGGTAGGAGTCGTACTAGAAATGGTGTAGGTGTTATCATAGATAAGAGTTTAAAGGATAATGTTATAAAAATTAATAGGATTGGAGATAGGATTATAGCTTTAAAGATTGTTGTTGATGATAAGATTGTTAATATTATAAGTGCTTATGCTCCTCAAGTAGGTTTGGATATGAGTTCTAAATTAATTTTTTGGAATGACTTAGAAGAATTAATACAAAAGATACCTCTTGAAGAAAGAGTTTTTATTGGAGGAGATTTAAATGGACATGTTGGTAGAGAGGTAGATGATTTTAAAAGCATTCATGGTGGCCATGGATTTGGAACGACGAATGAAGGTGGCAAGACCATATTGGATTTTTGTTTAGCTTATGATTTTTCAATTGCTAATACCTTATTTAAGAAAAGAAATGAGCATCTCATCACTTATAAAAATGGATATAGTACAACACAGATTGACTATTTTCTTATTAGAAAATTAAATCGTTTAGATTGCAAAGATTGTAAAGTTATTCCGAGTGAAATTTTATGTACCCAACATCGATTATTAGTTTTGGACTTTAAGATAAAGGGCATAAAATAAAAAGTAAAGTAAAACGATTTTCTAGGATTAGATGGGGGCATTTAAAGAATATTAACAAAAATATTTTTGGAAATAAGATTGTAGATCTTAAGATTTTGTCTGTGCATGAGGATGCTAATATTATGTGGGAAAAAGTGGCTAGTGATATTAAGAATATTGCAAAAGATATCCTTGGAGTATCAAAGGGAAAAGCTCCTAATAGTAAAAGTAGTTGGTGGTGGAATCCAAATGTGCAAGAAAAGATTAAAAATAAGAAGCTTTGTTATAAAAGTTGGTTTAATTTTAAAAATTCTGATAATTGGAAAATATATAAAGTGGCGCGTAAGGATGCTAAGAAAGCAATATTCGATGTAAAGGCTTTAGCTTTTAGTGATTTATATAATAGATTAGATACTAAAGAGGGAGAAAGATATATGTATAAGTTAGCCAAACAAAGAGATAGGAGTAGTAAGGATTTAGTTCAAGTGAAGTATATTAAATATGAAGATCAAAAAATACTTGTCTTAGAAGATGATATTCAACAAAGATGGATGAGATATTTTGCTAAACTTTTTAATGAAGATTGTGAAAATAAGATTGACTATAATGACCTTAGCACCCTAAATGAAAATAAAGATTTCTATTTTTATCGGCGTATTAGTAAAACTGAAGTTAGAGAGGCTTTAAAGAAAATGAAGGGTGGAAAAGCTGTTGGACCTGATGATATTCCAATAGAGGTGTGGAAATGCTTAGGAGATGAAGGAATTTCATGGCTTACTAAACTTTTTAATACTATTTTGAAGATTAAAAAGATGCCAGATGAGTGGAGAATGAGCGTGTTAATTGCTATTTTTAAGAATAAAGGTGATGCACAAGACTGTGCGAATTATAGAGGTATTAAGTTAATGTGTCATACTTTAAAACTTTGGGAGCGAGTTATGGAGCATAGGTTGCGGCGTGATACTAATGTTTCTCAAAATCAATTTGGATTCATGCCGAGTAGGTCGACTATGGAAGCCATACATTTACTAAGAGGTTTGATGGAGAAATATAGAGAAAATAAGGAGGATCTACATATGATATTTATTGATTTAGAAAAAGCATATGATAAAGTTCCAAGAGAAGTGCTTTGGAGAGTTCTTGAAAAGAAAGGAGTCAATAATGCTTATATTCAAATCATTAAAGATATGTATGCAGGAGCTATTACTTGTGTTCAAACACAAGGTGAATTGACCAAGTATTTCCCTATTTCGGTTGGGTTACATCAAGGATCAGCCTTAAGCCCATATCTTTTTGCTTTAGTCATGGATGTTCTCACTAGACATTTGCAAGAGGATGTACCTTGGTGTATGCTTTTTGCTGATGATATTCTTCTTGTTGATAAGACTAGAGAGGGAGTTGAAGGTAAACTTGAATTATGGAGGTCAACCTTAGAGTCTAAAGGTTTTCGCTTGAGTAGATCTAAAACGGAATATATGGAGTGTAATTTTAGTAGTAATAGACCTAGTGAGGGGATTGTGACTTTGGGCGATCAAGTCATTAATAAGAGTACACGTTTTAGATATCTTGGATCTATTGTTCAGAGTGATGGTGAAATAGATGGGGATATCATCAGCAGAATTCAAGTTGGATGGTTGAAGTGGAGGAATGCATCGGGCTTGTTATGTGATAGAAATGTACCCCTCAAACTTAAGGGAAAATTCTATAAGATGGTAGTGAGGCCTGCAATGCTTTATGGTGCCGAATGTTGGCCATTAAAAGAGAAGCATAATACTAAGTTAAGTGTGGCAGAGAAGAGGATGCTCAGGTGGATGAGTGGCTTTACCCTTAGAGATAGGATACGAAATGAGCATATACGTGAAAAAGTTGGAGTAGCTCCAGTAGAAGATAAGATTAGAGAGAGTCGCCTGAGATGGTTTGGTCACATAAAACGGCGGCCTTCCGATGACCCGGTTAGGAGAGTAGAGGTATTAGATTTGACTTATGTTAAGAAAGGTAGGGGTAGACCTAAAAAGACTTGGTTAGAAAATATTAGGAATGACCTTTCTTTATTAGATTTAAGCGAGAATTTGACTTTTAATAGGACACAATGGAGAAAAAGGATTCATGTAGCCGACCCCACGTAGTGGGATAAAGGCTTGTTGTTGTTGTTGTTGTTGTTTGAACAACAAAGCCACACAAAGGTTTCCTACACACAACCAAAATAAATCATGAAGTTCAATGTTTATAGTTTTTAAATTTAAATAATAATATTTACTGATTTTAAATATACAACAATAACAACAACAACAACATCAAGCCTTTATACCACTATGTGGGGTCGGCTACATGAATCTTTTATTTTTTTTTCATTGTGCCATGTTAAAGTCAAGTTCTCTTTTAACTTTAATAATAATAATAATAATAATAATAATAATAATAAATTATTAGATTTAAATGATTTTAAATAGAAAGAATAAAATTTTTGAATTTTTTTTTACCTAAAATGATAAAGGCTTGGTTAGAAAGTATTAGAAATGACATTTCATTTATTATTTTTAAATGAGAATTTGACTTTTAACTGGACACAATAGAGAAAAAAGATTCATTTAGCTTATCCCATATAATGGGATAAAGGCTTGATGTTGTTGTTGTATATCTGAAATGATATCCTGGATTCAACAGTAATGTAAATGAGTGCAAATTTAGACAAAATGAAATAGTTATTTGTTTAATTATATGAAAAAGTGTGATCAATTGAAAATAAAATTATAAGTTGTTAAAAAATTCTTCCCTTTTTGATTGTCCTTTATTTTGTAGTTACAAAGCTTGACTTTTTGTCTTTCGCATCATTCCATGTTCATTGTACTTTTTAGGCTCTTGAATCTAAATTTATCTGTGGGCGAAGCCTGATCTTACTTGCAAGATTGACTACAAAAAGTAGAGAACCAAAAAGAAAGAGAGAGGGAGAGAATATGAGAGAAGCATTATGATTTCATTGCTCGAAAGTAGAGAGGTTGAGACCAATAAGTTGTTGTATGTGTTCTTAGGCTTGACTTCTGACCCTCTATTTATAGGTGAGAGTAGAAGCAATGATATATAAAAAAAATTACAAAAAAGGTAAATAAATGAATGATATAACATGTCTAATAAAATCTTACAACTAAAAGGAGATATGTTAATTATATCTCTTTGATTACATATGCATTAGAGCTTTTCAGATATAAGATAAGCCCCCCACATGTAGCTACTAATTGGTCTGGTTTGATCTGATTGAACTGTGAGATTAACATCTTTTAGCATGAGGAACTTGGGGTATAAACTATTTACTGCAAAAAATATCAATTTTTATTGATGAGTAAGATGTTTATTTGGAAATATATGCAGCCATCTTAAATTATTCTATTGGATATTTCATGTATTTGTTTGAACTATGTGGTTCATTTTCTTATTGGTATTTGGCAAGAGGGAATGGATAACTCTAACTAATGCTTTATTGTTGTCAGTTAGTACCAGTCTGTACCAGCTTCCATGTGGGAACTGCTATGAAGCATTTACTAACTTCTGTTTACTTACAGTCTTCCTGTGGCACTCATAATTTGGTGTCGTAGCATTAATTTAAATTAACTGTCATTGCAGGAAAATTATCCACACTGTTGGCCCAAAATATGCTGTCAAGTATCATACTGCTGCCGAAAATGCTTTGAGCCATTGTTATCGTTCATGCTTGGAACTTCTTATTGAAAACGGTCTTCAGAGGTTGGTGTCATGAAATTATGCAGATGCCAAAATGTTTGATAGTTTCTCCTATGAATATTGGCAATAATATTTGTGTGATGCAGCATTGCAATGGGATGTATATACACTGAAGCAAAAGGTTATCCTCGAGAACCTGCTGCCCATGTTGCAATAAGTGAGTAGTGGAAGTAATTTGAATAAAAGTTCCAGTTACTATTCTTTCTAGATTTGCTACCTTTAATTATACATCGGTGTGCACTTGCATAAATTACCTAACAATGTTGTTGCACATTCACTTTTCTTTTTTGCTTCTCAATTGAGTTGTCATCTGATAATGGCCAGGGACTGTCAGGCGTTTCCTGGAAAAGCAAAAGGATAAAATAACTGCTGTTGTTTTTTGTACTTCTAATTCATCTGATACAGAGATATATAAGAGGTTTGTGTCTTCGGCATCCTAAATTATCCTAAATGAGTTATATTGTACATATAAAAAAGTTGTAATTGAGACATGCTTCAAGCATGAATCATAGATTAGCTTTCAAAACCTCCTTGGAGTATGATAAAAGACATTTGTTTTTCTACTGTTATTTAATTTCTTAATTTCCAAATATGTTTTGCAGATTGCTTCCTTTATACTTTCCCAGGGATAAACATGAAGAAGAGGTTGCTATATCAAAGCTTCCGGCAGATGTTGGGGATGAAAATGGTGAAACTGTAATAGATGAGCGAAAAATAAGGATTAAACCCTTACCAGTGCTGTCATCAACTACAACGAATGCATCTACAACCTCGGTTGATATTCCTATCAATGATTCTGATTCAACTTTAAGACGGTTAGTTGAGACTCCAAACTAGTTCCAAATTTCAGTGTTTCCTTTTTTTTTTTTTCATTTGGTGTATGTGTGTGCTGATCTTCACCACATAAAAGTTCCAAGCAAAGAAACTGAAGCCATGAAGGAACTAGGAATTATAATACTTTACTTCTGCTTCAAATAAGGATCCTGCTGCCCTCATTTCAAGTCCTTGTTCAGATCTTTTTTCGAGAATATTCATAATTCTCTTTCATTATTTCATAATAATTTATCTAACGTATTGTACAAAAAGTGTGTTCTAGTTATTGGTTTATGTTTCAAGAACTAGGAGGTCTAATAGTGATAATTATTTTTTCATACTTCAAATAAGCCATGCTAGATTTTCTGATGTGGAAAGAGACATATCAGGTGCTTTTAGGCTTGCTCGATTGATAACGTCTAGATTTTTCTTTGCAAGCAGAGTTTTTTTTTTGGTACTAAGTTTTGGAATGTTTTCAGGGCATGAAATTCTGTTCTACTTCAAAAAGCACAGTTTTTAATTTCATGATGAATGATCATAAAGTGCTATGGTAAGGTATTGATGCAAGTATAGTATATTAGCTTTTGTGCACACGATTGCCATGAAATATTTTACAAGTATAGTATATTAGCTAATCTCATACTTATTCTAGAGTAATCTTAGGGTTGCAATCAACTCTTTCTAGTGTTCTTGAGCTTATCATTATTTGTGAATATTTTATGACTTGGTGGATCTACAGTTTAATATCTTAATAAGAGATAATTGATATGAAAGAAACAAGTTAAAGGCTATAAATTCTCATACCTTTGGGTTATGGCCACCTAAAGTTTAATGAAGCTAATACTTTGTCATTTTATTGAATTTCTTTGATCATGATGCAAGTTGTGCTTATATTTAGGTTTTTCTAATGCAGTTATAATGTAATTCACAAAATCATGCTTATAAGATCAATATTTGTAATCCACAACATCACTTTAAATCAATATTCGTCTATTTTGATAACTTTAAAATATGCAAAATTTACACTAAGAATATTTTAATGCCTGTCTAAATAGAAATTTAGAATAAATGGAAACCTCGCATCCTCAAAATTTAAATTTTAATTAGATAAATAGGATTGTGTGAGTTGACCAAACAGTAACCACTCATGTTGGCATACCCTGCAAAAAATCTTCTATGGAAAGGGAAATAATTTGGCCTGAAACAGTAACCACTCAACTCTCTCCCATTTGGGGCAGTGACTAGACAATCTTGACCCCTATGCAACTAGGGATTTATCATTTATCCTATGAATGTAGGAGTTCCTAGACATTGATGTTAGACCGGCCTAGGATGGGCCGGTTGGACTGGTCCAGCAGGGACCGGTCCGCGTCTACGCGAGACGGGCGCGAGAGAGCCCGCCTAGGCGGAAACGGCTCTGCCGTGAGCCGTGAATCCACGTAGGCTTGAGAGGGGGAGTTTAGGAGGGAAATTTTGAACGTGAAAGGCTGTTTTAGGAAGTTTATGATTGTCCTTTATGATTAATTTTGTATAATTAGGAGTTTGGGGGGAATTAGCTCATCATCTTGAATTTGAGTTTTCTCTTTGAGATCTAGGTTTTGTTTTGGGCTCTTGGCTTCGCCGGAGACTTTGGAGAGTACGTTCTTCCTCTCGAATCGAAGAACAAATTGTATCTTTGCTATTTTCATTGTCTTCTAGTGAAATACAAGTCTTTTCTCCTCATCTTCTACAGTTTTTCCCTATTTTTCCACTGTTTTTTGGCTGATTTCCTGCTGTGGACAGCAGTTTGCTTCGTGATTTGTTGCTAAAGCGATTATGGAATACTTGAAATCAAGTATTTCCTATCAAATTGGTATCAGAGCATCGATTCGGGACCACCGGCGGCTGAAATTCTGAAATTTCAGCAAGTTTTTCCTTTCCGGAAGAAGATTGTGTGGGATCCGTTAGAAGAAAGATGGCCGGAAAGAAGGTGGAAGTATTAGAAGGCGAGTTCGGACAACTGAAGACAGATCTGGAAGGAAAGTTCCTGGAGATCTCCACCAACAATGACAGGTTGGAAGGGAGGTTCGCGGCTATGGAAGAGATGATGAAGAAATTACTTGAGATGAAGACTAATCCGACGGCGTCGGAAGCAAGAGAGACTGTCGGCGACCATGGCGTAGGAGGAAATCCGAACCCGCTTCGGGGGAGGAGGAATCCGGCTGTGGAGATCCTTGAGGGAGACGACGACATGCCACCTCTAGAGCCACTGTCTAGAGAGGAGATGAGCCTGGGAAACGACCGTCGAGGTGCTGATTTTCAGCGTCGAGGTGCTGATTTTCAGCGTCGAGGTGCTGATTTTCAGCGTCAAGGTGTGGATTTTGAAGGCCGGAGGGGAGAATATGAAGGAAGTTCAGATTTTGGCGAAAGAAGAGAAGAATATCAGCGTCGAGGTGCTGAATTTCAGCGTCGAGGTGCTGATTTTGAAAGGGGAAGAGGGGATTATGATGATGGACTCGGATACCAACGTCGGAGGGAGGACCGGGACACTTGGGGAGCTCCTCATCTTCGAGGAATGGGAGGTTATGGAGATTACCGGGGTAACGGAAGGGATCCGAAGGTGAGGAAGTTGAAGATGCCCATCTTTGAGGGGGAAGATGGCCATGGTTGGATCTACAAGGTGGAGCGTTACTTTGCTGTCAACGGGTTGACAGATGATGAGAAGCTGACGGCGGCAGGATTGTGTCTGGAAGGGAAGGCGTTGGCATGGTATCAATGGCGAGACAGGAGAGAGCCTATCAGGAGTTGGAGAGAGTTTAAGGATTGTTTATTAGAACGTTTCCGAGCCGATGGGGGAGGAGACTTCTATGAGCAGTTCTTTGCTCTGACTCAGGAAGGGACCGTGGCCGACTACCGAGACAGATTTAAGTACTTAGCGAGCCGTTTGGATCATATCTCCGAATCAGCCCTGGAGGGAAATTTCATGAAGGGGCTCAAACCTGAGATAAGAACAGCGGTCAGAGTGCTGGAGCCAAGGAATTTAGGCAAGGCAATGGAGCTTGCACAATTGGTGGAAGATCAAAAGAAGTCAGAAAGAGGAGCTCGAGGCAACTACTCAGGGGGATCGTACAAGATGACTACTGCGGTATTACCCTCCAAAGGGGTAGCGCCGGGGGGTCAGAAGGAAGCACCCAAGGAAAAGACTGGAGGAGGAAATGGGGGACAGTTCAAAAGGTTGACAGAAAAAGAAATGCAGGACAAAAGAGCAAAAGGGTTGTGCTTCAGATGCGATGAGAAGTACATGCCGGGGCACAGGTGTAAGGACCGCTCTCTTCAGGTTCTCCTCGTTTGTGAAGATGAGGAAGACGAAGAGAGAGGTGGGAATGACCCCGAGGTGGAGGAGGAGGAGAAGTTGCATCTGGATGTAGCAGAAGTCTCCCTGAACTCTGTAGTGGGATTCACTCCGAGTCATACTATGAAGGTGAGAGGAGAGATAGCTGACCGTGAGGTGGTGGTGTTGATTGATAGTGGGGCAACCCATAACTTCATTTCCACCCAGATAGTGGAGTCGCTGGGGATGGAGTTAGTGGACACAGGTGGCTATGGGGTGATGATGGGCACGGGAAAGGTGGAAATGGGAAGGGGAGTTTGTAGAGAGGTGGTGCTGAAGATTCAGGGAATCCAGGTGAAGGAAGATTTCCTTCCTTTGGAATTGGGGAGTACTGACGTCATTTTAGGGATGAAGTGGCTGCGTACATTGGGGGAGACGAAGATTAATTGGGGGACTTTGAGGATGGAACTTGTGATAGGGGAGAGAAGGAGAATGATTCAAGGAGACGCTGGGTTGACCAAGGCTGGGGTTTCTCTCAAATCCCTAATCCGAACCATTCAGCAGGAGGGAGGAGGCTACCTGGTGGAATTGCATAGTTTGGAGGGGGCAGGAGTGGAGGAGGGAGAAGCTATACCCCTCTCCGTTCAGCCGTTGATTCAACAGTTCCAAGAGGTGTTTCAGCCGCCTCAGGGATTACCACCGCAGATGGAGCATGAGCATGCTATTGTGTTGAGGGAAGGAGTATCACCCATCAGTGTACGTCCTTACCGCTACCCTCAGTTCTAGAAGGATGAAATTGAACGGTTGATCAGAGAGATGCTGGAGGCAGAGATCATCAGACCCAGCATCAGCCCTTTCTCTAGTCCAATTCTGTTGGTGAAAAAGAAGGACGGCAGCTGGCGTTTTTGTGTAGATTACAGAGCACTCAACAAGGAGACTGTACCTGATAAGTTTCCTATACCAGTTATCGATGAGCTCTTGGATGAATTAAGTGGGACCGTGATTTTCAGCAAGATAGATTTGAAATCGGGCTACCACCAAATTCGAATGAGGAAGGAAGATGTTCCCAAAACAACTTTTAGAACTCATGAAGGCCATTATGAGTTCTTGGTGATGCCCTTTGGCCTCACCAATGCACCGGCTACTTTCCAGGCCCTGATGAATAAGGTCTTCAAACCTTATCTCAGACGGTTTGTGTTAGTATTTTTTGACGACATCCTGATATACAGCAAGTCAGAGGTCGAACATTGGGAACACTTGAAGAAGGTGTTAGAGGTATTGCAGGAGCACTAGTTGAGGGCAAATTTAAAGAAATGCTGCTTTGCACAAGCCAGTGTAGAGTACTTGGGTCATGTGGTGTCCAAGGAAGGGGTGGCAGCTGATCGCTCCAAAATTGAGGCAATGCTAAAGTGGCCACTACCAAAGAATCTGAAAGCGCTGAGAGGATTTCTGGGATTGACAGGGTATTACAGAAGATTTGTGAAGGGATATAGCACCATAGCATGGCCACTTACGGAGCAATTGAAGAAGGATGGTTTCCTGTGGGGAGAAGCAGCCACATCCGCGTTCGAGAGCCTGAAGAAGGCAATGACTACAGTGCCGGTCCTAGCTTTGCCGGATTTTACTCAAACATTCATTGTGGAGACCGATGCATTGGGATATGGATTGGGTGCAGTACTTATGCAGAACCGGAGACCCATCGCTTATTTCAGCCAGGTATTGACTGCTCGAGCAAGGATGAAATCAGTATATGAGAGGGAATTGATGGCCATCATGTTGGCCATTCAGAAATGGCGGCCTTACTTACTTGGAAGACACTTCGTTGTCAGGACTGATCAACGGAGCCTGAAATTTCTCTTAGAACAGCGGATGGTGACGGAAGAGCATCAGAGGTGATTGTCCAAGTTACTGGGGTACGATTTTGAGATTCAGTACAGGCCAGGGGTGGAGAACAAGGCGGCCGATGCCTTATCCAGATGTATGGAGGAATTGCAGACAGTTGCTCTATCCGTGCCTTGGATGCTTGATTGGGAGGCCATCAGAGAAGAAAGCGCTAAAGATGAGAGTTTGGGAAAGATCAGGACGGATTTACTGAAGGAACCAGATAGCCACCCGGGATACTCCATGGAGGGAGACAAGCTGCTATATCAAGGGAGGTTTGTGATGCCCCGGACGTCGATCCACATCCCAAACCTACTTCAGGAGTTTCATGGGAGTGCAATAGGGGGCCATTCAGGCGTACAAAAGACATACAGGAGGCTAGCGGGGGAGCTATACTGGAAGGGGATGCATAAAGATGTAGAGGAGATGGTAGCCAGATGTGAGGTCTGTCAAAGGAGTAAGTACCTAGCTATGTCACCAGGAGGATTACTACAGCCTTTAGCCTTGCCGGGTAGAGTATGGGAGGAAATCTCTATGGATTTCATAGATGGGCTGCCCCGTTCAGAGGGGTTCACAGTGATCTTAGTAGTGGTGGACAGGTTGAGCAAGTATGCCCATTTCATTCCCCTCCGACATCCCTACACCGCAATAACAGTAGCATTAGCCTTTATCAGAGAAGTGGTCAGATTACACGGGGTGCCAGAGGCGATCGTATCAGATAGGGACAAGGTGTTCCTCAGTCATTTCTGGAAGGAGCTATTCAGATTGCAGGGAACAGTGCTCAAGAGAAGTACAGCCTACCACCCACAGACGGATGGACAGACGGAAGTAGTCAATAGGAGCTTGGAAACGTACCTCAGATGCTTTGTTTCAGAGACACCAAAGCTATGGGCGAAGTGGTTATCCTGGGCTGAGTACTGGTACAACACGTCATTTCACTCGGCTTCACAAATGACCCCATTCAAAGTGTTGTACGGACGGGATCCCCCACACTTGGTACACTTTGGGAGCAGTAGTACTCCGGTTTCATCAGTAGAGGAGTATTTGGAGGAGAGGGACCGAGTGTTAGAGGAGTTAAAAAGGCACTTACTGAGGGCGCAGCAAATCATGAAGAAACAAGCAGATGGGCATAGAAAAGATATCCATTTTGAGGCAGGGGATAAGGTGTTCTTGAAGCTCCGCCCATACAGGCAGAAGACAGTCGCCAACAGGAGGAATGAAAAGCTAGCTCCAAGGTACTTTGGTCCTTATGAAGTGATAGAGAAGATCGGGGCAGTAGCATATCGACTGAAATTACCCCCATCGGCGACTATACACCCAGTTTTTCACGTCTCACAGCTGAGAAGGGTCATTGGTGATCACATCGCCATTCCCGAGCTACCGCCGACACTTACGGAGGAGTTAGAGGTGATCCTGGAACCTTTGGAGCTGAAGGGTGTTCGCCAGAAAGAAGATGAAACTAAGGAAGTGTTGATCCAGTGGAAGAACCTTCCTGACTACGAGGCCACGTGGGAGCCATACGAGATGGCGAAACAGCAGTTTCCAGATTTTCACCTTGAGGACAAGGTGATTCTTTGGGAGGGCGGTAATGTTAGACCGGCCCAGGATGGGCCGGTTGGACCGGTCCAGCAGGGACCGGTCCGCGTCTACGCGAGACGGGCGCGAGAGAGCCCGCCTGGGCGGAAACGGCTCTGCCGTGAGCTGTGAATGCACGTAGGCTTGAGAGGGGGAGTTTAGGAGGGAAATTTTGAACGTGAAAGGCTGTTTTAGGAAGTTTATGATTGTCCTTTATGATTAATTTTGTATAATTAGGAGTTTGGGGGGAATTAGCTCATCATCTTGAATTTGAGTTTTCTCTTTGAGATCTAGGTTTTGTTTTGGGCTCTTGGCTTCGCCGGAGACTTTGGAGAGTACGTTCTTCCTCTCGAATCGAAGAACAAATTGTATCTTTGCTATTTTCATTGTTTTCTAGTGAAATACAAGTCTTTTCTCCTCATCTTCTACAGTTTTTCCCTATTTTTCCACTGTTTTTTGGCTGATTTCCTGCTGTGGACAGCAGTTTGCTTCGTGATTTGTTGCTAAAGCGATTAGGGAATACTTGAAATCAAGTATTTCCTATCAATTGACTTTACAGGAAGAT
The DNA here is from genome assembly GCA_022539455.1 of Dendrobium nobile. NCBI lineage: Eukaryota > Viridiplantae > Streptophyta > Magnoliopsida > Asparagales > Orchidaceae > Dendrobium > Dendrobium nobile. Next base: position 2,883,639 of record CM039730.1, read on the forward strand.
ATACTAAGTGGATCGGTTGACTTGGCTAGCATGTGTTCGTTGAGAAGGCAACGTTGAATGTCGGACAGAAGAAAACTCCTTAGAGGACATTTTGGGTGTGGGTTTATGGAGTCTTCACCAAGAAACTGGCGTCAAGTGCCAAGGATTGATCCATTTGGGCAAAAGTCATCTACCAGTTCCAAAGACTAATGAGATGAGGTTATGGTCCAAAGACTAATGAGATGGCGTTTGGGAAGATGGCGCTTGCTGACAAGTTGTTGGCTACCAAGATTAGGGGTGTCAAAAAATTACCTGATCTGCCAACCTTAGGTTCAGGTTGACCTATTTAATAAACAGGTCGGGTTTGGGTATGGAATTCTGACCAGTTTATTAAATTGGTCAAGTTTGAGTTGAACAAATTACATGACCTGCCAACTCTATTTTGACCGGTTTAAAAAATTTTTCCTTAATTTTTTTATTTGTTGGTATGATTGTCTTATTTTTTTAATTACTTTAAAATCTATTGCTTAAAAAATATAAAATAAAAAATGGGTTATTGGGTTGGGTTCGGGTCATTTAGGTTGTTAACGTGTCTGGTTTGAGTCCATATTTTTTACCCATGTATTAAAATGGTTGGGTTTGGGTTGAACAAATTTAGGTTGGGTCAATTTCGAATTGAACCTGAATCTGACCCGTTGACCCATTTTGACAACCCCTAACCAAGATGTTTTTGATCGGTTCTAGAAGCATTGGTCAAGTAGAAAGGATGCTAAACTACTAAGGAGGTGGTGCTCGAAGGAAGAGCTGATAGATCAAGGCGGTGCCAATTTGTTGCTGGACAGTTTATAGAATATTGGAGAAAGATCGACTCAAGGCAAGATTTATCTGTTTTCTAGACCTACGAAAGCTTATGAAATGGGCTAATTCAGGTTTATAGGGGAAACCAAGTAATCCTTGGTTTGGGTGGACTAAATGTTTGGTCCTAGGGTGATATTGTAGATTCTTTTAGGGTCTAGGATGATTGCGGCCAAGGCTCAATCTCAAATTTTGTTTAGGGAGCCAATGATGGACATTCAAATCAAGAGATCTCATGGTGCCAAAGGAGTGGTCAACTTGCTATAAATTAGGTAATGATGATCTATCAAATCAATAACATGTTGTATGTATGTAAGGTGTCAGTTTATTAGGGAGATCCTCAAGATATAGTTCTTTAAAGTTAATTAACAATAGACAAACATTCTTAAGTATATTGACTTTTAGGTATAAAATTTTTCAATTTTATAGCCATCAAAGCACATATCAATCATTTTTTAGTGTTTTCTTTTTGAAAGTATGTTGGCTTGACCATATTTATAGATTTCCTTAGTTCACTAAGACCATTTGATTCTTTTGCATATGACAGAGGTAATCTTAGGCTTATTAGGTTTTAACACTATTGTCCTCGAATTGCTTTTAACTACATAATTGTTAAAGCTCTCTAAGTGAGTCTTATCTAAATCATATAACTACGATTAGGATGCATGGGTACCAACACAAGGACCTGGACATGATATTGGCATGGGACATGCCTATTATTAAAAATATAGGACAAATATACGCATTGGATAAATCATTATAATTTTTATATATTTTAAATTAAAAATAAATCAGAAGAATTAAATAGATAGATATTAAGATTAAGAAAGAAATGATAAGCCTTTAATTTTAATTTTAACATTTAATTTTAATTTTAACATGAACATAAGCTTAAGCTTTAAACCTAGTTAACTTTCTCATAAAAGTTGAAAACTTAAGCTTAAGCTTTACAATTTCTCTTAAAAGAAAGATATAACTATATTAAAATCTATTGAAATTTCATTCAAATTTTATGATTTTCTGGGGAAAAAACAAGCTTTATCTAAAAATTGAAAAACGCACTCAATTTCGGTCAAAATTCATGAAATTAGTCGAGATAAAAAAAAAACCTACTTAGGCTTGATTTCATCAAAAGAAATATTTAAATTGAATCAAATCTAACTTAATTTCTCAAATCTTAAGACTTGCTTTCACGCATTGATTTAGCTCAAATTTTAAAAATAAAGTGGTACTCACCAAGTCATCATAGATGCGTTGCGACCACATTGAGAGAAAGGGGAGTTGAAATTCTAGTCGTGAGCTTTTGCGTCAACAAAGGAGATGTTGTTGAGACGGGGATTAATCCTAATCATGAGCTTTGATGTGAAGAGAGGATATTCGTTTGGGGGGGGGGGGGGGTGGGGGTGGGGGGTGTGGGGTGTGGGTTGTCCTTGAGATGAGAGATGGCATTGACGTTGAGAGTGCGTTGAGTGTGTGACTGGGGAGGAAACTCTAAAATTCTAGAATGGGGGAGGGTCGAGAGATGGGCATGTTAGTGCAGTGGAAAGGAAAAGGTTTTTTGGTAAGTTCATGTCCAATTCCTATTAGACATTGCATATTTCGTGAGAAGTGTTTGTGCATCATAAGACCACAGTCTACCCAAAAAGACGTGCGATTCATAAGCAAGATGTCACACCAGATATTATTATTATATTTAGTAAGTTAAATGGACCCAATATTTTTTATCATGTAAATTATAGTTTTATATATCCAAGCTACTTTATATGGCCTTGATAGAGGTTCAGGTTTTAAATCCATGCAATCTATAGTCGATTTAACTGCAACATTATATAAGTCCTATCCTGAATGATGAGTTTGTAATGGTTATCACCTATTAAATAGGTTTTAAAAATTGAATTTTTGTTCCCATTTGGATTTAGTTTTAGGTGTGTGACAATGATGCATTGCAGAACATCTAAAGAATTTGAATTAATAAATTCTTAAGAAAAAAAAAATTGAATTAAAGCATGATCATAAATACTAATTTCTTATGAAATTCATGATTCCCTCATTAATTTCAACGTTCTCATATTCTACATTAATAGTTTAGTTCCAACTAGGACCTTTATTTGTGTGGTGACTAATTTTTTGATGTTTAAAATCAAATTTAGCAGAAATTTTAGAGCTACCAGTAACAACATATTTCTTCTTGGTATCTTTGTTTACATAAAAGTGGAAGCTAAGATTAGAGAGAGTCGCCTTAGATGGTTTGGTCACATAAAACTGCGGCCTTCCGATGACCCGGTTAGGAAAGTTGTGGTATTAGATTTTACTTATGTTAAGAAAGATTGAGGTAGACCTAAAAAGGCTTGGTTAAAAAATATTAGAAATGATCTTTCTTTATTAGATTTAAATGAGAATTTGACTTTTAACAGGATACAATGTAGAAAAAGGATTCATGCAGCCAACCCCACGTAGTGGGATAAAGGCTTGATGTTGATGTTGTTGTTGTTGTTATGGTCTCTTTGGTTACAATAGAACCACTTTCTTTGGAGGGTGGCCGCAACAAATTGAGCGGCTAATTTTGATGAAAGACAAAGTTCTAATATATGTAATAGCTCTCTTACAATTGGACGTTTAAACATTTACTCAAAATCTAATGGAAGTTGACAAACATAAGTGATTAAATCTAATGTGGTATCATCTCTCCTCTAATTTTAGGACTTAATTAAGATATAAACCTCAGAAAACAATGTTTTTATATCATTAGCTATTTTAGAATGCAATCACAAGTCCTCAAATGTATTCATGTACTCGGTGGTTATTTTTGTTCATTGTTTTACTGTGTTAAAATTCATCATTATATGATAAAGACTTATTATACTTTCAATAATTTTCTCGTCTCAAGTGATGTCATGTCCAATCTTTTTCATACTCACCCAATACATTTTAGTTTGTTACTTTTTATTTTGCAATCATTGATGTTCTCTCAATCTCATTTGCTATTTGCTATTCTACGAAAATACCTGTCTATTTTTAAGATAAAATCTTAGTGTCTACTTTTCCATAAAATACAAACAGCTCAATTTTAATTTTCTTAGTTTTCTTATAATTCATTCAATAAATTTGATGTTTATGATTACCATAAGCTTCTTGTCATACACCATATTATGTATCTTGATTTCTTCCTCTGTGTTGATTTATTTTTGGTGTTCTAATCATAGTAACATTTGGATGAAAGAGTTCATCATTATGATTAGAATCAACTATTGGGCTAGGTTGATTTAATTGATTAGCTTTTAAAGTTTTAATTTGCTCTTTAACTTAATTTATGTCTCCAATCATTTGATTTTACTTATTTTGTTGTCAATCAAATTGTTTTGTATGGTTAACTTGTTGAAAAAGAAGAAGAAGAAAATGGAGAGACATCTCGTTTCACAAAGTACGCCATTCTTTGGCTTTACCAAAAAAAAAAAAAAAAAAAAATCGAACAGAAAGACTTATGCTCATTTCCGCCTGTTTGCTCGTTCCGTCTGTTCCCACTCCTCTGCTCCCACTCGCGGTCTGCCTAGTGCTCATGGCCTACTGTCCTCTCTTCGATACGAGATCTCTTTTGCGCACCTGACTCGCTGCCATCGCACTCCTTATGTGGCCCATCTTCGCTCCATTGACCTGACCCCGTTATCGCCTTACGCCCACTCGCAACATCGCTCCGCCTTACTCCTTACCCATGCCTTTCGCTTGTGCGACTCAGCCCGCCTTCGTCCAGCCCGTTTCGTTGAATGTGGCCTATCGTATCTTTGATCTGACCGACCAGATTGAAATACAAGTGCCTTTTCAACCTTCCTTTGCGGAGAGGAGATGTTAGGAGGTTGCCAAATTAAAAAAAAAATATATATTTAAATTAAAATTTTGTTTTTGGAGAAAGCAATTTGAGTTTATTATTAAATTTAAACATTGTTTTTAAAATTAAAATAATCCTAATTTGATTTTATTTAAATTAAAATTTTAATCAGTTTAATTAAATGATAGTAATAAGAAATACTAAAATTTTTAATTAGTAATTAAAATTTTCTTTTAATTAATTAATTAATTATTTATTTTGAAATAAACACAACAACAATAACAACAAGCCTTTATCCCACTACATGGGGTCGGCTACATGAATCTTTTTTCTCCATTGTATCATGTTAAAAGTCAAATTCTCATTTAAATCTAATCAAGGAAGGTCATTTCTAATAATTTCTCTTATGATAAAATCACTTTTTGATCTTCATCCTTAATGCACTTTACTTGAATTAAATCCTAACTACTATCTCTTTAGTTGGCTAACTTATATATACATCTTTTACCCTCTTTTATATCTAATCTATTATATAAATCATTAAAAATTAAAATCTTTGCATCGCATATTATTTTCTTAGACTCCTTATAAATATCTTTATATCTTTCCCAATTATCAAAGTTTTTTACTTTTAAATCAATTTTTATCACAAAGCTTCTTATTATTGATATTTTCTTGCACATTTTGATTCCACCATAAACTATTTTTACTATTAGGAGCTTTTTCCCCTTTATTATTCCAAGCACATGCTTTGTTACTTTTTTAGTATTACTAGCTGCTTTTCGCACATAATATTAGCTTTCTCATGCACGGACAAAATCTTAAGATCTAGAATTTTACTCTCAAAAATATTTTTGTTAGTATTCTTTAAATGCCCCTATCAATCCTTGAATAATGTTTTACTTTTTTTTTATTCTTCCCCTTCATCTTAAAGTTCGAAACTAATAAACGATGTTGAATACATAAACTTTCACTCGGAATAACTTTATAATCTTCGGAAGTTAAATGATCTATTTTTTCTATAAGAAATAATCAATCCGAGTTTACTATATCCATTCTTACAGGATTTCTCTCTCTTTTCTTAAATAAGGTATTAACAATTATAAAATTATTAGCTATAGCAAAATCTAATATGATCTTACTACCATCATTAGTTGCTCCAGACCCATAGCCAGCATGAATATTTTTAAAACCATCTATCTCTTTATCAACATGTATATTTAAATCTCCTCCAATAAATTTTTTTTTCAAGATATATCTTTTGTATTAATTCTTTTAAATAATTTCAAAACTTTAATTTTGAACACATATCCAAACTTATTTTAGAAGCATGATCACTTATAATATTAATAATCTTAACATCAACAATAATCTTAAAAGCTATAATTCTATATCCAATTCTATTAATTTTTACAATCTTATCCTTCAAACTTTTATTTATAATCACGCCTACACCATTTCTAGCATAACTCCTATCAGAATACCATAGTTTTAATCATAAATTATTAATCTTCTTCTTAGCCTTCTCTTCCAAGGAATGCCGTAGTATTAACATAATGTATTAAATGATTCATGTTATTTGATAAGTTTTATGCTGACTGTCGATTATCTAACGCAACCCTCTATTTTTTTCATCCAGGATTTGGGATCAGACAACGACAATGTTAATTTGAAAAAAAAACACAATAAATTAAAATTTTTTAGTTAATTAATTAATTTAAAACACGATGAATTAAAATTTCTCTCAATTAATTAATTAACTTAAAAGGTAATAAACTAAATTAAAAAAAAAGAGGAAATGTTTACACTAAAATACTCTAAATACAACTAGTCCAACTAATACAACAGCCAACTCAGTACAAAAAACTCCAAACAAACTAAACATCTACAACAAAGAAAAAATAAAGACTAAACCAAACTGGCAAGTGGTGCGGGCTACTAATACCTGCAAGCAAATAAACGATCTCAAATTAGATAACAACAGAACGATGCTAAAAGCAAAAGGAAAATATTGTAACTAAAAACAGCAACTTTTGAAGCAAGAGAAAATTAAAAACAAAGTAACTATTCCTAAGTTCAACAAACATAAATTAACAGGCTACTTCTAAATGAGGCAGTAAAACTTATTCCTAAATTAAATTTTCAGACTACTTCTCGAAGGAGCGGTATGACCTATTCTTAACCAATTTATTAGGGGAACTTCTAAGTGGAGTAGATAACCCTAAAACTAAGTTAATAGGTGACTTCAAAGTGAAGCAATAAATCCTATCTTAACTAATTTATTAGGGAGCTTTTAAGTGAACTAAGGAACCTAAAGCAAACTAATAGGCTCCTTTTAAATGAAGCAGTAAGACTTATTCTTAATCAATTTATTAGGGAAGCTTCTATGTGAAGTAATGAACCATAAACGAAGTCAAATCGGACAACTTTTAATTGAACCCATAAGCCCCAATCCAAAACAAAATCCATAAGACAACTTCTAATTGAAGTTATAAGCCCTATTCTAAACTAAATTTACAGGCAACTTTTAAGTGAAGTCATAAGTCCTATCCTATATCAAATTTATCAGGAAACTTCTAATTAAAGTCATTAGTCCTATCCTAAATCAAATATGTAATAAACTTCTAAGTAAAGTCATAAGTCCTATACTAAACAAAATAATGGGAAACTCCTAAGCGGGCCATAAGCCCCATCCCAAAGAAATCTAATGGGCAACTCCTAAAAGGAGCTATAAGCTCCAAACTAAACTAAACTAAACAACTAGGAAACTCATGAGTGTAGTCGTAAGTCCTATCCTAAAAAATCTAACTGGCAACTCCCAAGCGGAACCGTAAGCCCTATTCCAATTAGACTACTCGAGAATTCCTAAGTAGTGCTATAAGCCCCATTCTAAATTAAACTATCGGGCACCTTCTAAAAGAAGCCGTAAGCCTCAAACTAAATAAACTAATTGACATTGTAATAGATATAAGCCCCAAAACTCAAACCACAACCTCTAATTACTTCACTCTACTCTGGATCTCTGAGATGAGGCAACCCATGGCTACTAATCAGACTCCCTGAATGTTGCAACCAATGGTTTGTTAGTGTCGGTAGACTGAAATCCACATTATTCCCAGGATGACGGAGCAATGTGATCTTGATCGGGTCTACCTTTGTCCCCTAAAAATGAGACTAAAACTTAAAATTTTGAAGCTATGCTAGACTGCTCTTCCATGAAGTGGGAGGGATAATTAACTATAAGGGCTTGTTAATAGGAAGAACCCAAATTTGAATAAACCCATATATGATTCTCGGGGAAATCAGATTAATTAAAAAATCAATCTACCTTAAGGAAAATGGAACTGTAAGCCTGGAAAGCGGGTTTCGTGCCTAAAACCATTTTTCTTGAGCGAACATAACACATTCCGCTGTTGATTGATTTTGATATTGAGCCTCACTTCTAGTTGTTGCTGATGTAACTTTAACATTCGATATCAAATTTGATGGATGTCATTTTAAGGTATAGCATTCTCTAATATATTTATATAATGTAATGTATTAAGTCATATAAAAATGATCAAAAATTGCTGTTCATAGACCATCAATTTAAACAAATATCTATTTTTTGATGAAAAGAAGAAAACATGCAGAATTTGTGCAAACAATAATTTAATGATCACCTAAATACAAATTTAACATATAAATTCCAGATCAATGAAAACCACGTTACTTGATAATCACACCTTCATCAGATAACCCATATTTTTTATGAGTTTTGACTAAATCTAATCACATAGGCAGACTAATAATTAAAATTTAGAAAAGGAAAATGATAAAAAGAAATCACCCAAAGAAAAGATTCAAGTCTCATGTTAGCACGAGAAGATTGCTTCCTTTAAAAGTTTGTAAACACTAGTCATTACTTGCATCTAGTTTGAAAATTCACATTCAATCAACACTCAGATCACATTGAGATTGCAAAAATATTTAAACGAAACTAGTATTGGAACTTGTCTCTTAAATATTTCTGACATAACTTTTTATAATCACATGATTTCCCCTTAATTTTAATTTAATTGAGTTGGCCTCTTAAGGCACAGATTGCACGGAATAATCACAGCCAGCACCGGCGGAAGTACCGCAAAGGAATTAATATCAACTGATGGAACAACAAAACACGTAAAAGTAGCTGCAAATTTTACCGTGGTTCAGTGTTGCTTTTCTATAGTACTCAAGGAGCAGAATTAATAGGGTTAATTCATAGTCCAGCAGGGATAAAACCGAACAGCAACTGGCCCATTAAAACCAAACTAAGAACCATGACTATAACCATACTGAAAGCAAAATAGCGAACTGATGGCTGAAGCGAACCAAACCAGCACAGGGAACCAAATTCAACTAGAGAGGATAAAGGTTAGAACATTAGAGAACACAACTTGTTCTCATAACGGTCATCATGGCATGTTTAAAGAGAAACACTGAACTACTAAAGCAGCCTCATCTAAATTCAAATAAAAACTCAGCATGCTGATTAACACGTCTCAATGCACCATCTTGCGTTTTGGATGAACATGAACTTTGATTTTTATATCAGATCATTTGGTTATAGTTGAGCTAATTGAGTCTTTCTTTGGTAGTACATTTTAGCTGCTTTTTTTAGCAACTTGCAAATTTACTGCATGTGCACTGGCATGAATCGACCAAAGGGCAACTTTGCAAATTTTTGGAGAGTAGCGTCAATCTTATTTTGCACCAATAACCAAACGATGCTGGCATACTTAATTTCATCATAGCATCTTTTTTATTGCAGTTCCCAAGTGCGTAAAATTTGTTTTGATTTGTTGTTGGAGTTCCCAAGTGCTGATTATGCAATGCTGATGATAAATATTTACAGAAGCAAGCTAATTTGATTTAAATTCTGTAGCAGTTCATTTCATGTGGATGCATATCTAGATCCTGCGTTCATGTCATTGATGAAGGACCCGGACCAGCGTAGGAAGGAGCAATGGGAAAAAGCTGCCCAAGCTCAAAATGGCTTTGATTTTGCTAAGTTGCTTGGTTTTGGAGATTTAGGTGGTCCTCCATTGAGTGCTGCTGAGGAATATTCACTTCACTCCAGATATTTTGCAAAAGCGAATTCTCTCAACCTATCAGAAATTGCTGAAATGAAAATTGTGTAAGAATCTATTTCTGTTTGTGCTTAAATAATTTTAGAGTTTCCATTTGCACATCATCTCTCATATTAATGTAGAATTATAGCTCAGGACATGCTACCTTTTGTAGGATTGAATCTGTGGTCGTGCAATCAATTTTTTTAGCATTCTTGTTTATAAAATTTATGCTTGTTTTCATTAATCTTATTTTCAGTAGTCTAGGTGAAGTAACTAGTGTGGTGGGCATTATAATTGTATGATCTTTATGATATGCCAGGGGGCCTCACAACTAGGCCTGGGAGTTATTATTTATTATGTAAGGAATTATGGGGGAACTGTTTAGGAAGATTTCTAATCAAGAGGGAGTTGTTTAGGAAGGTTCCAAATTAAGGGGGATTTTTTAGGAAGGTTCTTAATCAAAGGGGGATTGATTAGGAAATTTCCTAATTAAGTGAAATTATTTAGGAAGGTTCTTAATCAAGGAGGAGTTGTTTAGGAATGTTTCCTAATTGTGTTTATGCTATTTTGGAAGTGTTTAAAAAAATGTTTAATTGTTGAGGAAGGTTTCCTAAAATATGTTTTATTGTTTAGGAAGGTTTTCTAAATCGTGTTTAATTGTTTAGGAAGGTTTCCAAATATATGTTTAATTGTTTAGGAAGGTTTACTAAATCATATTTAATTGTTTATGAATGTTTCCTAAATTATGTTTATGTTGGTTAGGATGCTTCTATTTATTTAGAAATGTTTTTTAAATTATGTTTATGCTGATTAGGAAGATTCTAATTGTATTATTGTGTTCTAGGACTATTTAAGGAGGACTTTGTTTATGATTTAGGAAGGAGATTGCTGTGTTTATTTTCCTAGTGTTTGTTGTGAGTTCCTAATGGCGTCTAGGGTTTGTGGGAGAGTTGATCTACCTCTCGAATAGTAGATCAATTGTATCTTGCTTTATTATCGTAGGAAAAATAAAAAAATCAGTCCTATCTTTGTGTTCCTATGTTTTCTTCTCTTTTATTTGCTGTTTTTACATCCAAGACGCATCAAATTGGTATCAGAGCGAGGTTTTTGGAGAGACGACAACAAAGAAAGTGGATGCATTGAAAGGAAAAATAGGGTAATACAAATTCGTTATGAAGGAGAAGTTTTTAACTATGGAGAATCAGATGGAGAGATAATTTGGAGGGATAGAAGAGATGTTAAGGAAGCTCATGAAGATGCAATCCCATGAAGATGCAATCCAAAACTTCATCGGTGGTTCCAATTGCTAACCCTAACTCGGAGTCGACCGGGATTCCCTTTTCTGAATCTAAGTGAAAAGAAATTGGATGGGAAGAATTTGATAAGGAGAGTTGCTTTCATCAAGAACCACCTATTTGGGCTCCGATAAGAGGCAGATCAGGAGTTCTAGATTGGGGGACAGTAAGAAGAGAGTTTTATGGTGGAGGTCGTGGAGTGAACAACCACTATAGGAGGCTATTTGGGCAAAGGTAGTGGACTACCAGAGGAGGGGGATGGGCCGAACCATGGGGATAGGTTCATTTGAGACATGGTGAGATTCCCACCCTCGATATATGGGAGAAACATGGAGGGATCATGACAACTGTTACACTTGAGGAGGAAGAAGCTATTGAGGTGGTTGCGATCCTAGGGTCACTGCATCCTAGTCGTTATGTGAAACAAACTGAATATCTTGTAGCAAGAGCTACACCTATTCATCCCAGTTCTCAAGAATTTAGTTCGCATGGTTGAAGAATGGATGTAGATCCACATGTTTTACCCATTCTTGGCAGTTCTCAATATGGAAGACCACATTCACCTTCAATTTTAGGAGCTCCAAGGCGGAATATTGATGATATCATCATACTCAAGGGTCAAACACTGTTTATGGCATGAGTTTTACCCTCAGGGCATGATTATTTGTCAAGGAAAGGCATTTATGGTTCTGCTGGAACTGACTACCAAGGGAGCATTTTTTCACATGACCATTTAAATCTTGGAGTCCCAATAATTACTTAACAAAAGGATGATAGAGATGCTTTTTGTCAAGAACTTGATATACGCTAAGAGGAGCGCCATTCGGATATGTTGCGGGAGAGGGAACGAGAGAATGAACGTTAAAGGGATTATCAGTCCATAAATAAGAGATTTCCTAGGTTATCACTATCTCCTGAATTTACAAAGAATCAATTGTTGCGGGCTATGGACTTGAGGCTCACTGCTTTGACGGAAGAGCTTGTTGCTTCTTTCAATTATGCTACTGGTGCTAATTGTTGTACCAACCATATTTCTGATTTAGCATCTCAGCATTTTGGAGCAGTGGAATTAAGCAACTTATTATTTGTGTTCCTGGAGTTGTGCCCAAATAACATACACTTCAACACTGCAAAGAAGCAACATACATCCTTGAATGATTCAAGAAATATTAACCAAGCAGCAAAAGGAAAGTTTTTCCCTCCTAGTGCAAAATATGATGTCCTTAATCTCGCAGCAACCATCGTTTCTTCTACTAAAGTAGCCCGAGTTGAGTGGCATAACTCATTCGAGAGTAAGGATTCCTCAGATTTTAAGTGATTGAGATAGCCCTAATGGTGTACGAAGTTGGCTAGTTGTAAGATCTGCAACATCTAGAAGATCTGTTTCACCGATGTGGCTGATCCAGGTAGGTAGATCTGGTTCTCGTGGGTCTGTTGCAATTACTATTAAGAGCCTCAATTATTTTTTGGACAGAGAAAAAACTACAACAAATAGAGATGTTGATCCAATCGAGAGTGGGGATGATGAAATGGAACATCTACTAAAGAAGCCTGAAAATAATGTCAGTTGAATGAGTGTTCAAGAGCTATCAACCTTTTTGAGCGCAAACAAAAGGATGAAAATGTAGATATTCAAAATACGAAAACTTCAAAGGCATCCGTTAATGCCACCAAATCTGTCTTACGAAGATGTAGTGTGGGAATGGGTGGTTCCTTCAAGTATTCTACATGGAAAAAAATTCAGATTCTTGCCATCAGATTGCTTCGGGTAACTTGGACCATGAATTAGAGGAGAAAAAAGAAGATGAGGTGAAGGCCAAGCCTTCAAATCTAGAAAGTGTCCAAGTTGTTATGTTTGAAGAGATCGTCACGGTATAACCACTGCAAGGTGATCCTCCTACTGAACCTGTGGTTACTTCCATTGATATGGAGGGCAAAGATTGTACATCGGCTATATGGAATCAGTAGCAAGTGGCAGAGTTGAAAGACATGCTTATAAAATCGATGGAAAGCAGCAAGGCTGGTAAATACCTTGATGCGAAAGTTGGTATTGATGGTTTGTTACAAACATCTATAGATTAAAAAGGGGGAGTGATCCTCCTACTGAACCTGTGGTTACTTCCATTGATATGGAGGGCAAAGATTCTACATCGGCTAAATGGAATCAGTAGCAAGTGACAAAGTTGAATGACATGCTTATAAAATCGATGGAAAGCAGCAAGGCTGGTAAATACCTTGATGCGAAAGTTGGTATTGATGGTTTGTTACAAACATCTATAGATTAAAAAGGGGGATTTTATAGCTAATATAGAGAGAGAAGGAATGATAAACTTCGAGCTGAGAATGCTAGAAACCATGCATTAAAACAAGAACAACTTAAGGTGATGCATGAGACACCGGAGCAGAACAAAGCAGTAATGGCATCCAAATCCATTAAGGCTATGATGAGGAAAGAATCTACAAGTTTCTCTCAAAGATCAATGAGAAATTCATCTCTACCTATTATGTTGAAGGAACTTTCTAAGCCAACCAGTTCAAAGAATGTCTCGCCTAAATCATCTTCTCCAAAGATTGAGAGCACTTTGCAATCAGGCCCTCTGAAGAGAAAGAATGAAACACCACCAGCTAAAAGCTCTTATGTGGTTTCTTCTAGTAGCATTTCAAGCTATCAAAGACCCCAGCCATCAAATTCTTCACGTCAGCCAAGGCCGAAGTCTAAGAAGCCACTAAGGCGTGCGATAGGGGATCACACACCGTCTACACTGCCCTTGACTTTGATAGGAGACATATCATTTTGGAGCCCCTGGAAGTAGAAGGGTGCACCGAGGGGAAATAAGAACACAGAGGATACTTATCAAGTGGAAGGATTTGGAGTATGTAGCCACATGAGACCCATATGAGATGATTTAGAGACAGTCTCATCATTCCACCTTGAGGACAAGGCGTGTCTTTTGTGGGAGTGGGGGGGGAGTAACCCCAGGGGGGCCTAGAGCTAGGCCGGGGGAGCTATTATTTATTATGTAAGGAATTAAGGGGGAGCTATTTAGGAAGGTTCCTATTTAAAGGGGAATTGTTTAGTAAGGTTTCTAACAAAGGGTGAATTGTTTAGGAAAGTTCTTAATTAAGTGAAATTATTTTGGAAGTTTTCTAATCAAGAGAGAGTTGTTTAGGAAAGTTTCCTAATTGTGTTTATGCTATTTTATTTTATTTTATCGAGGAAATGCAAATTGCATTAATGCATAGAAAGAAGATGCAAAGAAATCTTAGTGATAGCTAATCTATCACTATCCTTCCTTATCAAGTCAACAACACTTGATGGAAGTTCACCAACAATAAAATCCTCTGAATAAAAGTCACCTAAAAGGGGATAATGGGCACGAAAATTCGCCACACTATTGCCCTTTCTAGAAACAAAATGAAAAATAGCATTATGAAAGACATCTAAAAAAGAAAAATCCATGCTATGAATACTGTTATTCCGGTTAGTCTTCATCACCGTCTTTTGCAAAAGCTTAACTATATTGATGTTGTCTCCTTCAATAATTATGCCTTGCTGCTCTATCATCCAATCTTGTATTTCTTTCTTGAAGTCGAAAAAGCAATTAGTTCCAATAAAGAGATGTCTCAATGCAATAATTTCCTTCTATACGCAAGCAAAAATCTACCTTTGTGATCTCGTAACACTCCTGCTATGCTTGCTTTATTAGACTGCAACAATGAAGCATCGACATTCAATTTAATCCAATTTGTAGGAGGGGGAAATCAATTTTTTGACAGCACCAATTGCCGATTAGTATCTAGTTCTTGCAAATTGGAAGAAAAATAGGTTGTACTGAAAAAGACAGAATTTGAGCTGCTAATGTAACTGCATTAGGAACCTTAGATCCATGCATAAAGCAATTCCTAGCTCTCCAATTATAATATAGGGAGGATAAATACAATCTTACTGCACCAGGATTAGACAATGCCATCTTCTCCAAGTTCTTTAAGCATTGAGACAGATTATTTAACTTTGGTAAATAAATACCCCATATAGTCAACATATCAAATATTTCACCTAACATTTTACAATGAACAATAATGTGATTACCATCTTCTGTTTCCAAATAACCCCTTAGACAACAACAAGAATCCCGAAGCTTTCTATTATTCAACCGACAATATGTAGGTAGCGAATTATTAATCAATCTCCACTAGAATAATGATTCCTTAAGTAACTCTTAGCTTCCTAATCTAGTTTACGTGAATACCTTCTATATTACGCCCTACAAACGCCTGAAATGCCATTGCAGAAATAAACTTCCCAGAATTACCAGCCAACAGCTCCACTGTATCTTCATTTGAATCAGGAAATGTAGGAATTCCATAAATAATATTTACTAGATCTTCAGAAAACATGTTCTTTAGCAAAGAATTGTTCTAGCTCCCATCTTTATTTAGAAGAAATGAAACAAATTTGTTATACAACTCCCTTATATTACACTTAGTTGGCCATTTATTCAAACTTTTATCAAGAATCCAATTATCATTTAAAATATTGATTCTATCCCCATTCGAAACTTGCTATCTCGTAATCAGTTTTAAAAACCGAGCTTCATCCTTTAAAATACGCCACGTCGGAGACAAGCATCTTCTAACTTCATCGTTCCAAACATTGTTACCATATTTTGCTACAGTAATCTTGTTAATAAATCAAGACAGTTCAGAAGTTGACAAGAACGGTGGTAGAACTGATATAGAATCTAGTAAAGTTCCTGAGAAGACAGTTATTATCCATGAACCAGAAGAGATTATTGCTGAATCAACAGAAAAAGACGGTATTGGAATCATTGTGAATGTGGAATCTGCAGTCAACAACAAGAAGAAAAAATCAAAGCAGCTCAAGGAATTGGGACCAATCAAATCTTCTACTAGAAGTCGAAGATTGGAGATAGAAGGGAAAGGTACTATGGGGAGCAATCCTCTCAATCTTTTTTAAATGTATACAATGGCATTTTGGAATTACAGGGGAGCAAGGAAGAGGAATGCTTCCCTCTATTTGAAAGAGTTTGTAAAAAACAATGGCGTTTGTTTTATTGGTTTAGTTGAAACTAAACTTTCTGTAATTGATAGAAGTATTGTTGATGAAATGATTGGAAGCAATTGGGATTTTTTTTATGTCCCGTCCAGTGGGCTTTCAGGAGGAATTTTACTTCTATGGAACACTGATTCAACTTTGTTTATGGTGGAAAATTCATCCTCACAGATGGTGATTAGAGATCTGAATGTTATTAATAATGAAAAGTGGAAGGTGGCTACAATCTATGGGAGTACAGATGTGCTAAAAAGGAGGGAATTGTGGAATATGCTAGATATGTACTCCAAGAGTGATCAACCAATGATCATTGGTGGAGATTTTAATTGCTTATTGAGAAGGGAAGACAAATTGGGAGGAAGAAGATTCATTTATTCCCAAGGATCAAGGGAAATGGAGGAATGCTTAATCAATAATGATTTACACGAAATTGGGTTTATAGGCCCTAAATTCACTTGGTGCAATAACAAAATTGGAATGGCTAGGATCCTTGAAAGATTGGATAGGTGTTTTGTTAACACCATTGCATTGAGTTCTCCAATTCAATTGATAGAAAGACACTTGGCAAGAATAGCATCGGATCATTGTCCAATTCTTTTACAATTCAAGAATTTCAACACTATTCCTAACAAGTTGATATAATTTGAAAATTGTTGGGCTTCATACCAAGCTTCTTATGGAATAGTAAAGAAGGAATGGAACAAGAATTATCAAGGTAGCCTATCTCAAGTTCTCACCAAAAAATTTAAAAGGTCCTTAAAATCATTATTCTTTTGGAGCAAAGCTAAACACAAAGAGTTGAATTACTTGAAAGATGCTCTCATCCAGGAAATCACGGTAATGCAAGAAAAAGAGACTTCTTTGGGGAGTCTATCGGAGCAAGATCAATGGAAACTCAAAACCAAAGTTTTGGAACTTAATGCTACTATGGCTAGGCTTAATATGTGGTGGAAGCAAAGGGCCAAGGTCAAATGGTTATCGGAAGGGGATGGAAATTCAAAATTTTTTCATTCTTATGCAAGTGCTAGAAGGAATGCTAATAGAATTATCAAGGTCAAAGATGAAGAAGGAAGGTTAGTAGGAGAACAAAGCCAAATTGAGGAGGTCTTTACACGGTTCTTTCAAAAGAAATGGGAAACTAGAAAAAGCAATTTGGAAGGATGGCCAACAAACTTCATTTCTTTAAACTCTTCAGAAAAGAACCGTCTTGAATTTGATTTATCAATGAATGAAGTGGAAGAGGTTGTACAGCAGCTAGAAGGGAATACTTCCCCGGGCAAAGATGGTATATCCCATTCTTTCTTAAAAGTCTATTGGGGAATAATCAAAGAAGATCTCTGGAAAGCTATAAATTTCTTTTTCAAACATGGAGAACTTGATAAGGATTGGAAAGAAACGCTTATTGTGTTAATTCCAAAGGTGGATAACCCCATGTTTCCTTCTAACTATAGACCTATAAGTCTATGCAATACGGTCTACAAAGTGGTGGCTAGAATTATTTTGAATAGAATAAACTTGGTTATCCCAAATCTTATTTCTATGGAGCAAGCGGCTTTCATCAAAGGGAGATCTCTATCCGATCATATCTTAGTGGCTCAAGAAGTTTTTCATAAGCTTTGGGTTTCTAAAGCTTCCAAAGGCTTTGTTTCTTTCAAAGTGGACATGGAACAAGCTTATGATTCCATGGCTTGGTCTTCTCTTAAGAAGGTATTAGAGTACTTCAACTTTCCTCTCAGATTTTCTAAATTAATAATGGATTGTGTAGAAGATCCCAAATTCTCTATCATCATCAATGGAAAATGCACAAATTGGATTTTAGCTAAAAGTGGATTTCGTCAAGGATGTCCATTATCCCCCATCCTCTTTATTCTATGCTCTCAACTCTTATCCAATGCATTTCATCAAAGCTCATGTGGTATCAAGGTAAATTCGAAAGGTCCTAGAATTTCCCATTTATTATATGCTGATGACGTGGTCATGTTCTCTAAAGCTAATAGAAAAGAAGTGGTGGAAGTAAAGCAAATTCTTCATAAGTTCTGTGAATGGACAGGACAAAAAATTAATTATGAAAAATCAATGTGTTTATTTGGGAAGCATGTAAAGAGAAGAAATAAAAGAAGAATTTCTAATATCATGGGCTTTAAACAAGTGAAGGAGTTCAATTATCTCGGGATAAAGTTGGCACTAAGAAGACTGAGAAGAGAGGATTTCCAATTCATTATTGACAAATCCATGAGGAAACTCAATCAATGGGGGAATAAAAACCTTTCTATTCCTTGGAAGATTACTTTGGTAAAATCAGTTTTATTAGCTCTTCCTTCTTATCATGCTACTCACTCTTTAATTCCAAAAATGTTGCTGGAAGAACTTGATAGAATTTGCAAGAATTTCATCTGGAACAAGAAGAATGGTAGAAAAGGATTGCATTACATTAGCTGGCCAGATTTGTGTAAACCTGTTGAATTCGGAGGCCGCGGTTTACACTCTAACATCTCTAAATCTCCGGCTTTGAGAGCTAGAATTGCCTGGAGATTCATAAATAATAAGCATTCCTTGTTACATATGATCATGGCTTCAAAATATGGTGAAAAACTGGAAAGAGGATATTCAAATTGCTGTAGATCCACAGCTTTTAAAATACTGAAAGAAGGGCTCAAAATGCTAAAACCAATTGTAAGATGGAAGATAGCTAATGGAGAATCAGTAGATGCTTTTGAAGACACATGGATTATGGACAAATCTATAAACAAATGGCCAACATTTGTTACTCCACATGATGGCAGCTTGGTTCGGGTTAAAGACCTCATTCTGAATAACCAATGGAATGATCTAGAATTAAACAAATACTTTGGCAATGATCTAATCAATTTGATAAAACAAATTGATATCAAACATGAAAGCTTAGAAGACAATCTGGAATTGATAAAACAGAATTCTGGATTGACAATTCCAGGATTAATCTGTAAAGCCGAAGCTGAACATTTAGAAGATGATTTAAAATGGAGATGGATCATTAAAGCTAATCTGAACAATAGGGTGGAGTTTTTCTGGTGGAGGTTGAACAGAAATGCCATTCCAACTCTCCATTTTCTTTGCTACAGAGGATTAATCCAGAATTCAAATTGCCCAAGGGGTTGTGATGCTAGAGAAGATGTAGAACACATAATCTGTGGCTGCATCAAATTGAAGGAAATTATCCAGATTTTAAATAATTGGGGGTTCTACATTCCTTCATTTGAAGTAAAGAATCAATGTATTAACTGGATTGAATCCAACATTACGAAGAAAGGATTAATGGTGAGCTTATATTGTAATATTGTGTTTCTTGCTTGGAAAAGTAGAAACAAGTTTATTCATGATGGAGTTGAAGATAATTCAACTTTCTTAGCTTCTAATGCTATTTGCCAATCCATGGTTTCTCTGAAATTTAATCAATTCAACTTGGGCTATTGCGATGTTAATCAGTCGGCAAGACTGTCTAAAACTTGGCATCCTCCTCCACTCAATTGGCTAAAAGTTAACGTTGATGCATCTCTTTTATCCTCTTACAAAGCTGGAATTGCTGTTGTATTTCGTGATAGCTATGGAAGATTCTTATTTGCTTATGGAAAATCTATTCAACATTATGATATAGCTCAATTGGAAATGCTTGCCATTCATTCTCTAAAGGAGGAAATAAAAGATTGGATGTTCAAATACAAAGGAATTTTCATAGAAGGGGACAATTCAAATATCATATCCTACTTAAAAAATGCTTGGAAAACAGGAAGATTCAAAGACGATGGTATGGAATTTCTACTAAGCTTTAATTTTGTCTTTTTTGATGGAATAAGTAGAGATTGCAATAAGTTAGCAAATTATTGTGCTAACTATGCTCTATATAGTAGCTTTGAGTGGATAGATTGCTTACAGAATAAGATTCCTCCTTCATTCTTTAAAATTTTGAAGGAGGAATCATGCTTGTAGTTCTTCTCCTTTTTTAATTCAATAGCTTCGGCTTATTTTAAAAAAAAAAAAAATCTTGTTAATAAGAACATTATGATTATTGATAAAGTTCCAAGCAATACGAGCTTTTAAAGGACCTTGTGTGTCAGCAGCACCTTGAATACCAAATCTTCCCTGATTAATTGATTTACACAATGTTTCCCAGGAGCAATTCTTCCTTGATCCTTGTGCCATATAAAATTCCTATAGAACTTATCCAACTCATATAAAATACTTATTGGAACCAAAGAATGAGTCATAATAAATGAAGGAATAAAAGAATATACAGTTTTTATCAACACAATTCTCCTTGCCAAAGACAGAGACCGGGAGGCCCACGTATTGAGCCTATATGTAGCCTTATTCAATATGAAATTCAAATATGCAGACTTTAACCTTCTAAGAGCCATCATAACTCCAAGATACTTAAATTCATGAACAATTCTATAAGAAAGAATTTTATTTAATTTTCTTTGTCTTCTAAGCATGACAGATTTACCATACAACACCATGAATTTTTGTTTATTAATCTTTTGTCTAGTCCAGCTGCAATAATCTGCAAGAATCCTGGAAATAAACTTTGCATTATTCCGAGATGCTTCAGCCGCTACCATAACATCATCTGCATAAACAAGTGTGAAACTTCAGCAGTATTAGGAGCAATTCTTATACCAAGATTACTACCTCTATCATGAATAGCTTTTGGCAGTAACTTAGAACAGAGAATAAAAGGCTTGGAGATAACAAACATCCAACCCACATTTAGCATTAATCCAACTACTTCTCCCATTAATAATAATAGAAAATTTTGGGTGGCTAACACATTGGATGATTAGATTTATAAACATCTCCGGGAACCCGACATCAATAAGAATCTTATGTAAAGTTTCTCAACACATACTATCATATGCTTGCCCCATATCGAGTTTAAGTTACATATAACTCGGTTTAGCTACATATAACTCGGTTTAGCTTTTGAGAATCTCAACATATTTAGCATCTCATGAGCCAATAAGTAGTTGTCTGAAATCAACCTTCCCATTACAAACACTCCTTGTTGCTCATAAATAATTCTTGGTAGACATGTCTTCAATCTATTCAAAATCTTACCAGCCACCATTTTATAGATAGTTTGATATAAACTAATAAGTCTAAACTTATTCACTTCAGAAGCATTAGGAACTTTAGGAATCAAAACAACCAACTTTTTTTTCCATCTTTCCGGCATTAATCCCGTCCTAACGAAATTCTCAATATCATTCCACAATTCAACATTAACATTACTCTAATAAAATTTTGAAAAAATAAGAATTCATTCCATCATTACCCAGAGATTTGTTGTTGTCCATCTTCATGACAATAGAAACCAGCTCCTATTTCAGAAAATATGCAGTTAACATTTTCTTTTGGTCATCTTTTAACATATGCTCTGGAAAGAACGCCGGCCAATTAGAAATGGAGCACTGCATTTTTTTCCATTTGTTCATTAAAAACTTTTCAAAAACAGATTGAATCTCCTCATAACCTGTCACAAAACTTCCATCCAAACCATTAATTTGGTTAATCATATTACCATTCCTTCTAGCAAAAACAAAAGCATGAACAAAATGAGAATTCCGATCACCTTCCTCCATCCAATGTGATTTAGAACATTGTCTTCACCATGTAGATAGTCTTGCATGAGTAAAATTCAACTCATGAATTTTCTTCTTCAATTCTAACAACATCTCCGGGTTTAGACCATGATAGCTCTCCTCTTCTTGTAAAGACAAAATATCCTTTTACAGTTCACCCTTTAAATGATTCAATTCTTTTAGTTTATTCTTACTCCAAAAAAATAAGTTTTTGAGAGACCTGTTAACCTTCCTTTGAAGAATATCAGAGGCATTACCGAAGTCATGTTTCCTCCAAGCATTTTTAACCACTCCTCACGAGGCTTCATAAGAAGACCATACATTCTCAAATTTGACTGATTTTCTGATTATAAGCAAAATAATTGAAAAGATTAAGGAGAAGAGGACAGTGATCAGAAGCAACTCTAGGAAAATGCTTTATAACCACAAAAGGAATGTGCTTAAAGCTTTAGAATTCAGACAAATTATGCCAATCTCTCCAAAATACGAGCAAGTCCTTTATTATTGCACCATGTGTATTTAGGACCAATGGACCTAATATCTTGGTAATCATTCCTAGATAGAAAATCCTTCATCTCTTGAGGCCCTTGTTAGAACATGAATCTCTTACCCCTTTTTTTCCCATTTAGAGAGGATACAATTAAAATCCCCTCCAATAAAGCATGATTTATCATTAGAAGAGTAATCTTCAATCAGCTTCCTCAACTTTCTTCTCTCATGCTTGTCCTTATTTCCATAAACAATAGAAATATTCCAAGCAATACCATTAGGAGCTTTTAAATCACCAATAATACATTGATTAAAAGAATTTAATATGGTAAAAGATGCAATATCATTTATCCACAAAGCAAGAATACCACCTGACATTCCTTTAGCATCAAAATGAAAAAAATCCCAATCACTTCTAATAATTCTTTTAACCTCATTATCCATAGAGTCTAATTTATTTCCCTTATACCTATAAAAACACCCCATTATCAGCAATCAAACTCCGCAAGTAATGGGAAGCTTCTTTCTTCTTAGGTCCCCTACAATTCCAAAAAGGTAAAGAAATTAAGAAACCAATGGGCCCCCAGCACCATCTATATTACCATCACCTCTTCTACCTCTAAGGCTTTCTTTGATAGGATCGAATCTACTAAAATTTTTCTTCTGTTGCCCAGAATTTGATCAAGTGTAATTCTTATTGAACAATTACTACTAACCGAATCAAAATTAGAATTAGAAGATGAATAGGCTACCTTTGCCTTGCTAGGAATTTAGTTGTTAATGAAAGAGGATTACACAGGATATCTTCAACAACTGCATCAATTGCACTACCTTGTTCTATAGGAACATCTGCAATAATACTTTCAGTATTAATATCAGAACTCCCATTAGCACTCCTGACTTCCTTTTCAAATAAAGGAAGAACATCAACTGTATCGCTATTCCCTTTTTCGTTCAACACTATATTTGTTGCCTCCTTATCATTAAGATCTACTATCTCTACTCTTTTATCATCTTCAACACTCATAGCTGGAGTTTTTTCAGAACCGGAAACAGCATGAGCATTCACAGTTACCTCATCATTTAACTCATAAACACTTTTTTTTTTCAGAGAATTCAGAAATAGCAGGTGGCTTTACAGGATTTCCAAAATTTTCCTTTTTAGTAACAGCTCAAATAGAAACAATAGGTGGAATAGAAATAGCTGATAAAGGTTTGTCACCCAAACCAACCTTAGGCTTATAAAAACCTGCTTTAGTCTTTACTGTATATTTACCAACATGAGAATTAGCAACAGATTTTGATCTATAACCTGAGTAGAATATCTTCCTCCCATAACTCACATGAATTCAGGGACCATAATTTTCAACATCCATAGTAGACTCTTTCGATGCACATGACTCGGATATTGATATTGATACAGGACACATATGAAAATATGATTTAGATAAGGATTTTGCACGCTTGATGATTAAGAGCAAGTTAACTAAAGCTTGTTGTTGATTTAGACAATGAAATAAAGCACAAGAGCAATAACAAAAGCTTAGGCCAAGTCACTTGCAAAAAGTAAAAATCACATAACAATCAATTACTCTTGACATTACAAATAAAATGGGTTTCAACAAGAAATCCCTAATCTAACAATAAGAGTAGTGCTATGCAAGTTCTCTCACTCAACTCCTAATAAATACTAGGCTTTAGTGGGAAGAATTAACACAACTTTTCATGAGTCAATTAATAACTACAATTGAGAGTGACTAAAAGATAAAAGAGTAGGAGGAAAGTTCACCCAAATAAACACGACAAACAAGGCTCCGGTGTGGTGTTTATGTGCTTGAGAGGAAGTAGACAACAACCTTTGATTCTTCTCGATGTCTTTGGACAGCAATCTGATTTTAAAATTAGCGGAACAGCAATAGGAGATGGTTACGAATGCTGGGTCAGCAACTTTGACACTTGGGAAATTCTGGACAACAATCTCCAACACTTGTATAAACCTTGGGCAGCTGTTATTAGGCTGTTGGAGGCTTTTGAACAGCAATTTCAGACCTCCCAGGGTGCAGGACAGCAATTGGTAATGGCATGGACAGCAAGATGAAAATCTGGAATTTCCTAGGCAATGTGCAGATTGTGCCTAGAAATCTGGACAGCACTCAAAAATCCAGTAGAGGAAGAAAACCAAGAGGTGGAAGGCTTGGGGAAGACAGCTAGGGCTGAGGAGAGTTATGGGATTGATTGGAGAATTAATTTTAGGGAAATTAATGGGATAGGAGAGAGGTAGGGGGGCAGCTAGATGATTGGAGCTTGATTGGATTCAAATTAGGGAAGGGTTTTAATGGGAAAGGGGAGGAAAAGGGGGAAGGCCGGCCATGCATGAGAAAATTAATTGGGATTTGAATTCTTTCCAATCATAGGTGATTAAATTTGGAAAGAGATTTAAAGGGAAACCTCTAATTAAATTCAGATTTGGGATAATAGGAAAGTTTCCAAATTGAATCCTTCTTAATTTAGGAAAGGATTCAAATTAAATTAAATTTGAATTTGGAGTTTAAAAACTTAAATTTAAGAGGATCTAAATTTAGTAAGCTTCCAATTCTTTCCTTAGAGGAGTCTTGGGAGAGAAAAGGAAGGTAGATGGGAAAGGGGCCAGCGGCATGGGGGGGCAATGGAGAGTTTATGGAAGCATTTAATGCCTTCTTGATTTAAGGAATTAAATTTGGGAAGAAATATCTCATCCCAATTTAATTTCAAATTCAAATAGGAAGGGATTTGAAAACTTTCTTAAAATAGGAATTATATTTTAGGTAATAATTTCAAATTCAAATAGGTTTGAATTTGTAATTATTTGAGTTACCTAAAATATGTAGAGCTAATTTAGGAAAGTTGTAATGGCTATTGATGAGGGAGGGGAAAGGAAAGTGGTGGCAGACGGTTTGGAATAGGGTTTGGTTAGGGTTTGTGGGTTGAATGGTTGGTGGGGGGAGTTGGCCGGCGACAAGGTGGATTGTGGTTAGGGCTGTTGACCTCTATGTATTAACCGGTAGAACAAAAAAATCAATCAAAATCATATCCGGCGGATCCACAATATCTGCCCGAAATCTTGGATGGAATCCTCGTATCCGTCGAGAAGCCGTCCAAATCCCCGAAATTCCGTCGAGGTACTGTACATCAGCGCCGAATCGGTCGCTTCTCCGTATTCCCTGCGTGAAATCAGCTCTCGATCGCTGCCCCGTTCTCGTCGTTAAATACCGAACCAACACAAGCTTTCGCTCTCGACTCCTCTTCCCACATCCCACGACACTCTCGGCTCTCCTTTCACGCTCGACTCCCGTAAGCATCCCGCTGCTCCTCCCGCCTGCGACCGATCCCGTTGCCCCTTGCCCGATCTAACCCTGCCGAACATCCTGCTCCAATCTTCCTGCTGTTGTTCTGCCCGATCCAAACCAGAGAGCTTCCGATCTACCCTCTCCACCTCCACACCTCCTGTAGCCGACTCCTGCTACCAACCGTGAGCCCTGATCTCAGAGAGAGAGAGAGAGAGAGAGAGAGAGAGAGAGAGAGAGCTCCACCTACCTTGCTTTCCAGCCGAACCCGCCTCCTCCTCCCGTGACTCCATCTCCCTGTACCGATCCATCCTTGCCGCATTTGCTTCATACCCGAGCACTCATAGAGCCTTAGGTATATTTTATTATTATTATTATTATTTACTAATATTATTAGTTAATAGTTATTAATTAGTATTATTATTGTATATAGTATATTTAGTATACTAATTATTTTTAGTAATTATTTTTTTTATTTACTAATTAAAATTAATTTTGTGTTAATTATAGTTAATTAAATTTAATAATGGTTAATTATAATTAATTGAAATTAATTATAATTAAATAATTAATGATATTTAATTATTCTTAATGATAATCATTTAAAAATTAATTAAATTGATTATAATTAATTATCCTAATTATAGTTAATTATTATGATTAATAATTAGCGATAATTTGTTAAGATTAATTAAAATTTATTATTTTAATTTTAATTGATTATTATTAATTAAAATTAAGTATAATTAATTATTGAAATTATAACTAATTATTATAATTATAATTAATTATTTTTAAAAGGTAATTAGTTATAATTAATTAAAATTAAATTTTATTTTTAATAATAAAAAAAATGATTCTTTTCTCGACGCTTGCAACAAACCGGCAAACCCCCGAGGCACTCACGTAGCGTTTAGGGTGGGAAACCGGTGCGATGCTTGCGACGATTTAAGGATCCCTCTTCAAAACTTGCAACGAGCCGGCAAACCCCCGAGGCGCTCAAGTAGCGTTTAGGGTGGGAAATCGGTGCGACGCTTGCGGCGAAGGGGATAAAAAAATGTGTTCTTTATTTTCATATAAGTACCCCCAAACGCCCACGTGGTGCAGAGGGGGGAAATCTGTGTTCTTTCTAACACCTGTTTTCTTCTTATAATAAACAAACAAAAAACCCTTAAATGCTCACGTAGCTGGCGGGGATAAAAAATTCATTCGCGACCGCGGTGTCATTTTTGACACCTACCTGAAGCGCTCACGTAGCGTCGAGGGGAATGGTTGCCTCTTGGTTTTTCCCCTAAACGGGGGAGACGCCGGGAGGCTGCCGAAATTTGGATTGAAAATCCAATGACTTGAACAAAAAATGAGCTTGGACTTGTGGACTTATTTGAACAAATGAGCTTAAAATTCAAAAGAATTTGATTGAACTCAAATACAAAGTTTAACTTGAAATTATAGTTTGAGAAAACTACAAGAACCATTTGAACTCAGGCTCCTCTTTGAACTCGATGAACATTGAGCTTGAACGCTATAATGAACTTGATTTGGACATTGCAAATGACTGAAACTTGTATTTGATTTGAAAATCAAGTGATAAGAACAAAGAACAAAGGAATCAAGTGTTGTGGGCATAAGCTTTAGTTGGACTCATACTTGAACTTTACAAGACAACCAAAATTGAATGGAATACATAAAGCTTTGAACTTGTAGTTTGGTAAAGTGATAAGGTTAACCATGCAAGCAAGGATCGTGGGGAGAATACAATGATATACTTGTAATTAACAATACAAGGTTTCTAATGGAACATTGAGAAGTGATTGCATCAATGGAAGTGTATATACTAATCATCAAATGATATAAGATTCATTGTATACAATCAACCTAATGGGAGTATATAACATGAGTGCATGTTATTCATCTCAATCATGGATGCCCTATTCACAAAGAAACACCTGAAGAATGTGAGATGAATAACAAGGCCTCCTTCCAATCAATGGCAACCAGCTCGTGGATGAATATAGCAGTTATCTATAAACACAAAAAAAAGCTAAATCACATGAGCATGGTAGGATGCTAATGAATGAAATAATTTGCTGGTTAATGTGCATAAAGGGGATATGTTCTACTAATGAAGAGTGTCCAGTGCATAATGGATACTTATGTAGGGTGTCATTCGCAAGGAGTGATGGAAGATCTTTTCGATGCATAATAATATACCTATAAGTGGTAATCAACAACATACAACGAATGCTATAACATTCCTACAGTCATCAGTAGTCTGCAAATAGACACATCGATCTATTGTAGATTATGGAATTTCATGTGTCACGAATTCAATGAATCACCAACAAAGATGAATGAGAGAGTTGTAGTGAACATGACTCATCTATGAAACAATCATACAGGTAGATGTATCTGTCATCTTTAACCAGAAGAGTTTGACATGCAATGAACATAATAATCTCCTTGTAAGTATAAATCAAATAGAAAGTATAACAATGTGTTTACAATCAATCAATGACATAGAGTTTCCAAGGAATGTTGGAGATCCTCAAGCCAATCAGAATGCAAAAACATCGTGTGGCAAATGATATGGTGTATTCATAAGTAAGGACAATTAGCAGATGAGATAACTGTTTCTACAACGCTCCGACAATCAACATCAAGATACAAATAAGCATTTATAACACGCCTCCGAAAATCAACAAATAGTATACGACAGTCTATCTGTACGAAGCAGCGAACAATTTTATACAGAAGCTGCTACGCCACCGGATCTGCAACATCCGTACAAGCAGACAGAAGGCGTCTATAAATATTCCAAAAATACCCCCTGCACGTGCACTATAAATTGTATACACATAGGTACACTAAAGGGGGAAATATATTCTTAACCCGCATGGGCCCCGGCGAGCGTGTTATTGGTACACACGTGACGTCTAGGGATGCTGCGCGGGTTGACAAGTGAATTCAGGCTCGAACCTGATCCTCCTATACGGATTAATAGGAGTCGACAAGGTTCGAACCAATAAATAAATATGTGGCCGTGACGACCAGAATATTTATTTTAATACATTCATATTAGGCCTTCAATGCTTAGAATTAAAAGAATTCACTTTCAAGGGTACAAAGCCTACGAAACCCGATCCTCTGTCGACAGCCCGACAGAGTGACATGGTTCAGTCCATAAAGAGAAATGACCCCGAACACCCCGATGATGGCCGTATTGAATGTTTATCTCAACCGGAGGGGTTCACAAATACTTTCAAATATCTCCCAAAAGTCCACACAAAATCCAAAGCTCCATCCAAATATCCACAAAAATCCAAAGAATCCAAAAGCTCCACAAAAATTCCAAAGATCATCCAAAATCCCAAATTTCAAAATATTTAAAATTGAAATAAATCCATCAACCCGCTTAAAGCAAAATTCATCCACCTTCCGCAACAGTTTGACGGGGCGGACAAATTAAAGTTTACTTCAGCTCACAAAGAGTTAAATGCCTAGTCGAAAATATCACTAGGATCCATTCTCAAAACAATCTTTTGCCAGTAAGGACGTGGTACGTGTCCTCTAACCGGCAGTTTCGCCGCCAAATGGCACTGCAGGTAAACAGTTATGACCCGGGGCCCTCTGAACCGAGTGGTTTTGCCGCCAAATGGCACCACAGATAGCGGTTATGGCCAGAGCCAATACGCTCCTTAATGGCGTTAAATCCTTGAGATATGAATCAATAGGATATGATCGATAGGGCACAAAGCCCTCTGTTAGCTAAGGTGGATTCAAATTTGTCCCCTTAGACAAACATTCAACCCCGGTCTACAAGGTCCCCTTGGACGAAGCAACCCATGGCTGCCGACAAGGATCCTTCTATCAGGTTGGGTCGACTACCTCCTCTGACTAAGTAGACCAGGGACCACGATGGCCCGGGACGACGGAACCATGGGATCTTGATCGGGTCTATCATCCATTCCCCCACCATCCGCTTTAAGTGAAAGATGGTGCAATTTCTATTTTTTAAATATTAAACATCCAAATCTTCAAATTTCCAAAATTCCTAACCCAGTGCTGCTACTATATGCCAGATAACATGTATATTTTACGTATCTGATTGACGACTAGCCTTAATCGAAAGTTCTCTCTCGTTAGCAGGAGGGGTAATTAACTATAGGGGCTCGCGCCTATAGGAAACCAAAACTCAGATCATAAAGTCCTCGCAAAATGAGGGCGAAATCTCTGGGTAGTGTCTTATCTACAAATCCATCTGCCTTCCAAAATTTACCTCGGAACTTAGTTCGTTAAAACTCCCTCGCCGAATAAGAAAGGCGAGTGGAGGCCGAGGCCGAATTTTCGGAGCCCACAAGGGCATCCGGCGGCTAGGAGGTTGGGGATTGGATGGGGTTGTTGGTGGTTTAATGGGGAAGGAGGAAGGGAAAGAAAAAGGAACAGAAGAAAGCTAAAGGAAGAAGAACCATGAACCCGGCCGTCTCCAAGGTTGGTTGGTGATCCGATTTCTCTCCCTAGGGATTTCTCCAAAGCTCTCTCCTAGAACTCTCACAACTCTCCAAAGAACTCATGTGCAGGAATTTTCTTAGATTTCATTCATTGATTCTCAAAAAAGAAGATGGGGGCTTTAAATAGCCCATACAATGATAAAATAAAAAGTACTACAATGCCCCTAGGGCTTACACATACTTAAGCCCTTAAGGTCAAAAAAGGAAAAGCATAATAAACTTCATAAAATAAAAAAAATAATACATCAATCATAAATATGAAAATCATAAGTAGCGTGATATAATCGTGGCTGTTGATCGACGACCACGCCTCTAGTAGATTTTTTCATGTCTTGATGTCCTCATCAGATATCCCCGCTCCATTAACATGATTCTGAATATTTCCTTGTTCCGCAATACCTTCCTTAACCAATTCCCCATTAGAAACTTGTTGATTATCAACCTTATTACAACTTTGTTGATCATGCCCAACTCTACCACGTTTATAACAAAACGAGGCAATTTTTTCATATTGAATTTTTTATACCAGATACCTTAAGAAAGTTTCTCATCAAGCTTAATATGAACATAGACCCTCGCAAATTCTCTTCTACCCTAGTTAAACATGTTACCATCCAAATACATAGGAGCACCAACCATAGATGCTATTCTAGTAATATTATTCTCATCCAAACATAATAATGGGAGATGTGAAAAACAAATCCACATAGGAGAAAACAAATTCTTCATAGTTACTGGGGAGAATTTAGGACTCCAATTTTCCATGCCAATAATATGACCTCCTACAAACCAAGGTCCCCCACTAAGCACAACATCTTTAACTTCAGGCGAATGGATTGAACACATTAGCTACTCCATTCCTAAGTTAGTAAGATGGAAAGCACCCAAATGGCTCTATTGTCTCCTTAATTCAATACTAATAACTGAAAAAGGAATATAATTTCCAAACACTTTGATTACCACATAATTGTGGAGTCTATGAATATTTGATTTTTCATTTTCAAGATGCAACTTGGCTGCAACACCATCTTCAGACATGCACATTTTTCTCCGGGTTGTCAATCTTGATATTTGGTAGTTTCCTCAAGGCAATCGATGAATCCATATAAGAAGAAGAATTTAGTGTTATCCACACAGTTGAATTACTCTTAAATTTTTCCGAATCATTCATCATAGGAGCTTTATACACACACGATGAATCCATATTAATAATCTTCTTAGGTACAAAATCAATGTTGAGATCGTTTGTAAAACCAGAGGTTGAATTATGAACGGCTTGCACATAAGAAGAAGAATTTCCAATCATATTTAAACTTCCAAAACCAGATTTAGAAAATCTGTTCATGATCAAAGCCTCATAATCATTATTATGAATTCTCAATTCATCAACATTGATTTTCTTTGAATGAAACATATCATCAGCAACAAGATCTTTGCCCATCTCAGCATACTCATCAATTTTCTGAACACCAGAAGAATTAGAAGCATCAGGAGCCTCTTTTATGATCAATGGAGATCCACTCAAAGATACCAGACGTGGATTTGAAGATTAAGACGGAGTGATCACCGGCGATAGCCGCTGATCATCCCCTGCCATAACCAAAAAAAGAGGAATTCAAAAGAAACAGGATTTTCTCTCTCTAGAAAATGGGAGAATTCAAAAAATAGGGAATTCAAAATACTAAGAGAGTTTCCTAGTATATATGCTATTTAGGAAAGTTTAATTGTTTAGGAAAGTTTCCTAAAATATATTTAATTGTTTAGGAAGATTTCCTAAATCATATTTAATTGTTTAGGAAGGTTTTCTAAATCATGTTTAATTGTTTAGGAAGGTTTCCTAAATTATGTTTATGTTCGTTAGCATTGTTCTATTTATTTAGAAAGGTTTCATATATTATTTTTTTGCTGATTCGGAAGGTTTTAATTGTGTTTTTGTGTTCTAGGGCTATTTAAGGAGGGCTTTGTTTATGGTTTAGGGAGGAGATTGTTGAGTTTATTTTCCTAGTGTTTGTTGCGAGTTCCTAGCGGCATCTAGGATTTGTGGGAGAGCTGATCTGCCTCTAAAATAGTAGATCAATTGTATCTTGCTTTATTATTGAAGGAAAAATAAAAAAATCAGCCCTATCTTTGTGTTCCTACTGTCTCTTCTCTTTTATTTGCTGTTTTTACTTCGAAGACGCATCACTTTATTCTCATCTTTGTGCATATTGTTCAGTTATCGAGGTGGAGTAGACAGCGAGGGGCGCCCAGTGATGGTTGTTGTGGGCGCTCACTTTTTACTTCGATGCCTTGATTTGGAGCGCTTTGTCCTTTATGTAGTAAAGGTACAATTTTATAAATTCAAAGCCATTATTTTAATTCAGTTAATATATAAATTTCTTTATTTGTAAGCTGTTAGAATCCCCTTTCATTTTATTCTATTGTCGAGGTGCATTATCTTTTTGAAGGTTGAGGCTGACATTAAATGTTGCATAGTATTGTTATTGTTAGTTACTTATTTTAGAAGTTTTCAATCACATCATTAAATTTTCCATCTCCCCATCTATACCAATTGCACTAAGAGAACTTTTTGATGCTATAAATTTTAATTCCCGTCAAGATCAATAGCATAATTTGATTTTGGCGTTTATTTTTCTCTTGGAGAGTGTGTGAGGTTCCATCTTATTTGTGATTTTGTCACTGAAACCTGACTATTTTTTGTAAATTTCTTCACTATTTTGAAATAGGACACCCCCTCCAATATCTTCAAATCTACTTCCAATACGCATCACATGAAAACTTTGTATTAACATGAATTTTTCTATGCCTTATGGCCAAAATATCTTCTTTGCTCAAACATCAGCAACGACGAAGTCACACTTAGTGTAATCGCAATGAGCTTTGACAATCAGGTGGATGCATCTTTTTTCTAATTTTTAAAATCAAAGCTATGGTGAAGAAGGGTGAGAAGGCTGAGAGCCAAAGATGGGGACAATAAAATGGTAATTAAAAAAATGTGAAGGAAGCATGGCTGGAGAGGGAATGGTTGGCAGGTAGAGAATTTGTTGTTGATCTTCAACACCAGCAATTATGGTAATGGAGATAAGAGCAAGGGGAAGGAAATGGTATAGAAGTTAAAATTGTGGAATGATTGGGATGGGAAGAAATAAGATCATATGTAGAATAGGGAGAGATCCGTGTAGGTAGGAAAAGTATGGCTAGAGGGGGTGGATGATAGGCAGACAACTGTTGTTTTGGGTTTAGAGTTTAAGCTCTAAGGAAGTTCATGTATTCAGGCCTTTGACTTTATTTACATAAGTTCATATATTTAATTCATAATATTTATTCACTTATGTAAATGTTACGTATACACAGAGAGGGAGAGAAGTCTGAAACGTAGATATCTGCAAATAACGGGTCTCATTAATATTCATAGCAAGGAGAGAGTCACGTGGGCAGGAAATTTATACAAAATTTTACAACACTTGCTTAAAGCTTAAACTCTTATGGAGCAACAGTTTTTTTCTCATAGAAAAAAATTAAATTTATACAAAATTTTACAACACTTGCTCAAATCCATGAATGCAGACATAAATGTAGGATGAAGATGTAACACTATTTCCATTTTTTTTTTCTCTTTTTGCTGATAATGTGTGTTAAATCTATTTGTAACTTGCTGATATTACTTTTTTATCAACAGGAGTTTGAGCCTCTGATTCAGAAGCCATACTCAATTGTGTATTTTCATTCTGCAGCATCCTTGCAAATGTAAGTGATTGACTATAAAACAAACCCAAATGAACTATATACAATAATTAATAAGATTACTTGCTATATCCATGCATCTACTATTCAATCATCAATATTTATTCATTCGCCCCTGTAGCTGACTGTTCACTAAATTGGATTGAATATACTTCTAAAAATGATTTTCTTTTTCTGATTCATTCTTCCTGTAAATTCAGGAAACAAGTGTTTGTGTTTTGAATTCCTTCTCTCATTCTTTCTCATTTTTAACTTAAAAATGGATATAAATAGGCGGCCTGATCTTGGTTGGATGAAGAAGCTACAGCAGGTACTTGGTCGGAAGCACAGGCGAAATCTACATGTTGGTTCTCATATCCTTTTTTTATGATAAACTTTTCTAGTTGAAACTTTAAATATTGTAATCAGTCCAAATAGTTTTAAGGCTGTTAATGACAGTGATATATATATATATATATATATATATATATATATATATATATATATTTAATGACAGTGATATATGACTTCGTGAAGTTCATATTTTGCAGGCTATTTATGTACTCCATCCAACCCTTGGACTGAGGGCAACTATTTTTGCTTTGCAGATATTTGTTGATGGAGAGGTTTTTTTTTTAAACTTACTTTAGACAACGTTTAACATTCTTTAATATAGAAATGCATTCACAAATATACCTGCAGAAACCGTGTTGATACCTCTCTGATGCCTCGTGGTTAAATTTCGTTGTTCCTTTCTCAATTTTTTGAAATAGACAATAAGGAAAGCTACTTTATTTTAGTGTAGTACTGCATCAGGTGATTTATGCAATACGCATGGATTTATGTTTTCCCTGATAGAAAATTATGAGGGGGGTTTTCATATATGTTACTGAATTCTTATGTATTTACTTATTTAACTTAATAGTTTTTAATATTTTGTTGAATAACATTCAAATCTTCAATTCACATTAAAAATATCACTAACATTAACTTATTGAAAAATAGCATACACCTTTTCAAGCATAAATTTTGAAATGATTTAAGCACTAGAGTTTATATAAATATAAAAATTTAACTATTAAATATTTGACTACATAAGAATTCAGAGATACGTATGTAAATCCTTTATTTTTATGATGCGTATATTTGCACACATTTAATAATATTCATGTATAGAGAACACAGTTACTTTTGCAAATTCATTCTTTCAATGTCACTTGCCGTATTTGTGTAAAACTCGCTGCTGTCATTCTACAAACTTTCAATAGAAAATTTTTAACAGCACAGGATTGGTTATCTGATAGGCTTGGCAAAAGGTTGTGTACATGGATCGGCTCTTGCAGCTCTTCAAATATGTTCCTCGAGAGCAATTGACCATCCCGGATTTTGTCTTCCAGTAAATTCATCTCTTGCAACCAATTGTTTATTCTTTTAAATCTGCTGGTTATTTTTATTTTGAGATTAAAATAGTGCTAATAAATCACAGGCATGATCTTGAAGTTAATGGTGGAAAGGGAGTTATTGTTGATCCAAGAACAAAATATATCTATCAGAGGCCTTCAGCATGAATGATGCTTTTTAAGGTGATTTTGTTCTGCTGCTGCTATTTAATTATTCTGCTGCTATTTTGTTCAGTTGTTGTCCTTTTTCGATGTGTGCATTATCTTTTTCTGTTGATTCTCAGACTAGAAATGAAAGCAATGCACCATTTCTTTTGTAAAGTTTCATGGCAATAAACATTCTGTTCATATATAAAAAAAAAATTATTTGTACGATATTATATTATTAACCCTTATGAGGCTGAGTTTGGTGCAGTGGTTTTGTTATTTTTGTTTTTATATGACGATGAATCATAGAAATCTCAGTATTTATAAAGGGTCAAATTGGGTTTGGGTCATTCGACCCAAAATTTCATTAGAATTGTTTTAGAATATTAGAATTTATTTTAAAATGTGTAATAAAAAAGACTAATTAATCAACTTTTATATTATATTAATCTCAAAATTAATTTGATGCATTTTAAATTCATTCTGATTAAATTTAAATTTTAATATCTTGATTTTTTCATCCCATTAAATTAACTTGATATTTTCAATTTAATATATATTTTTTTCAATTAACATTAGCATTATTAGATTTTGACTTAATATTTAGTTAAGAATGTGTTTAAAATAGAGGGTTAAGGAAAATGCAAATTATTTATTTTTAGAGTAAATTTTGATGTAAGCTTGTTTTAATAATTTATTATTTTGAATAATGTTGAATAAAAGTAATTTTTTTATTTTTTTGGGGAGAATTTGGGCATAGCCCGTATATTAAGCTAAAAAAGGTTACATGTAATCAAATTATAGAACACAAAAGGGTCCAAAACAAGGAGGGATTGCTCACCCGAGCACAAAAATTAGATCAAGCAAAAATAAGGAAAATAAAAGTAGATGCACAGAGCTCACAGCATAAACACTTGGACTCAAATTTAGAGAAATTAGTCATGGAATCACATATCCCCTTGGTTGCCTGGAGACTATCCAAAGGGGAGCTTGCATAGGAGCTTCATTATCGTCCAGGCACTGCAAAATCAACATAGCAGGCTAGTAAAGCACCTAGCCCATTGAACAAAAAATCCAAAACTCTTGGGACAGAGCTAAATAAGCAGAATCTTGTTGCCAAAATACCAGAATTCTCGGGACAGCCAAATATACAGATTCTTTAGTAATAATAACCCCACAAAATGCCAACACCTAAATATAAATAAGGTACCTAGAGGAGTCCTTCCACTTAATAACCTTTTGAAAAACAACTTTTCTAATGCAATGAGTGGTGGTAGAGTTGCTAGTATAAGTATTGCCAAACATTCTATTGTTTCTTTCTTTTCAAATGTAATATGTACAACAACATGTCAAAAGGAAATGCAAAATTTTAACCGGCTGTGTGATATCAGTATCACCGTTAATCCATTCAAGAAGTTGAAGTTTGTTGGGCCGAAGAAGCAGGTGCTTAGAGCTGGGCATAAGATCCAGAAGAATGTCATAAGAGTAAGAGCATTCGAAAAATATATGAGGTACTTTCAGGAAATACATGATAAAGAGAGCATGTATTAGGAATCATAATATTACGTTTCTGCAATGCTTCCGCTGTTTTTATACCTCCTACTAAAACTAGTCAGGTGAAACAAGAATACCTTAAAGCATACTTAGAATGGCAAATCAACTTGTGCCAAGAGCAAGTAGGTGAATTTAAATGATAGGCATTAATATAATCAGTGAATCAGCTATTTTTTTTATTATCCCAAATTAAGCAAGTGTTGGAGTTCACATTAATGGGAATACCTTGAATAGCATGAGTCACAGGCGGTGGTATAGATTGAGGCATGTTCCAATAGTTACCTTGAATAAAATCTCTAATAAAAGAGTTGGGAGCAGTTGCTTGAAGCACATAACGGCCATCCGAAATCCATCCATGTTATAGTTATAACACCAATGATCCCAATGTACAGAGATAGGGGCAAAATGAGTAATCATAAATGTGAATTTATCTTTTGCAGAAAAAAGTGAAAGCAATAATTGTACACATGTTTGCGAGAGATTTTTCTTATCTAGGGCTTGCAAAATCAAAAGTTTGATATTCTCTCACTCAAAGTATTCTTCACATTTGTCAACTTTTTCTATTCTAATATACTTTGACTCTTATGCCTTCTTGTTTGAATCACCATTGGCTAGGTTTGATGATTTTAATCTTAACTAATTGATTTATGTCCTCAGGGTTTTGATTCATGTCCACGTTTGCTTGGGTTATCTTAATTTTAGTTTCACCTACTTTATTTGAATTTAGTGGTTCCATACACCCACACTTGTTAGTTCTAATTAATGCATCTAGTGGATTAAGAAAATAATATAATAATGATAAAACTAAATTATGTTTGTGATTATCAAAAAAACATGTGTTATTAGTTAGGATCATGATTGAATAAAGGCTATCTCTATTGGAGATATCAATTATAGCCTTTTGAAAGCTTTAATGGAATAGGATATGTCCTTGAGATGACCAATTGAGAGTTGGATCCATATGGAAAGAGATTTTACTATCGAGGTTGATGGAATTCACATTTTAAGGATTTTCAAAGAAGGAAATTAGATGAAAACCTTAAATAAAGCACTTAAAAATCACAGTTATTTCTAGTGGGGAATGCAAGTGTATGCTTCTTCCAAAGATCTATAATAAATTTTAAAGTTTATAACCAATAAAAAAACTTGCCTATAATTGTATTTAAAATAGACTATCTCCATTGGAGATGATGGAGTTGGTTTAGGGTTTAGGGTATTGGATTTCTAGAATTTTTAGGATTTAGGGTTTAGGATTTAGAGTTCAGGGTTTAGGGCTCAGGATTAGGGTTTATGGTTTTTAGGTTTTTTAGGATTTAGGGTTGAGGTTTGAGGGTTTAGGATTTTAGGAGTTTTTTTTTTAAATGAAAGCCCACAGACATGCCTGCATGTTTATTAAAAAGAAAATTACATGTATTTAAAAGGGACATTCACTCTCTAATGCTCCTACAAAAAAAGAAAAAAAAAGAAAAAAGTAATGAGATAGGGTCCCAAACTAATTTAGAAAAAGAGATAAAAAATTATAATTATTCATCTTGATCTTTCCACCAACTGTGTTCATTATCCTTCCATCTTTAAAGCCTTGAAAAAGACCAACAAATATTTAAAGCAATTAAAACAAACAAAATAATAGGAAAACAATTTGTTATCAGCATTAAATAAAAACCAATCAACAAAAATTGTAAATTTTAGCGAAGGTGAATAGCTCGATACGTTTAGTATCATCGTAAACCAAAGATTATAAATATTTAAATACCTTATGATCAATGAAGGCTCAAAATAATAGAGTAAATTTTTTTTTATTATTAAAAATTTATTCCCTTATATACGAAATCTATGCAAAATATCAAATCTAAAACAGCATATTAATAATTTTTATACTCAATGACAATTGAGCCGAAATTCAAACATTTGCATAAAAAAATTTATAATCATTGATTAAAATTCTTACAATCTTTGTAAATTAACATTAGCCTTAAATAAAAAACAAAATCCAATAAAATCAATCAGATATATGAAATAATAGAAAAAAAATTAATAATCCATATATTAG
The DNA here is from genome assembly GCA_022539455.1 of Dendrobium nobile. Taxonomy (NCBI): domain Eukaryota; kingdom Viridiplantae; phylum Streptophyta; class Magnoliopsida; order Asparagales; family Orchidaceae; genus Dendrobium; species Dendrobium nobile. Next base: position 2,922,570 of record CM039730.1, read on the forward strand.
ACCAATCCAAAGAAGTCTCAAAAATTCCAAGCACAAAACTTACTTCCTTATATAAGGTAATCTGATTTCTCCAAATTTATTTTTCCTCTCAAAAGCTAAGGAATATTTATATTTGTAAATATCTTAAATTCAGAAAAAGTTTAAACAATTTTTTTTTGAGAATTAGAAGCTGAATTTCCTTATCTTCAAATATGAGAAATAGATAAATTGAATTGAGATAACAAATTTTTAATATTTTTTAGCAAATAAAAAAAATTTCTGCATTCTCAATGTTATATGAAGAAAAATTTAGCATCAACCTCAATCCAAATTCAAAAAATACATCTTTCAACACAAATGTTAAGAGCATAAGTTCAACACAAAATTAGCCATAAGTTCAGCACAAATAACTATGCAAGGAAAAAAAAAAAAAAACTATGCAAGGAAGAAGATGACAAACAAAAGAAAAAATAACATTATCTTTATTGTCTCTTTCTAAACCCCCACAACCATAATTCAATCTTGACACTTAGCCATCACATTCAATTTGATAATATTATCTATAGGTTTTTTTCCAAAGAACAAATTTGTGATAAATATCTGATAATTAATCATTGAGTAATATACCCAAATTTTTGGCTATAAATTTACAATCTCTAAATTGATTATTATTTATAAGAATTGCTTTAAAAAAGAAAGGACGTTTTCTTTTGTTCTAGCGATAATTCTTTTATGATTCATAGGAATATTTCTATGTTTTGCATCTTTTCTATCCATCCAAATAAATCATATAAATGTGAAGTTGATGAACTGATAAATTTCCTTGAAAAAAACTAGTATTAAATAGATCATCATATCATATCCATATGTTAGCCGCAATTTTCCTATTCAGAAACACATGGTTTATGTTTTCAATGTAAAAATAGCAAAAACTCTTTGGCGACAAATAAGAACCTTTTTTTTCCAAAGTATAGAACAATAATTCCCTAGAATTCTCGAAATAAGTACTGAATAAGAAGTTGGAATATTATTACACCAAATCTTATTATAAACATAGAGAAATAATTTTTTTCTCTAATAAAATGCCACACATCATTAAAAATAAAATTCCATTATAAGACAATTTAAAAAGGATACAGTCTTTCTTAGAACAATCAACATTTATATGCTTCATTTTATCAAATAAGTTAACAGGAGCCATATCAAAAATCTTATTCTTATCCCAAAATTTATTATTTAGCAATTGCTTAACTTTAATGGCAGAAGTAGTATGAGTAGGAAGCATAGAATTAATAGAGCCCTCAGACAACAAATTATCTTGCCAAACAAATGAAGAACCCGAATTTATACCCCAAGATATTAATGATTCAACTTTCCATTTTGTAGAACAAAGTCTCTTCCAAATTAAAGGATCTCCATGTTTGTAGTGGCATATAGAAGGATGTTTGCTCTTACAATATTTGAAATTAATAAATTTAGACCATAAATTATCATTCTTTCTAAAATTCCATCACAATTTATAAATAATTTTCGGCTTGGTAAGAGAGAGAAGCTCCACGTTTTGAGGAAGATTTTGGAAGAGGATTTTCGGCTTTGGAATTGAAGAGGAGGCTGCATTCATTGTAAATGGAGAATGGTGGCCGGTCATCCTTGGATGACTGGAACACCAACTCTCTTGTTTCTACCGCGCGTCCAACTTTGTTGGATTCAAAAGGTAGTTTTACATTCAATCGCAGCTTTTCGAGTTTTTTCAACTCTCCTCTAGTGATTAGAGAGGGAGGATTGATTTCCAAGAAGAAACCGTTGATGGTGAGTGGTAAAGGAAAAGGAATTTTAAATGCTATGACAAGTAAGCCTTATTCATCTTTGCCGGTTTTGATTCCTAGAGCCAATGATTTGGAGGCTTCAACCTCTGGTAGCTACAATCAAAATTTGAGTAATTCTAATGTGTGGATTAAGAAACCACACATTAAAATTAATTCATCTTTTTTTCATGAAGGAAATAAGGATGTTAAGGTGATTAAACTTGACTTGGAAAAAGAAAAATCCAATGTTCATGTTCTTAGGAATTCATTGGTAGTAAAAATCCTATGCAAAAACTTGTCATTTCCCAGCTGTGCTTTTGAATTAAGGAGGCAGTGGGATAAATTTGGAGGATTCCATATTACTGCTCTTGGTTTAGATTGGTTCCTTTGCTCCTTTCAATCTCAGGATGCATTAGAGGAAGTTCTCAATGGAGGTCCATGGTATGTGGGAGGATTTGTCATTGGATTAGACAAATGGACTCCCAATTTTTCTTCACATTCCTTGGATGGGATTTCTTCCCCCATCTGGGTTCGTCTTCCACACTTACCATTACACTGCTGGGACGAAGCCAACATTTCGAGAATTATTTCCAGTATTGGGACTCCGTTGTTATTGGATGGAAACATGTTTAGATGGGGGAGAAGGGAATTCGCCAGAGCTTGTGTTCGGGTGAAATTAAATTCTAAACTCCCTACTGGTGTTTGGGTTGAAGGTACCCATGGCAAGTTCTTTCAAAAATTTGAATTTGAAAATTTATCTTCGATATGCTTCAAATGTGGAATTATTGGACATAAAGATGTTGTTTGTCCAAATGGTTTTCAAAATTATGATCTTAATAAGAAGGAAGCTACCAAAGAACCTATATCAGTTGATGAGTGCTCCTATGGGCCTTGGATGCACGTCAAATTCAAATCCAACAGAAATTTTAAAAACATTAAAAGGGGTTCTCTATTAAAACATGATGTTGATTTTCAGAAAGTACGCCGGCCAGAAGTTCGCCGGTCTGATGTTCTTCATCCGGAAGCTGATTCAAACTTGGTTGAAAATACTGCTGGAATCAAGGGTAGTGATGAAGTGGTGGTTAGCATTAATTCAAATTTGTGGAACAAACCAGATTTAGCTCATAATACAAATGCTGATATTAATATATCTGGTTCGTTGGACAAATCACTTGTTTCTACTCCAACGTTCATGCCTAAAATATCTGAGGTTTTGAATTTTCAAAAACAAAAAAAAATGGAGTCTGTTTCGCAGGCGTGTGAGAAGGAGCTAACGGTTTTTGCTCCTTCTTTGGCTGCTATTCCTTCTAAGGAAATATGTTCTAACGGCAATCTTGTTAATATTGCTGAAAGTTTGGAAGATTCAAATTTTAAAATTCCACCTTGCATGGAGGCGGTTAAGGAAACTGAGACACATTCTATTCCAGCTGGTCTTAAATATGATCCTCCAACGAATTCTCCTAAATTGGTGGAGAATTCAAATTTTCAAGTTCCTAACTTGATGGAGGCTGTTATGGAGAAAGATATGGAAGAGCAAGTCACGATTTTAATACCTTCTAAAGCTGAAAATATTTCAGGATCACAGGCTGTTAATGATTTGATTAGAGATGGCTGTTCTAATTCCATTTCACCATCCTCTACAACCTGTTTAAAATTCAACAAAACTGCTTTATTCAAAGGGAATAAGAGTACTCTGATTTCCGGTTCTAAACCCAAGCTATTCAAAGAACTTCAAGGGCTAGGACCTATGAAAGATCTAAATAGAAGAAGGATTGTTGATCACAAGATGAAGAACGGTTCAAAGAGTTCTTCACAAAAGCTTTCAATATGATACCCGATTTCAAAGTAGTCAGAGACATGAAGACGGGAAGTCCTTTCGGAGAATTTTCCATATATTATGCTCGGTTTTACAAATGTTTTTTTGTGAAAAGACTTCTAAAATACCTATTACTGGTTTTAATAGATATTTTGAGAATGTCTTATCTATTTTGTAATTTTCCTTTGGTTTTTCTTTTTAGCTGGCTTTTTATCTTAGCTTTTTTGTTTTTCAAACCTACTATTTTGGTTCATGGAATCGTTACTGGATTTTATTCTTTAACCGGATGGGAACTCTGGGATACTAATCAACCTTCGGGTTGTTTTAAATATTTGGTATCCCCTGCATCTCAACAGTTTCAAAATAGGAAACAGTGGGTTTCTTATCAAACTATTAGGTTTAATGATAACAAAACTGCTTTCAATAAGGATCCTTTTCTTCAAGGATCATTTAGTTTGTATTAGGTTGTTTTATTTCCTTATTTAATGCATCTTTGCATCTTCTCATCACAATTTATAAGAAGAAGCATTAATAGAATAAATAATGGTTCTACAACCAAGTCCACCTTCACATAAAGTACCACAAATATTCCATGTTGACCAATGCATTCTTTTACTATTGCTTCTTGAACCCCAAAAAAATATATTAAGAAGTCTCTCAATTCTCAAAATAGTAACCTAAGAAGGCTTACAATTTGAATAAGGTAAAAAGGCATAGAATTTAAAGTATTTTCAAGCACAGTCAATCTACCACCATGATATAGAAAATGGAATTCCCGAAAGGATATTATTTTTTGAATATTTTGAATAAGCTCATAAAAAAATGAGAAGTTATAGAACCTTTAAAAATAAGAGCACCCAAATATTTAAAATGAAGATTCCAATGAATAAAGTTCGTAATATCAGCAACTCTATTAAATCTAATATTAGAAAAAGAAGACGAAGTACTAAAAAGAACTTTTATTACTATTTATATGTAATATACTCTCTAATGCAAATTTGTTTATTTTTTTTAATTTGATTAATATTTTGAATGCACCCATTACTAAAGATAATAAGATCATATAGAAAACATAAATGAGATGTAGGAAAACCATCTTTATTCCTATAAAACATACTAGGATGATTATTGAACATCTCATTAAAACCTCTTGATAGATATTTCATAGCAATAATAAATATAGTAGGAGATAAAGGATCTCCTTGTTTAATACCATGTGTAGATTGAAAAACCCATTAGAAGAACAATTCAAAAATATTGAAAACTAAACATTTTCAATAGTTTTTTAATTAAAATAAGAAATTTCTCAGAGAAATCAAACAACAATAAAACTTTATATAAGAAATCCCAAGAATTATTATCATAAGACTTTGAAATATCTAATTTAAATAGCATGTTACCATATCTAACTTACATATATATGATGTTCAACATTATTTCACTATACGGGATACGTTCCTGTCGTACATGAAGGGTAGTGGTTCGATGTTGTCTCCTTAGACAAGGATATTAGCCTCCAATTTCATTCCATCACTTCTTCTTCTAATGCATGTAAGGTCTTCAAAGGGCGCCAATTTGGCCAATTCTTTCACTAGATGCTCAATTGATGGTCTATCTCTATTTTTCTTAATCTTTTGTTTATAGATACTAGCTTTTCCCTTCTTACCATCCAATAGGGACAGCACTTTAGGAATTAAAATTTGGAATGGAGACTTATTAACACCTACATCCTTAAGCTTCCTCACTCCTTTGGTCATCTTATTATTGTGCTTCTCATCATTTTCAACATTATCCCCCATTACATTGGCTTGATCAATAATGGCTTCATATTGAATATTTTCCTGCATATCTTTTACCTCTTCCTTCCTGCCATGACTTATTGCTGACTTGTTCTTTAACACCATTTTGTTATTTTCTGCTTCTCTGCTTTGTGACAATCGTCCAAGTGCCAAAATTAGGATCAATGACATCAAAACACTCTTATATATCTTTTTTATTCATAACTTTAGTCTAAAAAAAATTGTCCCTAACCTGAACATCATCCGCATCCTTATCTTGATTCATCTTATCGGATTGCCCTCCCATTTTGAGATCACATTCAACAAAATTTTGAGAATTTTGACAAACTTCTCCCTTGTGCCCAATCCTGCCACATTTGTAGCACATAATTTGAATGCCTTCATACTCAACAGGTTTCATAAATTGCCATATAGTCCCCAATCCCAAATGCCTTCTGGCAGCTTCCTAGCCAGATCAAGTCTGACATAGACTCTAGCATACGAACAGCTTCCACCTGAACTAGTTTAGCATCCATCAGCATTGGTTCTCCAACCATAGCAGCCAATAATGGTAAATTTAGCTCATCCCAATATTGAAGAGGTAAATTAGTCAACTTAATCCATACAAGAGAAGCACATCCCTCTAATAACTTTATTGAAAGAGTCTAGGTCTATTTATTCAGACCAATTATCTACCTTACTATGTACCATGGCCCACCAATTAATACATTATCCCTAGCTTCTATAGTCCCAAACTAGCATAAGAAGTAGTCAAATCCCAAAGGAGTTATATTGATCAAACCAAGATGTCCCCATTTCCTTTGAAGTTCATTTTGGATGACCCGAAAGAGAAGTCTTTGGCCCAATGATCTACCCACCAGAACTCGATCCAGTTTCTCCAAATTACTTATAGTGTTATCTAGGCCTAAAGTAATCAACCCATTTGTCCTTTGAAAACTATTCAATTGGCTCATGTTTTGGCTTCATCCAAGCCTTATAAGCAGGTCCCCGTGCCCAAATTCCTTTGGGCATCTTCCTAGCCAGATTAAGTCTAACACAGACTCTAGCATATATACACCTCCCCTATGAACTAGTTTGTCCATCCATCAACATCGGTTCTCTAACCACACCAGCCAATCGTGCTCATCCCAGTATTCAAGAGACAAATTAGGAAACTTAATCCATACAGGAGATGTATATCCCTATAATGACTTTACTAAAAGAGGTAGGTTCCATTTATCCAGACTAATTATCTTCCCTACTATGTACCTCCCCTATGAACAAGTACATTTTTATGACCCAAAATTGAAGTCTAAGCCTAAATTCTACCCACCAGAACTTTTTCCAGTTTCTCCATTTAACTCATAGCCTTATCTAGGCTCTCAATGTAACCAACCCATCTGTCCTCAGGAAACTATTCATTTCCTCTTTCAAAGAAAGAGGCACATGTTGTGGCTTCATCCAAGCCTTAGGAGCACGTGTTGCCCCCTTATTTTGGATATTATTATTCCAAGAAGAATTTTGTTAAGACGATTGAGTGCTCTTCAAAGAGTTAGCAAACTCCTCACCTTCTTACATAGGCCTCTTTCCACGATCCTGAAGACAAGAAGTGTTTATGGGTGTTTTTTTACCAAAATTCAAATTAATCAAACCACATTGATCAATACCAATCCCAATGTCTTTCCTTTGTGGATAACCTTGTTTCTCCTAGAAACTATTCATAATCCTTCTGTCCACATTACCTTTATATGGCAGGTTTTGTGTTACAAAATCTTGATAATTCATTAGTTCTTTTATAACCACTTTTGATTATCTAATAATATCCAAATAATTCTCAAATTCAACACTACATTAAGCGTCTTCCATCTTGGATTCTCCATGATCAGTTTGCCCAGACAAGAATAAAGGATTCTCTATTACTATATTAAAAAATTTAAAATCTCCTCTTGTGGCCAAATGCACATCTTCTTAATCCTTCATCAAAACTTGATCATCATCACTAGAACCTCTAGATCCATAACTGACCTGGATAATCTCCATGTTGGATTGCCCCACCGAGCCATGAGCCTTCTTAGGCGAAAAACTTATGAATCATCCTCCTAGATTGCCAAACTTGAATAGAAAAAAACACCAAAAATCTCTCCTTCCAAAATGCTTCTACCATCCGAACTACAGTTATAATCAAAATACCTACCTTTATCGCTCTAAGTGCGATGGCGGGAGGGTGACCGGTGGTCACCCGCAAACATAATCATAGAGATTCTCTCACTAGAGAGGAATTTAAAAAGAGAAAGAAAAAGACCTAAAGAAAGCTTCTCCAAAGTTTTTGGGTTCTAGGGCCAAAGTTTTTGGGTTCCTTGAAAAGTATGCATTTTATTATAAAGAAGAGAAAAAAGATTACAAAGCAAAGCGGCACAATGCCCATAAAAAAATGCACCCTCCCTCCCCAACACCAAAAACTATAGGGGAGGAAAGCCAAAAATAAAACAAAAATGCCAGAGCCAATAAGAGAGACCGACAACCTAACATAGGAGAAATGAAACTCCTTATATAACATGGGGACCACTGGGGGAACCAATGGGGCATGGGAGTGAGGGAAGAGGGAACCTTCCAGGGGGGTTACTAAAAGAGATGAAAATATACCTAAAGGCTAAGTAGTACCCTAGTGCCCCAGCACGGAACCAACCCATCTACTAGAAACCTTGAAATCCCAAAAGGGAGGTCCCATATCAATCACCTAAGGGGATATCATCTCCTTTAAAAGGATCAGCAAGAACTTTCTTCCTCTTCCTCGGAGCTTCAATAATAGGTCCAAGCTCCAGTAGCTATATCTAAGTAATAGAATGCCTTAGTGGCTGCTTAATTCAAGGAGGGGGAGGGTGAATTATCAACCAGACACATAATATATTTTTCCTTGGGATCAGAGGGGGAAGAGCTAATTTGGTCATACTTGGATCGATGCTACTATTGGAGGGCCCACCTTAGGGCCCCTCTATTTAGCGGAGAAGGTAACAAGGGGAAAAGTACCAAAGGATGTGGGAAATGGGGGCCTTAGAGGTTGCTTCTTAACCTAAGGACTTCTCTTTATAAGGTTTTGAAAGTTAGATAGGGTTGTTAAGCCCTTATAAACTAGCCCGGTCTAACAAAAAGAGGGGGGGGGGGGTGGGTTGAATTGGTAGTTTTTAAAATCCTTAAACAAAAAGCATGATCTTTTTAAATATTTTAAAACATTAAACCACATGATCATCCACAAGAAAATAAAGTGTGAAAACTAAAATATTGAAACATAACAAGAAAGAACACACAAAATTTTATAGTGGTTCTATCAACTTAGCCTACATCCACTCCCCAGAGCCTCTCCACCTGGTATTGCAGTAAACCAATAATGACTCTCCTTTTTCTCCCATAGTAAGGTGGAGAAGCCTTTATAAACTCCTTTCTATAGACCCTGGTGAGGTCGAGAACCCAGTTTCCATTTGCTTCCTCCCGAAGCAGGCATAGAACCTTGACCATATACTAATGAACACCTCCTTAGAGCCTTGAAGAAATCAGGGATGATGACTTGAGAAGATGACTCAAATCCATACTTGGAGTAACCTTTATGAACCTTACAAAAACACCCCCTCATAAGATCCTCTCTCTCTCTCTCTCCCAAGCTCTCACTCTCCTTCTTTTGGCTTTCTTAGATCAGGACAACAACAAAAGATTTGCTCTTGAATAAACATTGGATTTTATAAGGAAGGACATAAAATTTGCCCTAACTTGCAAATTACCATCAAAGATCATCCTGTATAATCAATGTATTTTCAGCCCTTTCATCCAGGACAATCTTAAAGGGCTAGATGATTAAAATCCTAATTTGTTTTGATCATCTAGAATGACATGGACATCATCTTTTATGATTAGTTCAAACCATACATATCATCCAGCACATCATTCTGGTCATCCAAAAGATATATGTTGGATGACGAAGAAATATAACATATTGTCCAGGATGATTCCTAAATCATCCCGTACGATTATATCAAATTAGGGATTATCATCTAACACATCATTTTGTTCATCTAGGTGCTACACCTGGATGATGGAGAATTTTAATAGATCATGACCAACGGATCATTTTGGTTGTCTAGCTGATCAAGAGAAGACTAAGGTTTTTTCTCAGTGATTATCCAAGACGATCCTGTGATCGTCCAAGATTATATGGGATCATCTTGTAAGATTTCTAAAAATAATATCATACCTAAAAGAGTTTGGCAGTGGATACTTTGTGATTTGAGCCTATCATCTAGGATGATATTTAATATCATCTAGGATGATTTGCTTAATTCAAATGTCCTAATAAAGATGCCCTAATTAGGGTTTCTGATTTTAACAGATTGTCAAAGATGATTTTTGGTTCTTCATGTATGATGTGATAAAAAAAAAACTCTTAGGCCTACAAAATTTCTTCACCTCAGTGTGTGTGTGTAAGGTTACATAGCATCAGGAACCACCTTATTTCATTTGACTCAAGAAAAAGTAAAAACATAAGAAATACACATACAAATTAACTCATTCCTAATCTACCTAATCTTAAGCTGGTTTGATTTGCAATTAGCCTTGTGCACCTAAAAAGTTAGTTGGCAAGGCAATAATAGAGAAACAAAAATGCTAGAAATATTTACTATCATCAAAACTATAAACCTTGATCTAGGTTTGTAATAATCTCCCTCTTTTTGATGATGGAAAATATTTGTTAGGAATTTCAACTTAAGTAGACTAATGAAACATAAAGTAAAGGAGAACAGTATGAACCAAGCAATACAAATTTTACTAAAACAAGAAGGTGGTACAAAAAACAACAATAAGATGAAACAACACTAATAACAGTAGTTCAAGAAAATAACAATATAATGAAACAACACTAACACCAATACTAACACTAGCACTACTCCCCCTTTTGACATCACAAAAAAGGAGGAAGAAATAGAAATGAAATACAAAGTAGAAAATACAACCCAGAAATTAACAGTAGTACAAGAAAAAAATATCAAAATAAACTACAAGACTATGTATGGAAGAAAACTGCTCCCCAAACTAGGCCATATCCTGGTCATGCTGCTTCTATTGGTGTGCCACATATGCATCAAATCTAGTAACATCTACCTCATGCTGTTGCTCCTATACAGCAACATAAGAGTTAAACCTAACCTCCCACTGGTTGAACCTCTCTACTAGTTGATCCAAGTGTGACTGCTAGTTGATCGAAATAGGTATAGGAATAGGTGTAGGAGCAACTTCCTCCTCAACTCCCTTAGCCTCCTCGAGTCCAAGATGGAGTTGAGTGCTGTGAAGAACATGGAAGGAGCTGTTAGTATAGTAGACATGCTGATAATTTTATGGGGAGAGGATATAAAAATAGTATCGAAAGAGAATATCAGTGGCTTTGAACTCCTTATAGGCCATTATGTAAAAGGTTGTAATTGAGAGTTGGGGAGTGATATGGACATGTTCACAAGACTTTTGGATTACTGAGGTTCTAAGAACATGTGGATTTTTCTAGTATCTTTGATTAAGGTGCTTTATGCTCCATTATGTTAGGAGACATTTGTATTCCTCAATAGTTAGTTGGTAGGACCCTAGTCATAATATAGATCTGAAGATTAGATATGAATCTTGTCTCTAGTAGTAGAAAGTTGGAGCAATTCATGGCAATCCTAATAGGTGATCTCTACTTGGCTTCTATGCACATAGGACTGTAAGGCAGTGTTGGTGGAGTTTATCCTAAGACTAGCGAAGAACTCATAGAGGAGTTTAGAGTTGAATGGGAAAGCTAGTGTTAGAAAGAAAGTTAGGGAGGTGTGAGTGAATAGATTTAGTAAAATTTAGTGAGTATTTGAGGATTAAAGATCCTCAAAGTAGTAATCCCAATGGTTTTGTATCAAAAATAGGCAGTTTGGTTTGCTTCCTTAGTGAAACAAGGTTCAACAAATGCCCTCGAGGAACTGTCGATCACCATCATAGATCTTTTCCCACCAGCCATTGATAAGGATAGAGAATATGAGTTAGAAGGAAAGAAATTTGAGGGTTTTAGGGTTTGAAATAAAATTTGAATTTGGCTATTTATAAAAAATTGGCCACATCATCCAGGATGATCAATCGAACTTATGATGTCTGTGATGATTGGTTAAAAAGGCAGTCTTATCATCCAAGACTATAAGACATCATTCAAGACAATTAGACTCAGGCAATCATCCCGAGTCTTACTGGACGATCGTTGATGTAATGGATCATCTAAGACAATTAGGTGGATCGTCTAGGACGATTGATAATAATGAATTGTATGAGCCAAATTTAAAATATGTAACCATTTTTTCCACATGGATCATCCAGGATGAACAGGTGTATCGTCCAGGATGATAACAAATAATTGAGCAAAATTCGATCAGATCATCTAGGAAGATGTGGATAGTCCAAGATGATCTCAGATGATTGAGTCAGATCAGCCGTTAGATGGATGATGAAGGGTGATTTGATGATATCATTCAAGATGATATGAATATCATCCAGGACGATGTGATAAAAAAATTAAAGATTTTGTTGATTGAAGGAGGTGATTAGAAGAGGCCCTAAAACATAAAAAAACTAATAAAAATAAAATATAAAACAACAAAAAGATGATAAAAATGAAAAAAAGAATGAAAAATAATGTTTTTTTTATCAAAGCAAGAATTTGATAAATTTTCCATGTGATTGAATTAAAAATTTGTAAGAAATGAATTAACATCATTGAAATATAAAAAAAGATAGAAAAATCGATCCTTTTATCCCTAGCTCTAACTTCTTATAGGGCAAACCATCTTTTGAAAATAAAGATCTAACTCAAAAAAAGCAATCGAATAAGAAAAAGTGATCCGTTCAATATTTCATTCCAGAAAAATAATCTTATAAAATAATATATCAAAGTAATTAATCACAATCATGAATTTTGAAATTAAGTCTTTGAAAATATCAAGTTTCAGATGAATTCTTTTAAGATTTAAAGGTTTGAAAAAGAAGGAAGCTTGCTTTCTTGTGGGCTTATTTTGTGCCTCTTATCAATTGGATGATGCACTTTGCGCATCTTTTGATTTTTGATATACTTTATGTATCTTTCAATTTTTTTTGACGATCATTATGTATCTTTCAAATTCTTTTTCTCTTTGGGCTCATTTTATGCCTCTTATCATTTTTGTAAGCTAGCTCATTTTCAAAACTTTTAAATACTCTCAGTTGTGAGAACATATTCTAGGTATTAGAGAAGAAGAACTCATTCTCCAATATGAGGAGTAAACCATAAAGAAGAATCAAATTCATATGATAAATGCAATAACAAGATTAAGAAAGCTTCAAAGTGATTTAATGACTTTGAACATTATAAATATAAGATAGATCACTATAAGAATGTAGAAAAGATCTCTATTGCAATATCTAATTGTTAATTTGAGATAGGCTTTTATTTAGAAAAAAAATTATACCGCTAAATGGAGTTAGAGAAAGGAAAACAATCAACAACATTTCTCCCTTTAACAGATTTAGGGATGTCAATCATTGATTACAATATTTCAAAAACTTAAAATAAGGTATAAAATATTATTTCAGTTGTAACCAAAAGAAAAATGAAAGAAAAATAAAGACATAAGAGATGAAAATATGAAAAACAACAACAAATAAATAAAAATCAATAATCTAAGAAAAAATAAAAGAAATATCAGAAACAAAAGAATGATCAGAAAATAAAAATAAAAGAAATATCAGAAAATATAAAGTACAGAGTTCAATAATCATCAAGTTCATGCATTTTTGTCAATCAAACTTAATCTAATCCTTAAGATGCTAAATGTGTCCAAGACCAGTTGTTTAGTAAAGATGTCAACTAGTTGGTTTTCAGTTGCTATATGGTATAACTCAATTTCATTTTTGGTAAAATGGTCCCTAATAAAATAATGACTTATGTAAATGTCTTTGGTTTTTGAATATTGGATAGGATTTTTAGAGACACAAATGGCACTAGTGTTATCATATATAATTGAAATTATGCCTAGAGGTAATCCTAAATATAGAATCTATTGCTTCAACCAAAGGACTTGGGCCACAAAACTTGTTAAGGCAGTGCACTAATCTTCAGTAGTAGAAACAACAACAGAGTTTTGTTTTCTACTTGTCCAGGAGACTAAGGACTATCCTATGAATTAACAAGTTTCAGAAGTGCTCTTTCAATCCACCATACACCTTGAAAAATTAGAATCAAAATATCTAATAATTTCAAAAGAAGTGTTGTGCTTAAGATACCAGATTCTTATGTTTTAAGTCCCTAAGAGATATCTAAGGATTCTCTTAACTGCACTAAGGTGTAATTTTTAAGGATCAACTTGAAATGTAGTACAGAGATAAACACTAAACATTATATCAAGTCAGCTAGCAATTAAGTAAAGTAGTGTGGATGATCAAATCTGGTGTGTTCTTTCTTATTATGTTTTTGCATTTTAATTTTTGCACTTTATTTTATTGTGGATAATCATATAGTTTAATGTTTTAAAATATTTCAAAAAATTTGTGCTTTTTATTTAAGGATTTTAAAAACTATAAATTTCCCCCCCCTCACCCCCACCCCCCACTTCGTTAGCCTCAAGCTAGTTTATAAGGGCTTAATAACCCCAACAAACTTTTAAGTGGTTTTAGAGTGAGATTCATAAAATCATGCTTTAAACAACTTTTGAATTTTAATCCATAGCTAACTTTTTTAATAGAAACACTGTGGAAGGTTATTCAATTACTAAACCACCTCTTTTTGATAATATACCTTTTGATTTCTAGAAAACTCGTATGTCTACTTTCTTATAATCTATTGCTTATCGCATGTAGATGCTTGTTAAAGATGGTTATTCTACACCAACACGTGAAATGAATGACATAAAAATTAAACTTTCATTTACTAAATGGACTCTCGATGATAGGGATCTAGCATAACTTAATCATAAATTTTAAACTATTTTTTCTATGCACCGTAATATGAAGATTACATGCTTGCTTCAACTTATACCACAGGTAAAGAACTATGTGATAAATTATGTATCACTTATGAAGGAACAGCTGAGGTTAAGCAATCTAGATTGAATATCTTACTTCACAACTACAAAATCCTTCACATGAAATCTAGTGAGTTAATATCTAAAATGTATACTAGGTTTACACAAATTGTCACTTCCATTCTTGCCTTAGGAAGAGAACTCACTAGTTATGAGAAATAAAACTAACGCTAACACTAACACTACTCCTTTTGACATCACAAAAAAGGAGGAGGAAATAGAAACAAAATATGAAGTACAAAATACAACTCAAAAACTAATAGTAGTACAAGAAAAAATATCACACAAAAAACATCAAGACAGACTACAAGTATGAGGGCCCCTAATCAGGTGGAGGAAGTGGTGGTGGCTGAAAAAGATTGTGGATTTAACCAAACTGCTTCCTAAGCAAGGCCATATTTTATTCATGTTACTGCTATTGGTGTGCCACATATGCATCAAATCTAGCAACATCTGCCTCATGCTGTTGCTCCTGTGCAATAACATAAGAGTCAAATTTCTTCAAGATGTCCTTAATATACCTTGATTGATTAAGAAAGGTTCCATCATCCATATGTCTTATCCTAAATCCCAAAAAGTAGGATAATTCTCCCATCATACTCATCTCAAACTTTTTACTCATTATTTTACAAAAATCATTACATAAATTTTTATCAAAAGATCCAAAAAGCATATCATCAACATAGATCTCAACAATGAGTAAATCATCTCTTACTTTCCTTAGAAAAAGGGTGGTGTCTATGCTCCCATTAACAAACTCCTTTTCCAGTAGGAATGCAAGTTTATTCGCAATTCACCCCCCCTCTTGGCGCATATCAAAACTTCAATTGGTATCAGAGCGGGGTTTCAAAAATAGCGTTTTAATAAAACTTAAAATTGATCATGTCTCATTTTGGTAATCATAATACTGTGGAGGGTTACTCAATAACCTATCCACCTCTTTTTGATAATATCCCATTTGATTTCTGGAAAATTAGAATGTCTACTTTTTTATAATCTATTGATTATCGTATGTGGATGTTAGTTAATGATGGTTACGCTGCACTGTTTAAACTTGTGAATGAAAGTTCGTTCGGGATGTTAAGCCCTATGAACTTAGTCCCAAGCTAACCAAGAGGGGGGGGGGGGGGGGGTGAATTGGTATTTAAAAATTCTTAAGACAAAGAGATAAAATCGCAAATCAAATCACACCACAAAAATAAATGAGGAATTTAAAAGTGCGGAAGCAAAAATAAGAACATAAGATTTATAGTGGTTCGGTCAACTCGACCTACGTCCACTCCTTGGAGGCACCCTCCAAGTATTGCACTACAAAACGTGACTCTCCTTTAGCCCCCACAGCTAGGCGGAGAAGCCCTCAAAAGAAACTCCTTTTTGCCACCCCGGCAAGGCAGAGAACCTACCTCCTTTTGCTTCCTCCTGAAGCTGGCAGAGAACCACAACCAAAAGCAAAACTCCTTACCTCTACCGACCCTTCCACGGACGAGAAACTCCAGATGAAAGACAAGCAGAGCGATCCTTGAGCAACCCTTGTGAATCCCCTCACAAGCTCCCCCTCACAAGATCCTCTCTCTCTCCCTCTCTCTCTTTCTCTCCTCAAGGTCTTCTCAGGTCAAGGAAGCAGCCAAAGGTCCTCTAAAACGTTGAAGAAGAGCTCTTTAAATAGAAGAGCTCAAGAGGAGCTCATTAATTGCAAGTAGCCGACTTTATCGTCCAAGCCGATATGGACATCGGCCTGGCCGATTAGTACAAATCAAGAAAGATCGGCCAGAGCACAGCCCTGGGAACAGTCCTGGACGATTGAAATTTGGCCTGATCGTCCTGGCCGATCTCACGATCGTCCTGGATGATTAGTTCAAATCAGAGGTAAGTCGTCCTGAGCACAGTCCTGGGAACAGTCCTGGCCGATTGAAATTTGGCTTGATCGTCCAGGCCGATCTCATGATTTTCCTGGTCGATTTGATCGTATCAATCATCCTTAATTACTCCCTTGATTTCCTGATCAATTAAGGCATAATTTGGTAATTTCATCCAGGCCGATCCTGGAATCGTCCTGGCCGATAATTTAAAATTCAGTATGCCTAAACTGTCTAAGGCGGCTATCTCTTTCTATTTTGAGCTTATCGTCCTGGCCGATACACGTATCGTCTAGGACGATAGGTTAATGTCGGCTGCCTTAATTAAGAATCCTTAATTAGACTTTCTGTTTTAAGCTGATCGTCCCGGACGATATAAATATCGGCCGGGCCGATGTGGGCAAAAACAGAATTTCTAAGCCTCTCAAGTGTGTGTGTGAAGGGTTACTTAGCATTAGTCTTTTTGATTATTACAAGTAGACTCAAAAGGTGAAAAATAAAATTACAGACTGACTCAACCCTAAACCTACACGATCCTGGACTTGGCTTCCTCTTGATCGTCCGATCTTCGATTCCTGAAAAGTTAGAAGCAACAAAGAGAGATAGTGTTTGTCAATCATCAAAACATAAGCCATGAAAATAGGTTTGCAACAATCTCCCCCTTTTTGTTGATGGAAAACCACTACGAAAACAGTTAATGGAAAAAATTCAGGAAAAAAGAACCTCATAAACTTCTCCCCCTTTTGACATATCAAAAAGGAGGGTTCAAGAAAGCAAAGCAAAGAGACCCCTCTTTTTTTTTTTTTTTTTTTTTAACCAAGGCATGAACATGATATAGCATTCCATGTGATTGATTCAAAAATTTGTGAGTTGATGTGTTAATAAGCTCATCAATCTATAGAATAGTAGAATATCCGATCATGGCTACCCTTAGCTCAGACAATTGTAGGGTAGAATTGTCTTTTGAAATCAATGACCTAACTCAAGAAATTAATTGGTTATGAAAAAAAAAGGAATTTACTTATCACTTGGCTTAAGAAAAAACTATCTTCATACAATAATGAGGTAGAGTAAATTTATCACAATTGCAATTTAATCGAAGTCAAGTCTTTGATAACTAACACTTCTAAGTTCTAAAAGATTTAAAAAGAGAGAGTAGCTTGTTTTGGAGTGGGCTCATTTTATGCCTCTTGACAATTGGTTGGCGCACTGCGCATCTTTTGATACACTTTGTGTATTCTATATTTTTCAATTTGGCGCTTTGCGCATCTTTTATTGGCATCATTGGCCATATTTTTTTTGCAAGCTATAGTCTCTTTTATAATCTTTTAAAGACAAAGTTGTGAATAGATCTTCTCATATATTAGAGAATAGGAGCACTCTCTCTAACCAAAGGAAGAGTTATCACAAGCAGAATCAATAATCAAGGACAAGAGTAACGAGCAATTTTGATGTGAAAAAAAACTTTAAACATTATAAGTATAAGATAGAGTTTTTTAAGCAAGTTTAAGAAAAGATCTCAATTCCATAAACAATCTTTAACTTGAGAGAGATTTTTGATTAAAGAAGATAACTATGCCACTAAAATAGGTTAGAGAAAGAGACACAATCACAAAATATTTCTACCATCTAAGAGATTGAGTAGATAAAAGCATATTGACTACAAATTCTCAAAAGCAAGGACAAGGAATATAATACCATATTAGCCATGATTTTGAAAACTAAGTAAAAAAAAAGACAAAAAGGAAAGAAAAGAAAAATAAAACACACAAAAAGAACTAAAACAACAAAACAGGAAACAAAAGCAAAAGAAGGAAAAACAAAAGAAAGTAAAAAGTTTCATGCATTTATGTCAATCACACCCAACCTGGTCCTTAAAGAGCTGAAAGTATCGAAAGCCAGTGGTTTAGTAAAGATGTCTGCTAGTTGATTTTCAGTTGTCACATGGTGTAACTCAATGTCTCCCTTAGTCACATAATCTCTAATGAAGTGATGCCTAATGTCAATGTGATTTGTCCTTGAATGTTGGATAGGATTCTTAGAGATGCATATGGCACTAGTATTGTCACCAAAAATTGAGATGGTACTTACATGTAATCCTAAATCCAATACCTGTTGTTTCAACCAAAGGACTTGGGCCACACAACTTCCAAGAGCAATGTATTCAGCTTCAGCAGTGGAAAGAGCAACAGAGTTTTGCTTCCTACTAGACCAAGAGACCAAAGATTGTCCAATGAATTGACAAGTTCCAGAAGTGTTCTTTCTATCCACCTTGCATCCTGCAAAATCAGAGTCAGAAAAACCAATAATCTCAAAAGAAGTGCTATGTCTAGGGTACCAAATTCCTAATCCTTGTGTCCCCAAAAGGTATCTAAAAATTCTCTTAATAGCAGTCAAGTGGGACTCCTTAGGGTCAGCCTGAAACCTAGCACAAAGGCAAACACTAAACATGATGTCAGGTCGGCTCGCAGTCAAGTAAAGTAAAGATCCAATCATGCCTCTATACTTCTTCTGATCAACAGACTTACCACTTGGGTCCTTATCCAATGGAGCACTAGAAGTCATGGGAGTGTTAATTGGCTTGGCTTTGTCCATGTCATATTTCTTCAAAACGTCCTTTATGTATTTTGTTTGATTTAGAAAAGTTCCATCCTCCAATTGTTTTATGCTAAACCCCAAAAAGTAGGACAACTCTCCCATCAAACTCATCTCAAACTCTCTACTCATTGTTTTAGAAAAATCATCACACAAATTTTTATTAGAAGATCCAAAGAGTATATCATCCACATAAATCTGAACAATGAGTAAATCATCTCCAACTCTCCTAAGAAAAAGGGTGGTGTCTACACTTCCCTTGACAAACTCTCTCTCTAGTAAGAATGTGCTAAGCCTCTCATACCAAGCTCTTGGTGCCTGCTTTAAACCATACAATGCCTTTTTTAATTTAAACACATGATTTGGAAATTGGGAGCTCTCAAAACCTGGAGGTTGTTCTACAAACACATCTTCTTTTATCTCCCCATTTAAAAAGGCACTCTTGACATCCATTTGAAAAAGCTTAAATCCTTTATAACAGGCAAAGGCTAATAGCACCCTAATGGCTTCCAATCTAGCTACAGGGGCAAAAGTCTCCTCAAAGTCTATCCCTTCTATTTGATTGTACCCCTTAGCCACCAATCTTGCTTTATTCCTCACCACCACTCCTGAATCATTCACTTTGTTCTTAAAGACCCACTTTGTTCCAACTACACTTAATCCTTTAGGTCTTTCCACAAGTTCCCAAACATCATTCCTAACAAATTGATTCAATTCTTCTTGCATTGCTAAAATCCAAAACTCATCAGAAAGGGCTTGGTTAATGGTGGTAGGTTCAGTCATAGAAATAAAAACAGAGTGGTTCACCTCCTTCCTAAGTCCATGTCTAGTCTTGACTCCACTAGAAGGGTCTCCTAAGATCAATTCCTTGGGGTGACTTGTAGAGTATCTCCAATCTCTAGGCAAAGTGTGTGAAGTTTCCCCCCTTTCAACAAATTTCTCTACTCCTTGGGTGACACCTTCTAGTCCTTCATTACTTGGGTGCTCACACCCCTTCCTCAAATTCTCTACTCCACTAGTAATCTCTCCAATATCATCATCTTCTACTCCATGTTTCTTAGGCTCAGACTCATCAAAAACTACATGGGTTGTCTCTTCCACCATTAAAGTTCTCTTGTTAAACACCCTAAAAGACTTCCCAACACTAGAATATCCCAAGAATACTCCCTCATCAGATTTAGGATCAAATTTTCCCAAGTGAGATTTCCCATTGTTGTGAATGAAAACCTTACAACCAAAGACATGAAGGTGGGAAAGATTGGGTGTCCTACCCTTAAGGATCTCATAGGGTATCTTTTCTAATTTGGCTCTAACATTCACCCTATTCAACACATAACAAGCTGTGTTAACTGCTTCAGCCCAAAAGTATTTTGGAAGTGAATACTCAGCAAGCATGGCTCTAGCGGCTTCTACCAAGGTCCGGTTCTTCCTTTCAGCTACCCCATTATGCTGAGGGGTCCTAGGAGCTGAAAAATTGTGACTAATCCCCTTGTCCTCACAAAAATCTCCAAATCTTTCATTTTCAAATTCTCCCCCATGATCACTATGGATGGTCAAAATCTCACAACCTAGCTTCTTTTGAATCCAAGTAGAAAATGTTATAAACTCTTCAAAAGACTCATTTTTATGTGAAAGAAATCTAGTCCAAGTGAACCTCGAGTAGTCGTCAACAATCACAAAACCATAGACTTTCCCTCCCAAACTAGCCGTGCTAATGGGTCCAAACAAATCCATGTGAAGGACTTCTAAAGGTCTAGAGGTGCTAATGTCCTTGATGGGGTGAAATGTGGAGTGGACTTGCTTTCCTAGTTGACAGGCATCACAAAGGTGGTCTTTTGTAAACTTAAGTTTGGGGACACCTCTAACTAGGTCTTTTTGGGTCACTTTCCTAAGGGTTTTCATACTTGCATGACAAAGCCTCCTGTGCCACAACCAAGAGTCATCAATCACATTTTTTAAGCAAAAAGAAGCAGCACATTCAATGTTATTTAAATCAAGCATGTAGACGTTGTTGATCCTCTTTCCCTGCAAAATAGTGTTGTTACTTAAACTTACAATGCATGAATCCGCAAAGAATTATATGATGAAGCCTTTGTCACAGAATTGACTGATGCTGAGCAAGTTGTGCTTTAATCCATCTACAAGCAAAACATTTTCAATCATAAGGTTCTTGGAATTACCAATTATACCTGCTCCTACCACCTTCCTGGTGGTGTTGTCTCTAAGGGTAACCTTGCCTCCAGTCCTGGACTCGAGTACAACAAACTGGCTAGCGTCACCAGTCATATGTCGAGAGCATCCACTGTCCAGGTACCACAAACTCTCACGAGGTCTTTTGTGAGAGCCTTCCTGCAAAAAATTATGAAATGTTAGTTTTAGGAACCCAAGCAGGTTTAGGTTCCTTCTTATGAAGAGAAGAATGCAATGCATGTGTGGTATGCTGTGGATCATGCACCTTAGGTCTCCACACCCAATGTGTACTATGGTGAATTGTGCAAGTGTGTGAAATATGTCCTAGCATGCCACATGAAAAACATCTAACTCCAGGAAAGGGATTTCTTAAATGATTTGAGTTATAATGCCTCTTCCTAGGTTTTAGCAATTGATCAAAAGTAGAAGTCATCTTATTTTTCTTATATGCTTCTAAATCATTTTGAATTTTCAAATTTGTGCTTTTTAAAACTTCATTTTCAATCCTCAAATTTTTCTCTATCTCCTTAGACTTCTTAAAATCTGATTCGAGTGATGTGTGTGATATTTTTAATGCATCAAGTTCTTCAACTAACTCACCATGATTTTTATTTAATTCATCAAATTCATCAAGTAAAGTCATGTGATTTGAATCAATTGTTTGATGATCTTTAATCAAAATTTCATGCTCTTTTTGTAGATTTAAAAATTCTAGTTTCAAGCTAGCATGAGTTTTCTTTAGTTTTCTATATGATGCATGAATTTTTTCTGAAACTTCAAGAAGTTGATCGTAGGAAAGTTCACATACCTCTTCTTGATCACTTTGGTCTTTTTCCATGAAACACAAGTTTGTAGTTTCTTCCTCTGATTCAGCCTCAGAGGAGTCAGTACCAGATTCTGCCAAAAAGCTCCTTTGGTTTTTCTTCTTGTCCTTCCTAGACTTATCTTTCTTCTCTCTTCTTCCTTTGCTTGATTGATCTCTAAGTGTAGGGCAGTCAGTTCTCACATGTCCAGGCTTCCTGCATTCAAAACAAACAACATCAGAAGATTCTTTAATATGTTTATGATCCTTACCTTTTCTCCAACTTTGATGATGCTTTTATTTCTTCCTTAGAAAGCTTTTGAATTGCCTTGTGATGAAGGCAATTTCATCGCTCTCAGACCCGGAAGATTCAGAATCCGATTTGTGCGCCTTCAGTGTGATTGTTTTCTCCTTTTTCTTCTCACCTGCATCAAGATTTCTTTGATTCACACCTTGCTCGTAAGCAATGAGTGAGCCAAGTAAGTTATCAATGGAATAAGTATTCAAATCTTTTGATTCAGTGATTGCAGTTATTTTTGCATCATAAGACGAAGGTAAGCATCTCAAAATCTTGTTAACTTTTTCATAATTCGAAAGCTCTTTTCCTAGTGCATGCAACGAAGTAACAATCTGAGTAAACCTAGTGTACATGTCAGAAATCGATTCATGAGGTTTCATACGAAAAAGTTCATAGTCATGCAAGAGAAAGTTCAAACGGGATTGCTTAACTTCATTAGTACCTTCATAGGTGATGCATAATTTATCACAAATCTCTTTACCAGTTTTGCAAGTTGAAACACGCATGTAATCTTCAGATTTCAAAGCACAGAAAAAACAGTTCAAACATTTTGCATTTAACTGAGCCAAATCACGTTCATCGAAAGTCCATTCAGTAAAAGCAACTTCAGTTTTAATACCATTAATTTCACGAGAAGGTGGAGAATAACCTTCTTGAATAAGCATCCACATGCGATAATCAGTAGATTGTAAAAACGTTGACATGCGGGTTTTCCAAAAATCAAAAGGTAAGTTGTCAAATAGAGGTGGTCGTGTAATCGAATAACCTTCAGTAGTGTTTCTATTTCCTACGTTAGCCATGGATCAAATTCAAAAAGTTTTCAAACTTAATTTTTTTGAATCCCGCTCTGATACCACTTGAAAGTTCGTTCGGGATGTTAAGCCCTATGAACTTAGTCCCAAGCTAACCAAGAGGGGGGGGGGGTGAATTGGTATTTAAAAATTCTTAAGACAAAGAGATAAAATCGCAAACCAAATCACACCACAAAAATAAATGCGGAATTTAAAAGTGCGGAAGCAAAAATAAGAACACAAGATTTATAGTGGTTCGGTCAACTCGATCTACGTCCACTCCTTGGAGGCACCCTCCAAGTATTGCACTACAAAACGTGACTCTCCTTTAGCCCCCACAGCTAGGCGGAGAAGTCCTCACAAGAAACTCCTTTTTGCCACCCCAGCAAGGCAGAGAACCTACCTCCTTTTGCTTCCTCCTGAAGCTGGCAGAGAACCACAACCAAAAGCAAAACTCCTTACCTCTACCAACCCTTCCACGGACGAGAAACTCCAGACGAAAGACAAGCAGAGCGATCCTTGAGCAACCCTTGTGAATCCCCTCACAAGCTCCCCCTCACAAGATCCTCTCTCTCTCCCTCTCTCTCTTTCTCTCCTCAAGGTCTTCTCAGGTCAAGGCAGCAGCCAAAGGTCCTCTAAAACGTTGAAGAAGAGCTCTTTAAATAGAAGAGCTCAAGAGGAGCTCATTAATTGCAAGTAGCCGACTTTATCGTCTAGGCCGATATGGACATCAGCCTGGCCGATTAGTACAAATCAAGGAAGATCGGCCAGAGCACAGCCCTGGGAACAGTCCTGGACGATTGAAATTTGGCCTGATCGTCCTGGCCGATCTCACGATCATCCTGGACGATTAGTTCATATCAGAGGTAAGTCGTCCTGAGCACAGTCCTGGGAACAGTCCTGGCCGATTGAAATTTGGCTTGATCGTCCAGGCCGATCTCACGATCGTCCTGGCCGATATGATCATATCAATCATCCTTAATTACTCCCTTGATTTCCTGATCAATTAAGGCATAATTTGGTAATTTCGTCCAGGCCGATCCTGGAATCGTCCTGGCCGATAATTTAAAATTCAGTATGCCTAAACTGTCTAAGGCGGCTATCTCTTTCTATTTTGAGCTTATCGTCCTGGCCGATACACGTATCGTCCAGGACGATAGGTTAATGTCGGCTGCCTTAATTAAGAATCCTTAATTAGACTTTCTGTTTTAAGCTGATCGTCCCGGACGATATAAATATCGGCCGGGCCGATGTGGGCAAAAATAGAATTTCTAAGCCTCTCTAGTGTATGTGTGAAGGGTTACTTAGCATCAGTCTTTTTGATTATTACAAGTAGACTCAAAAGGTGAAAAA
The DNA here is from genome assembly GCA_022539455.1 of Dendrobium nobile. Classification (NCBI taxonomy): domain Eukaryota; kingdom Viridiplantae; phylum Streptophyta; class Magnoliopsida; order Asparagales; family Orchidaceae; genus Dendrobium; species Dendrobium nobile. The sequence continues at coordinate 2,946,943 of CM039730.1, forward strand.
TAAAATTACAGACTGACTCAACCCTAAACCTACGCGATCCTGGACTTGGCTTCCTCTTGATCATCCGATCTTCGATTCCTGAAAAGTTAGAAGCAACAAAGAGAGATAGTGTTTGTCAATCATCAAAACATAAGCCATGAAAATAGGTTTGCAACAGTGAATAGAGGGAAAACTCAAGTACCTTTTAATGAATGGAGTAATGAGGATAGGGAGTTAGCTCAATTGAATGTGAAGTGCTTAAACTATTTATTTTGTGCTTTAAAATCTGAGGACTATATGAGTGTTTCTACCTGTGCTATTGGTAAGGAGATTTGAGATAGATTGTGCATCACGTATGAAGGAACTAGTTAAGTTAAACAGTCTAGGCTTAACATTCTATTGCATGATTATGAACTCTTCTATATGAAACTTAGCGAAATAATATTTGACATATACACTAGGTTCACCCAAATCGTGACATCCTTGCATCCACATTAGGTAGAGAAATTTCAAATTTTGAAAAATTTAACAAGATTCCTAGATGCTTACCTAGTTTCAACAATGCTAAAATTACTACCATCACTGAATCTAAAGACCTAAACATTTATTTTATTGACAATTTGCTTGGGTCACTCATTGCATATGTGCAAGGAGTGAGTCAAAGGAAAGGTGATGTAGGTGAAAAGAAAAAGGAGCGGACGGTGGCAATGAAAGTAAACAATTTAGAAAGTGAAAGCTCTGCAGGGAAGGAAGAAGATGACATAGCCTTAATGACCCAGTAGTTCAAGAACTTTTTGAAAAGAAAACTAAGGAGTCATCAGAACAATTGGAAGAAAGGTAAAAGCTCAAGTTTTACTAAAGTTTCATCTGATATAATCTGTTTTGAGTGCAGGAAACCAGGTCCTTCAAGCTGATTTCCCCAACCTAAAGATCCAACCAGATAAGGAAAAAGGCGAGGGCAAATCCAAGTACAAGAAAGGGAAGATAAAGACATAAAAAGATTTTTGGGCTGACTCTGCCTCAGAATTGTCAGAAGAAGAAGCAGAGGAGGAGGTAACAAATTTGTGTCTAATGACTAATGATAATCTTGATCAATCATCACAGATATTTTTTAGCACGTTAAACACATTAACTTAACAAGGAAGAAGATCCAATCAAGGTTCTAGATGTGAATCAGTGGAAGCTTCTTTAGAATCCCTAGGAACAGAATATTTTAGGTTCAATACAAGTCCTCCCACATCTTCACAATCAACATCTTCTTACACCTCACACTGTTCTAATACCACTAGCAGTTCTACATTACTCAAAGAGCTAACTCGGAGATACTTATTAACCTTTGAGCTATGAGAAAGCTGACCAGCCTCCTTAACTAGAAAACAAAATTCCACAAGTACTAACAAATCTTATTATTATTATCCAGCCTCATTTATGTCTCCCTTTAATCAAATTAGCCACAACCTTTACCCTTCCATTATAATTTACATGAACCCAAGGACTATAATCAGCTCCATTCTCCATCCCTTCCGATAATGAAACACCCAAAGTTGTAAATTTAACTTTAGAATTTGATACTTCATGGCTAACAATAGATTTCACCTCCAAAACACATTCATTAATAAGACGCCCAATTTTATTACATTTGAAACAAAAAGTAGAAATCTTTGTATATTGGATTTTTTGAAACAATCTACTTAAGGAGCTTTCCACCTAAACACTAAGCGAAAGTTGCTTATCTTGGAAAATGCAAACACAAACTATAGCATACTCCATTTCACCCATTGAAATATATTGCGATTAATGAAAAGAGGAGTCCATATTAAAGAATAAATCTTTGAAGCATTTATTTCTTCTCAGCATTGTAATGGAAGTTGAGGCATCCTGATGCAAATTGGGGATGATAAGCCTTTTAATGAAGTGAAAAGCTTGTGCTCCATTTATCATACCCTACAAATATGACCATTAACATATCAAGTCCCGCCTGATAACATTATTTTCAGCATTGCTCATATTTTGATCTAGATACTCGTTAGCAGAAATTAATATGATATACGTAGAATCCCTTTTCATTACTTTCTAAGTCCTAGGAGGGATAAAATTAAAGTCATATAGAGTTAGTAGTTTAAGGGAAATATGTTCACTATTTGTAAAAATAATAAATTTATCATATCCTAATTCATCTCTTTAAGTTGCAGGAGCTTGATCAACTTGCTCTTCCTTAGGCTCTTTGGTTGAAATGTTCTTCTTCTTCTCCTCATGAACTAGCAGATCAACCTGGATGGGATTTTATACTCTCGTGAGCTCCTAGAAGTAAGATTCTTATGTTAACTTTCATATGAAGATTTACTGCTTATTTTTGAAAAAATTCATGACTCGTATAGGAAATTGAAAAAGATGCATGCTAGTCTTAATATTGATTTTAGTACTTTATAAACTTAGCATGCTAACTTAGTTAAAGAACATTCTGATTTAGATACAGATCACATGTCCCTGCTTGATGAGTATGATGCGTTAAATAAGAAGCATATTGAATTAATAGAAGCGCAAGAATCCTTAAAAACCATGCATGTTGAACTAGAAGAGGCTTTTGATAGACTTGACAAACTTACATTGGAGGTAGATCACAGTGAACACTTGTTAAAATGGGAAGTTCATGGATTAACATATCAAAATAACACATTTAAAGAAAAAAAATCAAAGAACTAGAAAAGAAAATGAATCACTCATATTAGCCCAATCTAGAAAATCCCCAACACTACGTGTATCACAAAACTTTAGGAAGAGGCAACACCACTCACATAGGTTAGTAAACCTATTTTCCTGGTGTCAGGTGCTTCTGTTGTGGCATGCTAGGTCACATAGCTCGCACATGCACGATTCACCATAGGACATACCTAGTATGGAGACCTAAATTGCATCCATCACAGCATAACATGCATACATCTCATTCATACAAGCATAAGGAAGAACCGAAACTCACTAAAATTCCCAAATCTAACCCTTGAATGAAATTATAGGGATTCTCTCATAAAAGACCTAGTGAGAGCATGTGGTACTTGGACAGTGGATGCTCGTGACACTTATTAGAGACATGAAGAAGTTCATTTTACTAGAGACCAGGACTTGAGGCAAAGTAACATTGGGAGACAACACTACCAGGAAAGTGGTAGGCTCATGTCTTATTGGAAATGCTAAGTATTTTTGAATTAAAAATGTTTTTTTAGTTGATGATTTGAAGCATAACTTACTCAGCATTAGTCAATTATATGATAAAGGTTTTGACTTTAAATTTCTCTCTAACAAATACCTGATTAGTTTAAATGACAAACTTAAAATAAATGAACAATGTTTACATGTTAAACCTTGATTGCATTGATAGTTCAAATTCTTTTTCTTAAAAATAATAGTAGATGACTCATGGCTATGGCATAGAATACTATGCCATGCTAGTTTGAGAACACTTAGAAACATTACTCAGAAAAACTTAGTTAGAGGTGTACTGTTGACCTCATTTTTGTATGAGGTCACTAAGACCCTTCCAGAAGCCAGATTTAATCCTAGACCCTAGGATCCACTCTAGACCTTAGGATCTTTCCTAGAACTAGACCTTAGAGCCTATTCTAGAGCCTAGGATTCCCTTAAATCCTAGATCTTAGAATTTTTTCTAGATCCTAAGATCACTCCAACTTCAAATCAACCTCCACCTTTGATCAACCTCAATTTTAAATCAATTCCTATATTTAATCTACTCCAATTTCAATTTAATCCCTACCTGTGATCAATTTGAATCTCAAACTCCATCCAATTCAAATCCAAATTAATTCAAACTTCAAATCAAATCCAAACCCAGAATTCAGACTCAAATTCAAACTCTAGAGGCCTTGTCCTAAAGACCCTTTTCAGAGATTTTTCAAACATTTTAAAACCCAATCAAATGGCCTCTAATTCAGGGTCTATCACTTGCAAAGTGATAAGACATGTCTCTAGAGGCTGCCCTCCAATTTTGAGCCCATTCTGAGGTCTCTAACCCCAGAATCTGAATTAAAATTCAAAGGCTGTAAAACCTTCAAATATTTACAACCTATGCCACTGAGCATAACCCTTTTGAGATTTTGACCTTGGAACCCTTATCCAAGCCTCCAATCACTTCCAGACCTTTGAATTTAACCCATTGAGCAGTAAACTGCATTTTTCAGACCCATTTTTGACCATAGTTGACCAATAGGTCAAAATTGACCAAAATACCCCTATGGGGCTCAAATGGGGATTTCAAACCAAATGATCTCCAAATGGGATGCAACCACCTTTGACAAATTTCAAATATCATTTCAAACCTGTTGAGCCCAAACCCAGACCCTGGGTCAACCTGGTTGACCAAGTCAACCCAGGTTGACCAAACAGGCCCTTAGGGACTCAAATAGGGATTTTGATCAATTTGACATCCCCAAACCCAGGAACTACCCTCAATGGTCTCCAAATGCCTTTTCAAACTTGTTGAGCCCAAACCCAGACCCTAGGTCAACCTGGTTGACCAAGTCAACCTAGGTTGACCAAACAAGCCCTTAAGGGTTCAAATGGTGATTTTGACCAAATCGACCCCTCCAAACCCTGGGACCACATCCAATAGACTCAGGATGACGTTCTGAATTTGTTGAATCCATTTCTAGCCCCTGAACCCAACTGGTTGACCAAGTCAACCAGTTTTGGCCTAGAAGCCCATTAAAGGCCCATTAAGCCTCCTTAATCCATTTGACATGCATGGCTCTTGGAACCACCCTCCAATCCACCTAATCAACTCATTTGAATTACCTAAATAAAAATTTCATAACCCTTGATGGAGTTGACTGGTCAACCAGTCAACTCAAGGCTTAAGGGACCATTTGTATGGTCAAAACCTTTCAACCCATTGAACCTAGCTCAAGCCATACCCATCCAGCCACTTGGAAAGACTCCATGACCTGCTTGGATGCCACATCAGCCCCATTGACCAGTTGACTGGTCAACCTGGTCAAACCCAAGCTTAAACCTCTTCTAGAAGGCTTTATCACATGCTAAGCCCCTTTCCCTTGATTTAAGCTGCTTTAGGCCGACCCCTTAATGTCCTAAAGCTCACTTGGAGCTCTCCTAACCAGGCTCAGGGTCTGGTTTAGCCTTAAATGGCAATGTCTCCTCCACTCATCCAAAAGCCGCCCAATAGGATTGAGGCGTGCCCAGCCTTTGGGTCAGCCTTCTAGCTGTCCCAGGGACACTTGGCAACATCTGAGGACCTGGTGAGTCAATCCCAGCCATCCGTTTGGCCTGGGGGCGTTTGAATAGGAGGAAAAGGCCTTAATGCCATACACTCTAACCCTAATCATCTCTCACTACTCAAGCCCTCTCAAGCCCTGTCCCCTGTTCGTTTTGAATCTCCAGAGCTTCCTCTACCTCCCCACTACAAAATCCAAGTGGTTGCACGTCACCGGCGGCGAGTTCTCCGGCGAACCCACCACCTAGACCGTCCCAAGCCTATAGCAGTCGATCCAGACGTGTTCGAGCTCGGATTTCTGCTGGGGATCTTCACTTGGACAATCTACAAGCTCATCCATCCAGAAATTTCGAAGATCTAACGGTATAACTCCCTAAAACCCTAGATCTAGTTCACATTAGTTAGATCTAAATAGCTTTATGCTTTTAGGGTATTAGCTAAAACAAACTATTCCCCATTATTTCTGTTCATGCCTACTCTTTGCGTTTAAAATTTCAAGTGAAATGATCGATCCGATCGAAAGAACGAGGCGAAATACGTTCTCTAGGGCGTCACTCACGGTCTCCGGTGAGTGTACGTTTTCTGGACCGTTGATCGCTCGATCAACGGTCCAGATCGAGCCCTTCCGCGGTCTGATCCGACCGCGCATTCGATCTGTCGTTCGGTCAGCCGTCCGGCGAGATCAGGGCCGTCCATTCGGAACAGCGGGATCGAATCTCCGCCGTTCGATCTTCTCCTGGTGAGATCAAACCGCGGGATCTGATCTCAGCCGTTAGATCGAACCCGCGGGTTAATCCAACGGCTGGCAAGAGCCGCTGACGTGGTTAAGTGAAAACCGCGTGAAGCGGCCCGCGGCCGACGCGTGTCCCCGCCGTCACGCGGTTTCGATCCAGCCAATCCGAGCGCGCCGCGTGTCTGACCGCCGCCGTTTAATTAAGGAAAAATGTGTTTTAATTGATTTTAATTACAGAAACTTTGGAAAATTATAGTAAATTAAATACTGAACCAAAAAATGAGTGTAATAGCTCATTTTGTTCAGTTTTTCATCCTCTATTTTCTAAAATTATTTTTAAATAAAAGTATTGTATAGTTTAAAATTAATTTCTATAATATGTTTTCTTATTTTTATTTTATATTTAAATAAGTAAAACCCTGTTAAGTCCAAAATTTGGCTTGAGTTATTTCAGACTTGTTTTTGATCTCCAGTAATTTTCTCAGATTTATTTAACCTATATTTTAATAGTTATTAAGATTTAAAGTGTAAAGGTATTTAAAAATTAAAGTAATGATGAATTTAAATTAGCTTGTATTGCATTCAAACATTCATTTGAAATTTTAAATGGAGCTTTATTGTGTTTACATGAATTCAATGGGGAATGGTGGTTAATCAGTGGATAATTAATTTTATAATTATTCATTGATTAATTCTTTAATTAATTAAGATTTAACTTGATTTGCATGCTTAAGGTGCACACACCACTTAGTCTAAGGCTCTCCTAGATTTAGGTATTGAATGTGTTTATGTGGTTCATGCATGCCTTGTGTATTGAGTATGAGGGTTAGTTCAAACATTGATTCAAGCCCATCAAGATTAGTGACATAATTAAGGACAATAATTAAGGACTCATGTATAGAAAACTTAGAAAAATTTCCATAATTAGGATTCACTTTCCCTTGAGTTGAAACTTTGAACATTTGAACTTAGTGACACCCTCAACCCCTAGGGAAATTTTCACTGATTTTTGAGATCATTAGGTCCCCTAATTAATTTTCTAAGTCTTAAACCCTTAATTAAGCCTTTAAAACTTCTAAAAATTATAATAAATCCAATTTAAATCCAAAAATTACATATAAACCCTCAAATTGACCAGAATTCAGTCCTTAATCTATGATAATTGGAAGCCCCTTGATTTGACAGCAATTTAAACCCTAATTTAATTTTAAGTAAAAAATCAATGTTTAATTGAGATAATTAATTAATAATAATTAAAAAATCAAAAAAATCTCCCAAACACTTGGGGATCTCTCCTTAGATTATTCCTGACCTTTGGAGGTGTTTTCAAGAGATTGGGAATTTGTTTAAAGAAAAATCACAAAAGAGACCCTCTAATTAAGAAATCCCTAAAATTCATTAAAATGCCCAAACTTCAATAATCCATAACTAATTCTAGAAAAATCCAAATTACCCAAACTCACTTGCATTCAACTCATATTGATGTCCAGAAATTTGCAATATTTTAAAAAGTCAACAAATCGGTCAACTTTAAGTCAAAACTAGTTCAAAACTTCAAACCTTTGTAATAAAATGTAGAAATATCCGATTTTAACGTACTTACCTTCTAACTGATCGTAGTAAGGTCTAGTATTTTAATAAAATACAAACATTCCAGAAGTTGGTCGTAATCAAAATTTCAACTTTTAACCCCTTAATTAAATCATTAAAATATTCTAAAAATTCATAAGGCTCAAACCATTCTAAAATTCAGAAAATATTGGTTTAATGTCCAAAACACTTAACAAATCCTTTAAAACACAACAACCACCCTAAAGTTGAAGTTTATTGGCTGGACTACTCCGGGCTGCGGGGCTAAGTGTCCTAAGGAGGCTGGTTCCTCGAGCCTGGTGGCACAACGCCACGAATGGATTCTAAAGGGTGTCAAACCTTAAAATGGATTAATTTTTTAATTATTTAACATTTTAAAAAGTCTCTAATTCAATTACATTAATTTGGTTTATCGGCTGGACTACTCCGGGCTGCGGGGCTAAGTGTCCTAAGGAGGCTGGTTCCTCGAGCCTGGTGGCACAACGCCACGAATCAATTAATGGCAAACTTAAATTAATCAACTTTAAAAATCAGTAATTAACTCATTTTTGTATTAATCCACTTTTTTTAATTCCAACCAATTTAAATAACTTAATCAACCCCGATTGCTACTGGGTAACCCAGGCCTACGAGGCTATTAGCTTAGCCCCAAGGAAGGTGAAATAAACTTCACGGCCTCGGTGTGAAACAAAGGTAGTAATCAATTAACTTTTAAAATATATTTAATTAAAATTCCTAATTTATTAATACTTGAATTTTAATCTAAATTCCCTCCTAAGCCTTAACAAACTCAAACTTTTAGACGACTTTAACTAATCACCTACTTTAGAATCTATCCCAGTCACACGACCTTTCTCACACACTTTAGATGATGTGCTAGGACAACCAACTCTAGATCTAGGTTAGGCCGGTGTTTACTTTCCTGCTCTGTGCCGGATTTTTTTCGTAGTTTTCACTGCATGTTGTGGATGAAATTGCTTTGCTGTGTCTGTGTTGGTGGAATTTTGAAAAACAGGTTTTGAAAAATACTAGTTTTCTTTGGGGATTTTAATATTAAGGTTGAGTTCTAATTCTAAAGTCGAATCAACTCGTTAGAAAGAATATATCACCCCGGGGGACGAAGATAAACTTTCATAACGGTGTTCAGGCTTAGACTTATGTAAACACATCTTGAATATTATGATCGGGTTCTAAAGAGAACTTCATATGGCCCCGAGGGAACAAAGTAGAGTTCAACTAAGTACCCAATTACAATATCCAAGAAGTATGATCGTCGCATTCACATCCAAAGCCTTATCGAAGAAGGATGTATCTCCCCAAAGGGAAATGACACCATTTTACGATAATTCTCCTAATGCAACGACGACGATCATTCATTAACTTTTCCCAAAGAAATCTAGTGAAGTTTTAAAATCAATTTTAAAATCAGGTGTGTGGGGTTCCAAATCTCCTACGAGCGCAAGCCCTCGTAGTTAATTACATCGTAGGGAGATAAAATCTCCTATGAAAACTCTCGATTAAAATAATGGCAGAATTTTGTTTAGAGTTTCTAGGAGTGATATCAAAGTATGAATAGAATTATTGGAAAATCAAAAGGGAATGGATCAAAATTGAGCAGTTATTAACGGAGTTAAAGGAGGAGAGGTAGGGGACACTTTGAGATTCCAGAACCATCCGGAAGTGTCCCAACTTAATCTAAGTGTTGGGCTTTATGTTTTAGGATTGAAATGAAGCTTTAATTAGAGTTGAGTATTTTATTAGAAATTTGGGACTATATTCCCGAAATTTGGGGTCTTATAATCAAAGATCTGCCCCGAATCCTAAATCTATTTTGGACACTGGACCACAGTCGTCCGATCCTAACTAATGCAGTGCAAGGTCTGGACTTACCCCGGCCTGGATTGGGGAGCCAGCTAACCACCTAATCGATTTAAAATACATGAATCCGGTCTTTTTATGAAAGAATGGTAGGGACGTTGTAATTAAAGTTTTGGAGAGTTGGGGCCGACATCTAGAGACTCTTCTAATTGGCCCCTTTGACTTATGTCGGGTGCTAAAATGCTAAGGACTATGAAATTAAAATTTTGACTCTTTAATTTGTATCTAATGCAATGCATGCTGGTTAACAACCTCAAATCAAATATGCTTGAAATTTTTAAAAAATAGGCTTATAAAATAATTTTTTAGAAGACTGGACTTCCCCAGGTCCGGCACCTCGTCCTCATAGGTCAGACTATCCGGACTCTACCCGCAAGCGGGGAAGGGTCTAAAGCAAGGAAAGAGTAATGCAGAAATATGCATGCGACCCCGGGGTCGATCCCCGGCTAATTCCCTAGATTCGTTATCTTTCTTTGTTGTTTAGACTCACTAAAATTTTAGACTTTTAAAATTATGAGTAGAAAAGTTTTACACCCTCACGAGCCTCACGTATCCAGGCGAAAACAAAGAGCGGCATGCAATCGCCAAAAAAAAACTAGTAAAAACAAGTAATCCTAGAGGCAATCAAATCATCACATCAAATATAAATTAATTAATAAATGTCCATAGGCAAAGTTGCCTTGCTTATTACAAACCAGAATATTGCAGAAAGTAAAGTGGCCGGGCACCACTGACAACAACCCGGATTCTAAACCTAGTAATGACGCAAGTTATTTTGAGTGGGATACTCTCAATCTTCAAATCTTCAAATCTTCAATTTCATTCTTCTTTGGACTCCTTTTCTTCAAGCTTCTTGGAATCTTCGTAGTAGATTACCCAAATGGATAAGGGGGCACTTCCCTTTAAGGGGGAAGGCCACTCTTTCCTCTTTGGGTAAGGAAGAGGTATGATCCAAATTTGGATTTCCAAATGGAAAAGGAGTGTTCCCTAAAGGGGTATCCTTTCCTCTTTGGAATCCAAGCTTTGGATCTATGTATCCCAATTCAAAATAAACTTTCACAACACTTGACACTTGCACAAATTACATTTATATCAAAATAAAAGATCTAGACTCACCTGCAGGGTTATCCTAAGCAATTAATATATATAAAGCAGTTATTCCCAAGCAGTTGTATATGAGCAAAAAAAAAGGTAAACACACTGGCCACGCTCTTTTTATGATTTGGGGGCTTTAGCAGCTGAAGCACCTGTGCAAAGAGTTTATAATATTTATGCATTTTTTGATTTGCCCCCTTTTTTTATTGCCCTGCATGAGCGTGGCCACCTGCAGAAAACTGTGTCAACATCCAGATCGTACCTAACCTAAGGGTAATCTAGTCGCCAAACACATCAATCCATCCACAGAGTACAGAAAAAAGTAAGCAGACATAGCAAAGTAATTTCATCCACAACATGCAGTGAAAACTACGAAAAATCCGGCACACAGCAGTAAAGTAAACACCGGCCTAACCTAGATCTAGAGTTGGTTGTCCTAGCACATCATCTAAAGTGTGTGAGAAAGGTCGTGTGGCTGGGGTAGGCCCTAAAGTGGGTTCTTAATTGAAGTTGTCTAAAGATCTGGATTTGTTAAGGCTTAAAAGGGAATTTAAATTAAAATTTAAGTATTAATGAATTAAGAATTTTAATTAAACATGTTTTAAAAGTTAATTGATTACTACCTTTGTTTCACACCGAGGCCATGAAGTTTATTTCACCTTCCTTGGGGCTAAGCTAATAGCCTCGTAGGCCTGGGTTACCCAGTAGCAATCGGGGTTGATTAAGTTATTTAAATTGGTTGGAATTAAAAGAGTGGATTAATATTAAAATGAATTAATTACTGATTTTTAAAGCTGATTAATTTAAGTTTGCCATTAATTGATTCGTGGCGTTGTGCCACCAGGCTCGAGGAACCAGCCTCCTTAGGACACTTAGCCCCGCAGCCCGGAGTAGTCCAGCCGATAAACCAAATTAATGTAATTGAATTAGAGACTTTTAAAATGTTAAATAATTAAAAGGTTAATCCATTTTAAGGTTTGACACCCTTTAGAATCCATTCGTGGCGTTGTGCCACCAGGCTCGAGGAACCAGCCTCCTTAGGACACTTAGCCCCGCAGCCCGGAGTAGTCCAGCCAATAAACTTCAACTTTAGGGTGGTTGTTGTGTTTTAAAGGATTTGTTAAGTGTTTTAAACATTAAGTTAACATTTTCTGGTGTTTTGGAATAATTTTGAATTTTATGAATTTTTGAATATTTTAATCATTTAAATAAGGGGTTGAAAATGACTATTCTGATTAAGTTCAAATTCTGGAATGTTTGTATTTTATTAAAATACTAGACCTTACTACGATCAGTTAGAAGGTAGGTACATTGAAATTGGATTTTTCTACATTTTATTACAAAGGTTTGAAGTTTTGAACTAGTTTTGACTTAAAGTTGACCGATTTGTTGACTTTTTGAAATATTACAGATTCCTGGAATTTAATATTTTTAATAAATACTAGACATCAATATGAGTTGAATGCAAGTGAGTTTGGGTAATTTGGATTTTTCTAGAATTAGTTATGGATTATTGAAGTTTGGGCATTCTAATGGGTTTTGGGAATTTCTTAATTAGAAGGCCTCTTTTGTGATTTTGCTTCAAACAAGTTCCCAACTTCTTGAAAACACCTCCAAAGGTCAGAAATAACCTAAGGAGGGATCCCCAAGTGTTTGGGAGATTTTTGGATTTTTATATTATTATTAATAAATTATCTTAATTAAATATTGGTTTTCACTTAAAATTAAATTAGGGTTTAAATTGCTGTCAAATCAAAGGGCTTTTAATTTTCATTGGTTAAGGGTTCAAATCTGGTCAGTTAGAGGGGTTATACATATTTTTTGGAGTTAAAATGGATTTATTACATTTTTTAGAAGTTTGAAGGCTTAATTAAGGGTTTAAGACTTAGAAAATTAATTAGGGGACCTAATGATCTCAAAAATCAGTGAAAATTTCCCTAGGGGTTGAGGGTGTCACTAAGTTCAAATGTTCAAAGTTTCAACTAAAGAGGAGGTGAATCCTAATTATTGAAATTTTTCTAAGTTTTCTATACATGAGTCCTTAATTATTGTCCTTAAATATGTCACTAGTTTTGATGGACTTGAATCAATGTTTGAACTAACCCTCATACTCAATACATAAGGCATGCATGAATCACATAAACACATTCAACACCTAAATCTAGGAGAGCCTTAGACTAAGTGGTGTGTGCACCTAAACATGTAAGGATTAATTAGCATAATTAGTTAAACTTATGATTAGTGAATAGTCAAGAAATGATTATCCACCAATCATCCCCATTATTTCCATTCATATACTTAACCCATGTTTAAAATTGCAAAGGAGATCTCTCAAACCATAAAAGATTTAAATATAACTAATTTTAAAGTAAATTTTAAAATAATATAAATACACATAGATATATATATATATAAATGTATTCATTTTTGCACATTTGATAACTATCAAAACATAGCTCAAATAAATACATGAAATTTTCTGGAAATCAGTCACATTCTTAAAAATATTCAAGCCAAATTTCAAATAAAATTATCCAATTTATATGTAATTAAAAATGAAATAAGTTTTTCTGTATTTCTTAAATTACCAGTAAAATAATAGTCAAAATAAACTGATTTTATTTTTAAAATAAACTAGACAAAATTCTGAACAGTTTGATATATTATACCTAATTTTTGGCTTTGTATTTAATTTACTATGATTTTTTAAAGTTTCAGTAATTAAAACTAATTAAAACTCATTTTCCTTAATCAAATGGCGGCGGTCAGACACGCGGCACGCTCGGATTGACGGGATCGAAACCGCGCGGCGGCGGGGACACGCGTCGGCCGCTGGCCGTTTCACGCGGTTTTCACTTAACCACGTCAGCGGCGCGTAACAGCCGTTGGATTAACCGCGGGTTCGATCCAACGGCTGAGATCAGATCCCGCGGTCTGATCTCACCAGGAGAGGATCAGACGGCGGAGATTCGATCCCGCTATTCCGAATAGACGACCTAGATCTCGCCGGACGACTGATCGAACGAGAGATCGAATGCGCGGTCGGATCAAACCGCGGAAAGGCTCGATCTGGACCGTTGATCGAACGATCAACGGTCCAGAAAACGTACACTCGCCGGAGACCGTGAGTGACGCCCTAGAAAACATATTTCGCTTCGTTCTCTCGATCGGATCAATCATTTCACTTAAAATTTTAAACATAGATTAAGGACATGAACAGAAATCATGGGGAATAGTTTGTTTTAGCTAAAACCCTAAAAGCGTAAAGCTATTTAGACCTAACTAATGTGACCTAGATCTAGGGTTTTAGGGAGTTATACCGTTAGATCTTCGAAATTTCTGGATGGTTGAGCTTGTAGATTGTCCAAGTGAAGATTCCCAGCGAAAATCCAAGCTCGAACGCGTCTGGATCGGCTGCTATGGGCTTGAGACGGTCTAGGTGGTGGTTTCGCCGGAGAACTCACCGCCGGTGACGTGCAACCACCTGGGTTTTGTAGTGGGAAGGTAGAGGAGTCCCTGGAGATTCAAAACGAACTAAGAGTTCGATCTGGGAGGCTAGGGTTAGTGAGAGAGGCTGCTTTGATCAATCCCCTCAAAAGTCACCTTTTCCCCTATTCAAACGAGCTGGGCTAGATTGGATGGCTAGGATCAATGCAGGGGCTCTCCAGATGATGCCACCTGTCCCTGGGAAAGCTGGAAGGCTGCGGAAAGGGCTGGACAAGCCAAGCTCCTATTGGGTGGACTTGGGATGAGTGGAGGAGACATTGCCATTTAAGGCTAAACCAGACCCTGAGCCTGGTTAGGAGAGCTCCAAGTGAGCTTTTGGACATTAAGGGGTCGGCCTTGGGGAGTTAAATCAGGGAAAAAGGTCTAAAAGGTTGATTAAGACCTTTTAAAAGGGTTTAAGCCCTTGGTTTGACTAAATTGACCAGTCAACTGGTCAATGGAGCTGATGTGGCATCCAAGCAGGTCATGGAGTCCTTCTAAGTGGCTGGATGGGTGTGGCTTGAGCTAAGTAAGGCTTGATAGGTTGGTTTGACCTATAGGCATGGTTCTCTAAGCCTTAGGTTGACTGGTTTGACCAGTCAACACAGTCAATGGTTAGTGAGGTGGCACTTAGGTAGTCCTCATGCACTAGTCAATTAAGCTAAAGGGGGATTAAGGCTTGGAATGGAGCTTAAGGGTTTAAGCCATTCCAAATGGGTTTCATTGAGTTGACTAAGTCAAACTCAATGTGGTTTGACTCCAAATAGGTTTAGGAATATTCAAGGTATTGAATGGAATGATTTCAAGGGTTTGAAGATGTTGATATAGTTAAATTAATCAAAATGGTTCATTTGAGCTCTTAAGGGTTCATTGGGTCAAACCATGTTGACTAGGTCAACCAAGTTGACCCAATGGGTGAGTTTGGGCTGGATAAATTCAGGATGATGTTTGGAAGCCATTGGAGGTGGTCTCCAAGTCTAGAGAGGTCAATTGGGTCAAAACCCCTATTTGAACCCTTAAGGGTCTTCTTGGGTCAACCCTGTTGACTTGGTCAACCAGATTGACCTAGGAGCTGGGATTGGATTCAACAGGTTTAAAATGATATTTGAAACTTGCTGCAAGTGATTGCATTCAATTTGGAGTTCATTTGGTTTAAAAAGCATGTTTGAGCCCCACAGGGGTATTTTGGTCACTTTGGGCTCATGACCACTAGGGGCTAAAATGAGTCCAGAAAGTTTCAGTTTACTGCTCAACATATCAAGATTAATGGTCTGGAATTGATTAGAAGCTTTGGTGAAAGTTCTAAGGTCAAAATCTTCAAGGCCAAAGGTCCAGTGGCATAGGCTGTAAATATTTGAAGGTTTTACAGCCTATGGATTTTGATTTAGATTCTGGGGCTAGAGACCTTAGAATGGGCTCAAATTTGAGGGGTAACCTCTAGAGACATGTCTTATCACTTTGCAAGTGGTAGACTTTGAATCAGAGGTCATTTGACTAGGTTTCAAAGTATTTGAAAATTCAATGAAAAAGGCCTTTAGGACAGGGCCTTAAGATTTGGGATTTGGGTTTGGATTTCTGGATTTGGAATGGATTTTAAGTTTGAATGATTAATATTGAAGTATCCAAATCATTAACAATCATGTGGTGATTGTTAATGAATGGAAAGGGTCAAAGCTAGATCAAGGGTAGGCTCAAAGTCAAAGTTGAAGTTTGAATTGTCAAGTTGATTGGGCCAAAGTTTGGATGTGTTTGAAGCTTGAATTAATTTGGATTTGAATTGAATGAAGTTTGAGATTTGAATTGATTAAGGGTAGGGATTAATTTGAAGTTGGAGTTGATCAAAGGTATGGATTGATTTGAGGCTGGATTGGTCCTAAGATCTAGAGGGGTTCTAGGATCTAGGATCTAGGATCTAGAGGGGTTCTAGAATTTGAGATATAAGAGAATCCTAAGCTCTGGAGTAGGCCCTAAGGTCTAGCTCTAGGAAAGGATCTTAAGGTCTAGAGTGGATCCTAAGGTCTGGCTCTAGGAAAGGATCTTAAGGTCTAGAGTGGATCCTAAGGTCTGGCTCTAGGAAAGGATCTTAAGGTCTAGAGTGGATCCTAGGATCTAGAATTAATCTAGAGTTTGGAAGGGCCTTAGTGACCTCATACAAAAATGAGGTCAACAAATGGACCCCCAATGTGTGTGGTTGAAGGAACTTCTGCTGCACACATTGGCGTTGACCGAATAGAAGTGGAATCTTAAGAGTGTAAGGGAGGGCACCTCCCAACCTTAGGCCTATAGGATGCTATTAAAAGGCTTACACCTACTAGACAGGAGAACTGGAGAAACCAAGGTAGGGAATACCTAGCCTTGGGTCTAAGGAAGGGCATCACCCAACCTTAGGCCTATAGGATGCTGATAGAAGACTTACTCCTAGTAGACGGATCAACTGGAAACCAAGGTAGGGAATACCTAACCTTGGGTCTAAGGAAGGGCATCACCCAACCTTAGGCCTATAGGATGCTGATAGAAGACTTACTCCTAATAGGCAAAATTAACTGGAAACCAAAGTAGGGAATACCTAGCTTTGGGTCTAAGGAAGGGCATCACCCAACCTTAGGTCTACAGGATGCTGATAGAAGACTTACTCCTAGTAGACAGATCAACTGGAAACCAAGGTAGGGAATACCTAGCCTTGGGTCTAAGGAAGGGCATCACCCAACCTTAGGCCTATAGGATGCTGATAGAAGACTTACTCCTAATAGGCAAAATTAACTGGAAACCAAAGTAGGGAATACCTAGCTTTGGGTCTAAGGAAGGGCATCACCCAACCTTAGGTCTACAGGATGCTGATAGAAGACTTACTCCTAGTAGACGGATCAACTGGAAACCAAGGTAGGGAATACCTAACCTTGGGTCTAAGGAAGGGCATCACCCAACCTTAGGCCTATAGGATGCTGATAGAAGACTTACTCCTAATAGGCAAAATTAACTGGAAACCAAAGTAGGGAATACCTAGCTTTGGGTCTAAGGAAGGGCATCACCCAACCTTAGGCCTATAGGATGCTGATAGAAGACTTACTCCTAATAGGCAAAATTAACTGGAAACCAAAGTAGGGAATACCTAGCTTTGGGTCTAAGGAAGGGCATCACCCAACCTTAGGCCTATAGGATGCTGATAGAAGACTTACTCCTAATAGGCAAAATTAACTGGGAACCAAAGTAGGGAATACCTAGCTTTGGGTCTAAGGAAGGGCATCACCCAACCTTAGGTCTACAGGATGCTGATAGAAGACTTACTCCTAGTAGACGGATCAACTGGAAACCAAGGTAGGGAATACCTAACCTTGGGTCTAAGGAAGGGCATCACCCAACCTTAGGCCTATAGGATGCTGATAGAAGACTTACTCCTAATAGGCAAAATTAACTGGAAACCAAAGTAGGGAATACCTAGCTTTGGGTCTAAGGAAGGGCATCACCCAACCTTAGGCCTATAGGATGCTGATAGAAGACTTACTCCTAGTAGACGGATCAACTGGAAACCAAGGTAGGGAATACCTAACCTTGGGTCTAAGGAAGGGCATCACCCAACCTTAGGCCTATAGGATGCTGATAGAAGACTTACTCCTAATAGGCAAAATTAACTGGAAACCAAAGTAGGGAATACCTAGCTTTGGGTCTAAGGAAGGGCATCACCCAACCTTAGGCCTATAGGATGCTGATAGAAGACTTACTCCTAATAGGCAAAATTAACTGGAAACCAAAGTAGGGAATACCTAGCTTTGGGTCTAAGGAAGGGCATCACCCAACCTTAGGCCTATAGGATGCTGATAGAAGACTTACTCCTAATAGGCAAAATTAACTGGGAACCAAAGTAGGGAATACCTAGCTTTGGGTCTAAGGAAGGGCATCACCCAACCTTAGGTCTACAGGATGCTGATAGAAGACTTACTCCTAGTAGACGGATCAACTGGAAACCAAGGTAGGGAATACCTAACCTTGGGTCTAAGGAAGGGCATCACCCAACCTTAGGCCTATAGGATGCTGATAGAAGACTTACTCCTAATAGGCAAAATTAACTGGAAACCAAAGTAGGGAATACCTAGCTTTGGGTCTAAGGAAGGGCATCACCCAACCTTAGGCCTACAGGATGCTGATAGAAGACTTACTCCTAGTAGACGGATCAACTGGAAACCAAGGTAGGGAATACCTAACCTTGGGTCTAAGGAAGGGCATCACCCAACCTTAGGCCTATAGGATGCTGATAGAAGACTTACTCCTAATAGGCAAAATTAACTGGAAACCAAAGTAGGGAATACCTAGCTTTGGGTCTAAGGAAGGGCATCACCCAACCTTAGGTCTACAGGATGCTGATAGAAGACTTACTCCTAGTAGACAGATCAACTGGAAACCAAGGTAGGGAATACCTAGCCTTGGGTCTAAGGAAGGGCATCACCCAACCTTAGGCCTATAGGATGCTGATAGAAGACTTACTCCTAATAGGCAAAATTAACTGGAAACCAAAGTAGGGAATACCTAGCTTTGGGTCTAAGGAAGGGCATCACCCAACCTTAGGTCTACAGGATGCTGATAGAAGACTTACTCCTAGTAGACGGATCAACTGGAAACCAAGGTAGGGAATACCTAACCTTGGGTCTAAGGAAGGGCATCACCCAACCTTAGGCCTATAGGATGCTGATAGAAGACTTACTCCTAATAGGCAAAATTAACTGGAAACCAAAGTAGGGAATACCTAGCTTTGGGTCTAAGGAAGGGCATCACCCAACCTTAGGTCTACAGGATGCTGATAGAAGACTTACTCCTAGTAGACAGATCAACTGGAAACCAAGGTAGGGAATACCTAGCCTTGGGTCTAAGGAAGGGCATCACCCAACCTTAGGCCTATAGGATGCTGATAGAAGACTTACTCCTAATAGGCAAAATTAACTGGAAACCAAAGTAGGGAATACCTAGCTTTGGGTCTAAGGAAGGGCATCACCCAACCTTAGGCCTATAGGATGCTGATAGAAGACTTACTCCTAATAGGCAAAATTAACTGGGAACCAAAGTAGGGAATACCTAGCTTTGGGTCTAAGGAAGGGCATCACCCAACCTTAGGTCTACAGGATGCTGATAGAAGACTTACTCCTAGTAGACGGATCAACTGGAAACCAAGGTAGGGAATACCTAACCTTGGGTCTAAGGAAGGGCATCACCCAACCTTAGGCCTATAGGATGCTGATAGAAGACTTACTCCTAATAGGCAAAATTAACTGGAAACCAAAGTAGGGAATACCTAGCTTTGGGTCTAAGGAAGGGCATCACCCAACCTTAGGTCTACAGGATGCTGATAGAAGACTTACTCCTAGTAGACAGATCAACTGGAAACCAAGGTAGGGAATACCTAGCCTTGGGTCTAAGGAAGGGCATCACCCAACCTTAGGCCTATAGGATGCTGATAGAAGACTTACTCCTAGTAGACGGATCAACTGGAAACCAAGGTAGGGAATACCTAACCTTGGGTCTAAGGAAGGGCATCACCCAACCTTAGGCCTATAGGATGCTGATAGAAGACTTACTCCTAATAGGCAAAATTAACTGGAAACCAAAGTAGGGAATACCTAGCTTTGGGTCTAAGGAAGGGCATCACCCAACCTTAGGCCTATAGGATGCTGATAGAAGACTTACTCCTAGTAGACGGATCAACTGGAAACCAAGGTAGGGAATACCTAACCTTGGGTCTAAAGAAGGGCATCACCCAACCTTAGGCCTATAGGATGCTGATAGAAGACTTACTCCTAATAGGCAAATTAACTGGCAAACTAGGATGGTGCCACAATGGGCGTACTCCACCACTAGCGAGTGTAATCCTAAGGGAAGGAAGGACCTAACCTTAAGGAAAAGAGAACTGAAAACGATTGATTGATGATTTTTGAATTTGATTTGATTTCTTTGAATTTGAAGGGTTGAATTTGATGTTTAATTTGATCCTCATTAGGCATGATACTTCTTAAAGAACCGCCCAAATGAAAGGAAGCATCTGGTGGTTTCTTCAAAATTAATCCATTGCCATGAACCTTCCTTATAGATCATCTCTAAGGTGGACGATCCAGTCAACATTGATTCAAATCTTACATTAATCTTATGGTGGACTAAAAGTGGTCTCCAAAGGACTATAGCCAAGTCTCCTACTAGGAAAGTCCTAAGGTAACACAATTTATCACAAGCTTAAATCATACATGACTTATGTCATTTCAAATTTTTATTGAGTTCAAAATGACTTTCTTCAAGGCCTTCGAGATCCTCCAATTGGAGTCAGGCACTCTACTTAGTTGTGACTCAATTTTGAAAATCAATTTTGAGCGATGTAAAACACACCTCTATTTGAGAACAACCTTGGACCCAGCATAGAGTGTTATTTCACATAGTGGATCTTAAAAGAAATGATGCATATATTTAAGGACTCACATATATCTCTCAAGAATGAGATTTAAATTTTTATCCAGAATAGAAGATTCATTCTTTCTATTGAAAATTTTCTCTTAATCATTTGGACCCTGTCAGAACGACAAGTGGGAACAAATTCAAAAGTATAGTGAGAAGTAGAGTGACCCCAATCGACCCGAAAAGAGCCAATTGGATTTGAATTTTGTTGACTCGGATCAAGTTTCATAGAAACTGAACTAGGTTCTCCCTTGTAGAAAATTTGAATTAAAATCAATTTCAAAAAGGCGTAAGTTGGATAGAGAAATTTAATCTTTTCAATTCTCTTGCATAAAATTTTCTATCTAATAAACTGTCCACGCATGAAAATAAATCTAGATTCGAGATTTTTTCAAAGTCAAGCTATTAAATATGATCGGGCTCTTTGCGATTTAAGGATTTAAAAGGAAGGAAGCCTCTTTCACTTTATTTTTTTTTTGTGACATGCTTTGCACATCTTTTTATTTCTTTGGCGCATTTTGCGCTTTTTTTTTGAATTTTTTTTTTAATGCACTTTGTGCATCCTTTGAATTTTTTTTTAACAAGAGGCTTCACTTTCTTTAAAACCTTAACATGATTGCTCTTTTTTTTTTTTTTTTTTTAATCCAGGATTATATCGCAAGTATAAGAAAAGGAAATTCATTCTCTTATCCAAGGAAGAATAATCCCCAAATTGGACCCAATCTTTTGATAAGAAAATATCAGCTTGACTTAGAAAATCGTTGAATAGATTTAGAACATGCAAGAGAAGCCTATAAGATAGAAAACCGCGAGAAGACTGAGAAGATTTTCATTTCAAAAACCAACTTAAGTTTGATACAAATTTCAATTCAAAAATCAAATTAACCCGCAGAAGCGGTGGGAGGGAGGAGCCTTTAAGGATCAAGTGGGGTCAACTATAACTCTCTCCTATTTTTGACTTAAAATAGAGGTCAATTTTCATTAAAAAGATGGATCAACTATCCTAAAAATTCTGATCCGGTACACTTGAGAAATAATAAGATTTCCTTCAAAGTAGCAAGTCCAGGTGGCAAGACCCAATCAAAGTAAATTATATTTCCACAATCTCTTAAAAGAAAGAGATTATTCTGGGGTCTGCACTACCCCTAACTAGTGCTGCATCATCTCACTCTAAGGATCTATCGTAATAGGACTCCTTTTAGAAGTTAAATTCAAATGGTGTCACTATCTGACAAGATCTCAGATCCATCATTATTCCCCTCCTTAATTACTAGTGATCTAGCAATTATGAGAGTGGCACCCCGAGCGGTTTCTGCACCTCCTCCTCTATAGATGATATAGTAGGGCACATATAGTAACGTGACCTAACATCATCCAGTATAGTGGATGGGTCATAACCCTCAATTGGGGGAGTGGATGGGTCATAACCCTCAATTGGGGGCCTATAGTCTATTATTGTTGACTGCTCAACTTAGATTTTGGTAGATCTTTTATGTGCAATAGTCAAAAGGGCAAAGTGGATATCACGCTATCATTCTCACAACCTCCCTTCCTTGAGTAAGAGGAAGTGGGTGGAAGTGGCTTCCACCAAAGAGGGGGTATGTGAGAGGAGCAATGAACCCTCCATTAGCCTCAAATTTGACTTACTCTTAAGGCTTTTGATTCAGCAATCTTTCTAGCCTTTTGAGTACATTTGATTTCCTTGAATTAAGAAAAGGTGATTTAAATCAATTGATTTTGAAATGGAATTGGAATCTTGAAATCAATTGATTTTCTTCAAATTTTGGAACTCAAAATATTGAGTTTTCACTCAACATGAAGGTTCACAAAATTGACAAGAAAATCTCAAGAGTTGTGCTTGACTCTCTCATTCCACCAACTAACTAGGGATGAAATGTCAAAGCTTAGATTTGGTTGAGAAAATTTGAACTTAATGTTGAAGTTAAAATGGATCTTCTTCAAATTTCGAAACTCAACATGTAAGATTTTTTTTTTGAACATGCAGGTCTGCGAAATTGATATGAAGAATCCCTAGGATTAGGCTTGACTCTTTCATTCCACTAATCGACTTGGGGTGAAATGTTAAAGCCTACATTTGATTGAAAAGATTTGAATTTTAGGATTGAAATTAACAGATCTTCTTCAAATTATGAAACTCAACATATTGAATTTCATTCAAATATGCAGGTTTACAAAATTGACATGAAGACCTTAAGGTATGGCTTGACCCTTTCGCTCCACCAATTAACTTAGGGGCAAAAATGTCAAAGCCTGGAGTTGTTAGAGGGAGAGTTGAATTTTGATTTGGAAACTGAAGGGTCTTCCGTAGAATGTGAAACTTAGCATACTCGAGATTTAATTGGATATGCAAGTTTACAACATTTATGAAGATCTTAAAGAATTTGACTTGACCATTTTGCTCTACCAATTAACTTGGAGGCAAAATGTCAAAGTCCGACTTGGATAAAAGTTTCCTCGCTATCCTCTCTATTTGATAGGTCTTTTCTTTTAAATGTTGGCCACACTCACCCAAGAAAGAAATGGGTAGAGGGACCAACGGAAGAAAGGTAGTTAAGACTACCGATGAGACAAAATTTTGCCAATATTAAAGATGGAGAGAGAGATTTGTCCCACCGGGCGTGCCATTTTTTTGTTGGTGGAATTTTGAAAAACAGGTTTTGAAAAATACTAGTTTTCTTTGGGGATTTTAATATTAAGGTTGAGTTCTAATTCTAAAGTCGAATCAACTCGTTAGAAAGAATATATCACCCCGGGGGACGAAGATAAACTTTCATAACGGTGTTCAGGCTTAGACTTATGTAAACACATCTTGAATATTATGATCGGGTTCTAAAGAGAACTTCATATGGCCCCGAGGGAACAAAGTAGAGTTCAACTAAGTACCCAATTACAATATCCAAGAAGTATGATCGTCGCATTCACATCCAAAGCCTTATCGAAGAAGGATGTATCTCCCCAAAGGGAAATGACACCATTTTACGATAATTCTCCTAATGCAACGACGACGATCATTCATTAACTTTTCCCAAAGAAATCTAGTGAAGTTTTAAAATCAATTTTAAAATCAGGTGTGTGGGGTTCCAAATCTCCTACGAGCGCAAGCCCTCGTAGTTAATTACATCGTAGGGAGATAAAATCTCCTATGAAAACTCTCGATTAAAATAATGGCAGAATTTTGTTTAGAGTTTCTAGGAGTGATATCAAAGTATGAATAGAATTATTGGAAAATCAAAAGGGAATGGATCAAAATTGAGCAGTTATTAACGGAGTTAAAGGAGGAGAGGTAGGGGACACTTTGAGATTCCAGAACCATCCGGAAGTGTCCCAACTTAATCTAAGTGTTGGGCTTTATGTTTTAGGATTGAAATGAAGCTTTAATTAGAGTTGAGTATTTTATTAGAAATTTGGGACTATATTCCCGAAATTTGGGGTCTTATAATCAAAGATCTGCCCCGAATCCTAAATCTATTTTGGACACTGGACCACAGTCGTCCGATCCTAACTAATGCAGTGCAAGGTCTGGACTTACCCCGGCCTGGATTGGGGAGCCAGCTAACCACCTAATCGATTTAAAATACATGAATCCGGTCTTTTTATGAAAGAATGGTAGGGACGTTGTAATTAAAGTTTTGGAGAGTTGGGGCCGACATCTAGAGACTCTTCTAATTGGCCCCTTTGACTTATGTCGGGTGCTAAAATGCTAAGGACTATGAAATTAAAATTTTGACTCTTTAATTTGTATCTAATGCAATGCATGCTGGTTAACAACCTCAAATCAAATATGCTTGAAATTTTTAAAAAATAGGCTTATAAAATAATTTTTTAGAAGACTGGACTTCCCCAGGTCCGGCACCTCGTCCTCATAGGTCAGACTATCCGGACTCTACCCGCAAGCGGGGAAGGGTCTAAAGCAAGGAAAGAGTAATGCAGAAATATGCATGCGACCCCGGGGTCGATCCCCGGCTAATTCCCTAGATTCGTTATCTTTCTTTGTTGTTTAGACTCACTAAAATTTTAGACTTTTAAAATTATGAGTAGAAAAGTTTTACACCCTCACGAGCCTCACGTATCCAGGCGAAAACAAAGAGCGGCATGCAATCGCCAAAAAAAAACTAGTAAAAACAAGTAATCCTAGAGGCAATCAAATCATCACATCAAATATAAATTAATTAATAAATGTCCATAGGCAAAGTTGCCTTGCTTATTACAAACCAGAATATTGCAGAAAGTAAAGTGGCCGGGCACCACTGACAACAACCCGGATTCTAAACCTAGTAATGACGCAAGTTATTTTGAGTGGGATACTCTCAATCTTCAAATCTTCAAATCTTCAATTTCATTCTTCTTTGGACTCCTTTTCTTCAAGCTTCTTGGAATCTTCGTAGTAGATTACCCAAATGGATAAGGGGGCACTTCCCTTTAAGGGGGAAGGCCACTCTTTCCTCTTTGGGTAAGGAAGAGGTATGATCCAAATTTGGATTTCCAAATGGAAAAGGAGTGTTCCCTAAAGGGGTATCCTTTCCTCTTTGGAATCCAAGCTTTGGATCTATGTATCCCAATTCAAAATAAACTTTCACAACACTTGACACTTGCACAAATTACATTTATATCAAAATAAAAGATCTAGACTCACCTGCAGGGTTATCCTAAGCAATTAATATATATAAAGCAGTTATTCCCAAGCAGTTGTATATGAGCAAAAAAAAAGGTAAACACACTGGCCACGCTCTTTTTATGATTTGGGGGCTTTAGCAGCTGAAGCACCTGTGCAAAGAGTTTATAATATTTATGCATTTTTTGATTTGCCCCCTTTTTTTATTGCCCTGCATGAGCGTGGCCACCTGCAGAAAACTGTGTCAACATCCAGATCGTACCTAACCTAAGGGTAATCTAGTCGCCAAACACATCAATCCATCCACAGAGTACAGAAAAAAGTAAGCAGACATAGCAAAGTAATTTCATCCACAACATGCAGTGAAAACTACGAAAAATCCGGCACACAGCAGTAAAGTAAACACCGGCCTAACCTAGATCTAGAGTTGGTTGTCCTAGCACATCATCTAAAGTGTGTGAGAAAGGTCGTGTGGCTGGGGTAGGCCCTAAAGTGGGTTCTTAATTGAAGTTGTCTAAAGATCTGGATTTGTTAAGGCTTAAAAGGGAATTTAAATTAAAATTTAAGTATTAATGAATTAAGAATTTTAATTAAACATGTTTTAAAAGTTAATTGATTACTACCTTTGTTTCACACCGAGGCCATGAAGTTTATTTCACCTTCCTTGGGGCTAAGCTAATAGCCTCGTAGGCCTGGGTTACCCAGTAGCAATCGGGGTTGATTAAGTTATTTAAATTGGTTGGAATTAAAAGAGTGGATTAATATTAAAATGAATTAATTACTGATTTTTAAAGCTGATTAATTTAAGTTTGCCATTAATTGATTCGTGGCGTTGTGCCACCAGGCTCGAGGAACCAGCCTCCTTAGGACACTTAGCCCCGCAGCCCGGAGTAGTCCAGCCGATAAACCAAATTAATGTAATTGAATTAGAGACTTTTAAAATGTTAAATAATTAAAAGGTTAATCCATTTTAAGGTTTGACACCCTTTAGAATCCATTCGTGGCGTTGTGCCACCAGGCTCGAGGAACCAGCCTCCTTAGGACACTTAGCCCCGCAGCCCGGAGTAGTCCAGCCAATAAACTTCAACTTTAGGGTGGTTGTTGTGTTTTAAAGGATTTGTTAAGTGTTTTAAACATTAAGTTAACATTTTCTGGTGTTTTGGAATAATTTTGAATTTTATGAATTTTTGAATATTTTAATCATTTAAATAAGGGGTTGAAAATGACTATTCTGATTAAGTTCAAATTCTGGAATGTTTGTATTTTATTAAAATACTAGACCTTACTACGATCAGTTAGAAGGTAGGTACATTGAAATTGGATTTTTCTACATTTTATTACAAAGGTTTGAAGTTTTGAACTAGTTTTGACTTAAAGTTGACCGATTTGTTGACTTTTTGAAATATTACAGATTCCTGGAATTTAATATTTTTAATAAATACTAGACATCAATATGAGTTGAATGCAAGTGAGTTTGGGTAATTTGGATTTTTCTAGAATTAGTTATGGATTATTGAAGTTTGGGCATTCTAATGGGTTTTGGGAATTTCTTAATTAGAAGGCCTCTTTTGTGATTTTGCTTCAAACAAGTTCCCAACTTCTTGAAAACACCTCCAAAGGTCAGAAATAACCTAAGGAGGGATCCCCAAGTGTTTGGGAGATTTTTGGATTTTTATATTATTATTAATAAATTATCTTAATTAAATATTGGTTTTCACTTAAAATTAAATTAGGGTTTAAATTGCTGTCAAATCAAAGGGCTTTTAATTTTCATTGGTTAAGGGTTCAAATCTGGTCAGTTAGAGGGGTTATACATATTTTTTGGAGTTAAAATGGATTTATTACATTTTTTAGAAGTTTGAAGGCTTAATTAAGGGTTTAAGACTTAGAAAATTAATTAGGGGACCTAATGATCTCAAAAATCAGTGAAAATTTCCCTAGGGGTTGAGGGTGTCACTAAGTTCAAATGTTCAAAGTTTCAACTAAAGAGGAGGTGAATCCTAATTATTGAAATTTTTCTAAGTTTTCTATACATGAGTCCTTAATTATTGTCCTTAAATATGTCACTAGTTTTGATGGACTTGAATCAATGTTTGAACTAACCCTCATACTCAATACATAAGGCATGCATGAATCACATAAACACATTCAACACCTAAATCTAGGAGAGCCTTAGACTAAGTGGTGTGTGCACCTAAACATGTAAGGATTAATTAGCATAATTAGTTAAACTTATGATTAGTGAATAGTCAAGAAATGATTATCCACCAATCATCCCCATTATTTCCATTCATATACTTAACCCATGTTTAAAATTGCAAAGGAGATCTCTCAAACCATAAAAGATTTAAATATAACTAATTTTAAAGTAAATTTTAAAATAATATAAATACACATAGATATATATATATATAAATGTATTCATTTTTGCACATTTGATAACTATCAAAACATAGCTCAAATAAATACATGAAATTTTCTGGAAATCAGTCACATTCTTAAAAATATTCAAGCCAAATTTCAAATAAAATTATCCAATTTATATGTAATTAAAAATGAAATAAGTTTTTCTGTATTTCTTAAATTACCAGTAAAATAATAGTCAAAATAAACTGATTTTATTTTTAAAATAAACTAGACAAAATTCTGAACAGTTTGATATATTATACCTAATTTTTGGCTTTGTATTTAATTTACTATGATTTTTTAAAGTTTCAGTAATTAAAACTAATTAAAACTCATTTTCCTTAATCAAATGGCGGCGGTCAGACACGCGGCACGCTCGGATTGACGGGATCGAAACCGCGCGGCGGCGGGGACACGCGTCGGCCGCTGGCCGTTTCACGCGGTTTTCACTTAACCACGTCAGCGGCGCGTAACAGCCGTTGGATTAACCGCGGGTTCGATCCAACGGCTGAGATCAGATCCCGCGGTCTGATCTCACCAGGAGAGGATCAGACGGCGGAGATTCGATCCCGCTATTCCGAATAGACGACCTAGATCTCGCCGGACGACTGATCGAACGAGAGATCGAATGCGCGGTCGGATCAAACCGCGGAAAGGCTCGATCTGGACCGTTGATCGAACGATCAACGGTCCAGAAAACGTACACTCGCCGGAGACCGTGAGTGACGCCCTAGAAAACATATTTCGCTTCGTTCTCTCGATCGGATCAATCATTTCACTTAAAATTTTAAACATAGATTAAGGACATGAACAGAAATCATGGGGAATAGTTTGTTTTAGCTAAAACCCTAAAAGCGTAAAGCTATTTAGACCTAACTAATGTGACCTAGATCTAGGGTTTTAGGGAGTTATACCGTTAGATCTTCGAAATTTCTGGATGGTTGAGCTTGTAGATTGTCCAAGTGAAGATTCCCAGCGAAAATCCAAGCTCGAACGCGTCTGGATCGGCTGCTATGGGCTTGAGACGGTCTAGGTGGTGGTTTCGTCGGAGAACTCACCGCCGGTGACGTGCAACCACCTGGGTTTTGTAGTGGGAAGGTAGAGGAGTCCCTGGAGATTCAAAACGAACTAAGAGTTCGATCTGGGAGGCTAGGGTTAGTGAGAGAGGCTGCTTTGATCAATCCCCTCAAAAGTCACCTTTTCCCCTATTCAAACGAGCTGGGCTAGATTGGATGGCTAGGATCAATGCAGGGGCTCTCCAGATGATGCCACCTGTCCCTGGGAAAGCTGGAAGGCTGCGGAAAGGGCTGGACAAGCCAAGCTCCTATTGGGTGGACTTGGGATGAGTGGAGGAGACATTGCCATTTAAGGCTAAACCAGACCCTGAGCCTGGTTAGGAGAGCTCCAAGTGAGCTTTTGGACATTAAGGGGTCGGCCTTGGGGAGTTAAATCAGGGAAAAAGGTCTAAAAGGTTGATTAAGACCTTTTAAAAGGGTTTAAGCCCTTGGTTTGACTAAATTGACCAGTCAACTGGTCAATGGAGCTGATGTGGCATCCAAGCAGGTCATGGAGTCCTTCTAAGTGGCTGGATGGGTGTGGCTTGAGCTAAGTAAGGCTTGATAGGTTGGTTTGACCTATAGGCATGGTTCTCTAAGCCTTAGGTTGACTGGTTTGACCAGTCAACACAGTCAATGGTTAGTGAGGTGGCACTTAGGTAGTCCTCATGCACTAGTCAATTAAGCTAAAGGGGGATTAAGGCTTGGAATGGAGCTTAAGGGTTTAAGCCATTCCAAATGGGTTTCATTGAGTTGACTAAGTCAAACTCAATGTGGTTTGACTCCAAATAGGTTTAGGAATATTCAAGGTATTGAATGGAATGATTTCAAGGGTTTGAAGATGTTGATATAGTTAAATTAATCAAAATGGTTCATTTGAGCTCTTAAGGGTTCATTGGGTCAAACCATGTTGACTAGGTCAACCAAGTTGACCCAATGGGTGAGTTTGGGCTGGATAAATTCAGGATGATGTTTGGAAGCCATTGGAGGTGGTCTCCAAGTCTAGAGAGGTCAATTGGGTCAAAACCCCTATTTGAACCCTTAAGGGTCTTCTTGGGTCAACCCTGTTGACTTGGTCAACCAGATTGACCTAGGAGCTGGGATTGGATTCAACAGGTTTAAAATGATATTTGAAACTTGCTGCAAGTGATTGCATTCAATTTGGAGTTCATTTGGTTTAAAAAGCATGTTTGAGCCCCACAGGGGTATTTTGGTCACTTTGGGCTCATGACCACTAGGGGCTAAAATGAGTCCAGAAAGTTTCAGTTTACTGCTCAACATATCAAGATTAATGGTCTGGAATTGATTAGAAGCTTTGGTGAAAGTTCTAAGGTCAAAATCTTCAAGGCCAAAGGTCCAGTGGCATAGGCTGTAAATATTTGAAGGTTTTACAGCCTATGGATTTTGATTTAGATTCTGGGGCTAGAGACCTTAGAATGGGCTCAAATTTGAGGGGTAACCTCTAGAGACATGTCTTATCACTTTGCAAGTGGTAGACTTTGAATCAGAGGTCATTTGACTAGGTTTCAAAGTATTTGAAAATTCAATGAAAAAGGCCTTTAGGACAGGGCCTTAAGATTTGGGATTTGGGTTTGGATTTCTGGATTTGGAATGGATTTTAAGTTTGAATGATTAATATTGAAGTATCCAAATCATTAACAATCATGTGGTGATTGTTAATGAATGGAAAGGGTCAAAGCTAGATCAAGGGTAGGCTCAAAGTCAAAGTTGAAGTTTGAATTGTCAAGTTGATTGGGCCAAAGTTTGGATGTGTTTGAAGCTTGAATTAATTTGGATTTGAATTGAATGAAGTTTGAGATTTGAATTGATTAAGGGTAGGGATTAATTTGAAGTTGGAGTTGATCAAAGGTATGGATTGATTTGAGGCTGGATTGGTCCTAAGATCTAGAGGGGTTCTAGGATCTAGGATCTAGGATCTAGAGGGGTTCTAGAATTTGAGATATAAGAGAATCCTAAGCTCTGGAGTAGGCCCTAAGGTCTAGCTCTAGGAAAGGATCTTAAGGTCTAGAGTGGATCCTAAGGTCTGGCTCTAGGAAAGGATCTTAAGGTCTAGAGTGGATCCTAAGGTCTGGCTCTAGGAAAGGATCTTAAGGTCTAGAGTGGATCCTAGGATCTAGAATTAATCTAGAGTTTGGAAGGGCCTTAGTGACCTCATACAAAAATGAGGTCAACAAATGGACCCCCAATGTGTGTGGTTGAAGGAACTTCTGCTGCACACATTGGCGTTGACCGAATAGAAGTGGAATCTTAAGAGTGTAAGGGAGGGCACCTCCCAACCTTAGGCCTATAGGATGCTATTAAAAGGCTTACACCTACTAGACAGGAGAACTGGAGAAACCAAGGTAGGGAATACCTAGCCTTGGGTCTAAGGAAGGGCATCACCCAACCTTAGGCCTATAGGATGCTGATAGAAGACTTACTCCTAGTAGACGGATCAACTGGAAACCAAGGTAGGGAATACCTAACCTTGGGTCTAAGGAAGGGCATCACCCAACCTTAGGCCTATAGGATGCTGATAGAAGACTTACTCCTAATAGGCAAAATTAACTGGAAACCAAAGTAGGGAATACCTAGCTTTGGGTCTAAGGAAGGGCATCACCCAACCTTAGGTCTACAGGATGCTGATAGAAGACTTACTCCTAGTAGACAGATCAACTGGAAACCAAGGTAGGGAATACCTAGCCTTGGGTCTAAGGAAGGGCATCACCCAACCTTAGGCCTATAGGATGCTGATAGAAGACTTACTCCTAATAGGCAAAATTAACTGGAAACCAAAGTAGGGAATACCTAGCTTTGGGTCTAAGGAAGGGCATCACCCAACCTTAGGTCTACAGGATGCTGATAGAAGACTTACTCCTAGTAGACGGATCAACTGGAAACCAAGGTAGGGAATACCTAACCTTGGGTCTAAGGAAGGGCATCACCCAACCTTAGGCCTATAGGATGCTGATAGAAGACTTACTCCTAATAGGCAAAATTAACTGGAAACCAAAGTAGGGAATACCTAGCTTTGGGTCTAAGGAAGGGCATCACCCAACCTTAGGCCTATAGGATGCTGATAGAAGACTTACTCCTAATAGGCAAAATTAACTGGAAACCAAAGTAGGGAATACCTAGCTTTGGGTCTAAGGAAGGGCATCACCCAACCTTAGGCCTATAGGATGCTGATAGAAGACTTACTCCTAATAGGCAAAATTAACTGGGAACCAAAGTAGGGAATACCTAGCTTTGGGTCTAAGGAAGGGCATCACCCAACCTTAGGTCTACAGGATGCTGATAGAAGACTTACTCCTAGTAGACGGATCAACTGGAAACCAAGGTAGGGAATACCTAACCTTGGGTCTAAGGAAGGGCATCACCCAACCTTAGGCCTATAGGATGCTGATAGAAGACTTACTCCTAATAGGCAAAATTAACTGGAAACCAAAGTAGGGAATACCTAGCTTTGGGTCTAAGGAAAGGCATCACCCAACCTTAGGCCTATAGGATGCTGATAGAAGACTTACTCCTAGTAGACGGATCAACTGGAAACCAAGGTAGGGAATACCTAACCTTGGGTCTAAGGAAGGGCATCACCCAACCTTAGGCCTATAGGATGCTGATAGAAGACTTACTCCTAATAGGCAAAATTAACTGGAAACCAAAGTAGGGAATACCTAGCTTTGGGTCTAAGGAAGGGCATCACCCAACCTTAGGCCTATAGGATGCTGATAGAAGACTTACTCCTAATAGGCAAAATTAACTGGAAACCAAAGTAGGGAATACCTAGCTTTGGGTCTAAGGAAGGGCATCACCCAACCTTAGGCCTATAGGATGCTGATAGAAGACTTACTCCTAATAGGCAAAATTAACTGGGAACCAAAGTAGGGAATACCTAGCTTTGGGTCTAAGGAAGGGCATCACCCAACCTTAGGTCTACAGGATGCTGATAGAAGACTTACTCCTAGTAGACGGATCAACTGGAAACCAAGGTAGGGAATACCTAACCTTGGGTCTAAGGAAGGGCATCACCCAACCTTAGGCCTATAGGATGCTGATAGAAGACTTACTCCTAATAGGCAAAATTAACTGGAAACCAAAGTAGGGAATACCTAGCTTTGGGTCTAAGGAAGGGCATCACCCAACCTTAGGCCTACAGGATGCTGATAGAAGACTTACTCCTAGTAGACGGATCAACTGGAAACCAAGGTAGGGAATACCTAACCTTGGGTCTAAGGAAGGGCATCACCCAACCTTAGGCCTATAGGATGCTGATAGAAGACTTACTCCTAATAGGCAAAATTAACTGGAAACCAAAGTAGGGAATACCTAGCTTTGGGTCTAAGGAAGGGCATCACCCAACCTTAGGTCTACAGGATGCTGATAGAAGACTTACTCCTAGTAGACAGATCAACTGGAAACCAAGGTAGGGAATACCTAGCCTTGGGTCTAAGGAAGGGCATCACCCAACCTTAGGCCTATAGGATGCTGATAGAAGACTTACTCCTAATAGGCAAAATTAACTGGAAACCAAAGTAGGGAATACCTAGCTTTGGGTCTAAGGAAGGGCATCACCCAACCTTAGGTCTACAGGATGCTGATAGAAGACTTACTCCTAGTAGACGGATCAACTGGAAACCAAGGTAGGGAATACCTAACCTTGGGTCTAAGGAAGGGCATCACCCAACCTTAGGCCTATAGGATGCTGATAGAAGACTTACTCCTAATAGGCAAAATTAACTGGAAACCAAAGTAGGGAATACCTAGCTTTGGGTCTAAGGAAGGGCATCACCCAACCTTAGGTCTACAGGATGCTGATAGAAGACTTACTCCTAGTAGACAGATCAACTGGAAACCAAGGTAGGGAATACCTAGCCTTGGGTCTAAGGAAGGGCATCACCCAACCTTAGGCCTATAGGATGCTGATAGAAGACTTACTCCTAATAGGCAAAATTAACTGGAAACCAAAGTAGGGAATACCTAGCTTTGGGTCTAAGGAAGGGCATCACCCAACCTTAGGCCTATAGGATGCTGATAGAAGACTTACTCCTAATAGGCAAAATTAACTGGGAACCAAAGTAGGGAATACCTAGCTTTGGGTCTAAGGAAGGGCATCACCCAACCTTAGGTCTACAGGATGCTGATAGAAGACTTACTCCTAGTAGACGGATCAACTGGAAACCAAGGTAGGGAATACCTAACCTTGGGTCTAAGGAAGGGCATCACCCAAC
The DNA here is from genome assembly GCA_022539455.1 of Dendrobium nobile. Lineage (NCBI taxonomy): Eukaryota > Viridiplantae > Streptophyta > Magnoliopsida > Asparagales > Orchidaceae > Dendrobium > Dendrobium nobile. The sequence goes on from CM039730.1 coordinate 2,980,700, forward strand.
CTTAGGCCTATAGGATGCTGATAGAAGACTTACTCCTAATAGGCAAAATTAACTGGAAACCAAAGTAGGGAATACCTAGCTTTGGGTCTAAGGAAGGGCATCACCCAACCTTAGGTCTACAGGATGCTGATAGAAGACTTACTCCTAGTAGACAGATCAACTGGAAACCAAGGTAGGGAATACCTAGCCTTGGGTCTAAGGAAGGGCATCACCCAACCTTAGGCCTATAGGATGCTGATAGAAGACTTACTCCTAGTAGACGGATCAACTGGAAACCAAGGTAGGGAATACCTAACCTTGGGTCTAAGGAAGGGCATCACCCAACCTTAGGCCTATAGGATGCTGATAGAAGACTTACTCCTAATAGGCAAAATTAACTGGAAACCAAAGTAGGGAATACCTAGCTTTGGGTCTAAGGAAGGGCATCACCCAACCTTAGGCCTATAGGATGCTGATAGAAGACTTACTCCTAGTAGACGGATCAACTGGAAACCAAGGTAGGGAATACCTAACCTTGGGTCTAAAGAAGGGCATCACCCAACCTTAGGCCTATAGGATGCTGATAGAAGACTTACTCCTAATAGGCAAATTAACTGGCAAACTAGGATGGTGCCACAATGGGCGTACTCCACCACTAGCGAGTGTAATCTTAAGGGAAGGAAGGACCTAACCTTAAGGAAAAGAGAACTGAAAACGATTGATTGATGATTTTTGAATTTGATTTGATTTCTTTGAATTTGAAGGGTTGAATTTGATGTTTAATTTGATCCTCATTAGGCATGATACTTCTTAAAGAACCGCCCAAATGAAAGGAAGCATCTGGTGGTTTCTTCAAAATTAATCCATTGCCATGAACCTTCCTTATAGATCATCTCTAAGGTGGACGATCCAGTCAACATTGATTCAAATCTTACATTAATCTTATGGTGGACTAAAAGTGGTCTCCAAAGGACTATAGCCAAGTCTCCTACTAGGAAAGTCCTAAGGTAACACAATTTATCACAAGCTTAAATCATACATGACTTATGTCATTTCAAATTTTTATTGAGTTCAAAATGACTTTCTTCAAGGCCTTCGAGATCCTCCAATTGGAGTCAGGCACTCTACTTAGTTGTGACTCAATTTTGAAAATCAATTTTGAGCGATGTAAAACACACCTCTATTTGAGAACAACCTTGGACCCAGCATAGAGTGTTATTTCACATAGTGGATCTTAAAAGAAATGATGCATATATTTAAGGACTCACATATATCTCTCAAGAATGAGATTTAAATTTTTATCCAGAATAGAAGATTCATTCTTTCTATTGAAAATTTTCTCTTAATCATTTGGACCCTGTCAGAACGACAAGTGGGAACAAATTCAAAAGTATAGTGAGAAGTAGAGTGACCCCAATCGACCCGAAAAGAGCCAATTGGATTTGAATTTTGTTGACTCGGATCAAGTTTCATAGAAACTGAACTAGGTTCTCCCTTGTAGAAAATTTGAATTAAAATCAATTTCAAAAAGGCGTAAGTTGGATAGAGAAATTTAATCTTTTCAATTCTCTTGCATAAAATTTTCTATCTAATAAACTGTCCACGGATGAAAATAAATCTAGATTCGAGATTTTTTCAAAGTCAAGCTATTAAATATGATCGGGCTCTTTGCGATTTAAGGATTTAAAAAGGAAGGAAGCCTCTTTCACTTTATTTTTTTTTTGTGACATGCTTTGCACATCTTTTTATTTCTTTGGCGCATTTTGCGCTTTTTTTTTGAATTTTTTTTTAATGCACTTTGTGCATCCTTTGAATTTTTTTTTAACAAGAGGCTTCACTTTCTTTAAAACCTTAACATGATTGCTCTTTTTTTTTTTTTTTTTTTTAATCCAGGATTATATCGCAAGTATAAGAAAAGGAAATTCATTCTCTTATCCAAGGAAGAATAATCCCCAAATTGGACCCAATCTTTTGATAAGAAAATATCAGCTTGACTTAGAAAATCGTTGAATAGATTTAGAACATGCAAGAGAAGCCTATAAGATAGAAAACCGCGAGAAGACTGAGAAGATTTTCATTTCAAAAACCAACTTAAGTTTGATACAAATTTCAATTCAAAAATCAAATTAACCCGCAGAAGCGGTGGGAGGGAGGAGCCTTTAAGGATCAAGTGGGGTCAACTATAACTCTCTCCTATTTTTGACTTAAAATAGAGGTCAATTTTCATTAAAAAGATGGATCAACTATCCTAAAAATTCTGATCCGGTACACTTGAGAAATAATAAGATTTCCTTCAAAGTAGCAAGTCCAGGTGGCAAGACCCAATCAAAGTAAATTATATTTCCACAATCTCTTAAAAGAAAGAGATTATTCTGGGGTCTGCACTACCCCTAACTAGTGCTGCATCATCTCACTCTAAGGATCTATCGTAATAGGACTCCTTTTAGAAGTTAAATTCAAATGGTGTCACTATCTGACAAGATCTCAGATCCATCATTATTCCCCTCCTTAATTACTAGTGATCTAGCAATTATGAGAGTGGCACCCCGAGCGGTTTCTGCACCTCCTCCTCTATAGATGATATAGTAGGGCACATATAGTAACGTGACCTAACATCATCCAGTATAGTGGATGGGTCATAACCCTCAATTGGGGGAGTGGATGGGTCATAACCCTCAATTGGGGGCCTATAGTCTATTATTGTTGACTGCTCAACTTAGATTTTGGTAGATCTTTTATGTGCAATAGTCAAAAGGGCAAAGTGGATATCACGCTATCATTCTCACAACCTCCCTTCCTTGAGTAAGAGGAAGTGGGTGGAAGTGGCTTCCACCAAAGAGGGGGTATGTGAGAGGAGCAATGAACCCTCCATTAGCCTCAAATTTGACTTACTCTTAAGGCTTTTGATTCAGCAATCTTTCTAGCCTTTTGAGTACATTTGATTTCCTTGAATTAAGAAAGGTGATTTAAATCAATTGATTTTGAAATGGAATTGGAATCTTGAAATCAATTGATTTTCTTCAAATTTTGGAACTCAAAATATTGAGTTTTCACTCAACATGAAGGTTCACAAAATTGACAAGAAAATCTCAAGAGTTGTGCTTGACTCTCTCATTCCACCAACTAACTAGGGATGAAATGTCAAAGCTTAGATTTGGTTGAGAAAATTTGAACTTAATGTTGAAGTTAAAATGGATCTTCTTCAAATTTCGAAACTCAACATGTAAGATTTTTTTTTTGAACATGCAGGTCTGCGAAATTGATATGAAGAATCCCTAGGATTAGGCTTGACTCTTTCATTCCACTAATCGACTTGGGGTGAAATGTTAAAGCCTACATTTGATTGAAAAGATTTGAATTTTAGGATTGAAATTAACAGATCTTCTTCAAATTATGAAACTCAACATATTGAATTTCATTCAAATATGCAGGTTTACAAAATTGACATGAAGACCTTAAGGTATGGCTTGACCCTTTCGCTCCACCAATTAACTTAGGGGCAAAAATGTCAAAGCCTGGAGTTGTTAGAGGGAGAGTTGAATTTTGATTTGGAAACTGAAGGGTCTTCCGTAGAATGTGAAACTTAGCATACTCGAGATTTAATTGGATATGCAAGTTTACAACATTTATGAAGATCTTAAAGAATTTGACTTGACCATTTTGCTCTACCAATTAACTTGGAGGCAAAATGTCAAAGTCCGACTTGGATAAAAGTTTCCTCGCTATCCTCTCTATTTGATAGGTCTTTTCTTTTAAATGTTGGCCACACTCACCCAAGAAAGAAATGGGTAGAGGGACCAACGGAAGAAAGGTAGTTAAGACTACCGATGAGACAAAATTTTGCCAATATTAAAGATGGAGAGAGAGATTTGTCCCACCGGGCGTGCCATTTTTTTGTTGGTGGAATTTTGAAAAACAGGTTTTGAAAAATACTAGTTTTCTTTGGGGATTTTAATATTAAGGTTGAGTTCTAATTCTAAAGTCGAATCAACTCGTTAGAAAGAATATATCACCCCGGGGACGAAGATAAACTTTCATAACGGTGTTCAGGCTTAGACTTATGTAAACACATCTTGAATATTATGATCGGGTTCTAAAGAGAACTTCATATGGCCCCGAGGGAACAAAGTAGAGTTCAACTAAGTACCCAATTACAATATCCAAGAAGTATGATCGTCGCATTCACATCCAAAGCCTTATCGAAGAAGGATGTATCTCCCCAAAGGGAAATGACACCATTTTACGATAATTCTCCTAATGCAACGACGACGATCATTCATTAACTTTTCCCAAAGAAATCTAGTGAAGTTTTAAAATCAATTTTAAAATCAGGTGTGTGGGGTTCCAAATCTCCTACGAGCGCAAGCCCTCGTAGTTAATTACATCGTAGGGAGATAAAATCTCCTATGAAAACTCTCGATTAAAATAATGGCAGAATTTTGTTTAGAGTTTCTAGGAGTGATATCAAAGTATGAATAGAATTATTGGAAAATCAAAAGGGAATGGATCAAAATTGAGCAGTTATTAACGGAGTTAAAGGAGGAGAGGTAGGGGACACTTTGAGATTCCAGAACCATCCGGAAGTGTCCCAACTTAATCTAAGTGTTGGGCTTTATGTTTTAGGATTGAAATGAAGCTTTAATTAGAGTTGAGTATTTTATTAGAAATTTGGGACTATATTCCCGAAATTTGGGGTCTTATAATCAAAGATCTGCCCCGAATCCTAAATCTATTTTGGACACTGGACCACAGTCGTCCGATCCTAACTAATGCAGTGCAAGGTCTGGACTTACCCCGGCCTGGATTGGGGAGCCAGCTAACCACCTAATCGATTTAAAATACATGAATCCGGTCTTTTTATGAAAGAATGGTAGGGACGTTGTAATTAAAGTTTTGGAGAGTTGGGGCCGACATCTAGAGACTCTTCTAATTGGCCCCTTTGACTTATGTCGGGTGCTAAAATGCTAAGGACTATGAAATTAAAATTTTGACTCTTTAATTTGTATCTAATGCAATGCATGCTGGTTAACAACCTCAAATCAAATATGCTTGAAATTTTTAAAAAATAGGCTTATAAAATAATTTTTTAGAAGACTGGACTTCCCCAGGTCCGGCACCTCGTCCTCATAGGTCAGACTATCCGGACTCTACCCGCAAGCGGGGAAGGGTCTAAAGCAAGGAAAGAGTAATGCAGAAATATGCATGCGACCCCGGGGTCGATCCCCGGCTAATTCCCTAGATTCGTTATCTTTCTTTGTTGTTTAGACTCACTAAAATTTTAGACTTTTAAAATTATGAGTAGAAAAGTTTTACACCCTCACGAGCCTCACGTATCCAGGCGAAAACAAAGAGCGGCATGCAATCGCCAAAAAAAAACTAGTAAAAACAAGTAATCCTAGAGGCAATCAAATCATCACATCAAATATAAATTAATTAATAAATGTCCATAGGCAAAGTTGCCTTGCTTATTACAAACCAGAATATTGCAGAAAGTAAAGTGGCCGGGCACCACTGACAACAACCCGGATTCTAAACCTAGTAATGACGCAAGTTATTTTGAGTGGGATACTCTCAATCTTCAAATCTTCAAATCTTCAATTTCATTCTTCTTTGGACTCCTTTTCTTCAAGCTTCTTGGAATCTTCGTAGTAGATTACCCAAATGGATAAGGGGGCACTTCCCTTTAAGGGGGAAGGCCACTCTTTCCTCTTTGGGTAAGGAAGAGGTATGATCCAAATTTGGATTTCCAAATGGAAAAGGAGTGTTCCCTAAAGGGGTATCCTTTCCTCTTTGGAATCCAAGCTTTGGATCTATGTATCCCAATTCAAAATAAACTTTCACAACACTTGACACTTGCACAAATTACATTTATATCAAAATAAAAGATCTAGACTCACCTGCAGGGTTATCCTAAGCAATTAATATATATAAAGCAGTTATTCCCAAGCAGTTGTATATGAGCAAAAAAAAAGGTAAACACACTGGCCACGCTCTTTTTATGATTTGGGGGCTTTAGCAGCTGAAGCACCTGTGCAAAGAGTTTATAATATTTATGCATTTTTTGATTTGCCCCCTTTTTTTATTGCCCTGCATGAGCGTGGCCACCTGCAGAAAACTGTGTCAACATCCAGATCGTACCTAACCTAAGGGTAATCTAGTCGCCAAACACATCAATCCATCCACAGAGTACAGAAAAAAGTAAGCAGACATAGCAAAGTAATTTCATCCACAACATGCAGTGAAAACTACGAAAAATCCGGCACACAGCAGTAAAGTAAACACCGGCCTAACCTAGATCTAGAGTTGGTTGTCCTAGCACATCATCTAAAGTGTGTGAGAAAGGTCGTGTGGCTGGGGTAGGCCCTAAAGTGGGTTCTTAATTGAAGTTGTCTAAAGATCTGGATTTGTTAAGGCTTAAAAGGGAATTTAAATTAAAATTTAAGTATTAATGAATTAAGAATTTTAATTAAACATGTTTTAAAAGTTAATTGATTACTACCTTTGTTTCACACCGAGGCCATGAAGTTTATTTCACCTTCCTTGGGGCTAAGCTAATAGCCTCGTAGGCCTGGGTTACCCAGTAGCAATCGGGGTTGATTAAGTTATTTAAATTGGTTGGAATTAAAAGAGTGGATTAATATTAAAATGAATTAATTACTGATTTTTAAAGCTGATTAATTTAAGTTTGCCATTAATTGATTCGTGGCGTTGTGCCACCAGGCTCGAGGAACCAGCCTCCTTAGGACACTTAGCCCCGCAGCCCGGAGTAGTCCAGCCGATAAACCAAATTAATGTAATTGAATTAGAGACTTTTAAAATGTTAAATAATTAAAAGGTTAATCCATTTTAAGGTTTGACACCCTTTAGAATCCATTCGTGGCGTTGTGCCACCAGGCTCGAGGAACCAGCCTCCTTAGGACACTTAGCCCCGCAGCCCGGAGTAGTCCAGCCAATAAACTTCAACTTTAGGGTGGTTGTTGTGTTTTAAAGGATTTGTTAAGTGTTTTAAACATTAAGTTAACATTTTCTGGTGTTTTGGAATAATTTTGAATTTTATGAATTTTTGAATATTTTAATCATTTAAATAAGGGGTTGAAAATGACTATTCTGATTAAGTTCAAATTCTGGAATGTTTGTATTTTATTAAAATACTAGACCTTACTACGATCAGTTAGAAGGTAGGTACATTGAAATTGGATTTTTCTACATTTTATTACAAAGGTTTGAAGTTTTGAACTAGTTTTGACTTAAAGTTGACCGATTTGTTGACTTTTTGAAATATTACAGATTCCTGGAATTTAATATTTTTAATAAATACTAGACATCAATATGAGTTGAATGCAAGTGAGTTTGGGTAATTTGGATTTTTCTAGAATTAGTTATGGATTATTGAAGTTTGGGCATTCTAATGGGTTTTGGGAATTTCTTAATTAGAAGGCCTCTTTTGTGATTTTGCTTCAAACAAGTTCCCAACTTCTTGAAAACACCTCCAAAGGTCAGAAATAACCTAAGGAGGGATCCCCAAGTGTTTGGGAGATTTTTGGATTTTTATATTATTATTAATAAATTATCTTAATTAAATATTGGTTTTCACTTAAAATTAAATTAGGGTTTAAATTGCTGTCAAATCAAAGGGCTTTTAATTTTCATTGGTTAAGGGTTCAAATCTGGTCAGTTAGAGGGGTTATACATATTTTTTGGAGTTAAAATGGATTTATTACATTTTTTAGAAGTTTGAAGGCTTAATTAAGGGTTTAAGACTTAGAAAATTAATTAGGGGACCTAATGATCTCAAAAATCAGTGAAAATTTCCCTAGGGGTTGAGGGTGTCACTAAGTTCAAATGTTCAAAGTTTCAACTAAAGAGGAGGTGAATCCTAATTATTGAAATTTTTCTAAGTTTTCTATACATGAGTCCTTAATTATTGTCCTTAAATATGTCACTAGTTTTGATGGACTTGAATCAATGTTTGAACTAACCCTCATACTCAATACATAAGGCATGCATGAATCACATAAACACATTCAACACCTAAATCTAGGAGAGCCTTAGACTAAGTGGTGTGTGCACCTAAACATGTAAGGATTAATTAGCATAATTAGTTAAACTTATGATTAGTGAATAGTCAAGAAATGATTATCCACCAATCATCCCCATTATTTCCATTCATATACTTAACCCATGTTTAAAATTGCAAAGGAGATCTCTCAAACCATAAAAGATTTAAATATAACTAATTTTAAAGTAAATTTTAAAATAATATAAATACACATAGATATATATATATATAAATGTATTCATTTTTGCACATTTGATAACTATCAAAACATAGCTCAAATAAATACATGAAATTTTCTGGAAATCAGTCACATTCTTAAAAATATTCAAGCCAAATTTCAAATAAAATTATCCAATTTATATGTAATTAAAAATGAAATAGTTTTTCTGTATTTCTTAAATTACCAGTAAAATAATAGTCAAAATAAACTGATTTTATTTTTAAAATAAACTAGACAAAATTCTGAACAGTTTGATATATTATACCTAATTTTTGGCTTTGTATTTAATTTACTATGATTTTTTAAAGTTTCAGTAATTAAAACTAATTAAAACTCATTTTCCTTAATCAAATGGCGGCGGTCAGACACGCGGCACGCTCGGATTGACGGGATCGAAACCGCGCGGCGGCGGGGACACGCGTCGGCCGCTGGCCGTTTCACGCGGTTTTCACTTAACCACGTCAGCGGCGCGTAACAGCCGTTGGATTAACCGCGGGTTCGATCCAACGGCTGAGATCAGATCCCGCGGTCTGATCTCACCAGGAGAGGATCAGACGGCGGAGATTCGATCCCGCTATTCCGAATAGACGACCTAGATCTCGCCGGACGACTGATCGAACGAGAGATCGAATGCGCGGTCGGATCAAACCGCGGAAAGGCTCGATCTGGACCGTTGATCGAACGATCAACGGTCCAGAAAACGTACACTCGCCGGAGACCGTGAGTGACGCCCTAGAAAACATATTTCGCTTCGTTCTCTCGATCGGATCAATCATTTCACTTAAAATTTTAAACATAGATTAAGGACATGAACAGAAATCATGGGGAATAGTTTGTTTTAGCTAAAACCCTAAAAGCGTAAAGCTATTTAGACCTAACTAATGTGACCTAGATCTAGGGTTTTAGGGAGTTATACCGTTAGATCTTCGAAATTTCTGGATGGTTGAGCTTGTAGATTGTCCAAGTGAAGATTCCCAGCGAAAATCCAAGCTCGAACGCGTCTGGATCGGCTGCTATGGGCTTGAGACGGTCTAGGTGGTGGTTTCGCCGGAGAACTCACCGCCGGTGACGTGCAACCACCTGGGTTTTGTAGTGGGAAGGTAGAGGAGTCCCTGGAGATTCAAAACGAACTAAGAGTTCGATCTGGGAGGCTAGGGTTAGTGAGAGAGGCTGCTTTGATCAATCCCCTCAAAAGTCACCTTTTCCCTATTCAAACGAGCTGGGCTAGATTGGATGGCTAGGATCAATGCAGGGGCTCTCCAGATGATGCCACCTGTCCCTGGGAAAGCTGGAAGGCTGCGGAAAGGGCTGGACAAGCCAAGCTCCTATTGGGTGGACTTGGGATGAGTGGAGGAGACATTGCCATTTAAGGCTAAACCAGACCCTGAGCCTGGTTAGGAGAGCTCCAAGTGAGCTTTTGGACATTAAGGGGTCGGCCTTGGGGAGTTAAATCAGGGAAAAAGGTCTAAAAGGTTGATTAAGACCTTTTAAAAGGGTTTAAGCCCTTGGTTTGACTAAATTGACCAGTCAACTGGTCAATGGAGCTGATGTGGCATCCAAGCAGGTCATGGAGTCCTTCTAAGTGGCTGGATGGGTGTGGCTTGAGCTAAGTAAGGCTTGATAGGTTGGTTTGACCTATAGGCATGGTTCTCTAAGCCTTAGGTTGACTGGTTTGACCAGTCAACACAGTCAATGGTTAGTGAGGTGGCACTTAGGTAGTCCTCATGCACTAGTCAATTAAGCTAAAGGGGGATTAAGGCTTGGAATGGAGCTTAAGGGTTTAAGCCATTCCAAATGGGTTTCATTGAGTTGACTAAGTCAAACTCAATGTGGTTTGACTCCAAATAGGTTTAGGAATATTCAAGGTATTGAATGGAATGATTTCAAGGGTTTGAAGATGTTGATATAGTTAAATTAATCAAAATGGTTCATTTGAGCTCTTAAGGGTTCATTGGGTCAAACCATGTTGACTAGGTCAACCAAGTTGACCCAATGGGTGAGTTTGGGCTGGATAAATTCAGGATGATGTTTGGAAGCCATTGGAGGTGGTCTCCAAGTCTAGAGAGGTCAATTGGGTCAAAACCCCTATTTGAACCCTTAAGGGTCTTCTTGGGTCAACCCTGTTGACTTGGTCAACCAGATTGACCTAGGAGCTGGGATTGGATTCAACAGGTTTAAAATGATATTTGAAACTTGCTGCAAGTGATTGCATTCAATTTGGAGTTCATTTGGTTTAAAAAGCATGTTTGAGCCCCACAGGGGTATTTTGGTCACTTTGGGCTCATGACCACTAGGGGCTAAAATGAGTCCAGAAAGTTTCAGTTTACTGCTCAACATATCAAGATTAATGGTCTGGAATTGATTAGAAGCTTTGGTGAAAGTTCTAAGGTCAAAATCTTCAAGGCCAAAGGTCCAGTGGCATAGGCTGTAAATATTTGAAGGTTTTACAGCCTATGGATTTTGATTTAGATTCTGGGGCTAGAGACCTTAGAATGGGCTCAAATTTGAGGGGTAACCTCTAGAGACATGTCTTATCACTTTGCAAGTGGTAGACTTTGAATCAGAGGTCATTTGACTAGGTTTCAAAGTATTTGAAAATTCAATGAAAAAGGCCTTTAGGACAGGGCCTTAAGATTTGGGATTTGGGTTTGGATTTCTGGATTTGGAATGGATTTTAAGTTTGAATGATTAATATTGAAGTATCCAAATCATTAACAATCATGTGGTGATTGTTAATGAATGGAAAGGGTCAAAGCTAGATCAAGGGTAGGCTCAAAGTCAAAGTTGAAGTTTGAATTGTCAAGTTGATTGGGCCAAAGTTTGGATGTGTTTGAAGCTTGAATTAATTTGGATTTGAATTGAATGAAGTTTGAGATTTGAATTGATTAAGGGTAGGGATTAATTTGAAGTTGGAGTTGATCAAAGGTATGGATTGATTTGAGGCTGGATTGGTCCTAAGATCTAGAGGGGTTCTAGGATCTAGGATCTAGGATCTAGAGGGGTTCTAGAATTTGAGATATAAGAGAATCCTAAGCTCTGGAGTAGGCCCTAAGGTCTAGCTCTAGGAAAGGATCTTAAGGTCTAGAGTGGATCCTAAGGTCTGGCTCTAGGAAAGGATCTTAAGGTCTAGAGTGGATCCTAAGGTCTGGCTCTAGGAAAGGATCTTAAGGTCTAGAGTGGATCCTAGGATCTAGAATTAATCTAGAGTTTGGAAGGGCCTTAGTGACCTCATACAAAAATGAGGTCAACAAATGGACCCCCAATGTGTGTGGTTGAAGGAACTTCTGCTGCACACATTGGCGTTGACCGAATAGAAGTGGAATCTTAAGAGTGTAAGGGAGGGCACCTCCCAACCTTAGGCCTATAGGATGCTATTAAAAGGCTTACACCTACTAGACAGGAGAACTGGAGAAACCAAGGTAGGGAATACCTAGCCTTGGGTCTAAGGAAGGGCATCACCCAACCTTAGGCCTATAGGATGCTGATAGAAGACTTACTCCTAGTAGACGGATCAACTGGAAACCAAGGTAGGGAATACCTAACCTTGGGTCTAAGGAAGGGCATCACCCAACCTTAGGCCTATAGGATGCTGATAGAAGACTTACTCCTAATAGGCAAAATTAACTGGAAACCAAAGTAGGGAATACCTAGCTTTGGGTCTAAGGAAGGGCATCACCCAACCTTAGGTCTACAGGATGCTGATAGAAGACTTACTCCTAGTAGACAGATCAACTGGAAACCAAGGTAGGGAATACCTAGCCTTGGGTCTAAGGAAGGGCATCACCCAACCTTAGGCCTATAGGATGCTGATAGAAGACTTACTCCTAATAGGCAAAATTAACTGGAAACCAAAGTAGGGAATACCTAGCTTTGGGTCTAAGGAAGGGCATCACCCAACCTTAGGTCTACAGGATGCTGATAGAAGACTTACTCCTAGTAGACGGATCAACTGGAAACCAAGGTAGGGAATAACTAACCTTGGGTCTAAGGAAGGGCATCACCAACCTTAGGCCTATAGGATGCTGATAGAAGACTTACTCCTAATAGGCAAAATTAACTGGAAACCAAAGTAGGGAATACCTAGCTTTGGGTCTAAGGAAGGGCATCACCCAACCTTAGGCCTATAGGATGCTGATAGAAGACTTACTCCTATAGGATGCTGCCCACAGGTGCTTCAGCTGCTAAAGCCCCCAAATCATAAAAAGAGCGTGGCCAGTGTGTTTACTTTCTTTTCTGCTCATATATAACTGCTTGGGAATAACTGCTTTATTTATATTAATTGCTTAGGATAACCTTGCAGGTGAGTCTAGATTTTTATTTTGATATCAATGTAATTTGTATAATTGTTAAGTGTTGTGAAAGTTAAGTTTGAGTTTGGGATACATAGATCCAAAGCTTGGATTCCAAAGAGGAAAGGATACCCCTTTGGGGAACACTCCTTTTCCATTTGGAAATCCAAATTTGGATCATACCTCTTCCTTACCCAAAGAGGAAGGAGTGGCCTTCCCTTTGAGGGAAGTGCCCTCTTATCCATTTGGGTAATCTATACGAAGATTCCAAGAAGATTGAAGAAAAGGAGTCCAAAGAAGAATGAAATTGAAGATTCGAAGATTTGAAGATTGAGAGTATCCCACTCAAAAAAACTTGCGTCATTACTAGGCTTAGAATCCGGGTTGTTGTCAGTGGTGCCCGGCCACTTTACTTTCTGTAATATTCTGGTTTGTAATAAGCAAGGCAATTCTGCCTATGGACATTTATTAATTAATTTGTATTTGATGTGATGATTTGATTGCCTTTAGGATTATTTGTTTTTACTAGTTTTTTGGCGATTGCATGCCGCTCTTTGTTTTCGCCTGGATACGTGAGGCTCGTGAGGGTGTGAAAGTTTTATACTCATAATTTTAAAAGTCTAAAATTTAGTGAGTCTAAATAACATAGAAAGATAACGAATCTAGGGAATTAGCCGGGATCGACCCCGGGGTCGCATGCATATTTTTGCATTCTTCTTTCCTTGTTTTAGACCCTTCCCCGCCTGCGGGTAGAGTCCGGATAGTCTGACCTATGAGGACGAGGTGCCGGACCTGGGGAAGTCCTGTCTTCTAAAAAATTATTTTATAAGCCTGTTTTTAAAAAAATTTCAAGCATATTTGATTTGAGGTTATTAACCAGCATGCATTGCATTAGATACAAATTAAAGAGTCAAAATTTTAATTTCATAGTCCTTAGCATTTTAGCACCCAACATAAGTCCAAGGGCCAAGTAGGAAAATCTCTAGATGTCGGCCCCGCCTCCCAAAACTTTAATTATAGCGTCCCTACCACTCTTTCATAAAAGACCGGATTCATCTCTTTTAAATCGATTAGGTGGTTAGCTGGCTCCCCAATCCAAGCCGGGGTAAGTCCAGACCTTGCACTGCATTAGTTAGGATCGGACGACTGTGATCCAGTGTCCAAAATAGATTTAGGATCCGGGGCAGATCTTTGATTATAAGACCCCAAATTTCGGGAATCTAATCCCAAATTTCTAATAAAATGCTCAATTCTAATTAAAGCTTCATTTCAATCCAAAACATAAAGCCCAACACTTAGATTAAGTTGGGACACTTCCGGATGGTTCTGGAATGTCAAAGTGTCCCCTACCTCTCATCCTTTGACTCCGTTAATAACTGTTCAATTTTGATCCATTCCCTTTTGATTTTCCAATAATTCTATTCATACTTTGATATCACTCCTAGAAATTCTAACAAAATTTTGCCATTATTTTAATCGAGAGTTTTCGTAGGAGACCTCGTTTTCTTACGATGTAATTAACTACGAGGGCTTGCGCTCGTAGGAGATTTAGAACCACACACGCACCTGATTTTAAAAAATTGATTTCTCAAAACTCAATTGGATTTCTCTGGGAAAATTTAAAATATTAGTGATCATTGTTATCATATTCAAAGAATTATCATCGAATGATATTTTCCCCCTTCGGGGAGATACATCTTTCTTTGATAAGGCTTTGGATGTGAACCTAACGATCACACTTCTTGAATATTGTAGCTGAATATTCAATTGAACCTCATTTTGACCCTTCGGGGCCATATGAAGTTCTCTTTAGCATCCGGTCATAATATTCAAGATGAATTTCATAATTCTAAATCTGAATACCGTTATGAAATTTTATTCTCACCTCTCGAGGTGATATACTTTTTTCTAACGAGATAATTCGATTGTAGAATTCAATTTTAAGTCCCAAAGAAAACTAATATTTTTAAAAACATGTTTTCAAAATTCCACCAACATGTACCTAAGCTAAACTTTACTAAGGACCATTTATGTGATGTTTGCCAACTAGGAAAATAAATCAAATCATTATTTCATTTAATTAAAGATGTGATCACCTCTAGGCCATTAGAAGTCCTACACAAGGACTTATTTGGACCTGTTAGCACATCTAGCCTAGGTGGAAAAAATTATGGATTTGTGATTGTAGACAACTTTACTAGATTTACTTGGGTAAGATTCCTAGCATATACGAATGAGTATTTTGAGGAATATAAGGTATTCTTCACTTGGATTTAATGAAAATTAGGATGTGAAATCTCAACAATCTATAGTGATCATGGTGGAGAGTTTCAAAATGAAAGATTTGAACCATTTTGCCAAGAGATAGAAATAGAGAATAATTTCTCAGCCCCTAGAACGCCTCAACAAAATGGAATAGAAGAAAGAAAGAATAGAACTGTGGTAGAAGCTGCTAGGGCAATGTTAGCTTAGTACACCCTTCCTAGATATTTTTGGAAAGAAGTAGTAAACACAGCGTGTTATGTCTTAAATAGGGTGAACATTAGGTCAAAGCTGAATAAAACTCCTTATGAACTCCTTAATGGTCAGACATCGAATCTTTCACGCTTGTATATCTTTGGTTGTAAGTGCTTCATCTTGATTAATGGCAAACTTCCCTTAGGAAAATTTGATCCCAAGTCTGATGAAGGTGTCTTCTTAGAATATTCATCTATAGGTAAGGCCTATAAAATCTTTAATAAGAGAACCCTAGTAGTAGAAGAGTCCACCCATGTAGTATTTGATGAATCAGATAAGCCCTCTAAATCTAAAATTGAAGAAGATGAAATAGAGGCAATTCAAGGAGTAGAAACTATGACCATAGGAGAAAGGGTAGAACCTCAAGAAGATTTTCCTAGAGAATGGAGATATTCTTCTAGTCATCCTAAATAGTTAATTTTAGGAGACCCTTCAGAAGGTGTAAGAACTAGGCATGGACTTAGGAAGGACATTAGTCATTTAGCATTCATCTCTATGATAGAACCCACAAGTATAGATCAAGCTTTAGGAGATGAATTCTAGATCCTAGCAATGCAAGAAGAACTGAACCAATTCATGAGGAATGATGTTTGGGAGTTAGTCAAGAGACCTAAAGAACAGAGAGTAGTTGAAACAAAATGGGTCTTTAAAAAGAAGGTTAATGACTCAAGAACCATAATAAGAAATAAAGCCATACTAGTACCTATGGGGTACAACCAAATTGAGGGAATAGATATTGAAGAAACCTTTGCCCCAGCTGCTAGACTAGAAGCCATAAGAGTGCTCTTAGCTTTTGCTTGCTTTAAGAATTTTAAACTATATCAAATGGATGTAAAGAGTACTTTTGTAAACGGGGTAATCAAGGAGGATGCCTATGTTAAGCAACCCCTCAAATTTAAAAGTTCACAATTTTTGAACCATGTATTCAAATTAAAAAAGACACTTTATGGATTAAAGCAAGCACCTAGAGCCTGGTGTGAACAGCTTATCTCATTCTTATTGGATAGAGGATTTGTAAAGGGTAGTGTGGACACTACACTCTTTTTACAAAAATTTTAAAAAGAAATTCTCATTGTTCAGATTTATGTGGATGAAATTCTATTTTGATCTTCAGATAAAATTTCATTTGATGAATTTTCAAAAATAATGAGTAATGAGTTTGAAATGAGTATGATGGGAGAGCTTAATTATTTTCTTGGATTTAGTGTGAAACAAATGGATAATGAAACATTTATTAACCAAACGACAACCATTAAGGATGTTATGAAAAAATAAGAAATGGATAGTGCTAAGCCCATGAACACTTCGATGAGCTCCACGATTCAACTGGACAAAGACCTAAATGGAAAATCAGTAGACCAAAAAAATATAGAGGAATGATTGGATCTCTCCTCTACCTAACTGCAGTAGACCGGACATAATATTTAGTGTTTGCCTTTGTGCCCATTTTCAAGCTGACCCTAAAGAGTCTCAACTAACTACGGTCAAGAGAATCCTTGGATATCTACTAGGCACCCCGAACTTAGGAATATGGTATCCTAGGCACAACACTTCCTTTGAAATCTTAGGATACTCAGATTCTGATTTTGTAGGATGTAGGGTAGATAGAAAAAGAACCATTGGTACCTACCAATTCATAGGACAATTATTAGTTTCTTAGTCTAGTAGGAAGCAAAATTCGGTTTCCCTCTTCATAGCTGAGGTAGAGTATATTACAGTACGAAGCTGTGTTGCTCAAGTACTTTGGTTGAAATAATAAATTCTTGATTTTGGATTACCTATAGTAACCATCTCAATCATCTGCAACAACACAAGTGCAATATGCAATTCTAAAAATCCAATTCAATACTCTCGAATAAAACATATAGACATTTGACACCATTTCATAAGAGATCATGTTGCTAAAGGAGATATAGAATTGCATCACATCGCTACAGGAGATCAATTGGTAGACATATTCATGAAACCACTAGCATTCGACACCTTTAGCACTTTAAGGATGAGACTATGTGTCATAGACATTAATGCATAAAAAAAAAATAAAAAATAAAAAACTGATCCACTTCGTACTATACGATACAAGTGGCAGTTCATTTAATTCATTTGGTACGATATTATTGAACATTGTTTGGTACGATATCTCCTCTTCATACTGTATGATCCATATCAGTATGGATTAGGATGAATTTATTTAGTTTGGTATGATATTATTGGTAATCGTAATGTATGATATCTCCTCTTCATATTGTACGAATCACCTTAGCAGAATGGATGAGGATGACTTAAAGGTGGTTTGTACGATATAATGACATTTTTGTATTGTATGATGTGTTATTTGTGCCTCCTCTTTTTGGTGATGTCAAAAGGGGAAGAAGTCTGTTGTAGGTTTTTATCTTGCTTGCTTAGGCTTATGTTCACATATGTTGCTTATGTTTACTTATGTTTCAATGAAATGCAATTTTCCTTTATTTTTCCTTTTCTGTCTATTTAGTGATGTTTTTATTAATAAAAAAAATGTCATTCAAATTTGCCTATAATAAACATTATTTGACATCATTAAAAAGGGGGAGATTGTTGCAATCCATGACCCCTAGTTTGAGATTTTGAAGATGAAAAATAATTTTTTCTGGATTACTATTCATTGAATACTAATTTTTGCTATTGTCTGTGAGAACTAACATTTCAAGAAGATCACAAGTTACTCAAGACAATATGAAGACTCAAGATTAGGTAGAGTAGGAGTGTGAGTTTATAACATTGTAATTTTTCATTTGTTATTTTTCCTTTTTTTGAGTCTGGCCATAAATTGCATATAAGACTAAGCAACTGTGCACACACACAGGGGGAGAGGGTTTTTTAAAAGAAAATGTAGATGTTTTTTTCTCTGTTGATCGTACTGTATGAGTTTATATAATACTGTATGATCCGATCTAGCTGAAACGTCTTTATGTGAACGGGTCATACTGTATGATTTATATCATACTATACGATGTGTTGCTAATCCAAAACACTAGTCGCCAGATTAGTTTTAGTAAGTTTATTAGCCGTTCGTACTATACGAAGAGATTCATACTGTATGATTTATTTGAATACTTACTTAAATTAACCTGTGATTAGTGGAATAAATCAAAGATTAATTTATGATTGGTAATCGTACTGTACAAACCAGTTTGTACTATACGATGAACTGAGGCTATTTTTAATCATCCTAGAGTTCATCCTTGACAATCCCTTGATTTTTACTAATCATACTGGACGAAGTAGGTCGCACCCTACGATGTACAGAGACGTGTTTTGATCATCCTGGCTATCATCCTGTACGAATAGAAGAGTTTTGCCGATTATATTATTCAAGTTTATATTGTACTGTACCATTATATTTAGAATTTTTAACCTATTCATAAACCTTCATATTAGGATGAAGCTCATTTATTCTAATTGTACTATACGATATGGAATCGTACTGTACGATAGTAATGGCTACGTTGAAAAATTTCATGGTTTTTGGAGCCCATTTTAAGTATCAAAAAGTTATGTTTTTGGTGTGTGACTAAGAGAGGGAAACATTATTAGAAAGGGTTTCCTTGGGAGAGAGCTCTTGAGAAGGTTTTAGGGTTTGAGAGAGGAAGGAGAAGGTGAGCTTGGTGAGGGAGAAGTAGTGTGAGGGAGATGACACGGTTGCTCCGTTCTTGCTGCACTTTGTTTCTCCTATGGCCCGAGAAGATCTTATGGGAGGCTCTCTAAGGGGGAGACATTTCTACATTCGTGTCCTCTAAGGTACTCTGCCTTCTTCAGGAGGGAGAAAAATGAGAAGGTACGCTGCCGTCACGAGGAGGGTGACAAAGCGCTTGGCACTCTGCCACACCAGGTTGGTGAAAGTGAGTCTTGTAAGGGCTTCTCCACCTTGTCAAAGGGGCAAAAGGAGAACTATTGTTCAGTAGTGAAATTCCCAGAGTGGAGAACTCCAGGGAGTGGATGTAGGTCAAGTGACCGAACCACTATAAAATCTTTGGTGTGATTTTTCTTTTACCGCTTTTGTTTTTGCTTGCATTTTATTTTCATTATAATTGATTGGTGAAATTCATTGTGGGATTTGTGTTGCTATTTGTGTTCAAGTACTCTCTTCCGCATTAGTTAAACTTTCCTGTTAAAAATTTTAAAACACAAAAAATATTACTCCTGTTTATGATTTTTTTATTGCAACAAGTTTTTTCGTAATTCACCCTCTTGGTGCATCTTGAAACTTCACTTACTAAACAAGGTAACATACTTCTCAAAATTGAT
Source organism: Dendrobium nobile (assembly GCA_022539455.1). NCBI lineage: Eukaryota > Viridiplantae > Streptophyta > Magnoliopsida > Asparagales > Orchidaceae > Dendrobium > Dendrobium nobile. Next base: position 3,000,048 of record CM039730.1, read on the forward strand.
TCTCTAGCTAGTTTAGATGCATTAGCTATCTAATATAGCCTTAATACAGTCCAAATTTCGTTTGATAACCTCAATAAAGATCAGAATATCATTGGTATATAGGAGGAGCGAGATACGTTGGGCTGAGGCGGTGACCTAAACTCTCAAATAATCTACCGTTTGCTGGAATGCCATAAAAAGCAACTCCAAATATAAAATTAATAGGTAGGGGGACAGTGGACACCCATGCCGGAGTCCACTTTTGGCCTCAATCCACTATGATGGCTCCCATTAATAAGATGTGTGAACCTAGGGAAGTACGCACACTGAATCACCCACTAGATAAAGCAATAAAAAAATCCCATCATTCGCATCACTTGCTGCAGGGTATTCCAAGCCATATAATCATACGCTTGTTCCATATCGACCATCAACGCCATCAAACTAGCATTTGAAGTCGAGTGCTGAAATTTGTAAATCAATTCTTGGGCAAGCAGCCCATAGCATGAGATGGATCTCCTAGGGACAAAAGCACCTTGCTACTCACTGATCACTTCTGCAAGCACCAATTTGAGCTTATTTACTAGCACTTTGGCCACCACCTTATATAGTGACTAGCATAAGCTGATTGGACAAAACTTAGATGTTGACTTAGCACCTTACACCTTTGGCGTCAAAATGAACATAATGTCTTTCTTGCTCTTAGGCATATAATTAATATGAAAAGAGTCTACAATAGCTTTTATAATATCATGGTTAATGATTCTATAATAAAATTTTAAGAAGTATGTATTAATACCATCAATACCTGGGGCTTGGTTACTACCTAAGCTGAACACCACCTTTTTGAATTCAACATAAAAAAACTTCCTCATTAAGGGCATCCTGCTACTATTCCAAAATCTGTAACACAACCTAGAAACGGAGCCAGTTATATAGGAAAACACATCTATCTCTCCACTTCTATTAGAAGAATGGCTAAAACTCTTCATGAATACGTCTAGGCTCAAACACAACCTCCCCATTATGGTTCTTAATTTCTTGGACAGTATTGCTGTATTGCCTCACTGAAGCAAAAAAGTGAAAGAAGTTAGTATTGGCATTCGGCACATCTATCCACCATACCTTCGTCCACTGTCTCCACTATATGAAAATATGAGCAAGCATAGAATTGAGTTCAGTAACCATAGACTGGAGCTCTTGTTCTTGCTCAGCATTCAGCCCCTCCAAAGAATAACTAATTATTTAGAGCTCCAGTATACAACTTTCCAGTGAAACTTTAAGATCTCTAATGTTTTTAAGGTGGTTTCAGCTCGAATATAGTAAGGCTTAAAGTGTTGTGCTACATTTATGGCTCACCCCCTCTACAGGTAGCCCAACATCTTGCTTACTCCAGCTCTTCCAAACAACTCTCTAGGAGGCAAGATAAGTCATGAAAATATCTTCAAACTGTAACCATCAAGATGCTGATGCCTTAATTTGAGGGTTAAATCTCATAAGCAATGGACAATGATCCGAAACTATTTTTCCAAGGTTAGCCACCAAAGCAAACTTCCTAGTTAAGTTCAGTAGAGTTTATTATAAATCTATCTAGGTGCACCTAGATATTACTATTCCCATCCATGTTATTCAACCATATAAAATTTGGCCCAGTGAAACCCAAACCATGTAATTCATTCCTTGAGAGAAACGCTAGGTTAATCTGCACCCCATTCGAGTAGATAAAGTTCTTGCCCCCTTCTTCTCTTCTTAGTATAGGCAACAATTGAAATCTCCACCCATAAGGATAAGTAGGGCAGCTTCAAAATTAGCTTCAAAAGCATTACACAAATTATGATGGACATGGAAATCTTTATTTGCATAGACTAGATCTATAATCCACTTCTCTAGACTTAGGAAAGTGATCGTGCTAATTAGACCCTCTTCTGAAGCATAGATCATGGTAAATTGAACCAGCCCACATTTCTATAGTGTAAGCAGCCTACCAGATTTACCGCTAGCAGGGTAACAAAAAAACTCCCATCCACTACCAATCAATCTATCCACATCAGATTGGACAATTTCCTCATTCTTTATTTTAATAAGCCTAAAAAACCAGACATCATTAACACTAATAAGATGACACAGGTAATTACTTGTATTCTTCTTACTGGAACCCCTAAAATTCAAAAATATGATAATAGTCATTGATCAACACAAGGGGAGTCATCCTCACCGCTAGCCTCCTCATCGTAGTTTTTTATTCTTTTCCTTGGGAGCTACTTAATCAGCCCCAATTATATTATCACTTTCTCAAAATGGGCTTGGAAGATGTTACTCATACCCTCCTTCCTCTTAATCGGCTTAACTATAAAATTAAAGAGTAGCTATATAATGCCCATATATCTCTCCTTCTTAGATGGCTTGAAATTATCCTGTGGTTTATTCATATATGGCTCGAGGATAAAATGCAGGTCAACCTTCATGGGGGTTCTTCAAGGCTATTGAATATTAGCAATAGCATATTCTTTTAATTGGGGATGGTTGGGCCTTTGATGCCTTGGGGGGACCTATATCCATGGTCTGAGTTGATCTTCCTCCCACGGTCGGATGGCATTACCTTCTGTTGGTATATCAATATCCTTATTTAGAGATTCAACTGAGTGTTATCATCCATTAGCGTCTCTTCTCCTTCCAATAAACTATCGATGGAAGTGGTGTTACTTCAAGAAGCTTGTTCAACTTGTTGGCTGTTTGCGACGTTGGTGGGTGGGGGGGGGGGGGGGGGGGGGGGGGGGGGGGGGGGGGGGGGAGGGGTAAACACTTTCTTTTTTCTTTCTCTAGGTTTGGTTTGCTCCATAGGATTAATAGCTTCACCACCATTCAAATTAATCATTCTTGTTCGGCCACTACTCCTTTCAATGTCCCCCATTCTGCAAGAAAAACACTAAGTTCCTAGCTCCTTATCCTTTACTTTCTAATAAAACTTTCCATTGAGGAAATTAATCCATATCCCAACTTGAAGCTTCAAGGAAAGGTCTAATCATACACACACCCACATGAATTCACACTCCCCCCAACTACATATCTAGGCATCAATCCATACGGGCATGCTAATCACAGAGGCAATCCGAGTTAAATTTCTAACATCCTAATATTGCATCGACAAAAAGTGGAGTCTAATCGACATTGATGGCGACAATCCTTCTAGAGAGCTAGGGGAGAATGTTGGTTTCCATTTACCCAGCCCAATAATGATACACCTAATAAAACATGCCCTCCACACAGTACTACATCTCAAGGCTCCAACAAAAAAATACACAGGTGAAGCAGTCTTAACTGATAGTGGAGAGCTAGAACTTCCCAAACCATCCCCATTGCCACTGAACCTCAGATTTTAGCAAGAAAAAATTTAGTCTTTTAACCATGATCTTACCAACAACTGTATACTCAAGCATTATTAATTTTCCTTCTTAGAGACTAAGTGGAGTTATATTGAAATCCCATCCTTTGAGATAGAGGTAAAATCATCAATATCTTGAATACGTATAAACTCTAGTCTTTTCCAGACATTGTTCAATCTATTCAGGGGAGTTGTCCTCTCGACTAAGTTCTCATCCTATTCATCAAAGACGTTTGCAAAATTTACCTTAGGGGAAATTGGTCAAGATCATGACGTGCTGCCCACTTAAAACAATAGTGTACACGAGTCAGGGCTCCCATCGATCACACCTATAGTTGAGATGGAACTATCACCAGTCCTTGAAAAAGTTCGACACACATCCATACCTACCATAGGGTAATCTAAGCTCATCCCAACCATTTTATCATTACATACGTTAATCGGATTGTTAATTAAGATCATTGTTGAGGTCACTTCACCCAATCCACCCATAACATTGTCCATATCACAGTCAGTTTTTGACCTTCAATGTTTATTTATGTTATCCCCCAAGCAAACATCTGCTTGTATATCCACCTTACCCTATGATTCAAGCTCCAAGCATCCCCAACTAGAGGAGGTGAGTCATTGCTCTTCTATTCAGCAACTTTATATGATCTATTAACTCACTTGGTTGATTGTTGCACTAACTTAACATCAGAATGGCGAGAATGATCATCACCCGCAAGCCTTGCAATTCTATCACCCACAGCCATACTGCCTGAATCCACCTTTCCTTTGTACTTACCCATGCTAGGTTTGCTAGGAGACTTATCCCCAACCTTTCGATTGCCTCAAGAGCCTACACCATAATGCCTCATTTCTAGGTCACCACTTCTAGCTGCTCCATCACCACCACCCCCACTGGAGTGGGGAGGTGAACTTTGATCCCCCCCGCCATGTTGAGACCTTCTCTCACAATGAACACTCTAGTGAGAGAAATAAATGGAGAGAGATGAGACAACCTAAAAAGTTTTTGGGCTCCTTAAAAAGTATGTATTTTATATTAGTCAAAAGAGAATTACAAAAGGAGGTAGCAAAAGGCCCTAAGAATGAACATGTAAAACCATATCCTTCTCTAAGATATAAAAAGATTCTTAGGGAATAGTATGCTTATCCCTATCCATAAAATCAAAAATATTACAAGAAATCACCCTTTGGGCAAAAAAGCGAGTAGCAACATTATGTTTCCTTGGCGTATATTGGAATGGCACCTTGTGGAACATATGAACATAATTGAGATTTTCACCAAGTTGTGGTTGGGCAGCCCATTTCTTCTTTACAAACTACTCTTGGATGAAGTTGATGACTCTGAGGTTATCCCCCTGAATGATAATTTTGGCTAAATCTAATATCCAATCCTAAAGAAAAATATTAATCTAGAGAATAGCTTTGAGCTCCATTTATGTACTATCATAGAGTTTGACCCCCCAGCCAAATGCCCTCACGGAGATGCCCTTGTCATTACAAATGACCAGACCCAATCCCCCATAATTAGAGTGTTGCAGTGCACCAACAATAATCACCTTAAGCTTGTAAGAAGGAGGGCACCACGATAGCATATGAAACAATCCATAGGTCTTAGTAGTGTCTTATTGCCCAAAAATTGAGCTTATGTCTTGATGATAATATGCTCTAAAAATCCCAGCAGCCAGGGAGGTTGGGGTTCTGTGGGGGATGCCGTGATTCATGGCATTCCAGTATGTCAGTACTAGTAGACTGCATAACAGTAGCATTAGGAAAAGTCTTGTGCATACATCGGGTTGTCAATAACCTTCCCCTCCACAGCCATATTGGCATCTCCTTACAAGTTGGTACTCGATGTAGCAGCTCAATCACAGCCACCCTTTGGAACTACCCCTTCAAACTCGACCACCACAAAGGTTCCACCACCCGCATGCTTAGACAACCTCTCCTTGCCTAGTCCATCTTTCACCACAACAGAGCTCTTAGAACCATCATGAGCCTTACCCTTGAACTTACCCAAGCCACTCTTAGCCAGCGACCAAACCTTGTCACCCTTTTTCCTGTTACAATTACCACCACTTGAACGCCACCTTTTAACATCACCAGCACAAGTCACACCATCCCCATCTCCCCTGCCTAAGAAGGGAGACGACCTTTGGTCGCCCCCCTCCATCCTTAGAGCTTCTCACTCTAGAAAGCACTCTAGAGAGAGAAAAAAGAAAGGGAAAATGATGAAGCACCCCCAAAGTTGTGTGGTTCCTTTTTTTTTTTTGAGGAAATCCACATAGTAATTTTGTTTATAAAAAAATAGAGACCTAAGAGAAGTAAAACCTATCACATTCCTCCTTCCACACTTTATAAAAAAGAGGAGGAATGTTATTGTTTACCAAATTATCTCAAATAAAATCACCAGAACAAGCATAGTTAGCACAACAATCGGCTAACTTATTACACTCCCTATTCATAAATTGAATAATAACTTGATTGAAATTTCTAAAAAAGAAAAAATAAAGTATACTTGAGCTATTACCTTCAGTTTTTCTTTCCTTTATGATATTCTGGATGTTCTTCATGACATTATAATTATCTCCCTCAATAATGATTCCTTTCGCTTCATACATCCATTCTTGAACTACCTTATTAAAGGCAATGATAGCCTCCATCTCCAAAGCCGAGATATCCCAATGTAGACATTTAAAACCAAAGGAAAACAAAAATCTACCTTTCCTGTCTCTAATTACTCTTTCTACACCAGCTGTGTAATCCATATTAAGAGATGCATCCACATTTATTTTGATACATTCGGTTGGAGGGGGATTCCAAGCAGCTGAAAATAGCCTTAGCTGATTAGAATCCCAGTTGACCAAAATTAGATCATGGTTGAATGAAGATGAAGCAAAGCTAATAGCATTAGCTTCTATTACATGTAGACTGCCCTCATTATTTCCATGCACAAGCTTATTTCTGCTTTTCCAAGAAAAAAAGATTGCTGAACAATACAAATTACCCATGAAAGGATTTGATTTAGAAAAATCTGCTAGCTCCTTATAGTAATTCTTCAAATCTGATATAGTAGGGATCCTGAAACCCCACTTATTAATGATCTTTATTACTTCTTTAAAGAAAAAATAGTAGACTGCTATGTGCTCAGCATCCTCAACTGCAGTACACCCTCTCGGACAACCATTTTGATTGATAAGTCTTCTGTACATCAAGAACTCGTTTGAAGGAATTGCTTTGTGAATCAATCTCCACAAAAACATTTCCACTCTTAGCCTTAATTTCAAATTTTTTATCCATCTCCAGTTGCCATCCTCTTCTTCATATCTGCTGCTTTATTCTGAAATCAATGCAGCCAATGTCTTACCAAAATTCTTGTACAGAATTTCCATTTCATAATCTAGAATTTCAGCATTGATCTGGACAGAGCATATTAGTTCAACCAACTCTTTTCCAAAAGCTTGATGCAGTTTCTAGATATTCCAACATCCCTCCTAAATAAAAAACTTCAGGCAACATTGTTCTTCTTGTAAATCAGCTACAAAGGTTGGCCACTTATCGATACATTTGTCAAGGATAAATATCCTTTGTTGTATCAATACTCTTCCCATCCGAGACCTTCCATCTTATTTTTTGCTGTAGAAATTTAGCCCCATTTGTAATGATCTTCCATGAAGGTAAAACTCCATTTCCAGCTTCTGAATTCCAGAATTTTGTTCCGTATTTAGCAATTAAAATTATGTTCACCAATGAAGATGGATTGGAAAACATATTCCATGCAAATTTAGCTCTCCATGATCCAACTTTATCAGAAGCTAACATTACTCCTAGACCTCCCAGCTTTTTCTATTTACAAAGAGTTTCCCAATCTACATAATGAATACCCTTACTCTTATCATGTTTCAGCTATAGAAAATCTCTACTCAACTTGTCTAATTCTCTTAACACTCCCATTGGAGCTAGAGAATGAGTAGAAATGAAAATGGAATAGTTAAGAATGAGGACTTGATTAATTGAAGCTTACCAGACAGAGTAAGGAATCGGTTTCCCCAAATATTAAGCTTATAATAAGCTTTCTCCAACACATCTCAGAAATTTTAAGCCGTAAGTCTTCTCAGTGCCATTCTAACACCAAGATAATTTAACTCATTAACTGCTTTAATTCCTAGGACTTTAGATAATGCCTTGGATGTGCTTCTTCTAACTGAATTTCCCATTAGAAACGAGGATTTCTGTTCATTTATTATTTGTCCAATTCAGCTGCTGTACTTCTTCATAATCTTCTTGATCTTCTTTGCATTTCTTTGGTTTGCATTTAAAAATACAATAACGTCATCAGCATACTACAGATGAGATACTTTATATGCAGTTGGGGCCACCTTGACTCCAATCTTAGCACCTTTCTGGTTGAACGCTTCAGTTAATAGTTGTGAGCACATGATAAACCAATAGGGGGATAAAGGACAATCCTACCTAAAACTACACTTTGCCCGAATCCACTTTGTATTGAGACCATTAATTATAATGGAATATTTGGTGTCAACTACACACTGAAGAAGTAAATTCTTAAATGTCCATGGGAAACCATATTGCTCTAACACCTGCTTCAAGGTTTCCTACCCCATAGTATTGTATTCTTACTCCATGTCCACCTTGATAGCCATCATGCTTTTTTTTGCTTTAGAATGTCTAAATTTATTGATGATTTCCTGTGTGAGCAAGATATTCTTAGAAATGGATCTCCCCTTTATGAAGGGAACATGATTTTCTGAGATCATTTTGGGAATAAAGTTAACAAGCCGATTCACTAACATTCTTGCCACTATCTTGTAAATGGAGTTACATAGACTAATTGGTCTATAATTTGAGGGTGTTAGTGGATTTTTAAGTTTGGGGATGAGAACAGCCGAAGTTTCCCTCCACTCCTCACACATAACTCCTGAATTAAAAAATTGACATATAGCCTTCCAAACTTCATTCTTGATTACAAGCCAATAGAATTTAATGGAGTATGATATACCATCTACTCTAGGTGATATGTTACCTTCCAATTGAGTGATGACAATTTCTAATTCTTCCTTACAAAATTCTGAATTGAGCCGATTTCTGTCTCCCTTGTCCAGAGTACCACTAAGCTTTGGCCATCCAGCTAGAGAACACCTCATGAATTTCCACTTCTCTTTGAAATATTTAAAAAAAAATTGTTCAATGTTGCTTTGCTCTTCAATCATTCTACCTTCGGGATCTTTAATTTTTTTGATGTAGTTGTTGTTATGCCTTGCTGAAGCAACAAAGTGGAAATATTCTGAGTTAGAATCACTCTTTGATCCACTTAACTTTAGCTCTTTGTGTCCATCAAGAGCTTAGCCTTCCTAATGTAGAGTTTAACTCCTTCACCTTGAATCTTAGCAAACAGACTTTCTCATCCAAAAGACCTCCTGTATTGGCCTCTTCTTCTTGCAACCTGATAATTTCCTTCTTTAAGTTTTTGGGTTCCTTGAAGTGTGCATTTTCATTAATAAAAATGTGAAGGAGAATTTACATACAAAAAGAAACAAAGGCTATATCCTATTACTATCATCCCTTAACATAGAAAAAAATGTCAAAGGAATTTCATTATTGTGTACATCAAGAATAAAAAAGTTGCCAAAAAGAGCAAATTGAGAGCAAAAATCTACTGGTTTCTTGCTATCACGAGGTATATACTGAAAAGGAACTTATTTAAAGTATGAAAGAAAAGTGATATCCGGTCCCTCCACACAATAATGAGTCTTTATATGACAATTGAATAAGTGTTTAATCCATTTGATTGCACAAAGGAAATATCACTCGATAATAATGCCATCCTTCTTAAACATTGAATCCTGTACGACATTAAAGATCATAGCCGCCGTTAAGAGCTCAGCCTGGGTACAATCCTAGTGCTCAATATGTCTACCCATCGCTACAATGAGTTGTCCTTTATGGTTTCGGGCCACAAGGCCTAATTCGGCAATATTCAAAGTTTAGACTGAAGCATCAAAGTTAAACTAGAGCAAACCTGGAGGGGGTGGACACCATAGTTTTTTATGGGGAAACCCAAAGGGCTGAGTGTTGCCCCATTGCTCTAGAATTCCATGCAAAAAGGCTTCAGAAGGGAGGTGAGAATAGTAGCAGCCATGGCTAAAGGAGAGAAGTGGGGTCTACCATGCTTCAAATCATTATGGGCTCTCCAGCATTAATATAGTGCATTGCAATAAATTTTTCCTAATCTTCTTAACCCCAAGCTTCTGTAACTCATCAAGCAAATCCTTAGAGGAATTGGGAGATAGCAACATAAACCACCATTTCCTAAGCTTTCTATAATAGAATGCACTGTGCCATTCCTAAGCTTTTTATAATAGAATGCACTGTGCTTTATTGTCTAATCAGTGAGGCAGCTCCACAGATACGATGGGGTATCATACAAGTTTCAGTAGTAAATCCACATGTTAGTTGCGATAGCATCCCATAATAATTGCTACCAAAAGAATTTTTTCCTTAGGTGCATTCACAATATGCACATCCAATAAAATTTATAAGGCCCTATACCAATTTTGTATTAATAGGCCATAGCCATGATTATTATACTAGAGGAGGAGTGAAGGAGTTTGGGAGTATTGGTCCCACCACCAACATTTGGGGGGATGGCCAAGATACGCTGCACCAAAATATCTGAAAAGTAGCTAGTTAGAGCCTCCCTATACTATTCATGAATGAATGCCAAGAAGCTATCCTTCTATCATGGATCCAAATATCCTGAAGAGTGTCCACTAGTTGTCTGTCCCCGATTCACCATATGAGAACTGGGTATACAACATTCACCCCATCCTATAGGATCTTCCACATTATTGACACATTCCTGACATTGGTGCTCATCCACAGGTCCCCCCAATATTATCAGTTAATAATCTGTGTGATAACAAATTGGGAAGGAGCAAAAAATCCCAAGCTAACATGCCTCGTAGTGAGCATTGCTAATTTGAAGCAAAATGGAACCTGAGACCTCCAGCCAACATAGGTCAGCACAACTCCTCCCAGGCCACATAGTGGAGGCTATTACTACTGACATCCTTATTCCATATAAATTGTCTTACCATTTTTCAACCAAATTGAAAATACTCCTAAGAACTAGAGTGTGCAACATGAGGTACATGAGGATCTATAATAAAGAGGTCCTAATAAGGGTGGCTCTTCCAGCCAATGATAGGTGCCTCTTGCCTCAGAGGTTCAACTTATCCAACACTCTCTTGAGGATCAATGAGAAGTCTAACTCAACCAGCTTACGTAAAACTAGAGGTATCTTAAGGTACTCAAGGTGATTAACCATTCTGAAACCCCAAAATATTAGCAATCCTTCATTTTTTCCATGGGAAGAAAAGCTTAATAAAAAGGATTATTAATTTAAATCCCTTGCATGGTTTTGAAAAAAAAAAGATTTTGCGTCCAAATAATAAGCTTTTATATTCTCTTGTTAAGAATTATAGCATAATAGTCATGTCCCACAAATTTGTTGAGGAAAAAATTCCTCTCCGTCATACTCGAGCTTCCCTCTATTAGATAAGAAGAGCATAATATATCTAGAATGCTTCGATAGTTAAAAAATGACCAAAAAGCTTAAATTTTTTTTTCCATAAAAACAAAATTTTTACTTATATGTAACACTACTATTTCCCAGCATGCCATCCTAGAGCAAAAAAATTTAAATGTTGTACTTATAAATATATTTGCTAGTAAATATTGGCAGGCTCATGGACTTCACACACTAGCAGGAAAGGACTTAGTGACACGGGAAGCCAGGGACTAGGCATTCTGGTATCCAAGGCCAAGTCACATTGGCAGGTAGGTCCATAACAAGCTGGCAGCTATAGCTAAGCCATACTGGCAGGCATGGAAATCATATGCTTGTAACCAGAACCAAGGCATCTTGGCAGGAAGGATCATGGCATGTTGGTATCCAAGTCTTAGTCATGCTGGCAGTTAGGGCTCAGGAAACCTGTTTGGAAGTGTCTAATTGCTGGTAGGTAGGGTCTATGCATGCTAGTAGGCAGAGACTTAGAAACTTGGTAGTTAAGTCCTGGGCATACTGGTAGTTAAGTCTTAGGTATGATAGTATGTTCTTAATAGGTAGTCAAGTCCTAGGTAAGATGTTATGTTCTTAACATTCTAGCACGTAGGGCCTATAAATGTTAGCAGGCATGGCCTGGGCATTGTGGCAGCATAGACCTGGGCATGCTACCAGCCAGGTCCTAGGAACACTAGAAAGTAGTGTCTTAGCATTCTGAAAGCTAGGGCCTAGGCACACTAGTAGGCAGGGCCTAAACATGCTTGCCAGCAGAGGGCTTGGGCTACCTGGTTGGAAGTGCTTGGATAGGTAGCATATAAGGCTTGGACAAGGAGGTGGTAGAATCCTTGAAAGGTTGGATAGATGTCTCCTCAATTGTTTGGCACATTGAATAAGATCCAAATTGCGGTTGTTAAACACCTAGCTAGAGTGGCTTCAGATCATAGCCCCATTGTTCTCAAGTTGTTTAATTCGGTTCCAATTAGAAGAAGGGGTTTTAAATTCGAAGATGCTTGGTTATCCTTCAAGACGTCGGCTCACATCATTTCTAATGTTTGGAAGAAAAATTTTTTAGGAGATGATATGGAGATAATTAATAAGAAATGCAAAAGAAGTCTGAAGGATTTGTTCTATTGGAGCAAATCTAAGTTGAAAGATTTCTCTATTGAAAAAGAAAGGTTGAAGGCTGAAATTTCTCAGATTCAAGAGGAGGAAGCTAGTGAAGGTTGGCTTGATAATGATAAACTTTGGATGCTTAGGAGCAAAGTTAAAGAGCTTAATGTTATTCTCAATTGTTTGAATTCTTGGTGGAGGCAAAGGGAAAAAGTAAAGTGGATTGAAGATGGTGATTCAAACACCAATTTTTTTCATTCATTTGCAAATGCTAGAAGAAATGCAAACTGGATTTCACAGGTTAAAGATGCTAATGGAAAGCTGACTAATGAATCAAAGGAGGTGGAAGAGGTTTTCTTTCACTATTTCCAAAACAAGTGGAAGAGTAGGGGCTGCTGTTTGAATAACTGGCCAAAACCGTGGCAGATACTAGAAGCTGATGACAGATCTAGGCTTAATAAGGAACTCACTTCCCTTGAGATAGAGGAGGTTGTTATGAAGTTGGGAAGTAATAAAGCTCCTGGTTGTGATGGGGTCACATACTCCTTCTTCAAAGCATTTTGGCGGATCATTGGTGAGGATGTCATTAGAGCTATTAATCTTTTCTTTTCTACAGGTAAATTGTGCAAGGATTGGAAAGACACATTGATTGTTTTGATTCCTAAGTGTTCTAACACAGCTTCCCCAGCAGCTTTTCATCCTATTAGTTTGTGCAACTCTATTTACAAAATTATAGCAAAAATTTTGTTGAATAGAATGGTGGAGATCATTCCAAAAACTGTCTCTGAGGAGCAAGTGGCTTTTGTGAGAGGGAGGACAATTTCTGATCATATCCTTTTAGCACAAGAATTATTTCATAAGCTAAGGCATTCTAAAGCTAACAATGGGTTCCTAGCCATTAAAGTTGACATGGAACAGGCGTATGATAGTATGTGCTGGGCAACTCTTCAGAAAATTATGTTAGATCTGGGTTTTCCTTTTAAATTTGTCAATTTGGTGATGGAGTGGATCTCAAATCTTAGATTTTCTATTATGTTTAATGGATCCAATTCCAATTGGATTGATGGAAGAAGTGGATTCAGACAAGGATGTCCACTCTCTCCATTTCTTTTTATTTTGTGCTCACAGCTTCTTTCCAACTGTTTTTCTGAAAGTGGTTTGGAGATAGGTGTGAAGATCTCCTCTAGAGCACAGAGAATTTCGCATCTCCTATTTGCAGATGACATCTTGGTCTTTACTGAAGCTAAGACTAATAGTGTGAAGAAGGTCAAATATATTTTTGAAAAATACTGCTCTTGGACCAGTCAGAATGTCAATTTTATGAAATCATCTTTGATGTGCAGCAATTCGGTTGTAAAGAGGAGTAAAATGTTTTCTAAATTACAAGGAATCAAAGTGGTGAAAGAATTTGAGTACTTGGGAGTCAAGATGGAAATGAGAAGACTTAAGTATTCATATTTCCAACCTTTACTAGATAAATCCATCAAGGAGCTTAATGCTTGGGGTAATAGATACATCTCCCTTGTGGGTAGACTGGTTTTGATAAAAACAGTGTACCTTCCTCTTCCAGTTTTTCTTATGTCTTACTCTCTTGTTCCTATGAAAATTTTGAAAGATTTTGAAAAATTGTGTCGAGACTTCATTTGCAATAGAAGTGATGGTAATCATGTAATCCATTATGTATCTTGGAATTCCATCTGTAAACCAAAGAAGTTCAGTGGATGGGGACTGAATTCAGCAATTGCAAGAAGAGACTCCTTGAGAGCTAAATTTGCTTGGAGGATTATTGAGAACCCAGATTCTATGCTATCCAGGAATTTCCTTACAAAGTACGGAGATAATTGGCTGAACAGTGTGAGCTACATGAGTAAATCTTCTAACTCTTGGAAGATTATTCATCAGGGATGGAAAGCTCTCTTAAATCTTGTTAGGTGGAAGGTGTGTGATGGTTCCAAGATTAATGTGTTAGAAGACACTTGGATCTTGGATTTAAATTTAAACAAATGGCCGACGTTTGTTGGAAATATGATTGATGAGAACTTAACTCTTGATTACTTCATTAATGTGGGAAGTTGGGATCTTGAAAAACTGAGGCTACACATTGGTAAAGAGTTGTTGAAGCTTATTTGCAATATTCAAATTTCATAGAATTCTCCACATGATTGTATGGAGCTGAAGCTGAAATTGACAGGGAAATCAACTGCTGCACTTATTGTGGAGGATTCTTTCAAAGGCTATCAGGATGATGTGTTAGCCTCTTGGTTATTTAAACTAAAACTGAATGCCAGGGTAGAACTTTTCATTTGGAGGCTCCACAGAGATGCAATTCCAACAGAAATCTTTCTGTTCAAAAGGAGATTATCGGGTTCTTGCTTATGCCCATGGGGTTGTGATGAAACTGAAGATATGGATCATGTTTCCTTCACTTTCTCTAAACTTTTGACGATTATTAAAATGCTAAGGAGTTGGGGTTTCTAGGTTCCAATTTTTCAAAATTGGAATGACTGGTTGATCGGTCTCAGTGAACTAAAGAATTCAAATATTATGCTAGTAAGGATTTACCTTACTATGCTTTGGTTTATTTGGAATAATAGAAACAAGATGAAACATGGGAAATCTAGTGACAGTAATAGCATGATTGATGCTTCTACTCTTGCTTTTCTGGTATCTGCTAAATTCAGCGCACCACTTTCGGATCACTGGGTTGCTAATCAATCCCTTGGACTGTGTTCAAACAAATGGCAACCTCCTCCTCCCGAGTGGATCAAAATAAATTTTGATGCGTCACTAAAAAATAATTATACAGCTGGCATTGGTGGTGTAATAAGGGATTGTAAAGGAAGATTTATCTTAGCCTTTGGTAAAGGTAAAATGCATTGGGACATAGCTCAACTTGATCTATTAGCTTTCTCAACTATCAAGGAAGTGATTCACGGTAGACTTCAAGATGTCAAAGGTATTATATTGGAAGGTGATAATAAGAATGTCATCCTTTTTCTTCAGAAAGTGTATAGCAAACAGAAGATGAAGGGTGGGATCTCGGATGTAGAAGACTTTTCTTTTCTTGGTGAGTTCAATAATGTGTTCTTTCATTGGGCTAATCGTAATTGTAATAAGTTAGCTGAATATTGTGCTAACTTAGCTTTTTCTTATGATTTTGTTTGGGACTTTTTTGGTGAAAGCTATCTTCCATCTTCTTTTATGGATCTTCTAAAAGAAGAATGCGATAGTATAGCTATCTCACATTAGTTTGTATCCTTGCTTTTACTTTTTATTTTAATGCATCTTTGCATCTTTCAAAAAAAGTAAGACCAGGGCATACTGATAGCTAGGGCCTAACACTCTAGTAAGCAGGGCATGGTAATTTTAACAAGCAAGGTCTCATTTTGTTGGAAAGTAAGGCTGAGGCACACAAGTAGCTTGGATGTAAGGACCAAGAACATGCTGGCTTTGATGCATAATTAAGATGTATAATTTGGCAAATCTAATTATTCATTCATAACCAACAATAAAAGGCATAAGCAACATATTACTTCATTTATTAGTGAATAAATTTTATCATGTGTGCATAGAAATGCATAAGCCATCTAATATGAAGCAATATATTATTATGAGAACTAGGAACAACCCTTTTAAGATAGGTGTTAAATCTCTCACTTGGAGTTGATAAGAAATAAATGTTTAAGATTAAAAAAATAGGTCATTATGTTCTCTTATTAAGAATTATAGAAAAATAGGGATGTCTTTTAAGTTTGCCGATTGAAAGATGACTTTGCATCATGTTTGGTCTCCCTCTATTAGATAGGCAAGGCCTATTTTGTCTAAAATGCTTTGGAAGTTGAAAAATGACCAAAAAGCTTAAACCTTTTTAGCTACAAAAGTACATTTTTACATATACATACACCCATATGTACCCAATATGCTATTGTGATGCTAAAAAGTCTTAAATTGAGTACATTTAATTAGGCATGTGCACACTAGCTTGCAAGGACTATGCACAGCCTGGGCATGCTAGCTGCCAATGCCTAAGCACACGAGCATGCAATTCCTTTACACACTGCTAAGCATGGTTAATGCACACTAACAAGAAAGGATAAGGCACATCTAAATATTCTTTAGAATCCAATAATTGAAGGCACAATCGCCAAGTTGCTTCACTTATTCACAGATTATTTTTATCTTATGCATGAATATGTATGACATTCATTTAATATGAAGCAACATACTAGGCATAGAACTAGACACAACCAATCAAAGGAAAGTATTTTGACCCTCTCATGGTTTTGATATAAAATAAGATTTTAAATCCAAATAACAAGCCTCTATATGTTCTTGTTAAGAAATATATCACAATAGCCATATCCCACATGCTCGCTGAGAAAAAAATGCTTCTGCATCAAAGTCGTGCTTCTCTCTATTAGACAAGCAGGGCATAATATATCCAGAATGCCTTAGAAGTTCAAAATTGCAAAAAAGCTTACAATTTTTTTACCATGAAAAGAAAATTTTTTTACTTATATGTAACTCCACTAGTTCCCAATATGCTATCTTAGAGCCCAAAAAGTTTTAATAGAGTACTTATAAATACATTTGCTAGTAGATGTTGGCAGGCTCATGGACTAGTCACACTAAGATCCATGGCCTTGGTGACCTGACAAATAGGTCTTAGGTGCACTGACAGCCAGGGACTAGGAACATTGGTATCCAATTCCTTAGCACATTGGCAAGCAGGACCATAGCAAGCTGGCACCCAGAAAAAGGCATGTTGGTAGGCAAGGCAATGGCATGCTTGCATCCATAATTAGGTCATCCTGGTAGGAAGGGCTATGGCATGCTAGAAGCCAGGTCCTGGTCATGCTGGCATACAGAGCTTGGGTAACCATATTGGAAGTGTCTGATCCCTAGTAGGTAGGGTTTAGTCATACTAGTAGGTATAGACTTAGAAACATGGTAGGTAAATCCTAGGAATACTAGTTGTCAAGGCATAGGCAAGACGGCATGTCATGGACATGCTAGCATGTAGGACCTACAGATGCTAGAAGGCATGGCCTAGGCATGCTGGTAGCCTGGGTCTGTGCATAACGGTAGCTAGGTCCTAGGAACACTAGTTAGTAGGGTCTCAGTATGCTAGGCAAGATGCAAGATTCTAGAGATGCTAGTATGTAGGGCCTATGGATGCTGAGAAGCATGGCATGGGCATGCTGGTATCCGGGTGCTGGGCACACTAGTAGTTAGATCTTGGGTACACTAGCAGGCAGGTTCTGAGCACACTGGCAACCAGGGCCTAGGCACACTAACAGGTAGGGACTAAGTATGCTGGCTGGCAGAGGGCATGGGCTACCTGGATGGCAATGCTTAGATAGCTTCCATGCAAGGCATGGACAAGAAAGGCCTAAGCACGCTGGTAACTAAGGCCTAACACTCTAATAAGTAGGGTCTAGTCATTTTAACAAGTAGGGACTTGTCATGTTAGCAAACAGGGCTGAGGCACACTAGCAACTTGCTTATAAGGGCCATGAACATGCTGACTTTAAGACACAACTATGATGTGTAACTTGACACATCTAATTGTTCTTTAATAATAAATAATTAAAGGAAAAAAGAAACATGTTGCTTTTTTATTCACATATATATTTTATCTTTTTTGCATCAATATAAAAAACCATCTAATATAAAGCAATGTATTATTTTGAGAACTATGCACAATCCATCAAATGTAAGTTTTAAATCTCTTGCATGGTATTGATAAGAAAAGAATAATTCAGATCAAAATAACATGCCTTTATGTTCTCTTGTTAAGAATTATAGCAAAATAGAAATGCCCTATAAGTTCACAGATATAAAGATGACTTTGCTTCATGTTTGGTCTCCCCTCTAATAGGCAGACAAGGCCTATTTCATCTAGAATGATCCAGTAATTCAAAAATGGCAAAAAAGCTTAATTTTTTTCCACAAATATACATTTTTACTTATGCATACACCCATATGTACCCAATATACTATTGTGATGCCAAAAAGTCTTAAATTGAATACTTATGAGTACATTTGATTAGTTTTGGGCAAACTAGAAGGTAGGGCCTCGGCACACTAGAAGGTAGGGACTCAGCACACTAATTGGCAAGGCCTTAGCAGGCTGGCATGCAATTCTTTGGCATAGTACCAAGCATGGATAAGTCACCCAGACAAGCAAGGATAAGGTACATCTATATATTCTTTAGAATCCAATAATCAAAGGCACAATCACCAAGTCACTTCACTTATTCAGGAGCCTTTTCATCATATATGCATCAAGATGTTTGAGAGTAATTTAATATGAAGAAACATACTATGCATAGAATTAGGCAAAACTAATCAAAGGCAAGTGTTATATCTCTCATATGGTGTTAATGGAATATAAGATTTGACATCAAAATAACAAGCCTTTTTATACACTTATTAAGAATTATAGCATGATAGCCATATTCTGCACATCCACTGAGCAAAAAATGCCTCTACATCATTTTTGAGCCTCCCGACATTTGACAGGCAGGGCATAATATATCCAGAATGCCCTAGTAGTTCAAAAATTACCAAAAAGCTTATAATACATTTTGTTATAAAAACTAGCTTTTATATATGTATGTAACCCCACTAGTTCCTAGTATGCCATATTGAAGCCCAAAAATTTTTTAAATTAAGTACTTATAAGTACATTTTCTAGAGGATGTTGGCATGTTCATGGACTAGGAACACTAACAGCAAGGTCCTTAGTAACCTAGAAGATAGGTCCTAAGCTCTCTAGCCGCCACGACCTAGAAATGCTAGCAGCCAAGGCCTTAGAATGCTGGTAGAAAGGGCCATAGCACTTTGGAAACTAGAATTAAGGTATTCGTAAAGGCAGGGCTTCGGTAACCTAGCTGGAATAGGCTTGGCTTGCTAGCTGGTAATGTTTGAGCTGCTGGATGGTAGGGCCTAGGTATGGTGGAAGGTAGAGCCTTGGCAACCTGAAAGGCAGGGCCTGGGCATACTAGCAACCAAGGCCTAGGAAAGACATTAGGTCCTGGACATGATAGTAGGTAGGGCCAATAGATGTGGGTAAGAGGGGCCTACGGATGCTAGCATGTATGGCCTTGGCATGCTGACAGCCAGAGCCTGGGCAAGGTGGAAGCTATGTCTTAGGCACACTGGAAGGTAGGGTCTAAGAATGCTAGTAGCTAGAATGGGCCAAAGAATGTTGGCTGGTAGAGGGCATGGGCTACCTGGATGGTAGTGCTTAGATAGCTGGCATGTAAGGCTTAAGCATGCAAGTCCCGGTCATACTTGTAACTATGGCCTGACACTCAAGAAAGTAAGGCCTAGTCATTTTGGCAAGCAAGAGGTCTTATTATGTTGGCAAGCAGGGCTAAGGTACACTAGTATATTGCACTTAAGCATAAAGAACATGCTGATTTTAAGGCACAATTATGATGTATAACATTCCACATGTAACTATTATTTCACAACCAACAATCAAAGGCACCAGTATTATATTGCTTCATTTGTTGATGGATATATTTTATCCTGTGTGTATCAAGATGCATAAGCCATCTAATATGAAGCAAAGTACTATTCTGAGAATTAGTCACAAACCATAAAATGAAAGTGTTATTAAATCTATTATATTTTATTAATAAGAAATGAATCTTTCCAATCAAAACAACTAGCCTTTATATTCTCTTGTTAAGATTTATAGCAAAATAGCAATGTCATACAAGTTTGCTGATAGAAAGATGACTCTTCATCATTTTTGGGCTCCCCTCTAATAGATAGGTAGGGCCTATTTCATCTAGAATGCTTTGATAGTTCAAAAATGGCTAAAAAGCTTATTTTTTTAACCACAAAAGGTACATTTTTACTTGTACATACACCCATGTGCTCCCAATAAGCTATCATAATAACCAAAAGTCTTAAATTAAGTACTTATGATTACATTTAAATAGGATTGGACACACTCACAGGCAAGGCATGGACTCACTGACAAGCAATGATAGGATTCATCCAAATATTCCTTAGAATTCAATAATTGAAGGCGCAAGCATCAAGTCACTTTACTTATTCATGGATTCTTTTTATCTTATATGCATCTAGATGCATGAGGGTCATCTAATATGAGCCAACATACTATACATAGAACTACGCACAACTAATCAAAGGCAAGTGTTATGTCTCTCTCATGGTGTTGACGAAAAATAATATTTTACATCCAAACAACAAGCCTTTATATGCTCTTGTTAAGAATTATAGCACAGTAGCTATGTCCCACATGTTTACTAATTGGAAGTTGGATTTATATAATATATGGGATTCCCTGTAATTGAGATGCATTTCATCCACTACATCGTAGATAGAAATATCATTCTACATAAAAGGCAAGAGTTTCAGTAGAGAGCCTAGAATTCATATCAAAATAAAAGGCGTTTATATTCTCATATGAAGAAAAATGGCCAATATGTTATTACATTCACCTGGGCTCCCTAGTAGGAAGTGCCTGGATAGCCAGCAGGTAGGGCCCTTGGCACACGAACATGGCACTTGGCACTTGGGGACTTGACACTTGGCATGGCATTCACGCGTGCACCTTGATTTTTATATAAAGAATTGCCCGTGTATGCAACCTGGCTAGTAGGGCCTGGGCAACTTGGCGAGCTTGACCTTAGCAAATTGGCCTCCAAGGCCTCGGTAACCTTTAAGGCAGCCATACTAGCAAGCACACCCGGGGGATCTTAAACAATTTTAGCCCTTTTTGTATAGCAAAAAAGCCTATTTTTTGGGTGTGACATCGCCCAAAATTTTTGATGAATGAGCTATGTATTTTCCCCCATATCACCATCATCCGATCTCACATGCTAGACGAAGATTATATTTTTAGGCTTATTAGTGCCCAAAATATTTTTCCTCAATGTTACTTAATTTCCCTCATGATGCTAGCACCCAATCTCTCTTGTGTGCAAATAAACTTATTTTTCAGGCATTTCCAGCTCAAGCATACAACCAGCGCAGGACATGAATTTTTCTTATGGTAACCCCTTGGGGCATAAAGATTCCCACGTGTAAATAATTTTTCAAAATTCTTATCCTCACTTGTGTTTTGGAACTTTTCAACTTCTAAGGTATGCTTCAGACAAGAAATATTGAGTTTTTTAGATCGACACTACTAATGCATTTCTCAATATGGCAACATAACTTCCCTCCGAAAGATAGGCATAACTAACTACATTATCAATGCCCCGGTTGTTCAAAATTGCCCAAAAAGCTTATAATATTTTTGCCGTAAAACTATATTTTATACTTGTACGTTACCCCATGAGTTCCCAAAAATCCATCTTGATACCTAAGAATCTTAAATTGACTACTTATAATAAGGCACGTCTAATTTTTCTTTAGAATCCAATAATCAAAGGTACAAGCACTAAGTCGCTTTAATTTTTCATGGATTCATTTTATCTTATATGCATCAAGATTCATGGAAGCATCAAATATGATGCAACATATTATGCTTAGAGTTAGGCATAACCCATCAAAGTCAAGTGTTATATCTCTCGCATGGTGTTTAGAACAGGCAAATGTTTTGGATCAGAATAAAAAACCTTTATATGTTCTGTAAAGAATTATAGAAAAATTTCTATATCCTATAGCTTCACTGATAGGAAGATGACATTGCACTGTGTTTGTGCTTCCCTCTAGTTAACAGGCAGAGCCTATTACATCCAGAAGTATCACGTAGTTAAAAAATGACCAAAAAGCTTAAAAAAATTTTGCTACAAAGACTGCATTTCATACTTGTACATGCACACATGAGTACCAAGCAAGCTATTGTGATTCCCAAAAAACTTGAGTTGAGTAGGTGTCTTAAGATGATCTTAATGAGAACAAAAATCTCTTAAGGAACAAAAGGGTAAAAGTTTATTTAATTATAATTTCCAGTGTGAATACGAATCGTGAAAATGTGGCCTATCAATTCATTAGTCATTTGGAATTTGAAGCTAGAGGTGTTAGTAAAGTTACCACAGGGATAACTAGCTTGTGTAAGCCAAGCATTCATAGCAATGTTGCTTCTTTATCCTTCATTGTTGGGTCTTCCTATCATTATGAAGCAAAATTTACCAAGTGATGGATTGTTCACCCACCAAAAGGGAATCTGAGCTAGGTTTACACCATCATGAGACATGTTAGGTTTACCCTACTAATGAATATGTAGTGATATTAATTCAAACAAGTATGAGAGGGACCATTATTTCATATAATTTATCATTACATTTGGTTGGAAAGTCAGTGGTGCAAAGCTACCGTGTGCAGCATTATAATAGAATGCCTCTAAGTCAGAATCCATACTAAAAATGTGGAACCTTAGCTCGTCATTCACACACTGATAAGTAGTAGGGGATTCATCCCCAAAAGCATATGGCATACGATGTTTTCATGTTGATCATCTAGATCACTGGCACAGAGGCACTAAAATATAGTTACAAATGGATGATGGGCTGAATACATTACAGATGACTTAAATTTATGAAGGGGAATTATATGTGGCAGAGTGGCAATTATTGCCATGATCCACTGAGATCTTGCCTTATGTCACACCAGATTTGTATCACCCTCTTAGAACCCTTAGGGTTTAGGGAATGAGGGTTCTAATACCTCACATCAATTAGCATGCAGTACCCAATTAGGACATTACTAGGCTTTGGCAGACCAAAAGATACAAGTGCCTGATTGTGATCCAGCATAATCCCTTCATACAAATGTGCCACATGACCTACTTATCAGTATGCCCAGGCCTTTCATGCCAGTAAAGCCCAGGCCAAGCTCATTAGGTTGAACAAGACTTACTGGCCAGGTTGCCCATTTGGGTATATATATATATATATATATATATATATATATATATATATATAAATATATATATATATATATATATATATATATATATATATATATATATATACATATATATATAAAGATGCATATGCATGCCATGCCAAGTGCCAAGTGCCCAAGTACCAAGTGTCACGTATATGCGCATTTAAGGGACTCATAGCACACCATGCATCAAGCATGCCAAGGGCCCTGCCTACCGGATATCCAGGCAATGCATACTAGGGAGCCTATGTGAAAGCTGCCAGTGTATGATGGCCCTACCTAATAGCGTGGCTAGGATCTATCTTCCAGGGCACCAAGGCCCTGGCTTCTAGTGTGCTTTGGCCTTACTTGCCAACATGACAAGACCCTACTATAAAAAATGACAATGCCCTACTTGCTAGAGTTCAAGGCCCTCATTATCAGTATGCACAGGTCTTGCTTTCCTAAGCCTTGCATGCCAGCTATCCAAGCACTGCCAGCTAGGTATCCCATGCCCTCTACTAGCCAATATGCTTAGGCCTAGCTTGCTAGTGTGCCTAGGCCCTAGTTGCTAGCATGATCATACCCTAACTTCTACTGTGCTAATGACCTAATTATGAATAAGCCTAGGCCCAACAACTATCATGCCCATGCCCTGCCTTCTAGCATATATAGGCCTTGCTTCCTAGAATATGAAGGACTTGGCATCTTCCCCAGGCCTTGGCTCCCAGCATGTGTAGCCCCTACCTTTCAGGTTGCCAAGGGTTTGCCTGCTTATGTTCCTAGGCCATTCCTGCTGGCAGCTCAGACACTGCCAGCCAGCAAACAAAGCCCTATCTGCTAACATGGCCTAGACCTGTCCGCCAGCTTGCCATGGCTTTATTTGCCAGCATGTCATGGTCCTACTTACTAGTATACCTAGGCCCTAACTTCAAGCATTCCCAAGCCCTGGCTTCCAACATTCCTAGGACGTATCTACCAGGTCACCAAGGCTCTATTTACTAGAAAATATACTTTTAAGTTCTTCATTTAAATTTTTTGGGCATCAATATGGCTTTCTGGGGACTAGTGGGGTTATATACAAGTAATATATATGGTTTTTATTGAAAAAAATTGTAAACTTTTTAGCCATTTTTAATTTACCATAGCATTTTAGATGTATTATGCCGTACCTGTCTAGCATAGAGAAGCTCGAATATGATGCAGAAGCATTTTTCCCCAAGCAAACGTATTACACATGGCTATTATACTATATTTCTTAATAAGAGCATATAAAGGCTTATTATTTGGATGCAAAATCTTATTTTCTGTCAACACCATGCAAGAGACAAAACACTTGTCATTTATTAGTTATGCCTAGATCTAAGCATTTTATATTGCTTCATATTAGATGACCCTCCCACATCTTGATGCATATAAGATAAATATAATCCGTGAATAAGTGAAGCGACTAGGTGCTTGTGCCTTCAATTGTTAATTCTAAAAAATATTGAGATGTGCATTTTTCTTACTTGTCTATCTACCTTAGCCATGCTTGGCAACATGCCAAAGATGTGTATGCCAAATTTTTTTGGCCTTATCAGCCAGCGTACCTAAGCCTTACCTACTAGTGTACCCATGTCAATTCAAATGTAATCATAAGTACTCAATTTAATACTTTTAGGCATCATCATAACATGTTGGATACACATGGCTATATATACAAGTAAAAATAAATTTAAGCTTTTTTGCCATTTTTGAACTGTTGGAGCATTTTGGACAAAATAAGCCCTACTTGTCTATTAGAGGGTAGCCCAAATATGATTCAAAGTCATCTTTCTATCAGCCCATGACATTTATATTTTGATATAATTCTTATGGAAAGAATATAAATGCTTATTTGATCTAAAACATTCATTTCTTATCAACACAATGTGAGAGATTTAACACTTGCCTTTGATGGGTTTGCCTAATTCCCAGAACAATATTTTGCTTCATATTAGATGGCTTATGCATCTTGATGAACACAGGATAAAATGTATCCATGAGTAAATGAAGCGATATGTTGCTTTCGGCATTAATTATTGGTTGTGAAAGAATAATTAGATGTGCCAAGTTACACATCATAATTATGCCTCAAAGCTAGTATGTTATTGGCACTTTAATGTAAGATGCTAATGTCCCTCATTCCTTCTTTCCAACATGATGAGACCCTACTCGCCAAAATGACTAGGCTGTGCTTGTTATAGTGTCAGGCCCTAGCTACCACTATATCGAGCCCTTACTTGCCCAAGCCTTACATGCCTACTACCTAAGTATTGCTAGCCAAGTAACCCATGCCGTCTACCAGCCTGCATGCTCAACTGCTACTTGGAATGTGCCTAGGCCCTTATCTATTAGCATGCACAGACCCTACTTGTTAGTGAGCTAAGGATGTGGCTGCCAGTATGCTCAGGCCCAAGCTACCAATATGCTAAGGCCATGCCTACCAGAATCTATAGGCACTGCATGTTAGTATGTCCAGGACCTGGCTTCTTGCCCAAGCCTTGGTTGCCAATATGACTAAGCCCTGCCTGCATAGTTGCCAAGGCTCAACCTGCTAGTATGCCTAGGCCCTACCTACTAGTGGCTCAAACACTGCCTACTAGAAATCCAAGCCCATACTAGCCAGGTTGCCCAAGCCCTACCTTCTAACATTACCAAGACCTAGCTTCTAGCATGCCAGCGCCCTCTATACTAGAGTGCCCTTGTTCTAGCTGCCAGTGTACCATGGCTCTAATTGCTAGCTTGCCTAGGCCCTGCCGACCAGCATCCTCAGGACTTGGCTGCCAACATGCATAGGACATGTCTGCTAGGTTGCCAAGTCCCGGGCTATAAGTATGCCTAGTCCATGATCCTGTCATCATCTACTAGAAAATATACTTATAAGTACTGCATTTAAGATATTTAGGCTTCAAGATGGCATGCCGAGAACTAGTGGGGTTACATACAAGTAAAAAATGTTTTTTTTTATGGAAAAAAAGTATAAGCTTTTTGGCTATTTTTAAACTATCGGGGAATTCTAGATGTATTATACCCTTCCTGTCTAGCTGAAGGAAGCACTAATATGATGTAGAGGCATTTTTCCCTCACTGAATGTATGGGATATCGCTATTATGCTATAATTCTTAACAAGACTATATAAAGGCTTATTATTTGGATGGAAAATCTTATTTTCATTCAACACCATGTTGGAAATTTATCACTTGCCTTTGATTTGTTGTGCTTAGTTCTATGCATCCTATGTTGCTTCATATTAGATGACCGTCCTGCATCTTGATGTATATAAGATAAAAAAAAATCTATGAATAAGTGAAGCAACTAATGCTTGATCCTTTGATTGTTGATTCTAAAGAATATTTTGATGTGCCTTATCCTCCCTTTTCAGTGTGCCTTAGTTATCTTAGTAGTGTGCCAAGGAATTGCATGCATGCATGCTTAGGCCTTGCTAGCTAGCGTGCCCAAGCCCTTCATACCATTGTGTCCCATCCCATTAAAATGCATTCTTAAGTACTCAATTCAATACTTTTGGGCATCATGATATCTTGTTGGGAACAAATTGGTGTATGTACAAGTAAAAATGAACTTTTTGTGTAAAAAAATTTAAGCTTTTTGGCCATTTTTTAATTATCAGAGCATTCTGGATGAAATAAGCTCTACATATCTATTAGAGGGTAGCCCAAATATGGTGATGAGTCAACTTTCTATTAGCTAACTTGCATGACATTGCTATTTTACCATAATTCTTAATAAGAGAACATAATGGCTTGTTGTTTTGAGCTAAAACATTTTTTTCTTATCAATACCATGCAAGAGATTTATACTTACCTTTGATTGGTAGTGCCTAGTTCTTAGAACAATATGTTGCTTAATATTAGATAGCTTATGAATCTTGATGCACATAATATAAAATATATACATGAATAAATGAACCAATATATTGCTTGTGCCTTTGATTATTGGTTGTGAAAGAATAATAAGATGTGTCAAGTTACACATCATAATTATGCCTCAAAGCCAGCATGTTCTTGGCCCTTACGTACAAGATGGTAGTGTGAAATAGCCTTGCTTGCCAACATGACCTAACCGTGCTTGAGAATAAGATCAAGTCCTTCTTACTAGAATATCAGACTCGGCTTGTTAGGTTAACTAGGCCCTAGCTGCCAGTGTGCTCAAGCTTTGCATGCCTAAGACTTGCATACCAGCTGTCTAAGCACTACCAATCTTTTCCACTTGATTGTGCTCAGGCCTTGCATGCAATTTCTATGACATCGTAAGTAGGTAACCTAGGATCTCTACAAGCTAGTGTGCCTAGACCCTACCTACTAACATGCCTAGGCCCTGCCTACCCATATGCCTTAGCCCAACTAGCTAGTGTACGCAGTCCCTAGCTACCAGCATGTCAAGCCCTTGGCTGCTAGGTTTCCTAAGCCTTGGTTATAAGTGTGCCCAGTCCTTGAGCCTACCAATATCTTCTAACAAATGAACTTATAAGTACTAAATTTAAGATTTTTTTGATATCAAAATGGAATGCTCGTAATTAGTCAGTGCACATATAAGAAAAAAATGTGGGTTTTAGAGCCAAAACATTATATGCTTTTTGAGCTTTTTTGAAATACTAGGGCATTCTGGCTTTAATAAGCCCTACCTGTAAAATAAGGGGAAGCTCAAACATCATGCTTTTTGAGCTTTTTTGAAATACTAGGGCATTTTGGCTTTAATAAGCCCTACCTATAAAATAAGGGGAAGCTCAAACATCATGTAGATTCTTATGATTGTGTGGCACATGACTATTGTTCTATAATATTAGCAAGAGCATATAAAGGGTTATTGTGTGGTTGCAAAATATTAGTTTCATAAACAACATGCAAAAGATATAATAGTTGCCTTTGATTGGTGTGGACTATTTCTCAAAACAATTATTGTGTCATGTTAGATGAATGGTGCATCTTGATGCACAAGATAAAATTTATTCGTGAATAAATGAAGTGACAAGTTGCTTGTTCCTTCGATTATTAGTTTTGAAACAAAAATTGATATGCCAAGTTACACATTATAATTGAGCCTTAAATCTTGCCTGTTGTTGGCCCTATGTTCAACTATTAGGGTGCCTCTACCCCGCTTGCCGTTGTGCTCAGGACCTACTTGCTAGGTTGATAAGGCCTTGGTGACTAGTGTGTCAAGGCCTTAAATGCAAATTATCCATGCTCTTCTTGCCAGGTAGCATGGCATCTCTGCTTGCCAGTGTGCCAAGGCCTTACCTGCCAGTATGCCCTTTCCCTAGTTACTAGTGTGCTAATGCCTTACCTGCCAGCATGCCCATGCCATGGCTATTAGGATGCCTAGCCTTTTCTGCCAATGTGCCTAGGCCTAGAGCATGCAAAAATCTTCTTATAAATGTACTTATAAGTACTCAATTTAAGATGTTTGGGCTTCAAGATGGCATGCTGGGAACTCATGTGTGCATATATAAGTAAAAAATGCATTTATTATGGTAAAAAATATTGTAAGCATCTTATGCCTTTATGAGCTATTGAGGTAATTTAGGTGTTATTAGCCCTACCTGCCTGTTAGAGGGAAGCTAAATGTGTTGGGGGGTAAGAATTTTTTTTCTCATTGATCATGTATGTCTTAGCATTTGTGCTATTATTCTTAGTGTGAGCATACAAAGGTTTGTTATCTGGATGTGAATTCCTGGATTTCTATCAACATCACACGAGAGATGAAACACTTGCCTTTGATTCTTTTAATTGTGGCTAAATTGAATCTAGACGTGGCTACTAGATGTGGCTAAATTGAATCTTGATGCATATTGGATGGAAAGTTCTTGTGATTAAATGATGCAAACCTATGCTAATTTATTTGGTTATTGGATATAAAAGATTAAATAGATGTTCCAAGTTATATGTCATCATTTGAATTATTGGAGTATAGGCTCCATATATAGCTTGGTATTTTACATCTTAGATGGATGTTCAACTCTCCCAAACTTAACTACTATATGTGCCTTGTGTGAGGTTGCCATCCACATCATCACCATGATCCTTTGGTCTGCTTGCTTTCATAGTTGGCTTACTCTTCGATGTTGGGTGGTGCCATTGGGTTGGGTGATGAGGAATTGCGGGAGACTGTATTAGTAAATGAGTTGTCATGGACTCTACTTCAATTGATTGGAGTTTTCTTTGTGTGGCCAACCATCAATATAATAGTCCTTTCATTTTTAGGGTCCTCGTATTATTGAGAAGATCAACTAAGAAACCATAATTATTACTTGCGATGCAAATCCCTTTATTTTTGGCATTAATTATTAGAAATGCTTTATCTTTGTGTCCTTGTTTAAGGTATGGAGAGTGCTTCATAAATTGAGACCCACCCACCCCTTACTAAGGGTGTCATCTCATGAAAATATTTTAGCTTAGACAGTTAACTTTGGCTCCCATTATATTATTGCAAATATGGCTCAATTAAGAAATTACCCTTGGTGTCCTAGGCACCTTGCTCGATCAGTTAATTTAAAGGTAATGTTTCCTTATCCTTTATGCGACCTTGGTTCTTTTCCCTCCCACCATCCATATTATTGTTGGGGCTTGCCTGAGATCATAGTTGTCTAGAGGTCGTGCTAGCTGGTTGATCTTGCTAGTAGTCATATGCTTGTCTCAAAGATTAAGCCATGCATGTGTGAGTATGAACTATTTCAGACTGTGAAAATGTGAATAACTCAATAAATCAGTTATAATTTTTTTTTATTACATGTGCTACTCGGTTAACCATAGTAATTCTAGAGCTAATATATGCACTAAAACCCTGACTTCTTGATGGAATGCATTTATTAGGTAAAAGGTTGATGCGGGCTTATGATTATTACCCTGAAGATTCATAGTTACTCATTGAATCGCATGACACTTATGCTGGCGATGCATCATTTGAATATCTGCCATGTAAACTTTTGATGGTAGGATAAGGGCGTACCATAATGGTGACGGGTGATAGATAATTAGTGTTCAATTTTGGAGAGGGAGTCTGAGAGACGGCTACCACATCCAAGAAAGGCAGCAAGCACGCAAATTACCTAATCTTGACACAGGGAGGTAGTGATAATAAATAACAATATCGGGCTCTTTGAGTTTGGTAATTGGAATGAGTAAAATATAAATCTCGTAACGAGGATCCATTATAGGTAAAGTTTAGTGCCAAAATCGGTGGTAATTTCAGGTCCAATAGCATATATTTAAGTTATTGCAGTTAAAAGCTCGTAGTTGGACCTTGGGTTGGGTCAGTCAGTCCGCCTCATGGTGTGCACTGCCCCGCTCATCCCTTATGCCGGTGATGCATTCCTGGGCTTAATTGGCTAGGTTCCTCCTCGGGCTCAATTACTTTGAAGAAATTAGAGAACTCAAAGCAATCCTAACCTCTGGATACATTAATATGGTATAACACCACAAGATTTTTGTCCTATTATGTTGGCCTTCATGATCGAAGTATTGATTAAGAGGGAAAATCGGGGGTATTCATATTTCATAGTCAGAGGTGAAATTATTAGATTTATGAAAGATGATCTACTATGAAAGCATTTGCTAAGGATGTTTTCATTAATCAAGAATAAAAGTTGGGGGATTGAAGATGAATAGATACTGTCCTAGTCTGAACCATAAATGATGCTAGTCAGGGATCGGTAGATGTTGCTTTTAAGACTCCACCAACACCTTATGAGAAATCAATGTTTTTGGGTTCCTTGAACATATTGCATTTTATTACGAACTATCAAAGAAATAAAAGGTATTACAAAAGAACTAAAGAAAGGAAAAACTATGGCAAACTTGCCCAAACTCAGAAACAAAAAACAAACTGAAGTCTTCCTCAGAGATATCAAAAAATTCTTGAAGAATACAAACAATATCCCTATCATCCATCTTCCAACAAAAATGGCCCACAATGGCCCTTCGGCCTTATTATTCCTTCCTTTAGGATGAGCAAAAATAATCCTTCACCAATCAAATTGATCACAGTCCTATTATCACGTTATCCAATCATTCCACTTGAAATTTTGCATGAATTTGATTACACTTAGGTTGTCTGCTTCAATAATAACTTCATCCAATTCCAACATCCACGACTAAATAATCCTTTCAATATAGTGAATGGATATCAATTCCACCTTATTACTATCCCAATGCAGCATACTCCACCCAACCACTACAATAAGCTTCCCAAGATTGTTCCGAACAACAATCCCATTTCTTGCAGCCTTAATCTGTAATAAATCCCTATTAATATTAATCTTTAGCCACTTCAGAGGGGTGGGGATACCATGTAGAGTTAAAAACCAGCCCATCGGGTTGAATAGTATCCTAGTGCTCCATGCTTCTAAAATTTATTGCCAATTAATGGACTACAAAATATTTGTTACCATAACAAGGGGTGAATTAATGATTTGTTATGCTTCTTAGCATTTCTATTACAGTAGCAATGATATACTATATTGAAATAAGTAACGGGCCACATGACAACTTTGTCGTGGCTATTCTTAATATGTTCTTGTAACTCTACCATATTAGCAAATCGAGGGGTAGAAAAGCCCTAATTGTCTAACACCTCCAACATTTCCACTAATTTCTTGTATCTTAGTATTATGTGATCTAAATCTTTAGCTTCCTGTAACCCTATACTATTCAACTAAAAGTTAGTAGGGATTAATCCCATGTATACCCTCCACCAAAATAGCTTCTCATGTGGATGGAGCTTTAATCTGTAAATATTGGTGATTGGATCTTGTGATATAGAAAACAGGTTGTTATTAACTAGAGCTGTGGTTGTTGAATCCATTTGCCTTTTCATTAGTTCCATACCATCCTCCAATACAAAATTTTCAATGATGATACCAGAGATCTTTAATGCCTTTATCTCCCAAAATAGTAATTCAACTTCTGAATATCCCACATTTTGTCTTTCGTGATTAGCTATGCTACTTTAATACCCTTAATTTGCCATACATTAAAAAATGTAGGCTAATCCTTTAAAGCACGATCCCAAATTCAACATTGGTTAAGAACATCAATACAATTTCAATTTCTAACTTTCCATCTAAAAAAAATTTTACAAGCTATCATCCTAATTACAAATAATTTTCCAGCCAGCTGCATCCCCTCGCTTCCATCTTTGCTCCAAATGATAATCACCATATTTATTCAAAATACACTTATGAAATAGTATTTCCTACTTGGTTAAGAAATACCAAGCAATTCTAGATCTCAAAGGTCCAATCCACTTCAAAGTAGCATGCACCCTTAGCCCTCCAGCATTTTTTGGTTTACAAATCTTGCACCATGATGCATAAAGAATTCCTCTATGTTGGGCATCTTTGCCCCATAAGAAACTTCTACCAATCTTCTCAACTTCTTGTAATACCTACTTGGGTACAAAAGAGTGCCTTATAGCATACATCATCGAAGAACTAAGTGAAGAATTAAGCAATGTTACCCTTCCTACAAGTGATAAATGCCTATTTACCCCTGCCATCATAGATGATTTAGCTTTTTGAATCAACGGAGTAAAGTCCTATTTATTAAGCTTCCTCATGGCAATTTTGATCCCCAGGTATTTCAATTCTTCTACTTTCCAAAATCTATTTGTTCTGGTAATTCTTTTCCTCTTCCATTGTGGAATAAGCTTGTTTTTCCTTGATTTAATTTTTGTCCTGAGCAAGAGTAATAGACTTTAATGGTGGCTAAAACCTTATTCAACTCTCCAAGGTTTGCACCTATAAAAATCAAAATATCATCAGAATAGAGCACATGGGAAACCACTGGTCCCCCGATACTAATTGGCACACCCAATGTTTTGTGCCTCTGATGCATAGCCATCAAAAGCAGTTATGAGCAGATTATAAACAAATGGTGATAAAGAGAATCCTTGATGAAACCCACATCTTTCCTGAATCCACTCAAAAAATCTTCCATTAATAAGATGTGAAAATTGAGGACATTTGATACAATTGAGGAACTAATCATTAAATCACTTAGGGAACCCCATTCGAACAAGAACCAACTCTAAAGTTGTCTAACTCATTTTATCATATGCTCTCTCCATATTAATCTTAAGAGATAGAAACCCCTTTGTAGAGGTAGAAACCTTGAACATATTAATGATTTCCTGAGCCAACAGATAATGGTTTGAGACAGATTTGTCTGGTACAAAAATTACTTACTACTCTATTATAATATTAGGCAGAATTCCTTTGAGTCTGTTCACCAGAACTTTGGCAACAACCTTGTACACAGTTTGACATAAACTTATTGACCACAAATTAGATACATGTTCTTGTCGACTAACCTTCGATAGAGGAATAATCAACATCTCTTTCCTGTTATCTTCAATATATCCCATATGAAAAAAAACTCCACACAAGCTCCAGAAACTTGACTTCCAATAATGGGGAATTTTTTTTTGGAAAAGGATACAGCTATACCATCTGTACCTAGAGCCTGATTACTTCCAAAGTCTGAACTGCATTAAGAAAGTCCTCCTCAATCACAACCCTTTCAAGAATATCAAAAAATTGTCTCACAACTTCTCGCTTATCCTCTAGGAGGGCTAATTATAATCCACAATTTCCTGATTGCTCCTTTTATATTTCAAGAATTCAATAATTGATATCAAAGATTTGCTCATTATCTTTTTGTAGTTTCTCTGCTCAGCAACTTCATCTTTTGTATCCTGTTAGTTCTTCTATGAGCCATGGAAATAGAATGGAAGAAATGTGAGTTCCCATCACCTTCTTTAATCCACTGCACCTTATCTCTTTACTTCCACCATATATTAATCGTAGCCAAAGTTTCATTGAGAAGCACCACCTTGGCCCTGAGATGTTCAATATGGACATCATTCATACCATTTGCAAAACATTCTAGTTTCTATAAATCATTGATTTCCTCTTGCAGTTCATCTTTAAGATGGGATAATTCTCTCAGCTTATTCTTGCTCCAAAAGAATAAAGCATTGAGGATGTGTTTACACCTTTTCTATAGTTTCATAGCCTCTGATCCATTGTCATTGACATCCCACTTCACCTGAACCAACTTTAAGGACATAGGATAAGAGATTCATATATCTTCAAATTTGAACCATGTAGAGAAAATCCTGCGTACATACTTCCAAATGCAACGTAACATGGGCTAATGGTTCGAGGCTAACTTGGTAAGATGTCTAACTTGCAGGTTTTAAAAATAATAAAAAATTTGCATATTAACAAAACATTTATCCAATCTAGCCCATATTTTAGAATGAGCTTCTTTATTATTAGTCCATGTAAAAGCCAGACTAATGAAACTAGGATCCTTCAAGTTATTCACCTCCATAAATACCTCCATCTCCTTGGCCGTCAAAGAAAATCTAAAAGGTTTGCCACCTTTTTACTTCTCCAATTAAAATCTCCACACACTAATAATAGAGAATTCTTATCACGATATCTACAAATATAATTCCACATCATCATTCTAATATGGCTGTCTTTATTAGCATATACCACAACAACTTCCCTTTCAATTCCCACCTCTATATGAACCTTACCAATTGTACATTGATCATATTAAAACAAAGTCTAAAAATCAGCAATGTCATTTCTCTAAAGGATAATAATCCCTCAAGATTTACCATTAGATAGTTGACAAGCATAATTCTAGTTGTGGCCAGCCATAATGGTTATCTACATTCTACTAATAGTTTTTATTTTAGTTTCAACTATACCAATTGAGCTAATATTATGCTCCCCAATTAGCTATCACAGATAATTACCCTCATACTTCTTACGAGCACCTTTGCAGTAACAATAAAGAATGTTTGACATTATTCCCCCATAGGGAATTCATCCCTATCGTACTTGAAGGGTGCTGGTTCAATGTTGTCTCCTTGGACAAGGATATTATCCTCCAATTTCATTCCATCACTTCTTCTTCTAATGCATGGAAGGTCTTCAAAAGGCCCCAATTTGGCCAATTTTTCACGAGATGCTTAATTGATGGTTGATCTCAATTTTTTTTAATCTTTGGCTTAGAGATACCAGCTTTTCCCTTCTTACCATCTAATAGGGATAGCACTTTAGGAATTAAAATTTGGGATGGAGACTTATTAAAGCCTACATCTTTAATCTTATTCACTCCTTCGGTCATCTTATTAATGTGCTTCTCATTTTCTTCGACATTATCCTCCATTACATTGATTTGATCAAAAATGGCTTCAGATTGAATATTTTTCTGCATATTTTTTAGCTCTTTCTACCTGCTATCCGTTTGGACTTCAAGCCATTTCTTTGGCTTACTACTAACTTGTGCTTTAACACAATTTTGTTATTTTCAACTTCTCCACCTTGTAACAACCATTCAAGTGCCAAAATCAGGATCAATCTCATCACAACACCCTATATCTTCTTTATTCATAACTTTAGTCTAAGAAACATTGTCCATAACCTGAACATCATCTGCATCCTTATCTTGATTCATCTTATGGAATTTCCCTCCCATTTTGACATCACCTTCAACAAAATTTCGATAATTTGGACAGACTTCTCCCTTGTGCCCAATCTTGTCACATTTGGAGTATATTATTTTAATGCCTTCATACTCAATAGGTTGGAAAAATTGGCGTATAGTCCCCATTCCCAAATGACTTTAGGCAGCTTTCTAGCCAGATTAAGTCATACATAGATTCTAGCATACGAGCACCTCCCCCATGAACTAGTTTGTCCATCCATCAACATCGGTTCTCCAACCACAGTAGCCAATCCTGCTAAATTTAGGTCATCCAAGTATTCAAGAGTTAAATTAGGCAACCTAATCCATACAGGACAAGTAAATCCCTCAAATGACTTTATTGAAAGAGGCGGGGTCCATTTATTCAGACCAAATATCTGCCCTGCTACATTCCATGGCCCTCTAATTAATACATTATCCCTAGCTTCTGTAGTCCCAAACTAGCATAAGAAGCATCCAAATTCCTATGGAGTTATATTGATCAATCCAAGATATCCCCATTTCCTTTGAAGTTCATTTTGGATAACCCACAATGGAAATCTTCGACCCAATAATCTACCCACAAGAACTCTATCTAGTTTCTCCATATTACCCATAGCATTATCTAGGCTCAAAGTAACCAGCCCATCTATCATCAAGAAACTGTTTTTTTGCTCTTTTAGAGCAAGAGGCTCATGTTGTGGCTTCATCCAAGCCTTAGGAGCATGTGCTGCCTCCTTATTTTGCATATTATTATTCCATGTTGAATTTCATCGAGTAGGTTGAGTGCTCTTCAAATAGTTAGAGAACTAGTCACCTTCTTGCATAGGCCTCTTTCCGTAATCCTGAATATGAGAAGTTCTTATGGGACAATGGTCCGAAGCTAACCTGGTAAGATGTCTGACTTGCAAGTCTTGAAAATTATCCAAAATCTACGTATTAACCAAACCTCTACCCAATCTAGCCTAGATTTTAGAACGAGCTTCTTAATTTTTAGTCTAGCTAAATGTCAAACCAATGAAAACATGATCATTCAAGTCAATCACCTCCATAAATTCCTCCATCTCCTTGACAACCAAAGAATATCTAAAAGTTTACCACTTTCTTTTCCTCCTAAGAAAGCAAATAATTAAAATCTCCACACACTAATAATGTAGAATATTTATCATGATATCTTCTAATATCAATCCACATTAGCCTTGTGATATGGTTGTCTTTATTAGCATATACCACAACAACTTCCCATTCAATTCCCACCTCCATATGAACCTTACCAATTACACATTGATCAAATTGAAACAAAGTCTAAAATTAGTAATGACATTTCTCTAAAGGATAATAATCTCTCTAGATTTACCATTAGATGGTTGACAAACATAATTCAAGCTGCGGCCAGCCATAATGTTTATCTCCTTTTTACTAATTGTTTAAACTTTAGTTTCAACTAAACCAATTAAGCAAATATTATACTCCCCTTATCAGTTGTCGCACATAAATTACCCATAGACTTCTTGTGAGCACCTATGCAGTTCAAACAAAGAATATTCAGCATTATTCCACCAAAGGGGATGCGTCCTCATTGTTCATGAAGGGTGGTTGTTCAATGTTGTCTCCTTGGATAAGGATATTAGCCTCCAATTTCATTCTAGTACTTCTTCTTCTAATGCATTGAAGGTCTTCAAAGGGCCTCAATTTGGCCCATTCTTTCACAAGATGGTCAATTAACGTTCCTTTCAGCAAGTAGGAATAGTTTAGGTAAAATGGTCATGGTGAAAGTCTTTCTTGGTACGGAACCATAGTCTTTCTCATTGGGCTTGAACTTCTAAAAGCTTTCAAGAAAGCTCTTTGTTGTTAGCCCTTTCATTTGAAGTTTCTAAGTGAATAGAAAGACTCTCTCTTTCCAAAATAAGGTCTAACACTCTTTCATTGTTTTAGAGTTTCTCAAGCACTAAAGCTTTCTAGTCATAAGGAGTTACCCTCTCTCGTCAAGCGAGGAGTTGAGCCTGAACTGTCAAACCGACTCCAATAACAAATCATTTATTTCATTGAAAAACAAAAGAAGATTGATAGACCTTAGTCTTCATCTCAGGTTGATGGATCTCATCAATTGGAAGTTCTACCATATGGATAATACACATTCAAGTTGATCGAGCCTAATTCTAATTGCTTTGTTCTGAAGCAAATCTATCTCTATTTTACTTAGGCTTTAACTTAGAGATACATGCTTTTCCCTTCTTACCATCTGATATGACAACACTTTAGGAATTAAAATTTTAGATGGAGACTTATTATCTCCTGCATACTTAAGCTTCCTCAATCCTTTTGAGGACTTATTACTTTTCTTCTAATCATTTTCAACATTATCCCCCATTACAGTGGCTTGATCAATAATGGCTTATGATTAAATATTATCTTGCATATCTTTGACCTCTTCCTGCCTACAATCCTTAGGGACTTCATGCTATATCTTTGGCTTACTGTTGACTTGTGCTTTAACACAATTTTATTATTTCGTACTACTCTACCTTGCGACAACCATCTAAGTGTCAAAATAAGGATCAATCTCACCAGAACACCTTTGTATATCTTCTTCATTCTTAACTTTAGTATGAGCAACATTGTCCCTTAGCCAAACATCATCTACAACCTTAACTTGTTCATCCTGTGGGATTTCCCTCCAATTTGGAGATCAGCATTAGCATAATTTTGAAAATTTTGAAAGACTTCTCCTTTGTGCCAAATCCTACCACATTTGGAACATATAATTGGAATGCCTTCAAACTCAGTAGGTTGGATAAATTTCCATATAGTATCCATGCCCAAATTCCTTTAGGAAGCTTCCTTGCTAGATAACTCTGACACAGGCTCTAGCATATACGCACCTCCCCTATGAACTAGTTTGTCCATCCATCAGCATTAGTTCTCCAACCACAGAAGCTAATCATGCTATATTTAGCTCATCCCAGTATTCAAGAGGCAAATTTGGAAACCTAATCAATACAGGAGATGTGTATCCCTGCAATGACTTTACTGGAAGAGGCAGGGTCCATTTATCCAGACCAATTATCTTCCCTACTACGTACCATGGTCCTCAAATTAATACATTGTCCTTAGCTTATGCAGCGCCAAACCAACATAAGAAGCAGTCAAATCATAATGGAGTTATATTGATCCGTCCAATATGTCTCCTTTTCCTTTGAAGTTCAATTTGGATGACCCAAATTTTAAGTCTTCAGCCTAACAATCTACCCACTAGTACTCTATCCAGTTTCTCCAATAAACTCTTAGCTTTATCTATGCTCAAAATAACCAGACCACCTATCCTCAGGAAACTATTCCCGACTTCAGAGAAGAGGAACATGTTGTCGTTTCATCCAAATTTTAGGAGTAGGTGCTGGCCCCTTATTTTGCATATTATTATTCCAAGAAGAATTTTGTCAAGCATGGTTAGTGCGCTTTAAAGAGTTAGCCAACTCCTCACCTTCCTGCATGGGCCTCTTTCTATGATCTTGAAGACAAGAAGATGTTATGGGTATTAATACCAAATTCAAATTGATCAAACCACCTTGATCAACACCAACCCGAATGTCTTTCCTTTGTGGATAACTTTGTTATGCATACAAACTATTCATAATCCTGCTATCCAATTTACTTTAATCAAACTCGTTTAATATTGCAAAATCCTAAAAATTATTTGGTTCTTTTATAACCACTTTTGATTATCGAATAATATCCATGGAATTCTCAAATTCATCACTACGTTAAGCCTCTTCCTTCTCAGTTTGCCCGAATAAGAATAGAGGATTCTCTATTACATTATTTAAAATTATAAAATCTCCTCTTGTAGCCAAATGCACATTTTCTTAATCCTTCATCAAAACTTGATCATCAGCACCAGAACCTTCAAATCCTTGACTGATTTGGTCAATCTCCATGTTGGGTTGCCCCACCAAGCCATCAGCCTTCCTAGGTGGAAAACCTCCTATTCATCCTCCCAAATTGCCAAACGCAAGTAGAAAACCACCAAAAATCTCTCCTTCCCCAATGCTTCCACCATCCGAACTACAATCACCATCAAAACACCTCCCTCTGCTGCTATTAATACGATGGGGGAAGGGTGACTGAGGGTCACCCATAACCATAATCATAGAGATTCTCTCACTAGAGAGGAAATTAAAAAGAGAAAGAAATAGAAGAAAAGAAAGTTTCTCTAAAGTTTTTGTTGTCTGGGCCAAAACTTTTTGGGTTCCTTGAAAAGTATGCAATAAAGAAGATAAAAAATATTACAAAGGAAAGGGGCATAATGTCCACAAAACAATGCACCCCCTAACACTAAAAATAATAGGGTAGAAAAGCCACAAAAAAAAAAAAAAACACCAAAGGCTAGAGCCAATAAGAGAGACCAACAGCCTAGTAAAGGAGAAATCGCATCCATTATACAATAATGGCTGACCACCGGGGGAGCCCATAAACCATGCGAGGGGAGGAAGATGGAACTTAGTAGGGAGGCACCAAAATAAGATAAAAATAGCCATAAAGGCTAAGTAGTACCCAGTGCCCCAGTACGAAACCAACCCATCTTTCAGAAACCATGAACTCCCAAAAGGGATGACCCATATAAATCACCTAAGGGGATATCATCTCTGTTAAAAGGATCAGCAAGAACTTTCATCCACTACTTGGGAGCCTCAGCAATAGGCCCAAGCTTGAGTAGGTGTCTCTAGGAAATAGAAAGCCTCGATGGTTGCTTCATTGGGGTGGTGAATTGTTAGATGGTTATGAAATCTATTTTTCCTTAGGGTTAGAGGGAAATGGACCCGGGCTACAGTTAGAGGGCCCACCTTGGGGCCCCTCTATTAAGTGTAGAAGGTAACAGTGGGCGAAGGGCCAAAAGAGGGGGTAAATGGGAGCTTTAGAGAATAATTCTTAATCTGAGGTCTTCTTTTTATAAGTTCCACTTGCCCAGCTCTAGATACTAACCTTCCATAATAGTAGGGGCATAATCAAAGATAAACTGGTAGAGGGACTGACACAGTGGGTAGTAGAGGCAGTTGGTGTGGCAGGGGCTCATATGTTAGTGGCAGTGATCAGAGGAGGATGAGAGGGCCCAACCTGACTAGTAGGGAAAACTTCAGTGGTGTGATCGACCAAATCACACTTAAAATAAATACTTTACTGGCCTTTACATTCTATCCATTTAAAAAACATTCCATAAATTACCTGAATAAGTATCCCTGGGCATAACTTTTTTGATAGGTCTAAGCAAACACAAAGCTGGCGAAAGAGGATGGACCCCAAGTACTAGTGTGGGCATCCATCTACAAGCGATCTCCATTGATATTGGCAATTTTAGTGACATTCTTATTATCCCAATAGAGGAGTGGCAGTTGAGGGAGACAAACCCAAATTTGGGAAGTAAGCCCCTAAAGGGAATTCAGGGAGTATGCAGGTGTCCAATGATCCATTATTATGAGGCTCAAAACCATAATCTTAGGGCAACCCTAGAGAATAGTGTCCCAGACCTCCACACTTTAGAAGAAATAGAGGAATGAACGAGGGCAAGTGGGGATGATCTAGAAGTCACCAAACTAAAACCACTTACGTTAAAGCTCACTAAGGAGGCAGGAGAATGATACTTGGTGCCCGATAAGGTGGCCAATGAGGGGCATATTAAGCTTTTTTTTTATTACTAGAAACTGTGTTGAGGTTGGGGTGAAGAATGTCATCTACAATAAAAGACATTGATATTCCTCCTATCAATTAGAGTAAGCTGAAGATAGATCCAAGCAAATAAAGCTACTGGCCACCAAGTGTGTGTGTGGGGGGGGGGGGGGGGGGGGTGTAGAGGAATAGTCATGAGGGAGGCTCCTTATCGACAACAGCCACAGAGAGTGATGCGACAGACCTATGCTCCCATGGGAGGTAGCTGGGGGGGGGGGGGGGGGGGGTTAGTCATAGCCATCACAATACAAAGAGTTGGGGCAGTGATGGCCTGCATCGGCCTAGATGGGTAGGTAAGGAGGGAGCTGGTAAAATTGTCAGCTAAGGGGCCATACGAGGTAGAGTGGGAGGCCCTAAGAGCAGCAAAGACCTCCCCAACCTCCATGCTATAGTAGTTGGAGGTAACATCCTTTGAATCCAATAAGATGGGGGAGGTCTTAGAGCCAAAAAGATTTTGTTGCAGCTCGATGAGGCACTCGAGGCCTTACTAGAGTCTGTCATATCTTCTTCATCCTCAAAAGGGGAGGTTTGGGGTGTAGTGGACATCAAAAGAAGAGGAAGGGGAACCATCATAGGGGAAGGGAATGGTGGGGAGATTTTCTCAACTATGGGGTATAGTTCATCTTTAAATATGGTAGAATAGATTTGTATGCCAGCCTAGTATGCGGGAAGATTGAACCTGATCAGGACACCTGATAGAACCACACCACTGGCCAAACTAGGTTTAGCAAAATAGTAGAAAAAAGTTGCCACTGTAGGACACAATATTACAGGCGGCTTTTATATTACACAAGTAAGTTATTCAGTAGGTTGAGATGTTGCCACTTGATCGTCAGGGTTAGCCACCACCCATAACATCCCTTGCTTTTTATCTTTCCTACTGCCCTTACCACCATTGGGAGGAGGTGACCTAGGGCCACCACCTCTAGCCATCTTAGAACTTCTCTCACTAAAAAACTCTAAAGAGAGAAAAAAATGGGAAATGAAAGAGCCTCCCCAAAAATATTTTGGGTTCCAAAGTTTTTATGTTCCAAGTAAATTACATTTACATTAAGTAACTATAAAAAAAAAAAGTATAACCAAAAAACAACTATATGCTATGCTTTATCATTATCATCCATTAACAAAGACAAAATAAATTAAGAGAATTTCACTGTTGTGTACTTCATGCCAAATAAAACTACCAAAAAGTACAAAATAGGAATAATAATTCACTGCAAGATTACTCTCCTTAAGGATATACTAAAAAATGATCTACTTGAAGTTTATTAGAAAGGCAAGGTTCGACCACTAATAATCATCGTAATGAATCTTGTTACGATGATCAGTAAGTGCATGCGTTCACTTGATCGAACTAATGAAATCTTCTTTAATAATTATACCTTCTAATTCAAACATCCAAGTTTACAAATGTTCTTTTATAGTAGCAACTCTTAGTATTTTTTCTTCGGTAGCATCACAGTGTAGGAAATTATGCCCATCCAAAAGGATGAGCTCCCTATTATGGTTCTGAATCACAATTCCAAGTCCAGCCAGGCTGGAAGGCTTAGTGAAGCATCAAAGCTAAATTTTAGCCAACTAGGAGGGGGGCACCATAGTTTGTGAATAGACGGCCAGAGGGCTTATTGATGCACAATTGCTCCAAGATAGGTTTGTTATAAATCTTCAACATTGACCAAGGGCCATAGTAGTAAGGATCATGGGGGAACCAGGCGATCTTCTGTGCTTCATAGCATTCCTTGCTCTCTATAACTGGCAGACCACATAGCAGTAAATACACCCTAAGGTCAAATTATTATTAGCTAGAATGCAGAGCTCACCAAATAGTTCTTAGAGGGATTGCACAATTTGGATGCCGAGACCCCACTTCCCAA
This sequence comes from Dendrobium nobile, assembly GCA_022539455.1. Taxonomy (NCBI): domain Eukaryota; kingdom Viridiplantae; phylum Streptophyta; class Magnoliopsida; order Asparagales; family Orchidaceae; genus Dendrobium; species Dendrobium nobile. The sequence goes on from CM039730.1 coordinate 3,043,083, forward strand.
GGGTATTCAGTATTTGTTCAAGCTTGTCACAGTGAATGGTTCAATAGGTTAGTGTCTCCTTATGTGGACACCCCCACGGGCAAAGAGGGGAGTCCATCAGGTTTCATCGGTACAACCAAGAATTAGTTGGGATTGCCTTCCTAAGGAGATGCCACCAAAAGAAGCTTTCTATGTAGTGTAATTTGAACTTGTGAAACCACCCAATTACATTCTTCTTGAATTTGAAACAATTTTGGTATGCAATAGTAGTGATGGCCAAATTAACATAAGAGTTGATCAATTCCAAGCAGCCCACCCTCTCATTTCGATTTATGTTTTTTGTTGCAATGTATTGAGCCAGGTGCTCGCCAAAGCACCTTCTTAGCTTGTCAAAATCCCACCTCCGTATGTTATCTAGGAACATACTCACAATCAACTTCTCCATCTCGACCAGGTCAAAGTAATTTGGCCATTCGCTCAGTTGATGGTCCAGGAACTAGGTATCTTGCATATTATAAATACTCCTCCCATCTCTAATTCACCATCTTAAAAGGGGATGGAGAGCTTTCACCCCTTCCTAGATGACCTTCCATAAGATTGAGCACTTCTCCCATGTGTTTCAACCCATAGGTTTGTCCAATACTTTGCATAAAGAGTTTTATGGTGTAATGAGGAGGGATTCATTAGTAGCTCCCAAGTGAGATGCGCCCAAAGTGGGTCATTCCAAGTCTGGGAGGAATGAAAGCCAAGCCCACCATTGGACAGTGGCTAGCAAAGATCATCCTAAGCTACATAGTGCAGCCCCTACTATATGTATTCTTCTATTAGAGGAATTATCTTCACATTTTCTCAATAGTTTGAAGGATACCTTTGGGAACCATGGTATGTGTCATGAGGTACATCAGAATGGTTAGCAGGTAATTTCTTATACGAGTGGATCTACCCGCCAATGATAAGTGTCTTTTTCCCCAGATATTGATTTTTTTCATTGATGGCTTAGAAAACTTTAGAAAAATCTAAGGCTAAAATCTTTCTCATAGTATGAGGTAGCTCGAGATACTACATGTACATGACAATTCTAAATCCTAGCCCTTGGCTAGTCTTCTTTTCTTATAATTGGGACATGCCTTACTAAAGAAGGTGGCAGACTTCTCACAATTGATTCTTAAGTTAGTCCAACTGCAATAGCTATCTAATATAGCCTTAATATAGTCCATAATTACTTTGTTAGCCTTAACAAAGATCAAAATATTGTTGGGATATAGGAGGTGTGAGAGCCATTAGGCAGAGGTGGTGACCTATTCTATTAAATGGTCCACCATTTGCTGGAATGAAATAGAAAGAAACTTTGAAAATAAAATGAGTATGTAGGGGGATAGTGGACAGCCCTGATGAAGTTCATTTTTTGCCTCAATCCACCAGGATCAGCTCTCGTTAATAAGGAGTATGAACCTAGGGAAGGACACACACTGAATCACCCACTAGATAAAACAATAAGAAAATCCCATCATTTGCATCACTTACTGCATGGTATTCCAACCCATACAATCATATGTTTATTCCATATTAACCTTCAACATCATTAAACTAGCCTTCGAAGTCGAGTGCTAAAATTTACAAATTAATTCTTGGGCAAGCATCCCATAGCATGAGATGGATCTCCCCGGGATAAAAGCACCTTACTTCTCACTGATCGCATTGCAAGCACTAATTTGATCATGTTGATGAGCACTTTGGTCGCACCTTATACACTTACTTCCATAAGCTAATTGACCAAACTTAGATGGTGAATTAGCACCTTCCACCTTCGGGATTAAAATGACCATATTGTCTTTCCATCTCTCAAGCATAGAGTTAATATGAAAAAAATTTATATTAGCTCTTATAATATCACGTTTAATGATTCTATAATAATAATGAACCTTGCAAAAGTAGTGAGCGAAACTCTAGGATTTTGAAAATTTCCATTTTCAAATCTGTATACAGCAGGATTTTCGGTATTCAAAGGCGACGGACGGTCACCGGCACCCTTTGGATGGCAAGCCATTTGAGGATATTCGTTCATCTTCATGAACCCAGATTGGTGCTTCTTATGGATTATCTTCATCTCCTCTAGCATTCTGGGATGACAAAACCTCTTTCAACCATGGCATTAAATCTAATGCTAAGATGGGTATGCTGTTAATCATAAATGAGGGTTGGTTATTATTTAAGAAAAAAGATATAGAAGTTGTTGGTAGGGGGAAAAAATTATGATTGAAGATAATTTAAAGGCCTTTATTAAGTTTGGAGTACTGGCGACTGCTAGCAGAGATTTTGTGGCATCTCCTTCATCCAACTCTACTTGGAAACTGAGTTTTGATGGTAATAATGATTTGAAAGCTATAGGGATGAATGTTATTAGCATTTGACAGGAAGGTTCTTCGATGGGGAGGGAGAAAGTATCTGAGGAATCTAATGTAATTGGTCTGGCTAAGGCTACGTCTACTGGTGTATATCCTCAGTCTGGCTTGGAGGAGGTGCAAAACTGTATTAATGGAGAATTGGTTAGGTGTGATGATACTTATGCTGATTTACCTATTCGTTCTAATTTAGGGAATCTACAAAATGCTTGGATTAGGAAAGGAAATATCAAAGTTTCTGATTTAGACTTTGGGAACTGCTTATCAGAGGATGGTAAGTCTATCAAGCTTCATGAATAAAAGGTGTTGGAGAATTCAAAAAAAAAAACTTGAAAACTCTTTAGTAATAAAGGATTTTGGTGGTGAGACTTCATTTTATTCAATTAGCTATGAATTGAGGAAACAGTTGTCTCAGTATGGGAAATTCCATCTCACTATGCTGGGAATGGGATGGGTACTTTGCTCATTCTATGATCCCAAGCACTTCGAAGTTGTTTTGACTAATGGGCCTTGGTTTGTCAATGGTAACATTGTAGGAATTGATAGATGGTCTCAAAGCTTTTCTCCTAATTCATACAAAGTCTTAACTACTCTAATTTGGATAAGATTGCCTAATCTACCACTTCATTGTTGGGATGAGATTAACATTTTCCATATAGCATCCATGGTTGGAAAGCCTTACTTAATTGATGGAAATTTGTTTCAGTGGGCTAGGAGAGAATACAGAAGGGTTTGTGTTCAAATTAACTTGGATGCAAAGCTGCCTTTAGCTGTATGGGCAGAGGGAGATGGAGAGAAATTCTTTAAGAAGATTGAGTACGAAGGAATTCCTAACTTTTGTTTTGAATGTGGAAAAATTGGCCATGTCAAGAAGGATTGTGCAAAGATCATTATGGACAATAGGTTGAGGTCTTCAGGGCATGGAAACTCAAATTCTAATACTTCGATGGAAATAAGTATTGCTGCACCTGTTAAGGAACTGGTTGAAGAAGGGATTAATGATAAAGATGGTTATGGGCCTTGGATGTTGGTTAATTATGGGAAGAACAAACTTAACAATAAAGTTAATAGAAATTTTATGCATGAGACTCAAGGAAAGAAAGCTTATGTAGCAATTAAAACTAATGACAAAAAAAATTAAGATAGTAATGTTTCCAAGCCGAGTGAAAGTCTTGATCCAGTTCAGCCAATTTTATTATGCAATAAAACTAATAGGTTTGGTGGTGATAGCAATTATGCTCAATCAGTAGAAGCTGAATTTAACAAGCCTATTTTTACAAATGATGTGAACTATTTTGAAGTCCTTATGGATCTTGTAGAAGAAGGAGAGATTGTTCAACCAAAACTTGATGGAGCAGCAATTGATGAGGGAAGCAAAGTTTCTGTAACTCAAAATGTAGTGGTTGATGAAGAAGGTGTTAAAGTTATAGAGGTTTCAAAATCAACTACTCTTGAGGAGGTGATTGCTGATAGTGATGGGAAAGTAGTTAGCTCTCAGCTAACTAAAAAGAAGAAATCCAAACAGTTAAAGGACTTGGGTCCAATTAATCTTTCATCTAGGAGTAGAAGATTGGAGCTGGATGTGAAAGGTATGTTGGGGACTAATTCTCCTATTTCTTAATTAAATGTCTTCAATCAGTATTTTGGAATTATGGAGGATCAAGAAAGAAAAGTTCTTCTCTATATCTTAGGGAATTTGTTAAACTTCATTGTGTGTTGTTTTTGGGTTTGGTAGAGACCAAGTTGACTTCTATTGATAATGATTGGGAATGGATTGGACTTTTGCCATGTTCTGTTAGTTGGCCTATCTGGTGGCATCTTAATTTTATGGAATGCTTTAGTAGTTGATTTTTCAGTTATTGATTTTTCTACCCAAGTGGTTATTGGTGACCTCAAAATCCTGAACAAAGGAATATGGAGGGTGGCTTCGGTTTATGGAAGCAAAAAGGTGCATAAAAGAAGAGGTCTTTGAGCTATGTTATATAAGTATTCCACTATAGAATTACCTGTCGCATTACGTGGTGATTTCAATTGTATATTTTTCGAGGAGGATAAAAAAGGGGGTAAAAGATTCTTATTTTCCCAAGGTCCAAAGGAGATGAAGGAATGTTTGTTAAGTAATGATCTTCATGAAGTTGAATTCATTGGGCCAAAATTTACTTGGTGCAATAATAAAAGTGGTGGAGCAAGGATTCTTGAAAGGTTGGATGGATGCTTCATTAACTCAACAGCTTTGAGCTCTCCACATCGTTTGGTTGTGAGACATTTCGTAAGAATAGCATTGGACCATTGTCCAATTGTTTTGAATATTCTTGATTTTACTCTGGTCCATAAGAGGATCATCAAGTTCAAAGACATTTGGGCTTCTTACCCTGCTTCTTTTACTATCGTGAGGATGGAATGAAGCAAAGTTTATCAGAGAAGTTCTTCTCAAATTCTCAACAATAAATTTAGAAGATCATTGAAGTCATTATTTTTTTGGAGCAAAGCTAAGTTAAAGGATCTTAATCAACTTAAAGAAGACCTTTTGAAAGATAACCTTGAGCTATAAAATAAAGAATCAGCATATGGGTCACTCTCGAAAATTGAGTGTTGGAACCTAAAAGCAAAAGTTAATGAGCTTAATTCAACCGTGGCTCGCATGAATTCATGGTGGAAATAGAGAGCAAAGGTGAAGTGGTTAGTAGAAGGTGATTGCAATTCATAATTTTTTCACTCAAATGATAGTGCAAGAAGGAACTCAAATTGTATTGCCTAAGTGAAGGATGAAAATGGAATTTTGGTGGAAAAACAAAAACGGATTGAAGAGGTTTTCTTTCAGTTTTTTGAGAAATAATGGGATTTCAGGAGTGCAAACTAGACAGTTGGACGGATTAACTTAATTGTTTAAATAATGATGATATTAGTTATCTGGATAGAGAGTTTTTTTATTGAAGAGGTGGTGTTGGTGCTGATGCAAACAGGTGGAAACATATCTCCTGGAAGGTATACTATTTCATATTCGTTTATCAAAGCCTACTAGGACTCTATCAAATCTGATTTTTGGAATGTAATAAAACAATTCTTTTGCAATGTGGAGTTGAACAAGGGATGGAAGGAAACACTAATTGTCCTCATATCGAAGGTATCTAATCCTCTTTTCCCTTCTAACTGTAAACCAATCAGTCTATGTAATTATGTGTACAAAGTTATAGAAAAAATGATTTTGAATAGGTTAATTATGGTAATACCAAAGCTGATTTCGAAGGAGAAAATTTCTTTTATCGAGGGAAGGTCTTTATTAGATCATGTGATGGTGGCTCAAGAATTATTTCACAAATTCAGGTATTCAAAATCTGCTAAAGGTCTTGTTTCTTTCAAGGTAAACATGGAACAAGCCTATGATTCCATATCTTGGTCTACTCTTAGGAAAGTTTTAAAGTATTTTAACTTTACTCTTAATTTCTCCAATTTGGTGTTGAAGTTTGTAGAAGATCCTACTTTTTCTTTGATTATCAATGGCAATTATTCAAACTGGATTCATGCTAAGAGTGGATTCAGCTAAGGTTATCCTTTGTCACCACTTGTTTTTATTCTTTGTTCACAACTCCTATCTAACGCTTTTGCTTAAAGTTCATATGGGATTAGCATTAATTCAGGAGGGCCAAGAGTGTCCCATTTACTCTATGCAGATGACATTATAATGTTTTAAGAAGCTAATAGGAGGGCTGTAAAGGAAGTCAAGTCTATCTTATATGATTTTTGTTATTGGAGAAGATAGCAAATAAACATGGGTAAATGTGCCATCTTATTTGGAAAATTTGTGAGTAGGGTAAAGAAGAAAAGCATCTCTCATATTATGGGATTGAAATCATTTAAAGAATTCAACTACCTTGGTATTAAAGTTTTTTAAGGAGACTTGTTTTTGATGATTTTCAATTCATCATTGATAAAGCTTTGAGGATGCTAAGCATATGGGGAAGCAAATTCATATTGCTGGCGGGTAAGTTGACATTGGTCAAATCATTTGTACTTTCATATCGTACTTTTCATGCTACTTATTCTCTAATTCTAAAATGATTGTTGGAGGAATTAGACAAGTTATGTAAGAGTTTCATTTGGAATAATTCTAATGGTAGACTTGGATTACACTATGTAAGTTGGTTGGACCTTTGCAAACCTTTGTGTAAGGGAGGTTGTGGATTGTATTCTAGTGTCTTTAAAACTCCTACATTAAGAGCTAGATTGGCTTGGAGATTCATTCAGGATAAAGAGTCCCTATTCCGCAAAGTATTGGCTACTAAATATGGTGATCATCTGGATATGGGAAATGTGAGAAAATATTGTTCTTCGACATGGAAAATGTTAAATGATGGGGCTAAAAAGCTAAAACTAATTGTTAGATGGGCTATAGTTAATGGACGATTGGTGGATGTCTTTAAAGACATTTGTATCATGGATAAGTGTATCAACATGTGGCCTACATTTTTTGTTCCACATGAGGATGGAGCTGTCTAGGTCAAGGATCTCATAGTAGATGGCTGTTAGAATGAAGAGGTGATGTTGAAACATTTTGGTATAGAATTGATTAATCTTATTAAGTAGGTGAAAATTTTCAAGATGGGGACTAAGACCCTATGGAGCTATTATAGCAGAAGTTTAGAACTTCAGTTGTTGGATTGGCTTTCAGAGCCTTGGTGCAAGATGGATATGAGTTCCAGCAATGGAAGTGGATCAAGAATGCCAAGTTAAATGGTCGGGTTAACATTTTTTGGTGGAAACTTAATAGAAATGCAATCCTGTTGTGTCAATATTTATGCTATAAGAGGTTAATTGAAAATGGTAATTGTTCTAGAGGTTGTAATAAGATTGAAGATGTAGAGCATATTGTATGCAAATGTCTCAAGCTTAAGGAGGTAATTCAACACTTAAACCATTGGGGATTTGGAATTCCTATATTTGATAGTTTGGAAGAATTTCTTAGCTGGCTGGATCTTCTTACTTTTAAAGATGGAATGCTCCATAATTTTATGGTAATATAGTATTTTTATCTTGGAAAGCTAGTAACAAATGCATTCATGAAGGTATGGAAGAAAGCTCATTTTTTATTGCTTCCAATGCTATTTGCTATTCCTCAGTTTATTATAGATTTAGTAATATCAAATTGGGCCACTGGGATGATAACCAGTCTTATAGACTATCCAATATTTGGCATCCTCCTCCACCCAAATGGCTAAAGGTTAATGTTGATGCCTCTCTAGTCTCTTCATATAGAGCCGGAGTTGCTGAGGTTCTTCGGGATTGCAAAGGTAGATTCCTCTTAGCATTTGGAAAATCTTGTATTAATTGGGATATTGCACAATTGGAGCTTCTAAAACTTCAATCCTTGAAGGATATGATGAAAGATTTGATGTTCAAGTACAAAGAAATCATCATTGAAGGTGACAACTCAAATATTTTATCTTTTCATTAAGGTGCTTGGAGAAACAGAAGGTACAAAGAAGAGGATCTAGGATTTCTAAAGGATTTCAATTTTGTCATTTTTAATTGTATAGGGAGAAAAAGTAATAAGTTAGCAAATTTGTGTGCTAACTATTATCTTTTTTGTAGTTTTATTTGGGAAGAGTTTAGCTTGAATAAGGTTCCTCCTTCATTCTTTAACTTGTCCAAGGAGGAATCCACTTTGTAGTTTTTGACTTTCTTTTTTTATTATAATGCAATCTTTTGCTTCTTAAAAAAAAATGATTCTTTAATAAAATTTTAAGAAGGATGCATTAATACTGTCAATACCTGGGGCTCATTTATTACCCATGTTGAACACCACCTTCTGGACTTCAACTTCAAAAACTTCCTCATTAAGGGCCTCCCTCCACAATTCCAAAATCTCTGAAGCAGCCTGGAACCTGAGCTTGTTATTTTGGGAGAGACATCTATCTTTCCAATTTTATTAGAAGAATAGCTAGAACTCTTCTTGATTACTTATAGGCTTGGACACAACCTCCCCATTCTGATCCTTAATTTCTCAAACACAATTGCTGTCATGCCTCGCAAAAGTGACAGAGTGAAAGAAATAAGTGTTAGCATCCCACTCATCGATCCATATAAACTTTGTCCACTATCTCCACCACATGCATATGCAATCAAGGGTAGAATTGAGGTCAGCAACCTTGGACCGGAGCTCTTGTTCTTGCTTAGCATTCATCCCCTCCAACAAACAACTAATTTTTTGGAGCTCCAATATACAACTTTTTAATGAAGCTTTAAGATATGCCATATTTTTTGGTGGTTTCAGCTCCAATGTAATAAGTATTTAAGTGTTCTGATACATTTACGGCTCACTCCCTCTATAGGTAGACCAAAGTATCTCTTACTCTAGCACTTCCAAACAACTCTCCAGGAGTAAGGATAAGTCATCCTAATATCTTCAAACTGCAAACATCTAGAAGTCGATGCCTTAGTTTGAGGGTTAAATCTCTGAAGAAATAAATAATGATCTGAAACTATTTGGCCAAGGTGGGCCACAGAAGAAAACTGCACCAAGTTAAGTCCAGTAGAGTTCATTACTAATCTATCTAGGTGTACCCTGATTTTATTATTCCCATCCATGTTATTTGACTATGTAAACATTGGCCCAGTGAAACCCAAATCATGCAATTCATTCCTTGAGTGAAACTCTTACATTTCTCGTACCCCATTCGAGTAGACAGAGTGCTTGCCCCCCTTTTTCTCTGCTTGGGATAGACAATAATTGTAATCTCCACCCATAAGGATAAGGAGGTCAGCTTCTAAATTAGCTTCAATGGCATTCCACAAATTATGATGCATATTGTAATCTTTATTTGCATAAAGTAAATCTATAATCCACTTCTCCAGACTTGGGAAGGTGACCGTGCTAATTAGACCCCGATATGAAGCATTAATCAAAGTAAATTGAACCATCTCACACTTCTATAATGTAAGAAGCCTACCAAATTTACCCCTAGCTGGGTAATGGAAAAAGTCCCATCAACTGCCAATCAATCTATCCACATCAGACTGGACAGTTTCCTCAGACTTGGTTTCAATAAGCCCAATGAACCAAACCTCATTAACACAGATAATATATCACAGGTAATTACCTATATTCTTCTTATGGTAGCCCTATAATTCCAAAATATAATGGAAGTCATTTATATACACAAGGGGAGGCATCCCCGATGCTTGCTTTCTTATCAAGATCTTTTCTTCTTTTCCTTGGGAGCTACTCAATCAACCCTAATAATATTAGCTCTTTCCCAAAATAGGTATAGGAGATGTGACTCCTACCCTACTTCTTCTTAATAAACTTAACTATAGTGTTGAAGAGGAGAGGCTGTAGAATGCCCATACATATCTCCTTCATGGATGCTTAAAATTATCATATGGATTACCCATATAGGGCTCTGGGAGAAGATGGAAGTCAACCTTCATGTTGGGTATTAGAGGCTATTACACATTAGCAGCATCATCTTCTTTTAATTGGGGACAGTTGGGCCTTCGACATCTTGGGGGGACCTGAATCCAAGGTCCGAGTTGATCTTCCTTCCCCAGTTGGATGGCATTCCCTTATGTTTGTAAATTAATAACCTTTTTTAAAAATTCAGCTGAGTGTTATCATCCATTAAACCTCTCTTCACCTTCAAATAAATTGCCAGTGGTGTTACTTGAAGAAGTTGATTAACTTGATGGTCGGATTGCGACGCGCGCGTGTGGGGGGGGGGGGGGGGGGGGGGGGGGGGTGGAGCTTGCAGAAACATTTTTTTCCTTTCACTAGGTTAGGTTTCCTCCATATGATTAATATCCACACCACCGTTCAAATTCATCATTCTTGTTGGGCACTTCTCATTTCGATGAGCCACCATTCTATAAGAAAAACACAAAGTTCACAACTCCTCATCAAAATTTTGATGAAAATTACCATTGAGGCCATTAATCCATATGTCAGCTTGAAGCTTCCTGGAAAGGTCTAATCTTACAGACACCCACATGAATTCACACATCCCCTGGATACATGTCTGGGCATAAATCCATAGGGGCATGCAAATCGCGGAGGCAATCCGAGTTAAATTCTTAACATTTTGATATTACATTGGTACCCAAAACCATCCCCATTACTGCTCAACCTCAAATTTTACCAAGAAAAAAGGAAGTCGTTTACCCATGATCATACCAACAACTTCATGCTAAAGCATTACAAAATTATCATTCATAGAGTCTAAGTGGAGTTCCATTAAAATTCCATTCCTTGAGATGGAGGAAAAATCCTCAACATCTTGAATGTGTATATATATACCCTGTTCTCTTCTAGATATTATTCAATCTACTCAGGGGAGTAATCCTCTCAGCTTAGTTCCCATCCCGTTCATCAAATACCTTTGGGAAATTTACCTTAGAGGAAATTGGTCAAGCACTTGAGCTGCTGCATGCTGAAAATAGTAGTTTGCATGAGTCAGGGCTCCCATTGATCAAGCTTATAGTTAAGATGGCTATATCACCAGTCCTTGCAAAAGATCCACACATATTCATTCCCACCATAAGGGAATCTGAGCTCATCCCCACCATTTTTTCATTATATACATCCATGGGATTATTAGTGGAGATTGTGCTTGGGTTCACTGCACCCAATATGCCGATAATATTGTCCATATCACAGTCATTTTTAAAATCTTAAATATCCATCAATGCTGCCCTCCATTCAAACATCAAGATGTATATCTGCCTTACCCTATACTTCAAGCTCTATGCATCCCCAACTACAGGAGGTAAATCAGTGCCCTTCTATTCAGCACCTTTGTATAATCCAATAACTCACTTGTTAGATTGATGCACCAGCTTAACATCAAAATGGCGAGAATGCACATCACCCGGATGCTATAATATTCCATCACCTACAAGCTTACTTTTTGAATTGACCTTGTCATTGTTCTTACCCGTGCTAGTCTTTCCAGGGGAACAATCCCCAACCTTACGCCTCCCTCTAGAGCCTACACCTTAATACCTTTTTTTTGGGTCACCACTTATAACCACTCCATCACTACCACCCCCACTGGAGTGGTGAGGATACCTTTGGTCCCCCCTGCCATACCCAGACCTTCACTCATAAGGAACACTCTAGTGAGAGAAATAAATAGTGAGAGTTGAAAGAGCCTAAAAAGTTTTTGAGTTCCTTGAAAGTAGGTATTTTGCATTAGTCAAAAGTGAATTACAAAAGGAGGGTAGAAAAAGGCCCTGAGAATGAATATGTAAAACCATATCATCCTCCAAGATATAAAAAATATCCTGACGAATATTAGGCCTATCCCTATGCACTAAATCCTAAAAAATATTTCATGAAATTGCCCTTTGGGTGAAAAAGTGGGCAACAACATTATGCTCCTGCGGCGTATGTTGGAACAACACCTTTTGGAATATATAACCCAATTGAGAACTTTACCAAGTTGCAGCTGGGCAGCCCATTCTTCATTTCAACATACTCTTAGATGTTGTTGATGACACTGAGGTTGTCCCCCTCAATGATAATTCTGGCATATTCGAACATTAAATCCTACATAACATATTAATCTGGAGAATAGCTTGGAGCTCTACTTGTGTATTATCACTGTGTTCGACCTCCCAAACAAACTCCCTCATTGAGATACCCTTATCATTACGAATGACTAAACCCAAACCCCCATTGTTATAGTGCAGTAGTGCACCATGAACATTAACCTTGAACCTGTCAAGAGGGGGCACCAAAATGGTGTCTGAAATAGCCCATAGGATTAAGTTGTGTCCTATTGCCCTAAAAAGTAACTGGTATTGTGATAATAAATTTCTCCAAAAATTATAGTCTAAATTGAGGTGGGGGTTCCATGAGGGTGGTCGTGCTTTTTGGAATTCCAACCCCGCCAGCACTAGTAGATTGCATAACAGTAGTATTAAGCCAAGTCTTCTGGGTACATCACGTTTTCAACAATCTTCAACCCCATAGCTGTATTTGCATCTCCCTGTAAGTTGGTAATTTGTGCAGCAGTTCTATCACTATCTCCCTAAGGAACTGCACCTTCCAAATTGGCCACCAAAAAGCTTCCACAACTTGCATGCTTAGATAGCCTTTCCCGCCTACGCCATCTTTCCCCACATTAGAGCTCTTAGACCCACCGTGAGTCTTACTCTTGGACTTACCCAAGCCACTTTTAGCTGGCGATCAGACCTCACCACCCTTCTTCCCACTGCTAGTACCACCACTTGAATGCCACCATTCAACATCACCAGCACAAGCCGCACATTCCCCAACTGCCCTTCCTGAGAGGGGATGTGACCTTCGGTCACCCCCTCCATCCTTAGAGCTTCTCACTCTATAAAGCACTCTAAAGAGAGAGAGAGCAAAGAAAGGGAAAATGAAGAATCTGAAGTGTGCATTTGCATTAATAAAAATGTTAAGGAAAAATTAAATACATAAAGCAACAAAGGATACATCTTATAACAATCATCGCTTAACATAGAAAAAAAGGTCCAAGGAATTTCACTATTGTGTACATCAAGACAAAATTTTTTTGCCAAAAAGGGCAAAATGAGAGCAAAAATTGACTAATTTATTTTTATCACGAGGTATGTGCTGAAAAAAGAACTTATTTAAAGTTCAAAAGAAAAGTGATATCCAATCTCTCCCACAAAAATGAGTCCTTCTTACAACAATTGAATAATTCTTGAAGCCATTTTATAGCACAAAGGCAATCTCACTCTATAAAAACACTATCCTTCTCAAACTTCCAATTGTGCATGACATCAAAGATCATAGAGGCTGCCAAGAGGTCAACATGGGTACAATCCTAATGCTCAATATGTCTGCCCATCGCATAAATGTGTTCACCCTTATGGTCTCTGGCCACAAGGCCTAATTCGGCAATGTTCAATGTTTAGACTGAAGCATCAAAGTTGAACTTGAGTCAACTTGGAGGGGGTCAACACCACAGTTTTTTAGAGGGCAACCCAAAGGGCTGATTGGTGCCCCATTGCTCTAGAATTGGCATGCAAAAAGGCTTCAAGAGGGAGGTAAGAATATTAACAACCATGTCTAAAGGAGAGTAGTGAGGTCTTCCATGCTTCAAATCATTTAGGGCTCTCCAGCATTAATATAGTGCATGGCAGTAATTTTTTCGTAAGCTTGGGGTCTCAACTGTAAGCTTCTGTTGCTCATCAAGCAAATCCCCAAAGGAATTAAGAGATGGCAGCCTAAAATCCTATTTTCTAAGGATTTCCATAACTTCCTTAAGCTTGCTACAATAGTAAGCACTATGCTCTATCGCCTCATCAGAGAGGTATCCCCATGAACATGATGGGGTATCAAACAAGTTTCTGTAGTAAAGCCATATGTTAGTTGGGTTAGTGCCCTATATTAATCGCTATCAAAAGAAGTTCTCCCTTAAGTGCTTTAGTAATCTGCACATCAAATGAAATTGATAGGACCCCATGCCAATTTTGCATTTATAAGCCATAGGCTTGATTGTCATACTAGCGGAGGAGTGAAGGCGTTTGGGAGTATCAATACCATAACCAACATTTGGGAGGCAGTTATTGTTAAGAAATTTATACACTCCAGAGTTTTTGATAGGGCCCACATTTATAAATGAAGGCCAATAAGATATCCTTCTATCTAGGATACAAATATCCTGGAGAGTGTCTACTAGTTGTTGGCCCCACTCCTCCATATGAGAATAAGGTATACAACTTTCACCCCATTAAACAGGATCTTCCACATTTTCAACACATTTTTGGCATTGGTGCTCATCCACTAGTCCCCCAATCTTCTCAATCAATAATCTCTGTAACAACAGATTGGGAAGGAGGAGAAAATCCCAAGCTAAACTGGCCTGCAGCGATCCTTGCTAATCTGAAGAAGGATGGAACCCTAGACCTCCAGCGAACATAGGTCATCACAACTCCTCCAAGGCCATATAGTGGAGGCCTTTACTATCGGCATCCTTATTCCATAGAAATTTGCTTCCCACTTTTTCAACCAAATTGAGAATGCTTCAAGGAACCAAGGTGTGCATCATATGTTACATGGGGCCCAATAATAGAGGGGTCCTAATAAAGGTGGCTTTTCAAGCTAATGAGCGGTGTCGCTTACCCCAAAGATTCACGTTATCCAACACTCTCTTCAAAATTAATGAGAAGTCTGACGTAACCACCTTGTATAAAATTAGAGGTGTCTTAAGGTAATCAAGGTCATTAACCTTTCTGAATCACCAAACATTAGCAATCCTTCATTTTTTCTATGGGGGGAAAGTTTATTGAAAAGGAATGTCAATTTATCGCTGTTGACTTTTTTGGCCCATACAATGACAAAAATCCCTCAAAATTTTTGAGATACAGGCATTATTTGCCCTACTAGCCTCGGTAAAGTTTAGGGCCTTGATAAAGATTAGGATATTGAATGTATATAACAAATGCGACACCCTCTTTGCATTAGCACAAATTTAACTTCCCAGGTGGCTATCCCGCTTCCTGAATGCCTTAGACCATAGTTTCGAACATAAAATAAGTAAGTTTTGGGAGAGTGGGAATCCTTAACAGAGTCCATTGTGAGACAAAATCTAGTTGGACCAATTATTGTTCAAAAGAAACATAAATATAGGCTGAGAGATGCATTGAACTACTTAGCTAATAAATACCTCCAAGAACCCCATAATTTTAATGCCATGATGAATTGTGTTCCAAGCCATGCAGTCATACACGTTCTCCATGTCCACCTTCAATGCCAATCATGCCCTCCTTCATAGTAGAATACTAAAACTTGAACATGACCTCCTGGGCTAAGAGGCAGTGGCAAGAATTAGATTTTCCAGACACAAACGCCCCATGCTCTTCACCCTTAATTGTGACAATGATTGGATTTTGTTTATTCACCAAGATCTTGGCCACCACCTTGTAGAAAGATTGATAGAGGATAATGGGCCAAAACTTAGAATGTGCATTTGTATTCTCAAATTTCTAGATAAGGATCGTGAAAGTATATTTTCAGCTCTTGCACATATCATTAGTCTAGAAAAATCTTTAATTGCATAGCAAACATCCCTTTTTATGATATCCTAATAAAGTTTTAAGAAGGAAGAAGTAATATCATTGGTTCCAAGAGCCCGATTGATCCCCAAAGAAAAGGCCACCTCCCGATTGTAATCTCCACATCAAGATTGACCCTCACATGATTTGGTATCATGTAAGAATCCTAGAAGGATGGCCAATGCTCCAAAAAAATGCTCCTAGCTCTCCATTTCTACACAAAGAAGTCTCACAATTCTTCCTAAATTAAGCGTAGATCAGAAATAGCCTTCCCATTATGTGTGTGGACCTCCAAAACCTAATTAGACCATCTCCTAACTGTTGCCAGTGAATGGAAAAAATTTGAATTTGCATCCCCCTCCTCGATCCAACAAACCTTGGCATGTATGCATCAATAGGTAGCAATATGGGCCAAGGTAGCATTAAATTATGCTATTTTACTGCAAAGTTCATTTTCCTGCTCTAAATTGAGTCCATCTATAGAGCAATCTATAGATTGGAGTTGATCAATCCATCGTTCCAACGCAACTTTCAAGCTCCCCAAGTTTTAGAGATAAGATTATCTCCAATAAAAAAGAGCTCTAAACATCCTAGAACATTTACGGTTAAAAACGTTAGTAGGTTGGACAAAATCATTCTTACTTCAAAATTTCCAAACCACCTTCCAAGTGACCGCATAGCTCATGCAAATGTCTTCAAACTGAATCCACCTATCTATAGTGTCATGCTCTTGGAATCCAAACTTAAGGAGGATCGGGCAGTGATCCGAGGCCAATCAATTCATAGGCTTTATAAAAGTAAGGGGCACTAGCTTAAGTCCCTCTGAATTCATTAGAAAGTGATCAAGATGCACCCAAATATATCTTTTCCCACTCTTATAATTCGACCAGGTGATGCTCGGTCAACTGAAACCAACATCATATAAGTAATTAGTCATCATAAAATCCATCATTTCCAGGACACCCACCAAATTGGAAAACCTTTTTCCCGCCTTCTTCTCTACTTGGAAGATGTAGCACTTAAAATTCTCTCCCATAATAAAGGGCACATCAGCCAGGGAATAAGTGCTAATGGTACCCAAAAGATTGTGCCTAATATGGTATTCCTTATAAGCATAAACTAGCCATATAATCCATTTTTGAAGGTTTGGTAGGAACAACTAATCCAAAACCCCTTGATCTAAAGTCAAAAGAACATTAAATTGAGTGAGCTCCAGCCTCCAAAGGGCTATAATTCCATCAGACTTACACATAGAAGGGACAGGGAAAAACTCTCATCTAAGCCCAATCAGATTGTCGACACCTGCTGTATCAAGGACCTCCACCTTAGTCTCAATCAAACAGACAAAAAGCACCTCATTCTCAATAATGAGTTGTCACAAGTAGTTTCTCATAGACTTTTGTCGAGCCCCCTACAATTCCAAATTAAGACTGAGGACATTAGTTAACACAAGGAGAGGCGTCCCTAACGCCAGTAGTATCCACGACCTCCTTTCCACATTTTTGTGGGAGCTGATCAATGAATCCCAGTTTCATCAGCTCTTTCTAAAAATGTTCTTGAGAAACCTAAATCCTTGGCTTAGGAGGCTTAACCCCCATAGAAAATAACAGGTGCTGCATAATTCACAGATGTTTTTCCTTTCAAGTAGGGTTTAACTTCTCCTTCAACCTAATAGTAGGGGGCTCTAACACCTCCTTTAAATTAATCTATTTGGAAGTACCATTAGACTCTAGCCTCTTAATAGCTAAAGGATTTTGCTATGTACCCTTATTCCCTTTCTAATCCTGAGGATGGTTGGCTCTTCTTTATCTTTGGGGGACCTGAATCCAAGATCCAAGATGGACATCTTCCATCGAGGGTGTATCCAACCCGTCAACCTTTTTACCCTTGTTTTTAATCTCGGGGGACTGCTTCTCCTTAGCAGGTAATTCCAACCCACCTCTTGCTTCCATCATGGAAGGCTGCACCTTTGGACAATGTCCTGCCATCCTAACATTGTCTTTAATTTGACTAGGGAGTTGCCCCTTTTCGTGCTCATTCAGAGTGTCACCTTTAATACCTTGACTCCCAAGGTTGACATCCCAATTGCTACTTATTGACATTCCTCAGGCAAGGCATTTCTCTTGCCTATGTCGCACCTTTCCACAGCCAGAATAAAGTACCCCAATGCCCTCACATTCAACTTTTTATTAAAACCTTCTAGTGAGTAGGTTAATCCAACTACCTTCCCAGAGCCTTTTGGTAAGAACAAGTTTGACACACTCTCGGGTAAACTCCCATCTCCCCCAACTGGTGGTATGAGCATCAATCCATAATGGGGTCTTGATCTTGGAGGCAATTCATACAATATTCATCATATCCTAATATTGTAAGGCCAGGAGTGGGAGTCAAAAACATATGGGTGATGACAAGCCATTCAACGATTTTGGAGAAAAGCTTGGGGACCAATTTTTTAGTCCCACAATATTGCAATTGATAAACTATGATCAAACGCTTAGCACCATATATCGAGTAGCAACTAAGTAAAAGATACATGCGAAGCATTTGTGATCTATAATAGAGAGCTAAAATTCACTAAATCATTGCCACTAGCATTGGATCTCTGAGTTTAAAATAAAGTATGAAGGCCTTCTCTCCAAAAATTTTCCTACAATAGCTAGCTTCCATTAAAGAAAAATTCCCCCTGACCACCTCTTAATTTAGCTCCATCAAGATCCTATCCCATGATATGTCGGAAATCTTAACCATTTGATGTATACAAACATGCTTAAGGTGCTTCAACATGTTATTCGACCATCTAGGTGGTGTTATACCCTTCATGTCACTGCCCATGTAAGAGTCACCAAAGATATTTGGTGGCTTACAGGTTGGTGTATTTTTCCAAACACTAGGAGTGCACTCATGCGGGCTGCCCAACTTAGCAGGAGTGTACTTAAACTGTCAGGTTCACACCTACCATAAAACTATCCTCATGAACACCTTCCATAGGATTATCACAACATTCTATAGCCACCATTGTGGGAATGCTTATTTTAAAGCAATTTTGTTCAATATAAATGTCCATCAGGTTGCCAATCAAAGCATTACCAATGCCTATGGCATTTGGTCCATTGAGCTGGGCTAAAAGGGCACGGTTAAACTTTCTCTCCTCCACCTCCATGGATGACATAACTTCCAAAAACATTGGGTTGTATCTCATCTTTACGCCAGCCTTCCCCTTATGAGAATCAGTCACTGATGGAGAAATGTCCTCAGGCTTAATCCCACTCGCCTTACTTGACAAGATTACTCAGCAAAGATCTGGTATGGGACTCTCCCCCACTGGGCTTCTCATCCTGGGAATGATCATTAGATCCGTTGCTCCCCTGCTTACTTCCCGTCAATAGCTTCGACTTGGACTTGGCCCAAGTTACCTTGCTTGGGGTCTTCTCCCCAGTCTTCTTACCGTAACCTGAGCCACCTAAAGAACCTTCGATCAAAATCACCACCTCTGCTAGTTCCCTGACCTCCACCCTCGCCACAGTGATGAGGAGGCCTTTGGTCCCCTCTTCCATGCCCAAACCTTCTCTGTCAAGGAAATCTCTAGTGAGAGAAATAACTGGCAAGAAAAAAAGAGCCTCTAAAGTTTTTGGGTTCCTTGAAAGTTGCAATTGCATTAATCAAGAGGAAAGGAAAAATACAAACAAAAAATAGAATAGCTAAGTAAGGGTAATTCTATCACTTTTATCTCTCAATATCTCTCAATAAACTAACAAAGGTTGAGGGGACTATGATATCTTTGATACCCATCCAATAAAAATCTCAAGAAAGAGCAAACGATGCATAAAAATTTGCACATTCATTACTTTGATGGGGAATGCATTGAAATAAAAATTGCTTAAACTTAGTGAGAAAGGAAACATCCACATCAATGGATACATGGAGGGGGTGATCATGGATGTTAAAGTTTTTTAACTAATTATTGGCATTTGAGCAACCCCCCTCCACAAATGTATTGTCCAACTTAAACATCCATGGTTCTAGTATATCTTTGATGATAGTGGCTGCCAAGAGCTCCATAATAGTAACATCCTAATGCTCCACATGTTTGCCAATAGCCAGAATCAATTGGTCCTCATGGTTCTGAAGAACAGCTCCAAGTCTAACATAAGTGGAAGGTTGTAATAAGGCATCAAAGTTGATCCTCAACCAACCTGTAGGGGGGGGGGGGGGGGGGGGGGGGGGGGGGGGGGGGGGCATCATTACTTATCAAGAGGCAGCCCATTGGGCTAAGCATTGATCCATTGCTCCAGAATTAGCATTCAATCAGGTTGTAGGAGTAAAGATAGAACAATCACAGTAATTATAGCGGGTGAGCTATAGGGTCATTCATGTTTCATGCTATTTTTGACCCTTCATTATTGATGGATCACATAGAAAAAAATCCATCCCAGGCTCAGGTTATGCTTGGCTATCACCGAGAGGATCATCATATGCTCATCAAATGAATTGCCAAATGGAAAGGCAAATCCCCATCGAGCTAAAACATAAAGGACCTAAGCCCATTTGGTGCAGCGAATCACATAGTGCTCCATGGTTTTCCACATGTTGCATCCCCAATTACACATCTCCATGTAAGCTAGATTACATTAGTATAACTAGCTATTGGTAGGCTAGCCACCCCAGAGGAGTCTCCAATAAAAAAATTTCTCTCGATGGTGGAGCTTGAAGCATTTGAGCCAAGTATAAGGGTAGTTATCTGCTGGAAGTGAGACCTAAACGGCCATTATCATGATATTTATGTTGAGAGGTGAAGTGAGCAAGTTTAGGCCGATCTCCACCTTGGCCCCTAACAGTAGGAATGGGAGTAATTCTAGAGGCCAAATGATCTTCATCCTTCAAAAAGACTGCCTCCTTGGTCTTCTCCACTTGCTCCATATTAATATAGGTAGGCCATCGGTCAAGGCCTTAATACACCACTAATGGGTGGTCCTTAAAGCCCGAGCACCATCAAAAATGGTTTTCCAAATAGCAGACATCCCACGGCTAATAACAACCTCCAAAATATTACTTCAATATTTAGCAGCAAGGATCCGATAGAGCAGCGAGGAGGGGTCAATGAGAAATTACCATGTAAACTTAGCCTATAGCGGTCCCATCAATTAGATACTCGAATGGAACCCAATCCACCTTGAGCAAGTGGTTTACACAAGTCACTCCAAATCACTACAAATTTTTTGGGTTCCTTAAAAAGTTGCACTTGGCATATATTAATATAAAAAGAAAGTTACAAGCTTGTATAGGAAAAAACCAACTCTTCCCAATACAAAAAATTAAATAGGGAAGAAATTACATCAATAGGAACATCACATACAAAGCTATAGATAAGGGAAAGAATAAAAGAAAATAAAAGGACCCCCGCAAGCAAGAAGGAGAGCCCCTTCAAGCGTTTGTGATGTGCACAATAAGGATTGAAAGGAGCCACTCTTTAGGTGGAAGCTGTCTGAAGGGAAGTAGAAATAGCTATAAGGGTTGGAAGGTGTCCCATTACTCTAGCAGAGGTCCATCAAGCTTATAGTACCCACAATAAACTAATGAGAGTGAGAAACTCTTTGAGTACTTGTGGAGACCAAGTCACCTTCTGTAAGGTTTTTAGATGTCTTCTTCCTTTTTCAAGGGGAGGTAGCTATGGGCCCAAGTTGGAGAAGTTCTCTTGTGAAGTGGGCACTGGAAACTATAGGCTATTATTTGCGGAGATTGTTGATACTGCTAGATGTCTCTTCTAATTACTGCACCTTGGAGGCTGAGAAATGGATAGGTTAAGGTGTAGCTGGCTGGTGGGTCATTTGATCTTTCACTACTTTTGGCTTTCTTATGTTCTTGTGGGTGACTAAATTACATGCTCCAAGGGAAGCCTCATCTCTAGTTTCATTGCTTTGAAGCTCATCAAAAGCTTTATCCTATGGCTCTGGAGGAGAGGAGGTGAACAGGTGGTCTACATGCTGTAATTGCTTGGAAGGAAGTGGCTGCGACTGTTGGGAAGGGGAACATCGGGTTGGGTTCTTGGATGAGCAAATCTCATTGCTATGGACAATAAAGCCAGACTCAAAGCATAGATTTGAGAGGCCTTCTTATTCCACTTTTTCTAAAAATATGCCTTGCCCATTTATCCATACTCCAGGTTAAAGATTCCTAGAAAGGTTGATTCTAACACAAATCCGAGCATATGAAGAACTGCACCAAGTGTTTGTGTGAGAATCCATCCAAAGTGGCTCCCCTAACAAGTTGGTGAGGTGAGTAATGTTGTTGATATCCCAATACATAAGAGGGGGTTGGGATACTCAGATCCAGGTTTAGGAATGAAGGCCTTAAAGGGAGTTTGGGGAAGAGTTGGGGGACCATCCATCCCAATGATATTGCCCACCACAATCCATTATCCACTCATAAGCACTGTGCCTCTTGCTACCACACTTTGGAAAAAGCAAATAAAAGATTTTCTAGTTGTAGTAATAACTTAGAATTCTCTAAAATAGTACCATGGATGCTTGAGTTCATTAAGTAGATAGGGAAAGGACACTCTTGTGCCAATTATCATGGCCACAAGAGCCTTCCCAAGTTATGCAACATTCTTATGTGTGGCTCCCACCTCCGGATCCATGGAGACATCATCTTTGGAAAGGATGGTATCCTCACTCATCTTGTCCAAAGAGATATATTGTACCTTGTTCCAAGAAAAGGGGCCACTAAGTGGTCCACTAGGTGCAAAAAGAAAGGCCTTATGAGGGTTATTGCAACTGAAAAGAACTTCCCTAGTTCTTGGGGGCATTTCCATAAACAACTTGTGCGAAAGATCTTGTAGTAGTAGGGAAGGAAGCTAGGTTGCCAAGGGTATTTCCAAACCTATAGGTAGAGGGTCCTATGCTGCACACCACCAGCAACAGCACGACTAGGACATGGCCTAGTTTGGCTCACAGTTTGCTGCCTTGACTAGTTACTTTCAGCAGTCACCACCACCACCACCTCCGTCTGATGATCAGGGACCCTCGTTTTTCTAGTCTTAGATTTTATTTCGTGTAGTTGTTTATGTTTATTTTTTCTTCTTTTTGAACTTTTTTTTGCTTTAGTTGCTTTTTAGTTCCCTCCTCCTTTTTGAGATGTCAAAAGGGGGAGTAATGTGTTTGTACTTGTTGATTATGTTTGTACTTGTTAGTTTGTACTTGCACTTATTTATTTAAATGATTGCTTGTTGGTTGAACTTGCTTACTCGAATTTTTGAATTACACTACTATTTTTGAAATAATCATCGGAGTGTTTGCCATCATCAAAAAGTGGGAGATTGTTGCAAACTTGATTTTATGGATTGTGATTTTGATGTTAGCAAACACTTTGACTGCCTTCCTCTACTGATGTTTCAGGACCAAAAGATCAGACGACAAATGGAGCCAGCTCAATATTGGGTAGACTAGGTCTTAGTCTATCTATAATTTTCTTTTTTCCCTTTCTTGAGTCAATTGTAAATGTTTGAAGTGCCTGATGTTAAGTTACCCTATACACACACACTTGAGAGATTTAGAATTTGTGTTTTTACTCACATTGTCCCGGATGACATTTATATTGGCATGGACGATCGAGTACAAAGCAGAAGTTCTAATCAAGATTTCTTAGTTAAGGCAGCCGTAATTAACTGATCGGCCTGGACGATACTTGTATCGGCTAGGACAATATGCTCAAAATAGAAAGAAGTAGCTGCCATAATCAATTTAGGTATTCTGTATTTATGAAAATTGGCCAGGACGATCGTGAGATCGACCTGGACGATATTACACAATTATGCCTAAATTGATCCAAGAATCAAGGAAGTAATAAAGGATAATTGATACGATCACATCATCCTGCACAATCTCAGGATCGGCCAGGACGATCTATTCAAAAACCCTTAGTTAATCCTGGATGATAACTATTGGCCAGCTCAAATTCAGGATGATGCTCTGGATGATTTTTCTCTGATTTGAACTTATTGGCAGGGACGATCGTGAGATCGGCCTGGACGATTAAGCCAATTTTAAATCATCCAGATCATCTTCAGGGCAATGTTTTGGCAGATTGTCTGTTTTTTGAACTAATCATACAGGATGATAAAGTCAACAACTTGCAAATAATGAGCTCCTTTGAAGCTCTTCTATTTAAGAGCTCTTGTTCAACATTCTTTTTAGAGATCTTTTACTGCTGTTATTATAAACCTATTTTTAGATTATGATTTTGGTGATAGCAAACAAATCTTGTTTCACTACAACTGCCGTTTTCTCAATTGACTTTTCAGGACCCAAAGATCGGACAAAAATCAGAATCAGCTACAGATTGGATAGATTAGGGTTGAGTCTGTCTGTAATTTTCTTTTTTCCTTTTTTTGAGTCAATTTTAAATGTTTGAAGTGACTGATGTTAAGTAGCCCTACACACACACACACTTGAGAGATGTAGAATCTCTGTTTTTACTCACATCAGCTAAGATGATATCATTATCAGTATGGATGATCGAGTTTAAAACAAAAGTTCTAAATAGGATTTCTTGTTAAGGCGGCCGTAATTGACTGATCGGCCTGGACGATACTTGTATCAGCCAGTACAATAGGCTCAAAATAGAAAGAAATTGCCGCCATAAATAATTAAGGTATTCTGTATATTTGGCAATTGGCCAGGACGATCTTGGATCGGCCTGAACGATATTCACAATTATGCCTTAATTGATCAGATAATTAAGGAAGTAATTAAGGATGATTAATACGATCACATCGTCCTGGACGATCGCAAGATCAGCCAGGATGATCTATTCTAAAATCCTTAGTTGCTCTTGGATGATAAATATCGGCCAGTATAAATTCAGGGCGATGTGCTGGACGATCTGGATTGGACAGCTTAAATTCAGGGCGATGCTTTGGACGATTTTCCTCTGATTTGAATTAATCGTCCGAGATGATCGTGAAATCATCCTGGATGATCAAGCTAATTTTCAATCGTCCAGTTTGCATTCAGGGCAATGCTCTGGCCGATCTCATGGGATTTGTACTGATCGGCCAGGTTGATTTCCATATCGTCTTGGACGATATAGTCGACAACTTGCAATTAATGAGCTCCTTTGAAGCTCTTCTATTTAAGAGCTATTGTTCAACATTTTTAAACATCCTTGGCTGCTATCTTGACCAGAGAAAACCTAAAGGAGAGAGAGAGAGGGAGAGAGAGAGAGAGAGAGAGGATCTTGTGAGGGGGCGCTTGTGAGGGGATTAACAAGTTTTCTCCAAGCATTGTTCCACTTCTACTTCCCTAGAGTCTCTTATCCTTGGAAGGGTTGGGAGAGGTAAGTTTCAGCAAGCGATCGAGATTCTCAGCCTGCTTCAGGAGGAATCAAAAGGAGGAAGGTTCTCTGCCTTGCCAGGTGTGACAAAAAGAGGTGTTTGTAAATGCTTCTCCGCCTAGCTATGGGGGATAAAGGAGAGTCATGATTGTAGTGCAATACTCGGAGGGCGCCTCCGGGGAGTGAACGTAGGTCGAGTTGACCGAACCACTATAAACCCTTGTGCTCTTGTTTTTTTACTGCTTCTGTATTTATTATCTTCCGCATTTATTTTTTGTGGTGATTTGGTTTGTATTCGTATATTGCTTAGAGAAATTTTTAAATATCAATTCACCCCCCTCTTGGTTAGCCTTGTGCCAATTCTATAGGGCTTAACATCCCTAACGAACTTTCAAGTGGTATCAGAGCGGGATTCATAAAAACTAAGTTTGAAAACTTTTTGAATTTTGATCCATGGCTAACTTTGGAAATCATAATACACTGGAAGGGTACTCTATTACCCGACCACCCCTATTTGATTATATCCCATTTGATTTTTGGAAAACTCACATGTCTACGTTTTTATAATCTACTGATTATAACATGTGGATGCTTGTTACGGATGGTTATACACCTCCAACTAGTAAACTTAACGGCATTACTGTTCCACTTCCTTTTATTGAATAGACTTTAGATGATAGGGATTTGGCTCAATTAAATGTAAAATATCTTAATTATTTTTTCTGTGCTTTAAAATCAGAAGACTACATGCGTGTTTCCACTTGTAAAACTGGTAATGAAATTTGGGATAAATTGTGTATCACTTATGAAGGCACTAATAAAGTTAAACAATCCTGTTTGAACATTCTCTTGCATGACTATGAACTTTTTCGTATGAAACCACATGAATCAGTTTTGAAAATGTATACAAGATTTACTCAGATTGTTACTTCTTTGCATGCCTTAGGAAGAGAACATTCGAACTTTGAAAAAGTAAACAAGATCTTACGATGCTTGCCTTCCTCTTTTGATGCTAAAATCACTACTATAATTGAATCTAAGGATTTGAAAACTTATTCGATTGACAACTTACTTGGCTCACTCATTGCTTACGAGCAAGGAGTGAATCAAAAAAATCTTAATGCAGGTGAGAAAAAGAAAGAGAAAACGGTGGCACTGAAGGCACACAAATCTGACTCTGATTCTTCCGGGTCTAAGAGCGATGAAGTTGCCTTCATCTCAAGGAAATTCAAAAACTTTTTAAGGATGAAGCAAAAGCATCATTGGAGAAAAGGTAAGGATAAAAAATATTCTAAAGGATCTTCTGATGTTGTTTGTTATGAATGAAAGAAGCCTGGACATGTGAAAGCCGGTTGCCCTACACTTCAAGATCACTCAAGCAAAGAAAAGAAAAAGGGAGAGGAGAAATCCAAGTTCAAGAAGGACAAGAAAAAGTTTCAAAAAGCGTTATGGGTAGAATCTGCATCAGATTCCTCTGAGACTAAACCTGAGGAAGAGACAACAAACCTGTTCTTAATGGGGGAAGATCATCTTGAGCAAAGTGATGATGAAGAGGTATGTAAACCAACTTATGATCATTTGTTTAAAATTTGTGAGAAAATTCATGCATCATACAAAAAACTCATGAAGACTCATGCTAGTTTAAAGTTAGAGCTTTTGAATTTACAAAAAGAATATGAAATTATTCTCAAAGATCATTCTACGATTGATTCAAATCACATGGATCTACTTGATGATTTAAACAAAAAGTATTTGAAATTAATTGATGAGCATGATGCATTAAAAGTTTCACACACCTCACTTAAATCTAATTTTAAGAAATCTAAAGAGATAGAAAAAGATTTTAAGGTTCATAATGATGTCTTAAAAAATAACTTGAGGCTTAAAAATGATTTGGATTTGCTTAAGGGAAATTGGAAGACTCCCACTTTGAATCCAAAGCCAAGACCTAGGAAGAGGCATTATAACCCAAGGTAGTTAAGAAATTCTTTTTCCTGGAGTTAAATGTTTTTCATGTGGCTGTTGCGGATCAATGGTTTATGATTTTGATGATAGCAAACAATCTTATTTCTCTACAACTGCCTTATATACTGACATTTCAGGTTCACACGATCGGACTGCAATTTGAAATCAGCTCAAGATTGGGTAAATTAGGTCTGAGTCAGTTTGTAATCTTTTTCCATTCTTGAGTCTATTGTATTTGGTGTGGGATCTGTTGATTTATAACTTGGAAGATTTCCTGTTGTTCCCTATAAGATTTCTATTTTTGGTAATATCGGCCGGGATGATATTTATATCTTCCTGGACGATATGTCCAAAATCAGAAACCCTAATTAGGGCATCCTCATTAAGGCAGCCGTCATTAGCTGATCGGCCTGGACGATACCTGCATCGGCCAGGACGATAGTCTCAATTTAGAAAGAATCAACCACCATAATCAATTTAGGAATTCTTTATTTTAGAAAATAGACTAGGATGATCTTTATATCGTTTAGGCCGATCTAACTCAATAATGCCTAAATTGATCTGATATCTTTGGAAAGCATTAATGGTTGATTGATACGATCACATCATCTGGGATGATCTTCGGATAGGCCGGGACAATGTCCTGGATGATTTACATCGGACAGCTCAAATTCAGGGCGATGATCAGAATGATTGAAATTGATTTTAAACTAATCAGCCTGGACGATCGTGTTATTGGTCAGGACTATGTAACCAATTTTCTTTTGATTGTCCCAAATCGTTCCGGGCTGATGTTATTCATTTTAATTTATCTAAAAATATATGTATTGTTAGTATCACTTTAATTGTTATTAACAAGATAAAAGTCGTTAAATAATTTTTATGTTAAGATGTATTAATTGAAGTTTTCATGGTCAGTGTCTATTTCTGTTAGTGTTACCATAACAAAACAGTTTATATAGTAAGAACCATTTCTTCTACCTCAGGCTACAAATATATCTCTTAGAAATTTTAGGTCTCCTATTTCAAGGCAAGCATGTAGATGAAAATTATGAATAAAAACTCAAACAAAATAATCCTAATCATGTATTATCCTTGTAGATGATATTTATTGATAAATATAATTAAAAATTAAACTTTGAGTGATTTTTATTGGTTGGTGAAACTTAATCTAATAGTAATCTAAATTTATACTGATCGGCCAGGACGACATACCTATCGTCCTGGACGATAATGTCGGCAACTTGCATTAATGAGCTCATTTTTAACTCTTCTATTTAAGCTTTGTCAAGACACTTATTAAGTGTCTTTGGCAGCCATTATAGTTTCGTTCTTGTGGGGGAAACTTAAAGAGAGAGCTTGAAAGGGAGTGAGGAAAGGGTGGAGTTTGAGAGAAGGAGAAGATCCTGTGACGGGGGACTTAAGGGAGTGTGGAGTGGGTTCCACATGGTTGCTCCGGCAAGCTCGCACCTGAATACCGTCAGATTCAAGGCTTGTCTCAAGGGAAGTTCAACAAAAGAAGAAGTTCTCTTTGGTGTCAAAGGACCCGACGACTCCACCGCACCGGGGAATGTGGAAGTGATTTTGTAAGGGATTCTCCTCCTAGCTGTGGGGGCTAAAGGAGAGACACTTATTTTAGTGCAATACTTAGAGGGTGCCTCCAAGGAGTGGACGTAGGTCAAGATTTGACCGAACCACTATAAATCCGGTGTGTTCTTCCTTATTATTTGCTTCCATATTTAATTTTTGCATTTGGTTTTCTTTGTGGTGATTTTGGTTTGAGTTTTATCTTTGGTTTTAAAGTTATCCAATTCACCTCTCTCTTTATTAGCCTTGGGTCAGTTCTATAGGGCTTAACATCCCTAATCAACTTTTTAGTGCCATCAGAGCACTTTCAAGTGGTATTAGAGTATGATTCATAAAAAATTAAGTTTGAAAGCTTTTGAATTTTGATCCATGGCTAATTTTTCAAATCATAATATTGCGAAAGGTTATTCAATCACCAGACATCCTTTATTTGAAAATATGTCTTTTGATTTTTGGAAAACTCGCATGTCTAGTTTCTTGCAATCGATTGATTTTTGTATGTGGCATATGATTTTAACTGATTATTCAGCACCGTCATATATTTTAGATGGAATTAAAACCTATATTCCTTTTTGTCAATGGAATAAAGATGAACGAATCAAAGCTCAATTGAATGCAAAATCTTTAAATTGCTTTATCTGTGCTTTAAATTCTGATGATTTTATGTTAGTATCCTCGTGCACTACTGGAAAGGAAATTGGGATAAACTACACACCATATACAAAGGCACTAATGAAATCAAGCAATCCAAGTTAAATATGTTAATGCATGATTTTGAACTTTTTTCCATGAAACCTTTTGAAATGATTTTAGACATGTATACCAGGTTCATTCAAATTGTAACATCATTGCATGCCTTAGGAAAAGAGTTTTTAAAATTTGAAAAAGTCAATAAAATTCTTCGTTGTTTAGTTGAAAAACTTGATGCCAAAGTTGTTGCTATTTATGAATCAAAAGATTTGAATGATTATTCTATTGATAATTTGATTGGCTCACTCATTGCCTACGAGCAAGGTTTGGGTCAAAGACTTTTGGATGCAGGTGAAATAATTGTTCTAAATTGAAGATACGAAAAAAGATTGTTTAGTTGGTGACGAATGCAATGACTTGTCAAGCAAATCACAAAGCTCACCAAAGCATAAGCAAAAGTGGAAAAAAGGTAAAAGTGGTAAGGATGAAAAATTAGTGCCCTAATTTAAGAATTCTTCCTACGAAAGAAAAGGGCAAAGTGAAGAAAAATTTAAACTGGGGAAATAGTGAAAGGCAAAAAATCTCATGGGCAGATCTGGTTTCTGAAGCATCGGACTAGGAGAGAGATAATGGTTAAAAGCCTTTCGTGTTTTTGTGTTTTTATTTTTTATTTTTGTGTTTTAGTTTTGTTTATACTTTGAAATTTTTATTTTCGTGAAATTTTTTCTCAGATCAACACACATATTTACTTTTCTAAAAATGAAAAATCTACTTCCTGTTTTTTCTTGAAATCTTTGGTAAGTTGTGTTTGACTTCTCTAAAACAGTTAAGGGAAGGAAACTCATGTTTTTGATTCTCAGTCTCTATTTCCTAAAAGAGGTTATTCTACTTTTGATTTAAAATCTTTTTCATCTTGTAAATTAGTTTTTGAAACTAAATTTTTTATCTCCTTACATTTTATTTATCGCATAGGAATCTTTTGCAAGTTGTTGAATCTAACTCATAATTTTCTTAATCAAGAATTCGCTTTATCAATAGGATGGGTTTAGTTTTGTTCTTAAGATTTCAAAAAGGTAGCATATTAAAAAAAATGGTTAATGATGCCAAAAATAAAAATACGCAATGACGCCAAATTGAAAAATATACACAAAAGTGTATCAAAAATCAAAAGATGCCCAAAGAGCGCCATTCAAATTGACCAGAGGCATAAAATGAGCCCACCATTCTTTTACTTCTTAAAAGCTTAAGAAAACCCTTGATACTTTCGATACTTAAGTTTGAAAATCTTGATTCCTGATTCAACAATTCATGCATTAATCTTCTATAAGATATATTTTTTGAAAGGAGTTTTGAAAAATTTCTGTTTCTTTATCTAGTTTGTCTTATGAGTTAGATATTGAATTAAAAAGTTTTTGAGCCTTTTTAAAGAACTTGAGTTTAGATTATCAAATTCTGAATTTCTAACCTTTTCTGGACTATGCATTATCAATCCAATTCTACTAAGTTTTTTGATTAAAACTAAGAGGTAACTTTTTGATTTTAAGAATATTTGTTTTTTTTTCACTAGATCAGTGAATGTTTTTGTCTTTTGTTCGTTTGGTTTTTTATTTGTGCATCCTCTCTTTTTGATAATGTCAAAGGGGGAGAACGTACTGTTGATTTTGTATCCTTTTTTTATTTTCAAAAAAATTAAAAATAATAAAAATATTTTTTATCACCCCTATTTTTTTAAATGCATTTTTTCTAGTGAGGGAGAGATTAGGTGAAATTGCTTTTTTTTTTAATTCTAATTGAATTATTTACCATCATCAAAAAGGGGGAGATTATTGCGGATCAATGGTTTATGATTTTGATGATAGCAAACATTCTTATTTCTCTACAACTACCTTATGTACTGATATTTCAGGTTCATATGATCGGACTGCAATTTGTAATCAGCTCAAGATTGAGTAGACTAGGTCTGAGTCAGTTTGTAATCTTTTTCCTTTCTTGAGTCTGTTGTATTTGATGTGGGATCTATTGATTTGTAACTTGGAAGATTTCCTATTGTTCCCTATAAGATTTCTATTTTTGGTAATATCGGCCGGGACGATATTTATATCGTCCAGGACAATATGTCCAAAATTAGAAACCATAATTAGGGCATCCTCATTAAGGCAGTCAGCATTAGCTGATCGGCCTGGACGATAGTCTCAATTAAGAAAGAATCAGCCGCCATAATCAGTTTAGGAATTCTTTATTTTATGAAATTAGCCAGGACGATCTTTATATCGTCTAGGCCGATCTAACTCAATTATGCCTAAATTGATCTGGTATCTTTGGAAAGCATTACTGATTGATTGATATGATCACATCATCCGGGATGATCTCCGGATCGGCTGGGACGATGTCCTGGACGATCTATATTGGACAGCTCAAATTTAGGGCGATGATCAGGATGATTGAAATCAGTTTTAAACTAATCGGCCTGGACAATCGTGTTATCGGCCAGGATGATGCAACTAATTTTCTTCTGATTGTCCCAAATTGTCCCGGACTGATGAGCTAAATTTATACTGATCGGCCAGGACGATATACCTATCATCCTGGATGATAATGCTGGCAACTTGCATTAATGTGCTCATTTTTAGCTCTTCTATTTAAGCTTTGTCAAGACACTTGTTAAGTGTCTTTGACAGCCATTGTAGCTTCATTCTTGTGGGGGAAACTTGAAGAGAGAGCTTGAAAGGAAGTGAAGAAAGGGTGGAGTTTGAGAGAGAGAGAAGATCCTATGAGGGGGGACTCAAGGGAGTGTGGAGGGGGTTCCACACGATTGCTCCGGCAAGCTCGCACCTGAATACCGTCGGATTCAAGGCCTGTCTCGAGGGAAGTTCATCAAAGAAGATGTCCTCTTTGGTGTCAAAGGACCCGGCGACTCCGCCGCACTGGGGAAGGTGGAAGTGATTTTGTAAGGGCTTCTCCGCCTAGCTGTGGGGGCTAAAGGAGAGACACATATTTTAGTGCAATACTTGGAGGGTGCCTCCAAGGAGTGGACGTAGGTCAAGATTTGACCGAACCACTATATATTCGGTGTGTTCTTTCTTATTGTTTGCTTCCGCATTTAATTTATGCATTTGGTTTTCTTTGTGGTGATTTTGGTTTGAGTTTTATCTTTGGTTTTAAAGTTATCCAATTCACCTCTCTCTTTATTAGCCTTGGGCCAGTTCTATAGGGCTTAACATCCCTAACAAACTTTTTAGTGTCATCAGAGCACTTTCAGTGGCATGCTAGGACACATCTCACACACTTGCACTGTTCACCATAGTACATATTGGGTGTGGAGACCAAAATTGCATAATTCATAGCATAACACACATGCATTACACTCTACTTTTTATGAGAAGGGACCCAAACCTATTTGGGTTCCTAAGTTTGACAGCTGTTGATTCTTGCAGGATTGCTCTCACCAAAGACCTCGTGAGAGCATAGGATACTTGGACAAACGGAGGCTCGTAACTGCTTAAATTTGCTGCTTAACAAATTCTTGAATTGCATTTTGAGTATTGCTATGTTTTGTTTTTGTAATAGTTTTTCTTTAGTTGTTCTAGTTGTTTTTACTTTTGTTTTCTTTATGATGATTTTTCCTTATTCTTAAACTTTTGAGATTTATGGATAATGATTAGTATTTCTAAATCGGTTAAAGGGAGAAAACACCGTTGATGGTTTCCCTCCCTCTAACCTCTTTTGGTGATATATTTTTCTTTACTAAAATAAAAAGTCTATTTCATTTTAACAAATGGTTTTTCAAATTAAGATCTTTTTTTCTTCTTGTTACAATAATCTATCTTCTATATATGATCCAAAGTTCTTATATATCCTTCAAGTTAATTGAAATCTTGCCGTTGCACTTATCATTTGATTTTGATTTTGATTTTGTGGCTTGCACTTCTCTATCTTAGAAAGAGAGCCTCTCTTCTCTAATATCTAGAAGATATAATCACAACTAAGAACTTTTTTAATGGGTTTGTTAAAGAGTTTTTAGCTTGCAAAAAATTAAAAAGGGAAGAGGCCAATGACGCCAAATTGAAAAGAAAATTATATATACAAAAGTGTATATAAAATCAAAAGATGCTCAAAGAGCCAGTCAAAGTGACAAGAGGCATAAAATGAGCCCACTAAATGCAAGCTATCCTCTCTTTTCAAAACTTTTTGTACTTAGAAGGACACATAGGTTATTTGATATTTTCAAAGGCTTGATTTCAAATTCCATGAAAGAGACAAATTACTTTGGTATACTATTTTATATGATATTTTGTTTGTAACCAAGTTTTGAACGGATCTTCTTTTTATCCAATTTATTATTAGTTAGACCTCTTATTTTCAAAGGATAATTTTTATCCTGGAACAAGTCTGAGGTAGGATAAACAGGATCGGATTTTCTACCGTTTTTAGATTGTGACATTGTTAACTCATTGATCTTTCAAATCTTTAAAATTTAATTATTTGGAAAATTTGTCATATGCTTATTTTGCTAAAAAAAAAAATAGAAAAATTAAAAACCAAAAACTTCATTTTTTTGTGTTTGTTTTTTAGTTTATTTTCATTTTCGTTTAGGGTTTTCTCTGATCATCTCCATCTTTCCTTGATTTTTAAATACTTGTCACATCGTCCTGGCCGATTTCTATATCATCCTGGATGATAGGACAATTTCTCTTTAAAATCCTTCTGTTGAACCTTTTTTTGAGCTTTCTGTAACTCATCGTCCCGGGCGATCCCTTATCGTCCTGGCCGATATGATCGAACTCTTTTACAATCAATTTTTTATCATCTTGGCTGATACCATTTTCATCCTGGCCAATGCATTTATGGTCATCATCCTGGCCGATACACTAGATCGTCCTGGATGATTCATGTGTCAGTACGTTTAAATCCTTAAAATTGGCCCCGGATGATCCATTATTAGACAATCATCCTGGCCGATCCACTATTTGTCCTGGACGATACATGTGGAATATATTTAAAACATTTTAACTTCGGTCGGTACGATCAATTATTGTGCATCATCCTGGATGATACACTTAATCGGCCCCGACGATCTGCTTTTTCAAACGGTCGTTCGGCTTGACTCTTCGGGATGATCGCCTGTGTCTAATCATCCTGGTCGATATCTGATCGGCCCGACCGATCATATTAACTTTTTGATCAATTGGCATGTACGCAATAATTGAACCAAATCGTCCTGGAAGATTATGCGATCATCCTGGATGATATGGCCATTTCTTTAAATACAGGCCATTCCAGCCATTATTTTCACCTCAACTTACTTGTTCTCTTGTGTTTACTTACTAATTTCTAGCTATGGCTGGTGGGAAGCGAGTCCAACAACCTTCTGGAAGTTCCTCGAGGGCCACTCTGGACCCTCGATTCAGGGAAGTGGAGGATCAAGCAGCTTAACGTCGTTATAAAGAATGTGGCATCACCCTTTCCAGAACCATCAATCCTGCCCACCTTTTATATCCGATAATGGATCTCTTTGCTCACACTTCTCTCTTTTCATTCTTACCCTCATTGTCCTTTTTTCCTCAGAACTTTTGTTAGAATTTTATGCAAATCTTTGTATAAATTCTACTTTCACAGCCCTGACCTCCTAAGTGAATCGACGCCCGGTCAAGATCACATATCAGGACTATGCTGAACTATTGCAGCTATCCACCACCGGGGATAAGCGGCATATAATCATTTCAGATCCTGATTTTGACTGGTCCATGGAAAACCATTTTCTTCCCCAAACAAATGCATCCTTTCATGTTGGAGAGACTAGCTCTTTAGTCAAAGATGCTAGGACAATTCAGCATGTCCTTCACACCTCTATTATTCCAAAAGCCGGGGACCGAATCCACATCACTCCTCTACTTTCTCTGACTACCTTTTTCATCATAGCCCGGAGAGAATTTAATGCTACTGATCTAATCTTTCGATACATTGATCATTTAATAACAATTCGTGATCCAGGCCATAGGAGGAAACCCAACCTTGCTTTAGGACATCTCATAGCCTATATTCTTGAAACCAAATATAATCTTCAATATTCTGCTCGTCATGACCTTCAGCCTCCTAGCTACTCAAATAGCTCTTTCAATATCCTTCACAGTACTCGTCTCCACGCAGAGGATGGGGAACCTCAGGGGACCGAGGAGGAGGAGGCTCCCGCTCCCATTCCTAGTCCTGCTCCTCTTTTCCAGCACTCACAGTTTGACTAGTTAATGGAGAGATTTGATCATTGGGAGACCCGTTTTGTTGCTTACGTTGCCGCACAGGAGCAGCAACATTCTGAGGACATGGCTCACTATGAGCAGCACCGCACAGAGGACTTAGCCCGTTTTGACAGCTACATTACTCACCAGCAACAGCAGCATGACCAGGACTTAGCCTGGTTCAATGCTCAGTTTACTACGCTAGCTGGCTACTTTCAGCAGGCTCCACCACCTCCACCTCCATCTGATGATTAAGATCCCTCGTTCTTTTAGTTTCAGTTCTTTTTTTTTTAGATTGCTTTCATTTTATGTTTTTTTTAGTTGGTTGCTTTAGTTTGAAGTTTCCTCCTCCTTTTTGAGATGTCAAAAGAGGGAGTAGTATGTTTGTACTTGTTTAGTATGTTTGTACTTGTTCTAGTGTGTTTTTACTTGTTATGGTAAATAATTTAAAAGCTTGTTTAGTTTTTTAGAATTTATTTTTGATATCTTTGCCATCATTAAAAAGGGGGAGATTATAACAAACCTATTTTTGGATTATGATTTTGATGATAGCAAACAAATCTTATTTCACTACAACTGCCATTTTCTCTATTGACTTTTCAGGACCCAAAGATCGAACGAAAATCAGAATCAGCTATAGATTGGGTAGATTAGGGTTGAATCAGTCTGTAATCTTCTTTTTTCCTTTTCTTGAGTCAATTATAAATGTTTGAAGTGACTAATGTTAAGTAACCCTACACACACACACACTTGAGAGATTTAGAATCTCTATTTTTACTCACATCAGCCAGGACAATATCATTATCGGCCGGGACGATCAAGTTTAAAACAAAAGTTCAAAATATGATTTCTTGTTAAGGTAGCCGTAATTAACTGATCGGCCTGGATGATACTTTTATCGGCTAGGATGATAGGATCAAAGCAGAAAGAAATTGCTGCCATAAATAGTTAAGGTATTCTGTATATTTGGCAATCGATCAGGACGATCTTGGATCGGCCTGGACTATATTCACAATTATGCCTTAATTGATCAGACAATCAAGGAAGTAATTAAGGATGATTTATACGATCACATCATCTTGGACGATCGTAGGATCAGTCAGAATGATCTATCTAAAATCCTTAATTGCTCCTGGACGATAAATATCGGCCAGTACAAATTCATGGCGATGTGCTGGACGATCTGGATCGGACAACTTGAATTTAGGGCGATGAGCTTGAATTTAGGGTGATGCTCTGGACAATTTTCCTCTGATTTGAACTGATCGGTCGGGACGATCGTGAGATCGTCTTGGACGATCAAGCTAATTTTTAATCATCCAGTTTTCATTCAGGGCGATGTTTTGGCCGATCTCATGGGATTTATACTGATTGGCCAAGATGATTTCCATATCATCCTAGACGATATAGTTGGCAACTTGCAATTAATGAGCTCCTTTGAAGCTCTTCTATTTAAGAGTTATTGTTCAACATTTTTTAACATCCTTGGCTGCTGTCTTGACCTGAGAAAACCTAAAGGAGAGAGAGAGAGGGAGAGAGAGAGGGAGAGAGAGAGATAGAGGATCTTATGAGGGGGAGCTTGTGAGGGGATTCACAAGGGTTGCTCCAAGCATTGTTCCACTTCTACTTCCCTAGAGTCTCTTGTCCTTGTAAGGGTTGGGAGAGGTAAGTTCCAGCAAGCAATCGAGGTTCTCTGCCTGCTTCAGGAGCAAGTAAAAGGAGGAAGGTTCTTTGCCTTCCCGGGTGTGGCAAAAAGAGGTGTTTGTAAAGACTTCTCCGCCTAGCTGTGGGGACTAAAAGAGAGTCACGATTATAGTGCAATACTCGAAGGGCACCTCTGAGGAGTGGACATTGGTCGAGTTGACCAAACCACTATAAACCCTTATGTTCTTATTTTTTTTACTGCTTCTACATTTATTATCTCCGCATTTAATTTTTGTGGTGATTTGGTTTATATTTGTGCTTTGCTTAGAGAAATTTTTAAATACCAATTCACCCCCCTCTTGGTTAGCCTTGGGCCAGTTCTATAGGGCTTAACATCCCTAACGAACTTTCAGCTATCTTGACCTGAGAAAACCAAAAGGATAGAGAGAGGGAGAGAGAGAGAGAGAGAGAGAGAGAGAGAGAGAGAGAGAGAGAGAGAGAGAGAGAGAGAGAGAGAGAGAGAGAGAGAGAGAGAGAGAGAGAGAGAGAGAGAGAGAGAAAGAGAGGATCTTGTGATGGGGAGCTTGTGAGAGAGTTCACAAGGGTTGCTCCAAGTATTGTTCCAATTCTTCTTCCCTAGAGTCTCTTGGCCTTGGAAGGGTTGGGAGAGGTTAGCTTTAGAGATCGATAGAGGTTCTCTTCCTGCTTTAGGAGGAAGTAAAAGGAGTTGGGTTCTCTGACTTATTTTTCCATGGTGACTTTGGTTTGTGATATTTGTTATTGGCTTTAAAGAATTTTTAAAAATACCAATTCACCCCCCCTCTTGGTTAGCCTCGGGACTAGTTCATAGGGCCTAACCTCCCTAATGAACTTTCATTATATTCTTAGTTTTAGTAGTAGTTAGTTATCCCAACTCGGTGAGTCCTTTCTTTTGTGATGAACTATTGGCACCAGTCATAAATTTTGTCTTTGTGGATCGAGGAAAAGAAGGGGCTCTGTGGGAAGAGGGTTGTACCATGAGAGAAGCAAGGAGGTCAATTACTTCAAATATACAACATGGATTCTTGAAATTCAATGGTGTTGGACCCTCATGTCGATCTGAATGAATTAGTCTTTCCATGAGGGTCCATCTTTGCCTACTAGGCAAGAGGATAACAAGTTATAAATTTTATCTGTCTCAATAGGACATGTATTTCTATTACTATTTAATTCATAAATGAAAATGAAGTTGTTAATGGTGGGGTTATCGTTATCTTTTTTTTATTATATTTAATCCTACGAAAAGGGCATGGATACACATAGGAACTCTAGAATGGAAATGGAAAAGAAAGTAGCTCCAGTTCCTTCAGAAATGGTAGTAAGATCCTTGGAGTAAGAAGAAGGGGTGATTCATATCAACTTGACTTGGTTCTGCTTCCACTATTTTTTTTTTAACAAAACCGAGTCAGTTCTTATCCTACCAGTCTTAAATAGAGCATGATGAAAAAAACTTCTTCATATAAAAACTATTTGATTTATATAAGGAAAATGGATTCTAGGAAACAATGAGCTATGGCTTAAATCTATAGACAGTCCTATTTCGGATAGGAGCAGTTGAAGATGGAATCCATATTTTCCCATTATTTAACTATCCATAACATAATAGTATAAAAAGAAGGCTTAGCTCTAAGTTGTTCATGAATAGTGGTGTTTAATTTCTCGACCCTTTGCTTTAGGATTAGTTAGATCTATTTCTTGATGCGACCATAAAGGGATATAACTCAGAAGTAGAGTGTCACCATGATGTGGTGGAAGTCATCAATTTGAGCCTGATTATCCCTAAACCTAATGGGAGTATTTCTATTTGGACTTGCTCCTCCATTACAATCGAATGAGAATGAATAAGAAGCTTGTGGGATTGATGTAATAAGGAAGGGATGTCTATATTGCTGGGAGTTAACTCCAGACTAAAATGCAGTGCAAGAAGCCTTCGGCCTTGGAATCAAAGACAATTATGAATAAGCTTTGTGTACAAACAAGGAAGCTATAAGTAATGCAACTATGAACCTCATGGATAGTTCGATCCTGGCTCAAAATGAATGTTGGCCGCATGCTTAACACATGCATGTCAGATGGGAAGTGGTGTTTTCAATGGCGGATGGGTGAGTAATGCATAAGAACCTGCCTTTGGGAGGGAAACAATAATTGGAAATAGTTACTAATACCTCGTAGTCCGAGGAGCAAAATGAGGAATCCACCTGAGGAGGAGATCACATCTGATTAGCTTGCTGGTGAGGCAATAGCTTACCAAGGATATGATCAGTACCTGGTTCGAGATGATAATCAGTTACTCTGGGACTGAGACAGAACCCAGACTCCTACAAGAGGTAGTAGTGGGGAATTTTCTACAATGGTAGAAAGCATGACGGAGCAATGCCGCATAGAAGGAAATGGCCCATGGGTCATGAACTTCTTTTTTCATAGGAGAAGTAATGATGATATCTAAGAAATAAGAATCGGCTAACTCTGTACCAACAAAAATAGTAAGATAGAGGATTCAAGCGTTATAAGGAATGATTGTGCATAAAGCATCTATAGGTGGCTTTTCAAGTCTGCGGTCAAATCCCAGTGCTCAACCTTAGACAAATGGTGGAAATTACCAAGCTGGAGTACGGTAGGATGAGAGGGAATTTTGGTGGCACGATGAAATGTATAGAGATTGGAAAAAATACCAATGATGAAAGCACTCTGTTGGGCTGACAATGACACTATAAGACAAAATCTAGGGGAGAAAATGGGATTAGATAACCAGTAGTCCTAGCTGTAAATGATGGATACTAGGCACTGTGGGTATCAACCTGTGTAGTGTTGTAGCTAATGCATTATGTATCTTGCCTGGGGGTACGTTCATAAATATGATACTCAAAATAATTAACAGGGGCCCACAAAAGTAGTGGAGCATGTGTTTTAATTTGATACAAAGTGAAGAAACATACCAGGGCTTGAGATGCTGTGAATCCTCTTGAAAGAGAA
Organism: Dendrobium nobile; assembly: GCA_022539455.1. Lineage (NCBI taxonomy): Eukaryota > Viridiplantae > Streptophyta > Magnoliopsida > Asparagales > Orchidaceae > Dendrobium > Dendrobium nobile. Next base: position 3,082,966 of record CM039730.1, read on the forward strand.
GGGTTCCTTCAGGAACACAGACATAGGTGGTACATGGTTGTCATTAGCTCATGCCGTAAGGTGTTGGGTTAAGTCCCATAAAAAGCATAACCCTTATGTTTAGTTGCCACCATTAAGTTTTAAACCCTGAACATACGACCGCTGATCAGCGGGAGGAAGGTGAGGATGACATAGAGTAATCATGCCCCCTATGCCCTGCTTGACAAACATGCTACAATGGCCAGAATAAAGGGTCCTAATCCCATGAGGGTGAGCTAACTTGAAAACCTATCCTCACTTCAGATTGTAGGCTGCAACTCGCCTGCATGAAGCTAAAATTACTAGTAATTACTGGTATGTAATTCGGTAGTGAATTCATTCACGAGCCATTTATAAATATGCTATTACACTATGGGAGCTGGCCATGCCTGAATTCATTACCTTAACTATAAGGAGGGGGATGCCGAAGGCAAGGCAAGTGACTGGAGTGAAGTCATAATAAGATAGTCATAGTGGAAGGTGCGGCTGGATAACCTTTTTTTTAGGAAGAGCTAATGCTTATACTTGTTGGGTATTTTGGTTTGACACTACTTGACACCCAAAAAAAAGTGAGCTACATCTGAGCTAAGCTTGGAAATGAAAATATTATTTTGTTTCTTGATGGTGAAGTAAGACCAAGCCCATGAGCTTATTATCCTAGGTCATAACAAGTTTATAAGATCTCTTTTGTACATCCCCATGTCCCTCCCATATGGTAACATGGGGATTTACAAAGAGAAAGAGAGAGAGGGATGGGTTTTATCTCACTTTTGGCATAGTAGGCCACCCCAGGGAGGCCCACATAATGGGCTACTAATTTAGTAGTAGAGCGCACCCCTAATAATTCTATCATTGTGCCGGGCTATGAGAGCTCTGAGCTATATGGATAGTTCAATGTGCTCATCGGTGCTTGACCCAAAGATGTGGATCATCTAATTCATATTAGCATGGTGTACTCCTCCTATTGGAATTAAAGTTTGAATTCTAGCTTTTCCAGAGGAGGATAGATGGGGCGATTCAGGTAAGATCCAATGGAGATTAAACTTTCTATTCACTCATGGGATCCAAGCAGTCAGGGGGGACCCCCATGGCTCTTCTCTTCTCAAGAATCCATACACTCTTTATAATTTTATGGATAGTTATCTGTCTAGCACTTGTTGAGGTTCACCCTCAATAAGAAAATGAAGAACCTAACAACGCATCTGGGTTGATGGAGTGATCATAGCATTCAAATCTTTTTTTATGCTAGAGGTTTGAAGAATGCAATAATCAATAGGATTTTTTAAATCCTCCATTCCTGAATGAAAGAACATGAAATTCTTTTTCCTTTTCGCAAGGACTAGGAGTATTGATCTAGACATAACATAAGAAGAATGCTTGGTATATATAACTCACTTCTTGGTTTTCAATCCCTCAATCACTACGAGCGATCCCCAATCAGTGTAATAGGATGTGTTTATTTATCTATCTCTTGACTCAACATGGGAGGAGTAGGTTTGTAAAATGATCTTAGAGTGCCTAGGTTTGGGCCAAGAGGTTCTCTTAACACTTTCTTTTTTCTTCCCATGAAAGTGATTTTACAAAGACTTGCCATCGTAAGAGAGAAGGGGGAAAAAGCACATTTAAAGAGTGCAGTATAATGGAGAGTTATATGCTTCATTAGGGAAGGATGAATCTCTCCTTAAAATGAATTTATTGATTCTCTCCCAATTGGTTGCATCATAGGTGTGATGATTTACTTCACGGGCAAGGTCTCTTATTCAAGTATAGGATGGCCTAGCTACACTAGGGAAAAGAATAGAAGAAGAAACTGACTCTTTCATGCATGATTCACTCCACTCAGTGGGTATATAGCTCAGTTGGTAGAGCTCCACTCATGCAATTGGGTCATTGCGATTATGGGTTAGATGTCTAATTATTCAAGCGATAATGATAGTATCTTGTACCTGAATTGGTGGCCCACTTTATCTAAGTAATGGGGAAGAGGACCTAACAATACCACTGAATGACTCTATTGAGATAAAAATATGGGATGACAAGAACGTAGAGGAGGTAGAACGGGCAATTAGTTAGATATACTATGGATCATACATGGAAGATAGTTGGAGTCGGCAGCTCTCCTTGGGTTCATTCATTTGGTATCCCTAGGAAAGAGGATCAAGTTGGCCATTGTGAATAGCTTGATCCACTATCTCCCTTCAACTCTTTGAGCAAAATATGGCAAAAGGAAGGAAAATCCATAGATAGACCGCATTGTTTGCACCTTGTAGAGACTATGAGATAGCCCCAAGGACGCCTTCGACATCAAGGGTCACGGTCTGACCATAGACCTTACTCAATAAGTGCAAGGCATTAGCTGTCTGTTGATTGCGTATAGGCTATTAAACCTACACAATTGTCCCAAGGCTAACCATGAGGGGGGTGAAATGGTAATTTAAAATTTTCTTCGATTTTTAAAATAAAATTGATTTAACAAATTACCAACTTTGATAATCTTTTTGAAATAGGCTTTTCAACCACAAAAATAAAATTGCTTAAAATAAAAATGCAAAAAATAAAATGACAAAAAGATTTATAATGGTTTGGTCAAATACGACCTACATCCACTCCCTGAAAACTCCCTCTTCAGGTATTGCACTATTAACAAAGTGGCCCTTTTTTTTCTCCCATAGTAAGGTGGAGAAGCCTTTACAATTCCTCTCTTCCATTAATCTCTAGTGTGGTAGAGAACCATCATCCTTTCACATCCTCCAAGTGTTAATAGAGAACTATCATCTATTCACACTCTCCAAGTGTTGGTAGAGAACCGTCATCCTTTCACACCCTCTAAGTGTTGGTAAAGAACAATCATCCTTTCACACCCTTCTAGTGTTAGCAGAGTATAGGATCTTCTTCAAAGATCTTTTCTCGAGCAACTAGAAAGAAGAAAAGAAGATTAGTAACCAAAAACATAAAGGATCCTTACCTTTGAGTAACCTTGTGAAACCTTCACTCTCCAATTACAAGAAATCTCTCTTGAACACTCTCTTAAATACACTCTTTCACTTGCTCTTGAAAAATCACAAAGAACAACTCTTTTTCAAGCCAATTTTTAAGGACCTTTTAAAAGAAAGACATGAAAAATTGTCCTGAAAACTGAAATGTTTCATTTTGAGCGTGTACAATCGTATTTTCATACATCCGAACAGTTCAAAAACTGTTGTGTACAAACCTTTATGAATCTGTACAAAATATTTTCATACACGATGATTGTCTAGTATGAACTGAGCTCGTACTAAATGAATGATTAGAAATTTTTTCAACTTCATCGAAACGAAAAGATACCCCACATTTTCATACTCTGAACATCGTCTGTAAGAATATGAAATCATACAGTATAATTTGTTCAGTAAAATTTGGCATTCGTAAAAAAAAAGGGACCCATCAAATTCATTCTCTTGACATCATCTGTAAAAATATGATATCATACAGTACGATCCATTCAAAAATTTATGAGATTCATCAAGATTAGAAGGGACCCTTCTAATTCCTACTCTGGACGTCGTTTGTACGAAGAAGGAAACGTACATTATGATCAATTCAAAAAACTTTTAAGTTCATTATGATGAAAAGGGACCTGTCCAATTTGTACTTTGGACGTCGTTTATACGAAGAACCCTTCATGCAGTATGATCAGTACTTAGAAAAATTTTCCCTCTCGTTCATTTACTTGCTCTTAATAGATTATAACTGAACAAATCATCTCGTACGAATTGACTTCGTACAGTACAATCAGTTTAAAAATTACAAAATTTTAAACACTCCCCTAGTGTGTGTATACAGTTACTCAATTATAATCACACTCTCTAAGACTCAATAAAATGAAAAATATAGACTTCATTTATAACGAATCCTAATATAATATTGTTTGAAGTCTTCAACAATCTGGAGTATGATTTCCCTGAAATGTTAGTTCACACAAAAAATAATAATACATCCAAAATATGTTATGAGAAATTATAAGTAAAATAATAATATTTGGAATCATCAATAACATTAATGTTGGAAGAATACCAACAATAAAAAAAACTAAGTTGCAATAAGCTCAACAATCTCCCCCTTTTCTATGACGGAAAAATAATTATTATTCAAGTTAACATGTATACCCTAAATTTCTCCTTACCTCCTCCTATAAGAATGAAAATGTGAATATAGGGAGATTCCCCGAAGAGCAAATATATATATTTTTAATTTTAAAACATAAACACAAAGACATCAAATAAATACAAAAACATCAAAATACACAAAAACTTCAAATAAACACAAAACATCAAATAAAAATAAATCCAAAAACATACACACAAAAATAAAAACAAACAAAAATAAAAACAAACAAAATACGCACACATAAAAACAAACAAAAAAAATAAACACAAATAAAATTATTTCTCCCCCTTTCGACAACAACAAAAAGGAAAATAGAAGATCGAAATGAAAGATGTCAAATGAGAAACAATTATAATTTATCTTTAAATTGATTAAAATATAGTTGCAATAACAAATTTAATTTTATAAGATGAAAAAGAAAGATTAAAAAATTTTAAATTACAGAACAACTAAGATAAGAAAAATTTATCAAGGCTATGATGCATTCTAGATAACTAGATAAGGAGGGTTATTGCAAAAGTGACCAAATGAAGATTAGTTAATTTCAATTTTTAATGTAGGATATAATTGAAAATTATATTGATTGATTTGAAATAAAGATTAAATGATAGATAAGAGAACATAAATAATTTTAATTGGTGACATTGCACATCTTTTCAAATATTTATGGTACACTTTATGCATCTTTTTCTATTTGGGCTAATTTTGTAACTCTTTTTATTTTGCAAACCATTGCATATTATTTGAATATTTCTACACATTTAACATTTCTTTTTTTTTTTTAATATCCTTTTCCTTTTTTTATTTAGACTTTTCAAAATCAATAATCTAAAAATAAAATTTCTCTCATAATAAAAAAAGTTATATTGAAAAAGAAATAAAAAATAATAACACATCAAAATTGAAATAATAATATTCAAATTGTGTTTACCTAAAAAGAAAATTAGGTTGATACACTTAACTTAATCGAGTTATAAGTTAAGTTAAATTTTTGAATAATTAGATTTCATAATGAAATTAATTTTATAATGTAAGTTAATTTATAACACTTTTCACATAGGCAAACTCATATTTAAAATATGATTAAAAGCAACATCACAAAATATTACTTTTTTATTGATATCAAAAAGATTGGATACATAAAATTCATTGATATCAAAAAATATAACATATGAATATCATAACATAAACACAAGCTTAAACAAAATTAAGTACTACTGAAAGAAATAAACAAACACATCATCACATCATCACATCATTAGGAAAGGACTGGTAAAAGAAACCAAAAAGAAGTACATCTAAAACTCTGAAGGACCCAGATCTAGAGGAGGAGGCTGGTTGAAGACTAAGAAATAACTATTCATCATAGCTACATTTGTATTCACCGAGTCAAACTGACCTTGGATCCACCCCATATCTTCTTGGTGCTATGCATCCTACTGGTTTAGATGAGTTGGAATTTGATCAAAATGTTGATAAAAATGATTCTCCATCTAATCAAATTATTGGACCATCTCCTAAAAGTAATTATAATTAAGTCCCTAAGTAGGTGCAGGTGTTTCCTTTTCTTCCTCAAAATGTTAATTAAAATGACTCTCCATCTGATCAAATCGCTGGACCATATCCTAAAAGTAATTATAATCAAGTCCCCGAGTAGGTGTAGGTGCTCCCCCTTCTTCCTCAATATCCTCACTCAAACTCCCATTCCTCCCAAATTGAGATCAAAATGAAGCATCAGTGAAGAAGATTGGCATTTCAGTGGGAGGATCAAGATAAATATTATTACACTTCTTTTCCAAAATGTAGGTCACTAAGTGTCCTAGAGAAATATTTTTCTTCCTCTTATGATGAGGAAGCCCAATTTCTAAAATGTTGTGAATGTAATCCAAGATGAGTTGGGCCTCACCAATTGGTTATTCAGTCATGATCAAATAGGTAACTATGGATAAAAGAGTCATATTTATGCGATCACTAGCCTTAAGAATGATTGAAGGTTTTAAGACATGCTGGATGAGTCTGACAATTTTATTCAAAGTGTAAACTCTAGTTAAGTGACAAACTTGAGCTACACCACTAAGAGTTTTATTTATTTTAGGCAAGTAATAATCAAATTTAGAAGTTAAGGTGTATGCTCTAGTCCCACGAGTCCTTAAGTGAAGGAAATTTCCTAGATCTTCGTTAGTGATTTCCACATGTTGTTTCTTGACAAATAATGTTATCCTATTCTCATCCTCATTGAACCTTATATTTGTGAGGAAATAATGAAATGTCCCTTTGTGGTATGCATAGATCAAAGTCAAAATGAAGGAGAATTGGGTTGAAGCAAATAGAGGCAAAACTAAAAAATGGATTTCATTTTGAATCTGTAGTCTTGAAGGTGTAATTATTGAGGCTATATACTTATAAAAAGAATCCTCATTATCTCTAGACAGGAAGTTATTATCCCTACCCTTGGATGAAGATCCCTTAGTAGCTCTAGAGCGCTTGCTAGAACTTGTAATTCCTTGGTTGGTGCCTCTAGAAGGATTCAAGAAGGTTTTAGAAGTGAATGGAAAAGAAATCTATAGCCCTCATATTTAAATTAAAAGACCCATCGCACAGTAAGAAAATGGATTTGTACGTACGATCTTGAGATCATAAAGGATGAAATTTTTTTTGTATGGACTAACAATAACACCCAAAATGAAATGACTTTTTGTAAACACATAATTTACGAGGCAACCTTTCGTACAAACTTTTTGACCATACGATCATACAAACAAAAAGGTGTTCATCTGGGACAATTATTTATTTAAGATTATTTTAATGACAATTAGGTTCGTCCCCCATAAAAAATTACACGTGGATCGTACAGACAAAATTTTTATTTCATACATACGATCAGTTATAATAACTGATTCTACCCAGATAACTATCTACATGTGTATAGATGAATATATACAGATCCTATGGGACAACGACATTATTGTATAATACAATCTATGTGAAAAAATGTAAATTTTATGCATTCAACTCCAAAATAACCACAGACATGCTATAGAATTCATACGATATGAAAATAATTTTGTATAGTATGAATAAAACACTTAAAAAGAAAATGTAATAAAGTTATTATTCTCAAATTCAATCAACCTTACAAAATGGACAAATGTCTAAATTAAAAAACTCTCAAAACAAAAATAAAAATAAAAATACTCACAACTAAAATAATAACACCACAAAAACAAAACCAAACTCAAATAAAAACATATCAACTTTGCAGAAGATTTTATCTAAGCATTAAGATCAATCACACCTAATCCTGTTCTTATGGTGCTAAAAGTATTAAAGGCAAATGATTTTGTAAAATTATTTATAAGTTAATTTTCAGTTGAAACATGATTAAATTCAATTTCTCCTTTCGATACATGATCTCTAACGAAATGATGTCTTATGTCTATATGTTTGGTTCTAAAATGTTGAATAAGATTTTTCAAGATGTAAAAGGCACTAGTGTTATCACAAAAAATTGGAATTATGCTTATTGTAAATCCTAAATAAATCAACTATTGTTTCAACCAAAGAACTTATGCCACATAATTTCCTAAGACAATGCATTCAGCTTTAGCTATAAATAGGGCTACAAAACTTTATTTTCTACTAGACCAAGAAACTAAAGAATTTCCTATAAATTGTCAAGTTCTAGATGTACTCTTTTGATTAACCCTACAACCTATAATGTCTGAATCTGAATATCCAATAATTTTAAATAAAGAGCTATACTTAGGATACCAGTTTCCTAAGTTTTGTGTTCCCAAAACATTTCTCAAAATCCTTTTTAATGTTGTCAAATGTGATTCTTTTGGATCTGATTGAAATCTAACACACAAATAAGCACTAAACATGATATCTAGTCTACTAGCTATCAAAAAAAGCAAAGATCTAATAGTTCCTCTATTTTTTTTTTCAACAGATTTTTCCTTTGAGTCCTTATCCAACTAAACTGAAGAACTCATTGGTGTACTTAATAGTTTTGCATTTTTCATTTCATACTTTTTGAGGATGTCCTTAACATACTTTAACAGACAAAGAAATATTCCCTCCTTAATTTGCTTAATGCTAAAATTAAGAAAATAACTTAAATCTCCCTTTAAACTCTTCTTAAATTCACTACTCATTATTTTTAAATACCAATTTAGTTCTAACTACACTTTAATCATTTGGCTTTGCAATCAATTCCCAAACATCATTCCATACAAATTGATTTAATTCTTCTTCCATTGCCAAAATCCAAAATTCATCCAAAAGTGCTTGATTAACATTTGTGGGTTCAAACATATAAACAAAGGTTGAATGGTTAACCTCTTTGCTCAGTCCATGTCTAGTCTTAATGCCCTCACTTGGTTCATATAGAATTAATTCCTTAGGGAGGTTTTTAGAAAATTTCAATTCTCTAGGCAGTGGCTTTTCTTTCTCCAAATTTTCATCGAAGTTTATCTTCTTAATCCTTTGGAAGTCATTTTCTAAATTATCCTCTTCTAAATTTTGCTCTACCAAAATTTTAGATTCATCAAATACAATATGTGTGGTCTCCTGAATTATCAAAGTTCTTTTATTAAATACTCTATTTGAATTTCTAATACTAGAGTACCCAAAAAAATTCCTTCATCTAATTTTGTATCAAATTTTTTTAAAGGAGACTTTCCATTATTATGAATGAACATCATACATCCAAATACATACAAATATGAAAAATTAAATGTTCCCCCTTTAAGAAGCTCATAGGATGTTTTATTTAATTTTGACCTTATGTTCACCCAATTCATAACATAACATGCTTTACTAACCGCTTCAGCCCAAAAATATTTAGAAAGTGTATATTCTTCCAACATGGCTCTAGTGGCTTCATGTAATGTTCTATTCTTTCTTTTAACTATCCCAATCTGCTGAGAGGTCCTAGGTGCAGAAAAATTATGATCAATTCTATGTTCTTCATTGAAATCCTAAAATTTATCATTTTTAAATTTGCCTCCATGATCACTTTGACTTGTTAAAATTTCACATCCTAGTTTCCTCAGTCAAGAAATCCCTAAATTCCTTAAATGATTCACTCTTAGGAAATAAAAATTTAACCCACGTGAATCTCGAGAATTCATCAACCATCATTAATCTGTATACCTTCCCTCCTAGACTTACTGTGTTAACTAGTCCAAAAAGATCTATATGAATAATCTCTAATAGAACAACTTTCTAAGATCCATAGTGGAATGAAATGAGGACTTCACCTATTTTCCTAGTTGACATGCATCACAAATGTGGTCTTTAGTAAAGTCTAGTTTTTGTATACCTCTAACCAATTCCTTTTGGATAATTTTTGTAAGGTTTTTCATACTAGCATGACAAAGTCTCCTATGCAATAACCAAGATTAATCATAAATAGTTTTTAAACCAAATGCATTAGGAGTTTTAATACAATTCAAATATAGCATATAAATATTATTTACCCTAGTTCCATGCAAAACATCATTTCCATTTTAGGCTTAAGATGCAGCTAGTGAGAAAAAATTTAATGTTATTCCCTTTGTCACATAGCTGGCTAATACTTAACAAATTAATCTTTAAGCCTTCTATAAGTAACATATTTTCAATGAAAAATTTATTCAAGTTTTTGATCATACCTATGCTAACCACTTTCCTAGTGATATTATCTCCTAGTGTAACCTTACCTCCATTCCAAGCTTCCAGCGATATGAATTATGTAGTGTCTCCCGTAATATGCTTTAAATAATTGCTATCCAGGTACCAACTTCTCTAAAAAGATCTTGTATGAGAGGATAAGTATAAAACAATCAAATATTAGACTGGGAATCCAAACAATTTTGGGTTCTCCACTAGAAAAAATTAAACTAGATGCATATATGATATGACTTATTTTATGCATCTTAGGTCTCCACCCTAAAAGATTTTTTCTATGTAAAGTACAAGTGTATGAAATATGTCCAATCATTCCACAAGTAAAACACTTAACTCAAGGAAAAAAGTTTTTTAACTTTCTATAATAAATTTTTCTCTTTCTAGGTTTAAAAAATTTTGACTTGAAAATAGGATTAGTAAAAGCTTCAAGTTTGGGGGGTTTCCTTTTTTCCTTGTGTGCTTACACTTTCAATTTAAGAAATGTGTTTACATCTTCTAACATATTAATATCATATTTTAGATAGTGCTCCCTATTTTCAGATTCATTCTTAAAAGATTTAAATTATTTATCAAATTCAATGTAGGTTGATGTTAGAAGATCATTTTGCATATTCAAATCATCAAATTCATCTAGTAAGCTTATGTGGTTATTATCTATCAGTGTGTGATATTTCCTAAGGACTTCATTGTCCTTTTGTAACTCTTACAATTATAAGTTCAATTTAGCATGCATTTTCTTGAGTTTTATATATGCAGTTTGAATTCTTTCAGAACCTTTATGCAATTCATCGTAGGTTAAGTCATATAACATTTCTTGATATGACTGATCAAGATCGTCCATTAAACACAAGTTAGTGACTTCTTCTTCCTTTTTGATTTCTACCTAATTTGAAGCTGAGTCTGCCCAGAAAGCTCTCTGAAATCTCTTCTTGTTCTTCCTCCGATTTGCTTTCTCCTCTACCTTCTCCTTGGTAGGAGTGGCTTTAAGATTAGTGCAATCCATTTTTATATGTCCAGGTTTCCTACATTTATAATAAATCACATTAACTAAAACCTTAACTTTTTTGTGGGTCTTACCTTTGTTCCACTACTAGCATCTCCTTTCCTTCCTTTTAAGAAAACTCCTAAATTACCTCATAATCAAGGCAATGTTTTTTTCATCTTAAAGTTGTGAGTGAACACTCTCTGAGTCATCTACTTTTAGTGCTATGTTCTTCTCCTTTCCCTGCATCAAATTCATCTACTTTTAGGTTGATGTTAGAAGATCATTCTCCTGCATCAATCTTCCTTTGACTCACTCCTTGATCATAAGCAATTAGTGATCCTAGAAGACTATTAATAAAATAAACATTTAAGTCCTTAGACTCTATAATTGTAGTTGTTTAGCATTATCAGTAGTAAGTAAATAACAAATAATTTTATTAACCATTTCAATATTCATTGGTTCCCCTTTGTTGCATCCGATGCCAGTGGAGAATTATCCTCCTGCTTGATGCTCACCATCTTTCCCTAAGAAGGATTCCTATTGCTTGGCTGCAGCACCGCACAGGACTCCAACCCATTAGGCCTTACTTCCTACACCCAGTTAGTGGAGCTCTTACTCACAATCTTACCTCCTATTGGTTGCTAGGCCTTAGCCTTAGTGAAAGTCACCTTAGACATAGACCTCTCACCAATCTTCTTATTAACGCCAGCACCAATTAGAGACTGTCTATGATCCAATCCATTACCGCTGCCTGAACCTCTTCCACCTCCCCTGCTAGAGCGAGGAGATTACCTTTGGTCACCCCCCACAATACTCAGAGCCTCTCTCACAAGAAAAATGATAGAGAAAAAAGTAGTAAGGAAGAAATGAAAGAGCCTCGATTGAAACTTAAAGGAATTAATGAAAGGGCACCACCATGAGTGGAGCCTACAACGTAATTTGACTCAACATAGGGAAACTTACTAGGTCCAGACATAGTAAAGATTGACCTACTGAGAGCACTTTCTTGATTCTTTGGGTGGTGGTGCATGTATGTTCTTAATTGGTGAAGAGATTTATCTAGTTAATTCTATTAACGAACGAGACTTTAACTTGCTAACTAGCTATGCAGAGTTCAACCTACATGGCTAGCTTATTAGAGGGACTATGGTCATTTAGATCATGGAAGTTTGAGGCAATAACACATATGTAATGCCATTAGTCTAAGATTTTGATGATGATAAATAATGTTAATAGAATTAGTTTATTCTTCTTTAAATATTTTAATTGTTACTCTTTTCTATGAGTACTAACATTTCAGGGAGATCACACTCTACTCAGATAATGGAAGACTCAAGATTAGGTAGATTAAGATGTGAAGGAGTCTGTAACTTTATTTTTTCTTTATTTCTTTATTTTTCTAATTTGGCCACAAAAAGTATATGCAAACTGAGTGACCATATGCACAAATAGGGGGGAGAGTTTTTTTAAGAGAAAAAAAATATTTTTATGAACATCGTACTGTACGATTTAAAATCATACAATATGATACAAAATTAAATACTTTTGTGAACTGATCGTACTATGGCTCAATGCCTATCTTTTATAAACAGATTGTACTGTATGATAGTGATTATATTGTATGATTCATTTTCAACCAAAAACCCTAGCCGTTAGATTAATTTAAGCAAGTTTTTAATATTTAAAACTTGAACACATCATACTATATGATCTTATCGTATTGCATGAATAATTGAATACTTATTAAAATTAACCCCCATAATTAGACAATTAATTCAATACTTAATTAATAATTGATGATCGTAAGGCATGACCATGATCATACTGTATAATAAACTGAGACAATTTTTTAAGTAATTCTTTGTTTCTTGTGTCTAGCCATAAAAAAATGTATGAAAATTGAGTGACCATGCACATGCATAGGGTAAGATTTTTTTTTTTTAAGAGAAAAAAAATTATTTTTTTTGAAAACCATATTCTATAATTTAAAAACGTACAGTACGATACTCTGCAGCTCGATGCTATCTTTTGTGATCTAATCATACTATATGATAGTGATCATATTGTATGATTCATTTTCAACCAGAAACCCTAATTGCTAGATTATTTTAAGTAAGTTTTTAATATTTGAAATTTGAACACATTGCACTATACGATTATATCGTACTGTACAAATATTTGAATACATGCTAAAATTAAACCCCATTATTAAATAATTAAATCAAGGCTTATTTAATGATTGGTGATGGTACCATATGACCTTGATTATACTATATGTTGAACCGAGATGATTTTTGGTCGTACTAATTTTTATACCAGATGAACGTTTGATTTTGTTCTAATAGTATTGTACGACCTTATTCATACCATACAATAAACCCAGTATATTTTTGCTCATAGTAAAGTTCATATCGGATGAAACCTTGATTTTGAACTAATCATAATGTATAATGTATACATCGTTTAAGATGACCTGAATATTTTAGATAATCATATAGTACAAACTTGATCATATGTGTTAATAAATAAAGAGGAATTTTGGTCATCCTAGAATTTATCATATACAAATAGAAAACATCACACTGGATGATATTCATTTTGTAGTTAATGATATATTGAACATTTATTAACTATTCATACTCCTTCGTACAAGGATGAGAGCTATTTTTAACTGATCATACTGTACGATCTTGAATCACTATTGTGGGATGGGGTTCTTTCGAATATTCAGAAGGTGAGTTTGTGTGTGAGGGAGGAGTATGAAGGGATCACACGATTGCTCTGAACCCTTAAATTGGTGCAGCATAGTGCCTAGGGTTATCAAAACACAAGCCCTTAAATGGGTTTTATGGGATAGGGTTCTATCGAATGCCATATGGATTGACACGACTCTCCATAATGGATATATTGGCTCTCGCATTAATTAAGAGCAGAGCAAAATGCAATACGTGGTTTGAGTTGTAGAGTTTTATGAACCATAGAGTATTTGATCGCATGTTGCACCCGAGGCCAACCGACTAAGGGCACATCTACCTGGGCATAAAGAATTTTGTCACTCCATGTCTAGTCTCCGATCAATGGTTGTGCTGGAGAAGGCTCAGATGTGCACGATGGCTCACCATGCCCCTCAGCGTGACTAGCTAAAGGGCGGGTCATCATCTCATTAGTTTTGAATAATAAGGGGTGAATTATAGAGAAGGACTATCCTATTGTGTCGATCATGCCTGAGAGATGATCATAATTTTTTGTAGATCCCAAAAAATTTGTTGATCCATGGATGACATTTTAAATGCTACCCCTAGATGGGCGCGGCCACCCACTGATTTTAAGCATATCAATATATGGTGGAGAAGAAACTTATGGGGATTCCCCAAGTAATGATGAGATAACCGGGATAGGCCCAGCAATAAAATGGAGCTGTCATATAGTAGCTCAAATTGTTGCTTAAAAAAGCATCGTCAATAATGGATCGAGCCCAAGTACCTCAAAAATGGGTGTTAGGGAGGGTGAGGGCCTTGTTTGGCTTGAACACTATCATAATATGAGGCATTAAATTCCTAATCAAATGATAAATTCCATCCAAGGCTAAATATAGGCGAGTGACCGATAGTGCATAAGTACCATAATTGAAAGATCAAAAGGAATTTGAAAAGAGGGTCAAATAGTGCTTGAAATTATCAGGAGGGAAGTGGATGGGGGTCGGTGGTACATCGCATAGCTAAGCAGAATGGCTATAGCTTGTCTACTACTCAGCTCGAGGAGAGGATCATTGTAGGCCTTCCTGAATGTCGGAGCCAAGGCAATCGACACTCAAAGAGGCACCATCAGGGCGATCAGCCAACACAATAATTATCGATAAGGATATCCCTTACGTGCAAATTGCTACTATGCCTTAGCTCTGCTTGCCAATATAATAAGACCCTACTTGCCCAAATGATCACGCCCTATTTGCTAGAGTTTCAAGCCCTTACTGTGATCGTGCCCAGGCCTTATTGCCCATACCTTACATGCTGGCCCAAGATGCTAGAGTGCCTAAGCCTGGCTGCTAGCGTTCCAAAGCTTTGTAGGTGAGTTTGCCCTTGCTCTGGTTGCCAGGTTGCCTGGGCCCTTGCTTCCAGATCGCCCAGGCCCTGGCTGCTATTGTTCCCTAGCCCAGGTTATATTTGTGCTATGGACCTAGTTTCCAGCATACCAAGGCCATGGCTAATAGCATGCCTAGGCCCTTATGTCCAGTGTTCCTAGACCCTAGGTACCATCATGCCTAGAGCTTGGCTTCTAGTATACCAAGGGCCTGACTGCCAACATGCCCAGGCCCTAGCTGCCACCATGCCTAGGCCCTAGATGCTATAATGCTAGTGTTCTGAGGCTCAGGCTTCCAGGTCATCCAAGCCCTACCTGCTAGTTCGCTCTAGCCCTGGCTGTTAGTGAGCCTAGGACCTAGCTATCATTACGCTCAATGAAATAACTAGATCGACAAGAGGGGGGGGGGTGAATTATAGAAATTTTGTAGCAATAATTAAAACCTACTATGAAGGCAAACCAATTGAACTCGACGTGCAACAATAGAATCCTTTTCTTCCACAAATTTCACCAAGAAAATATTATGAAAATTAAGTGCAAGCAAAAGTAAATAGCGATAAGGAAAAAGCACACCAGAATTTTATAGTGGTTCGGTCAAACCATGACCTACGTCCACTCCCTGGAGTCCTCCGCTCCAAAAATTTCACTATAAACTATAGCTCTCCTTTTTCCCCCCCTCGGCAAGGCGGAGAAGCCCTTACATTACTCCCTTTCACCAACCCGGCGTGGCGGAGTGCCAAGCACTATTTTCACCCTCCTAGCGATGGTAGAGTACTTTCTCATTTTTCTCCCTCTTAGAGAAGGCAGAGTACCTTCGAGGTCATGGATGTAGAAGACTCTCCTCCTTAGAGAGCCTCCCATAAGTTCTTCTCGAGCCACAGGAGGAGCGAGATTCAGCAAGAATGGAGCAACCGTGTGATCTCCCTCACACCTCTTCTCCCTCACCAAGCTCACCTTCTCCTTCCTGTCTCAAACACTAAAAACTTCTCAAGAGCTCTCTCCCAAGGTTTCCCTCTCTAATCATGTTCCCCTCCTTCTGTGTCTCTCTCAAAAAGATTACTAATTTTGATACATAAAATGGGCTCCAAAATACCTGAAATTTTCAAAGTAGTAGTTATGATCATACAGTATGATTTCAAATCGTATAGTACGACATGTATAAATAGGCTTTGTCCTAGTACGAAGATGACGAATAGTTCAAAATCTAATCGTACAGTACGATAATAAATCATACAGTATGATCCTCAATACTACTGCTCATACAGGATGATAGCTAGGGCGAGAAAATATCGTCTCTATTCATCATATGGTATGATCCACATCATACGGTACAAATGGTCAAAATTAAGGCATCATTGAGGATGAATTTCGGGACGATTAAATGTCTTCTCTATTCATCGTATGGTATGATAGACATCGTACCATATGATGAGTAAAAAATAAGGGATCATCCAGGACGATCTCCGGGATGATCAGAATTCATCTATGTTCATCATATGGTATGAATGTGTTCATATAATTTGATTTTCAATTAGTAATTAAGCCTTGATTTATTCCACTAATCACGGGTTTATTAAAGTAAGTATTTAAAAAAAATCATACAGTATAAAGTACTTCGTATAGTACGAACGGTAGAGAAAAACTTACTTAAGTTAATTTGACGGCTAGGGTTTTGGATTTGGAACACATCGTACAGTACGATAGTATTCGTACGGTATGATATATTCACATAAATCATTTTACAAGCTCGGATCGTACAGTATGAAATAAAGTCGTACATTATGATCACCAGAGAAAGAAAATCTATATTTTGTACAATTAAAACCCTCTCCCCCTGTGTGTGCATGGTTGCTTAGACTTTCATGTAGTTTGTGACCAGACTCAAGAAAAAATAATAATAATAAATTACATTGTCAGACTCATACTCCTAATCTAACCAATCTTGAGTCTTCCTATTATCCTGAGTAGCTTGTGGTCTTTAATCTAAAATATTAGGACTCACGGACAATAGTAAATAATAAAAGATATTCAATGAATAGTAGTTCAGGCGACATTATTTTTCATCATCAAAATCTGAAACTCGGGGTCATGGGTCACAACAATCTCCCCCTTTTTGATGATGTCAAATAATATTTGTTATAGGCAAGTTTGAATGGCATATATTTTTTTAATAGAAAAAGAAAATAAGAACTAGGCAAGATAAGAAAAGAGATGAAATGCATTCTATTGAAATGCAAAAGTAAACGCTGGTGCAGGTGACATGCAATGTTTGGGGAACAAAACCATTGCATGTAAGCGTCGTGTTGCTGATGTTGCTCTTGTATGTGCGTATCGAGACGAGTCTGAAGTTGGTCAAAATGTTTGACCAAATCATCATGAGGATAAGCTGGTGCAGGTGCTCGGGGTACTGCATGTCATCGTGGTTGAGCTGGAGCTGCTGCAGGGGCATCTTCTACTTCTTCATCAAAGATGGGTTCTTCTGGCTGTTATCCTTGATGAAAAAGAATATGGAAAGAGCCATCAATATAAAAGATTAGAAGATTATTGGGTTCACTAGGCTAGGTTAGTTGGTATTTATTTTGAAGGATATATCTTATAAGGTGACCAAGGGAAAGATTTTATTTCCGGTGAGTAGTAGGGAGGCGAACGAAAGTCATATGATGCATGTAATCAATAATCAGATCTACCTCATTGAATTTGGTTTTGGTCATGATAAGATAGGTAGTGACAGATAAAGTCGGGGTCGGAGTCATGTTGATCCGGTCGCTAGCTTTGGGTATTATAGAGGTTCTAAGGACATGTTTAATAATTCTGGTATTTTGGTTGAGTGATTGGATGAGTGGTTGGTGTTGATAGAAGGCGTGTTCCTAAGGACACGATTAACATCACTCCAATCAAATTCATTTGTTAGAAAGGAATGAACCCTGGGTCCTTCAGTAGATAGCCCAATATATTGGGTGATGTCGGCTTTAGTAATTTAGATATTTTGGTGACAGAGGAAGGAGTGGAAAGTTAGGTTGTCGACGGTGTAGGTTAGATTTGCTAGAAATTCCAAAAGAAGTTCAGAGTTGTAGGGGAAGGCCAGGGTGAGGAGGAACTGGAAGGTGGTGGAAGCAAGGAGGTTCAGTACCTCGAAATTGAGAGTAGCCTGATTGAACAGTTTGGATGGCGTTTGCAGGCTTTATACTTGTGATATGCCTCTTCATTTTCAGCACTTAGAATGCGAGCGCTATGACGACTAGAGGAAGACAAGCTTCCAGCTACCAAATGACTCCTCTTGCTGGAACTAGACATCGTGTGAGGCTGAGTGAAAGGTGAGAAGGAATAGGTGTAAGTGAAGTGAGCTGCAAGTAAGGCAAATTTATAGAATTTTTCCAACATCTTACAGTACGATCGTGTTTTGTACAGTACGATTGGTAATAAATGTTCTAACGGGTTGTTTCAGGAAAAGGTGGTCAACTCGTACAGTGTGATAGATATCGTATCGTATGATCAGAAGGATTTTGATCATCCCGAGGGTCATCAGAATGACCTTTGATGAAAAGTTTGGTACTATATGAACAGGTGTATCATGTAGTAGGAATAATAATTATATCATACCAGACATCACTTCGTTCTCATCCGTTTTGCTGAGGTGGATCGTACAGTACGAAGTGGAGGCATCGTATAGTACGAACACCAATTATATCGTACCAAACCGAGTTAATTCATCCCCATTCATTCGCTGACATGGATCATATAGTATGAAGAGGAGATATCATACCGTACGATGAGCAATAATGTCATACTAGACAGATTGAATGACAGCCAGCTGTATCGTATAGTATGATGGCGATCGTACAGTACGATCAACAGAGGTGAAATTTGCCTATGGTTGTGTATCATGTAGATTTACATATATCGCATAGTATGATAATGAAATGTCAAATTTTGTGGTTTCTGTAGTGAGTGTGTGATGATCAGGAAAAACTTTGATTTTTTTTTATATTTGTTTGTTCTTTTTGTGTTTTTTTTATGTTTTATGCATTAATGTCTATGACACCTAATATAGTCCTCAAGGTGCTAAAGGTGTCGATTGCTAGTGGTTTTGTGAATATGTTAGCTAATTGATCTCTCGTAGTGATGTGATGCAATTCTATATCTCCATTAGCACATGATCTCTTATAAAATGGTGTCTAATATCTATGTGTTTTAGTCGAGAGTGCTGAATTGGATTCTTAGAGATACAAATTGAACTTGTATTGTCACACATGATTAAGGTGGTTCCTATAGGTAGGCCAAGATCAAGAAATTGTTGTTTTAACCATAGTACTTGTGCAACACAACTTCCTAATACAATATATCCTGCCTCGGCAGTGGAAAGGGCTACCGAGTTTTGCTTCCTACTGGACCAAGAAACTAATGATTGTCCTTTGAATTGGCAGGTATCAGAGGTGCTTTTTCTATCTATCCTATATCCTGCAAAATCAGAATCTGAGTACCCTAAGATTTCAAAGGAAGTGTTGTGCCTAGGATACCAAATTCCTATGTTCGGGGTGCCTAGTATATATCTAAGGATTCTCTTGACCGTAGTTAAGTGAGACTCTTTAGGATCAGTTTGAAAATGGGCACAGAGTCACATACTAAACATTAAGTCCGGTCTACTAGCAGTCAGGTAAAGAAGGGATCCAATCATTCATCTATACTTTTTTCGATCTACTGATTTTCCACTAGGATCTTTATCTAATTGAATTATTGAGCTCATTGGAGTGTTCATGGGTTTAGCACTATCCATTTCATATTTTTTCAAAATATCCTTAATGCACTTTGTTTGGCTAAGAAAAGTTCCGTTATCCATTTATTTTATGCTAAAGCCAAGAAAGTAATTAAGTTCTCCCATCATGCTCATTTCAAACTCATTACTCATTATTTTTGAGAATTCATCACACAAGTTTTTATCTAAAATCCAAATAAGATGTCATCCACGTAAATTTGAATAATGAGAATTTCATTTTTGATCTTTTATAAAAAGAGTGTAGTATCTACACTACCCTTTTCAAATCCTCCATCCAGTAGGAATGAGCTAAGTCTTTCGTACCATGCTCTAGGTGCTTGCTTTAATCCATAAAGTTCCTTTTTTAATTTCAATACATGGTTTGGAAATTGTGAACTTTCAAATCTGGGGGATTTCTCAACATAGACATATTCCTTAATTACCCCGTTGAAAAAAGTAATCTTTACCTATAGATGAATAACCTAAGAAGACACCCTCATTAGACTCGAGATCGAATTTTTCTAAGGGATGTTTACCATTATTCAAGATGAAGCACTTGCACCAAAAGACATGTAAGTGTGAAAGATTCGGCGTCCTACCCGTAAGGAGTTCATAAGGAGTTTTATTCAGCTTAGATCTAATGTTTACCCTATTTAAAACATAACACGCTGTGTTGACTGCTTCTGCCCAAAAGTATCTAGGAAGGGTGTACTCCGCTAACATTGCCCTAGCAGCTTCTACCAAAGTTCTATTCTTTCTTTCTGCTATACCATTTTGCTGAGGTGTTTTAGGGGCTCAGAAATTGTGTTCTATTCCTATCTCTTGACAGAATGATTTAAATCTATCATTTTGAAACTCTCTACCATGATTGGTATGGATTGTTGAGATTTCAAAACCTAATTTTCGTTGAATCCATGTGGAGAATACCTTAAATTCCTCAAAAGACTCATTTTTATGTACTAGGAATCTTACCCAAGTGAACCTTGTGAAGTCATTTACAATCACAAATCCATAATTTTTTTCTCCTAGGCTGGTTGTACTAACGGGTCCAAATAAGTCCATGTGTAGGATTTCTAATGGCCTGGAGGTTGTTGCAAATCTATTTTCATGAATTATGTTTTGATGATTACCAAACACTCTTGTTTCTCTACGACTATCTTTTCTATTGACATTTCAGGGCCACAAGATCGAACGAAAATTAGAATAAGCACGAGTTTGGGTAGACTAGGTCTGAGTCAGTCTATAATTTTCTTTTTCACTTTCTTGAGTCAATTGTAACCATTGAAGTGTTCTAATGCTAAGTAACCCTACACACACACACTTGAGTGATTTTTCTATCTGATTTAAAATTTTTGTTTTTACTAACATCGTCCTGGACGATCGAGTTTAAAATAGAAATCCTAATCATGACATATTATTAAGGAAGCCATTATTAGTCGATCAGCCTGGATGATACATGTATCGGCCATGATGATAGACTCAAAATAGAAAGAATCAGCCATCATAATCTATTTAGGCATCTTAATTTTTAAAAATCGGCCAAGACGATCGTGTATCAGCCTGGACGATTTGATACAATTATGCCTAAATTGATCATGCAGTTAAGGAAAGAAATTAAGATGATTGATATGATCACATCATCCTGGACGATCCATTCAAAAACTTTAAGTTGCTCCTAGATGATCAATATCAGACAGCTCATATTTCGGGCGATGGTCTAGACAATCAGGATCGGCCAGCTCAAATTTTGGGCGATGCTCTGGATGATTTTCCTCTTATTTGAACTAATCGTCCGGGATGATTGTTAGATCAGCCTGGATGATCAAGCTATTTTGGAATCGTCCAGAACTCTTTTCAGAGAGATTGTTTGGCCAATGGTCTGTGATTTGAACTAATCATACAAGTCAATTTATAATCATCCTGGACGATAGGAACACATTTCTTCTATTCATCCCAGATCGTCTCGGCTGATTGGGCTCAAATTGCACTGATTGTACAGGATAATATTAATATCATCCTGGACGAAAATGTCAGCAACTTGTAATTAATGAGCTATTTTGAAGCTCTTCTATTTAAGGGCTATTATTCAACATTTTAAACAATATTTTGTTGTTGTCTTGACATGTGAAAGCCTAGAGGAGAGAGAGAGAAGGAGAGAGAGAGAAAGGATCTTGTGAGGGGGAGCTTGTGAGGGAGATTCACAAGGGTTGCTCCAAGCATCTTTCAACTTATTCTTCTACTAGAGTCTCTTGTCCTTGGAATGGTTGGGAGAGGTAAGCTTCAGCAATTGATTGAGGTTCTCTGCCTGCTTCAGGAGGAAGCAAAATGAGTTGGGTTCTCTGCCTTGCCGGGGTGGCAAAAAGGAGGTTTTTATAAAGGCTTATTTGCC
Source organism: Dendrobium nobile (assembly GCA_022539455.1). NCBI lineage: Eukaryota > Viridiplantae > Streptophyta > Magnoliopsida > Asparagales > Orchidaceae > Dendrobium > Dendrobium nobile. The sequence goes on from CM039730.1 coordinate 3,105,010, forward strand.
TTACTGTGGGAGCAAAATGAGAGTCACTTTGGTAGTGCAATACTCGGAGAGTGCTTCCGGGGAGTGGACGTAGTTTGAGTTGACCGAACCACTATAAACCCTTGTGTTCTTCTTCTTTTTTCCACACTTATTTTTTCTATGGTGATTTTAGTTTGAGCTTTGTTGGTCTTTGGTTTAAAGATTTTTTAAAATATCGATTCACCCCCCCTTTTGGTTAGCCTTGGGCCAGTTCATAAGGGCCTAACATCCCTAACGAAGTTTTAAGTGGTATCAGAGCGAGATTCATAAAAACTAAGTTTGAAAACTTTTTGAATTTTGATCTATGGCTAACTTTGGGAATCATAATACAATAGAAGGATATTCTTTTACGCGACCACCTTTGTTTGACAATCTACCTTTTGATTTTTAGAAAACTCGCATGTCTACTTTTTCACAATCAACTGATTATCGCATGTGGATGCATATTAAAGAAGGATATTCTCCACCTTCTTGTGAAATTAATGGAATTAAAACTAAAGTGCCTTTTACTGAATGTACTTTTGATGAAAGAGATTTAGCTCAACTTAATGCAGTGTTTGAATTATCTTTTCTGCGCTTTATAATCTGAAGACTACATGCGTGTTTCTACTTGCTCTACTGGAAAAGAAATTTGGGATAGGTTATGTATTACTTATGAAGGAACCAATGAAGTTAAGCAATCTCGTTTGAATATTCTCTTGCATGATTATGAACTTTTTCTTATAAAACCTTACGAATTAATTTTTCATATGTATACAAGGTTTACTCAAATTGTAACTTCTTTACATGCCTTAGGAAGAGAACTTTTAAATTTTGAAAAAGTAAACAAGATTTTGAGATTCTTTCCTTCCTCTTTTGATGCTAAAATCACCGCCATTATTGAATCTAAAGATTTGATTACTTATTCAATTGACAACTTACTTGGCTCATTCATTGCTTACGAGCAAGGAGTGAACCAAAGAAATTTGGATGCTGGTGAGAAAAGAAAGGAGAAAACTGTGGCATTGAAGGCCAATGACACGAACTCTGACTCTTTCGAGTTTGAAAGCGATGAATTTGCCTTAATCATAAGGCAATTCAAAGCATTCTAAGGAAGAAATAAAAGTATCATCAAAAGTGGAACAAAGGTAAGGGAAACAAAAATTTTAAGAGCTCTAATTACATGGTTTGTTTTGAATGCAGGAAATTTGGACATGTGAAAGATGATTGCCCTACACTGAAGGCTCACTCAAGCAAAGAAAAGGGTGAGGAGAAACCCAAGTCTAGGAAGGATAAAAAGAAATTTCAAAAGGCATTATGGGCGGACTCTACATCCGATTCATCTGAGACTGAACCTAAGGATGAGACAACAAACATGTGCTTAATGTCAGATGATCATCTTGATTAAGAAGAGGTATGTGAACTATCCTACGACCAACTCCTTGAAGTTTCTGAAAAAATTCATACATCATATAGAAAACTTAAGAAAACTCATGCTTCTTTGAAATTGAAGGTTTTAAATTTATAAAAAGAACGTAAAATTTTGATTAAAGATCATTCAATAATTGATTCAAATCATATGGCTCTACTTGATGAATTTGATGATTTAAAAAAAAGCATTCTGAATTAATTGAAGAGCATGATTCATTGAAAGTTTCACACACCTCACTTGAATCTAATTTTAAGAAATCTAAAGAGATAGAGCATAATTTGAGAATTGATAATGATGCTTTAAAAGATACTAACTTGAGGATTAAAAATGAATTGGATGCAATTAAGAGAAACTGGATGACACCTATACTTGATCAAAAGCCAAAATCTAGGAAGAGGCATTACTACCCAAACCATTTAAGAAATCATTTTCCTGGAGTTAGATGCTTTTCTTGTGGTATGCTAGGACACATCTCACACACTTGCATTGTTCACCATAGTATGCATTGGGTGTGGAGACCCAAATTGCATGAGTTACAGCATAGTATATATGCATTGCATTCTACTTTTCATAAGAAGGAACACAAACCTACTTGGTTTCCTAAATTTGACATTTGATGATTTTGTAGGTAAGCTCTTACAGAATGCCTTGTGAGAATATGTGGTACCTGGACAGCAAAAGCTCTCGACATATGACTGGTGATGCCAATTAATTCATTTTGCTTGAGGCCAGGATAGGAGGCAAGGTTACTCTTGGAGACAACACCACCAGGAAGGTGGTAGGTGTAGGTATAATTGGTAATTCCAAGAACCTTATGATTGAAAATATTTTACTTGTATATGGATTAAAACACAACTTACTCAGTATCAGTCAACTTTATGATAAGGGCTTCATTATACAATTCTTTGCGAATTCATGCATTATAAGTTTAAATAACAACACTATTTTGCAGAGAAAGAGGATCAATAATTTGTACATGCTTGATTTAAATAACATTGAATGTGCTGCATCTTTTTGCTTAAAAACTATTGTTGATGATTCATGGTTGTGGCACAGAAGATTATGTAATGCTAGTATGAAAACCCTTAGGAAAATGACCCAAAAAGACTTAGTTAGAGGTGTCCCCAACTAAAATTTTCTAAAGACCACCTTTGTGATGCCTGCCAATTAAGAAAGCAAGTCCACTCCTCTTTTCACCCCACTAAGGACATTAGCACCTCTAGACTTTTAGAAGTCCTTCACATGGATTTGTTTTGACCCATTAGCACTGCCAACTTGGGAGGGAAAGTCTATGGTTTTGTAATTATTGATGACTACTCGAGGTTCACTTGAACTAGATTTCTTTCACACAAAAATGAGTCTTCAGAGGAGTTTGGAACCTTTTTTACTTAGATTCAAAAAAAGCTAGGTTGTGAGATCTTGACCATCCATAGTGACCTTGGGGGAGAGTTTGAAAATGAAAGGTTTGGAGATTTTTGTGAGGACAAAGGGATTAGCCAGAACTTCTCAGCTCATAGGACCCCTCAGCTAAACAGGGTAGCTGAAAGGAAGAACCTGACCTTAGTGGAAGCTGCTAGAGCCATGCTTGTTGAGTATTCACTTCCAAAATAATTTTAGGCTGAAGTGGTTAACGCAGCTTGTTATGTATTGAATAAGGTGAATGTTAGAGCCAAACTAGATAAGACACTCCATGAGATCCTTAAGGGTAGGACACCCAATCTTTTACACCTTCATGTCTTTGGTTGTTAGATTTTTATTCACAATAATGGGAAGTCTCACGTAGGAGAATTTGATCCAAAATATGATGAGGGAGTGTTCTTGGGATATTCTAGTGTTAGGAAGTCTTTTAGGGTGTTTAACAAGAGAACTTTGATGGTGGAAGAAACTACATATGTAGTGTTTGATAAGTTTGATCCTAGAAAGCCTGGAGTTGAGGATGATGATGATGTTGGAGAGATTACCACTAGAGTAGAAAATTTGGAGAGGGGAGTAGAACACCAAAACACTGAAGGAGTAGGAGATGTTACCCAAGGAGTAAAAAATGTAGATCTGGAGGAAAGGGTTGGACCTTCACACACCTTGCCTAGAGATTGGAGATACTCTACAAGTCACCCCAAATATATAATATTAGGAGACCCTTCTATTTAAGTTAGGACTAGACATGGACTTAGGAAGGAGGTGAACCACTCTGTTTTTATCTCAATGACTGAACCCACCAACATAAACTAAGCCCTTTTTGATGAGTTTTGGATTTTAGCCATACAGGAGGAATTGATCCAATTTGTTAGGAATGATGTTTGGGAGCTTGTAGAAAGACCTAAGGAACAAAGTGTAGTTAGAACCAAGTGGGTCTTTAAGAACAAGGTGAATGATTCTGGAGTGGTGGTTAGGAATAAAGCAAGATTAGTGGCTAAGGGGTATAACCAAATAAAAGGGATTGATTTTGAGGAGACTTTTTCTCCTGTAGCTAGATTGGAAGCCATTAGAGTACTATTAGCCTTTGTCTATTATAAATGATTTAAGCTTTTTCAAATGGATGTTAAGAGCGCCTTTTTAAATAGGGAAATAAAAGAAGACGTGTTTGTAGAAAAGCCCCCCAGGTTTTGAGAGTTCCCAAAATCCAAATCATGTTTTTAAATTAAAAAAGGCCTTATATGGTTTAAAGCAGGCACCTAGAGCTTGGTATGAGAGGCTTAGTACATTCTTACTAGAAAGGGAGTTTGTTAAGGGGAGCGTAGACACTACCCTTTTTCTTAGAAAAGTTGAAGATGATTTGCTCATTGTTCAGATTTATGTGGATGACATACTTTTTGGATCTTCTGATAAGAAACTTTGTGATGAATTCTCTAAACAATGAGTAGAGAGTTTGAGATGAGTATTATAGGAGAGTTGTCTTACTTTTTGGGGTTTAACATAAAATAATTAGATGATGGAACCTTTCTAAATCAATCAAAATATATAAATGACATTTTGAAGAAGTATGAGATAGATAAATCCAAGAAAATTAATACTCCCATGACTTCTAGTGTTCCGTTGGATAAGGACCCAAGTGGTAAGTCTGTTGATCAGAAGAAGTAGAGAGGCATGATTGGATCCTTACTTTACTTGACCGCTAGCTGACCTGATATAATGTTTAGTGTTTGACTTTGTGCTAGATTTCAAGTTGACCTTAAGGAATCCACCTGACTATAGTTAAGAGAATTTTTAGATACCTTTTGGGGACCCAAAGCTTAGGAATTTGGTACCCTAGGCACAACACTTCTTTTGAGATTATTGGATTTTCTGACTCTGATTTTGCATGATGTAAGGTGGATAGAAAAAGAACTTTTGAAACTTGTCAATTCATAGGATAATCTTTAGTCTCATGGTCTAGCAGAAAGCAAAACTCTGTTACACTTTCCACTGCTGAAGCTGAGTACATTGCCTTAAAAAGTTATGTGGCCCAAGTCCTTCGGTTGAAATAACAAGTATTGAATTTAGGATTACATGTAAGCTCCATCTCAATCTTTTGTGAAAACTCTAGTGCTATTTGTATTTCTAAGAATCCTATCCAACATTCAAGGACTAAGCACATTGACATCAGGCATCTCTTTATTAGAGATCATGTGACTAAGGGAGACATTTGGTTACACTATGTGACAACTAAGAATCAACTGGCTAACATCTTTACTAAACCACTGGCCTTTGACACTTTCAGCTCTTTAAGGATCAGATTGGGTGTGATTGATATAACTGCATGAACTTGATCTTTTACCTATTTTTCTTTTTGTTCTTTTTCTTTTCTTCTTTTATTGCTTTATGTTTTGTTGTTAATTTTTTTTTGTTTGTTATTTTGTTTTATTTTTTGCCTTCTAAAATTTCTTTTAAATCATTATTGAAGTGATATCGTATGCCTTGTCCTTACTTTTAAAAATTTGTATTCAATATTTTACATCTCTTAATCTATTAAAGGGTAAAAATATTTTGCTGATTGTGTCTGTTTCTCTAACATATTTTAGTTGGCACAGTCTTCTTTTCTAATCAAAAGTCTATCTCAAATTAACAAATGGAGTATGAAATTAAGATCTTTTCTAACCTTGCTATAGAAAATCTATTTTGTATGTATAATGATAAAAGTCTTTTGTCCAATCAAGAATTTCTTGTTACTCTTGTCATTACATTTATTCATACGATTATTGATTCTGTTTTGTGGATTGTTCTTCTCTATATTAGAGAGTGAGTTTTTCTTCTCTAATATCTAGAAGATATAATCATAACTAAAATTATTTAAGAGTTTTTTAGAAATATTAAAGAAATGGAAGAGAAGATTTGTATTTTAGAAAATGTTGTTATTAGTGAGTCTTCTCTTCATTATGATTTAAATTTTACAAAAAATAATTTAATCAAGTTTCAAGACATGGGACAAACTTATTGGAGAAAAAAAGCTTCTTCAAAACACATTATTGATGGTGATAAAAACACAAAATATTTCCATGCTTTAGTGTACAAAAGGAAATCCTTAAATTATACTCATAAAATTAAAAATGAACAAGGAAATTTGATTTTATATGAAAATTTTGTAGATGAGTTGGTTTTTAATTATTCTTCAAATCTTTTATGTAATTCTATCAATGTGGAACCTATTTATAATCCTCATCTTTTCATAAAGTTATAAATATTGCAGAGAATTATTATCTTGCTATGATTCTTTCTAAAATTGAAATATACTCTTCCATAATTATTACAGACTAGAATATACTCAGCGATAGAGTTAGAAAATTTCTGTCTCAGCATTGTGTGGATATTTAGCACACAAATAGGAGAGAAATAGAAATACCAGGTTTTTTACATGAAAACTTTAGAAAGGGAGAAAACCATGGGGCCACGCCCAGTTAAAAAAGTTCCACTAGTGTTTGCTTGAGATATAAGAGGTTGACTCATCCGTAAAAGTCAGGACGATCATATTAAAATGAATCACTTTCTAAATTGAAATTCAATTATAACATCGGGTAGAATTCTGGTGTCACTTGGAGACCGAGAAGAATTTTGATGTCATTCAAAAGTTGAGCGGAATTTAGGTGTCGTTCAGAAGTGGAGCAGAATTTCAAAATTCGTTCGAAAGTCAGGCAAAATTCTGACGTCTTACAGAAGTCGAGCAGAATTCTAGTAGCGGTTGTCGAGGAGGAGTTTCTTACCTCTTAATCTTCTTCTCGTCTCTTCTCCTTCTTCTCTTCTTCTTCCTACTTGGGACCCCTCTCAAGAGAAATGGGGGGTCTACTTATAGATTTATGGAGTGACGTGGCCCATAAATAGGTGAGAGATCAGGGGTAAGTAGGGAGTGGTTGGACGGATGGCAGATGTTGAATCCTTTGATCATGGACCATTCGTCTAACATTTGAAGGTCTTAATAATGTCAGAATTTGGCAATCTTAGGCTCATTGGATTCAACTCGTCAAGCCGTTCGATTTGATTATATTCACGTTATGCTTGGAAACTATTTGGTAACTCAAATTGTGGTTCGAACTTTCCAACAATGCTTTAGGGCTTTGATTTGGGCTTATTTGGGCTTGAATTAAGTCAAATTTAGTGCCGTTTGGTTTGTATTTTTGAGACACTTAGTTTGACTATAACTTTGTTGAAATTGGAGTTTGTGTGATCCCAAATTTAATTTTTGAAGCTTCTAGCTTGATTTTGCCTCGAGATTAATGCCCGTTCAAGAAGATTTTTTAGGATATATCAGTTCCTCCCCTACTTTTGGACGTCAAAGCTCCAAGAGTCTGAAAATATGCATCACAAACATTGGAGAATTTTCCATGTTATTTGAAATGCAATCTTACATATAGGAGCCCCAAATAACTTTAAAAGTGCCTAAATTGAGTATGTAACGTCAAAAAATAGTCCCGGGGACCCCAAAAATGTCTGATTTGGCAATTTTCGGGCAAAAATTATACCCATAATTGCTTAGGCAATCAAATAGGCCAAAGCAATCGGTCGCCGCCACCATCGCTGGCCGCACTGTGCCCCATATGCCGCCCGCCTAGCTCCACGTGTTGCTGGCCCGCCCGCGTCCTGGCTTGGCCCGCTCCTAACCCGCTTGAGGCTTTCCTATACCTTGCCTGGGTTGCTTGTGACCCGTAAGGGCACTCCTGGACCCGCCTGGGCTCTCCCAAACCGCCCTCGCCTGGCTCGCATGGTACTGCACGCATTTTGGTGGCTGGACGCCGGTTCGGGCCGACAGTTTGTGAAATCGCCAAATTGATTTAATTAATTTTTTATCACAAAAAATTGTAAAAAAATTTCAAAAAATTCAAAAAATTTCAAAAATTCTTGAAAGATCAGGAAACTTCTTTTCTTCCCCCAAAAACACTATAAATTGCCCCCCAGGGCCAGGGGGAATCTTGCACCTTCTCCTTTTCTCCTTCTGGCTTTCTGACAGTTAAGTCTTTTTGCTATTTTTTAGAAGGTGAATTCCCCTACTTAACTTGGCACCCCTTCTATTGTACGGAAGTTGGAAATTCCTCTTCTTTTTTCTTTCTTTCTTCCCCATTTTTCTTCCTTGCCTAGAGACTTTCTACTATCTTTCATAGGTGATTTTCCCTACTTAAATTTAGTGCTCCTTTTTAATACTGAAGTTTAAATGGGTGATCACACATCCACAAGAAATTCTTCAGATAAATAAGATCACCCTGTTGCCCGATTTATGAGTTTCAAAAAGACTCACAAGTCGCTGAAGACTGATGATGTCATCTCCACCATCACTTATGATTCTTTCATCTCTTTCAGGAAAAATTTTAATTTTCCTAATGATCTGATGATGAAGTTGCCAAAAAGATATGATTGTTCCCTTTCTCCTCCCCCAAGATATGTGATAGTATATGAGTTTAGTTTTCAAGTGGGGCTACAGTTTCCTCCATCTCCTGAGTTGACTGATATTTTGATGATCTATGGAGTCAGTTTATCTCAACTTTCTTACAGGACCATGTTAATCATAATGGGACTGATCGTACTTTTCTAAGATCATGGAGTAATGCTATCTTCAAAATACCTTTCTCAAATGGGGCATTTTATTAGTGATGTGCAAGGTCGTATCTCTTTCAGATCCAAGTGGTTAGATATTCATACTTGAGGCCTATCAAAAGGTTTGTTTAGCAACCTCTTTTTTTGTGTAAAATGATTGGAATCTTCAAGAGAAATGGGAAAAGTTGGAGTGATTTAGAGCAAAATATTTATTTAAGATAAACAAACATACTAATATTGATGCCCTACATTTATAAGGTGTGTTATTTAAGTAGACATATAGATGAAGAATACTTATTCAAGGTGGGATTAACTACTGAAGTTGGAAGATCATATGTACAAATGTTAAAGAAATGTGTGAAAGTTCCAGAGGCAGTTCCCCATACTTTAAAAATTCATTCTAAGCGACCATGGGGTGAGGGAGATTTTCATGCATCAAAGAAGATGAAGGCGGATGAAATTTTAGCAGTCGTTTCAAAGGTCCTCTTATCTCTCTATCCAAGTCATACATTCCAAAAAATATTTTGAAACATCAGTGCGTTGGTCATCGACTGGCTGAGGAGTTCATGAGTTCACCTTTTCTTCTCTCCTTTTATACTTTTTCAAAGGATATATCTCTTACACATTTGTTTTATATTTTTCTTGCTTCAGTTGGTGCAGTATATGGATTTCAAGATTAAGATGACCAAGACCTTGAATGACTAGAACAACAAATTTGTAAATGTTAATTACCTTCACGGAGAATATAAGAAGAAATATGATGGCAAAGTCAAAGAAATGAAGGTAGTGGAGGAATAGCTAGTAGAGAGTATAGCATAGCTGGCAAATAGAATAACTTCAACCTCCTCACAGAATAAACAGATGGATCATCTACATATATAGTTGGTGGATGCATAAGCAACGATTAACTAGTAGATGAGAGATCAGTAAATCCTTAAAACTGAGAATAAGAGACTCTAGAGTAAGTGGTCAGAGAAGGAAGCCCAGCAGTTGCCATCTACAGTCATAGAAGATTTTAAGAAATCTTTTTCCTTCAAGATAATTATTGAGGATCACATTCATGAAGCTCGCAATCATATCTATGATATGGAGGTGAAGGGTTTAGAAGCAAAGTGTACAGAGGATGGCTTCATCAAAGGTTTTATGAAGGGCGTACGTGCAGTGCAGCGTAAGATTAGAGCGGAGATCAAGGGGTTGACACCTAGCTAGGATTTTGGTGATCCTTCTTCAGACTCTTGCGGTGAAGAACTAGAGAGCGAGTTGCAGAAGGCCTTTTCACTCGTGAAGGAGGAGGTTGATATTGTGATCCTGCAGGATTGTTCTGTTGTTGTTGTTTGTACCACTTTATTTTCTTTTTAGTGATTATATGTGTGTTTAGTGTTGATACTTCCATATGAAGAAATTATCGATATTTCTCTTGTTCTCACATGCATATGAAGTTGACTTAGTTTTATTTTAATGAGAAATATTTTGACATTCTTTTTTAACTTAAGTGAATGTGAGAGATATCCTTCTTGGATATCTTGACTTATCTAAGGTTGTTAATCAAAGCATTTGCTTCATGATTTTAACCTGTATGGAAGAGGTCGGATCAAATCCCCCTGGGATTGATCATCTGGTTATTGAGATACAATGTAGATTGTGTATTTTTTAAATAATGAAAAAAGAGTTTAAGGAGTTTTTTATCTTTTATAAGAGGAGATAGTATCACAACAAAGTGAACATCACATTACTATATTATATAAGATACTAGAATAATTCCCTAGTATAACTTAGGGAGACAGAAAAAAAAAGTTCTCCAATAATCAACGTACAAGTGGTATACGAAAAGTCAGCTTAAAACTAGAAGGATACACATTATTACATCTCAGGAGAAACATAACACAAGATAAATATAATATAAGATAAATAGAATTATCAACACCTATTGTTAATACTTGCGAATGTTGCCAAAATTCTAAGTTTGGGGAAGCTTTTTTCCACTAGCATCCTTCAATTTGAAGGTTCCAGGATTGACCATAGTTGCCACCAAATAAGGAACCTCCTAAAGGGGTGAGAGCTTGTTACGCTAAGGGCCTTTTCCAACAGCTTTGATCCTCCGCATTACGAAGTCCCCAATAGAGATAGGTTGAGGTCTCACCCTTTGATTGTAGTGACGAGCAAACCTTTGGTGGTATGCAGCGATCCTGAATGAGGCTTCATCTTTTACTTTTAGGAGGAGATCCAAATTTGTTCTAAGTCTCTCCTCATTGTTACTGATGTCAAAAGTCTGTACTCCATTGCTTAGGTCTCCAATGTCAATCGGTATGGCTACTTATGTACCAAAATAAAGATTATACGTAGTTTCTCTTATAGGAGTTTTGGAGTGGTCTGATAAGCCCATAAGATATTTTAGAGTTCCTTAGACCATTGCCCCCTAGTCTTCCCTAGGCGTGTCTTTATCCCTTTCTGAATTATTTGATTTGTAACCTCTATTTTCCATTTTCTTAAGGATGGGCGATAGCTGTGTTGATGAGTTGAATATGAAAATTCTTATAAAAAGATATAAAAATCTTCCCAGTAAACTGTGTCCCATTATCAATGATGACCCTTACAGGAATGCCAAAATGATAAACTATATTCTTTCACAAGAACTGTTTGGCATTTGCTTCATTAATCTTCGCCAAAGGTTCTGCCTCCACCCATTTGGTGAAGTAATCTAAAGTTAGGATAATAAATTTCCATTATCTAGTGGCTATAGGAGAGGTTCTAATTATATCAATTCTCTATTTGGTGAAAGGTCAGGGGCTCTAAAGTGAAGCAGGCTCCAGAGCGAGTGTATGGATGAGATTAAAATGCAATTAGTAGTTTTTAAAATTTTGAGTAAACTCAAGTACGTCATATTTCATTGTAGGCCAATAGAATCCTTATCTCGTGATCTTGTAAGCCAATGCCCTTCCTCCCAGATGTTCTCCACATAATCCTGAATGAACTTCTCGGAGTGTGTAATCAGCTTTTGAAGGTGAGAGATATTTGAGATACAGTTTGGTGAAGACATATTTAAACAACTCATCACCAATAATGATGAAATTTATTGCTTGTCTCTGAAGTCGTGTTACAGCCATGGGCTCTTCAAGTAGTACCCCATCCTATAAAAAAGATAAGATGGGATTTATCCAAGATGCTTCTCTTGATTCCTCGATTGATTATATGACCCATATATCTTGAATACTTGGAAAGTAGATCTCCTTGATGCACTTTCTATTATAAACATTTCTCATAGTTGATGTAGCAATTTGAAAAGAGCATTTTCTCTCACATTTTGCTCTCGGATAATATAGATGATATGATGCTCTCTTATACAAGTTAAGAGTAACTTCACAATGCTGTAATACTGGGCCAGTTACGAATTATGAATATCAAACTCCCCCACCACCTAAGAGGTCACTAATTATGAATCAATGTGGACTACTAAGGTCTGCACCTCACAGTCAATTGCTAGTCTCAATCCAACAAAAAGGGCCTCATACTCTACTATATTTTTTGTAGACGGGAACTTAGGTCAGAGTCCATGCTCAAGGGTAACTTTTTGTAGAGAGATAAATAGAATTCTAGCCATAGTGTCAGACCTTCCAGAAGCTCGACCGATATATAACGTCCAGTATGGAGGAGAAGGTGAAGCACCTAATTGAATATAGAATATTGGGGCAGTGCATTCAACTATAAAGTTTGTAAGTGCTTGAGAATTAATATCAGGGCTAAGAAAGAAGTTGATATTAAATTCTCCGAGCTCTACATACCACTTAAAAAGCTTTCCTGATGCTTTTAGCTTTTGTAGGATACTTTTTGGTGGCATATTTGTGTAAACTTTGATTGCATGGGCTATAAAGTAAGGGCATAGTTTTATGGCAGAATAAACCAATGCCAATACTGTCTTATCTACTAAAGGATAACATCCCTCTATTTCAGATAAGATTTTACTAACATAATAGATGAGATGTTGTATAGCATTTTCTTCTTGTGCCAAGACTGAACTAATGGCTTGGGCAGAAATAGCCATATACAAATACAGCTTTCTCCTGGTGTTAGTTTAGAAAGTAATGGCGGGGATGTCAAATACTTTTATAGTTATTCAAAGGTTTCTTGGCATTCATCAGTTCATTGGAATCCAGAGCTACAAGTACCTCTAAGTATCTTGAAGAAGGGTAGGTATTTATCTACTGACCGTACTAGGAAATGAGATAGTGTTGTAATTCATTCATTTAGCCTTTGTACTTCCTTGATATTCTTCGGTGGCACCATATCCCTTAGTGCCTTGATATTCTTGGGATTAGCTTCAATCCATCTATGGGTCACCATAAATCGCAAAAACTTTCTAGAACCGACTCCAAAAGCACATTTAGCGGGGTTGAGTCACATATTATTATGTCGCAACAAATGGAAGCATTGTTCAAAATCTGAGATATGTTGAGATTTTTCAATACTTTTCACCAACATATCATCCATGTACACCTCCATAATGTACCCAATAAGGTATTTAAAACTTTTATTCTTGAGGTAATGATAAGTTCCTCCAACATTTTTGAGCCCAAATGGCATAACCAAATAATGGTATAAACCTTTATCTATTAAAAAAATTATTGCCTCTTCATCTACAAAATTTATCTTTATTTAATTATAGCATGAATAGGCATCCATAAAATTTAGCATTTGATGCCTAGAGGTGGTATCAACCAATTAATCAATTTGTGGAAGTGGAAAATTATCCTTTGGGTAAGCTTTATTGAGATATGTATAATTTATACACATTCTCCAAGCTCCATTTATCTTTTGTACCATGACAACATTCACCAACCAAGTGGGATAGTAAACTTCACGAATAAATATGGCTTTAAAAAGTTTATCCACTTCTTGCTCGATCGCTTGCTGACGATATGGTGCAAAGTTTTATTTCTTTTAGATAATCAGTTTGCACATCAGATTAACTTTGAGGGAGTGTACGATCACTTCGGGGTCGATTTCGGGCATATATGTTGGACTCCATGCAAAAAAAACATCCTTATTTTCATGTAGAAAATCTATGAATTTTTTCTTCTCATTGTCTGAGAGAAGTATTCCAATCTGCATAATCTTTGAAGGATGTTCTTCAGTTATAAATACAGTAGTGAGGTCTTCTACAGGGAAGCTCCCTGAGCGATATCCTCACTCCGGAGATCAAAGTCCTCAATACTAAGGGTAACTGTTGGACATGATTTAACCTGCCTAAGATAGCATGTTTATGTTATTTATTGATCTTTGCATATTACACTGACTCCTGCCGGGGTAAGGAGCTTCATCTTAAGATGAGGGATAGAGGCGACGATCCCTAAAATTTACTAGAGCGGCCTCCCAAAGATAGCATTGTAAGTTGATTCTGACTTTATAATAATAAACTGAATGGAGTGTTTAGTCTATCAAGGAAAATCTCTAAGTACAATTGGCAGATTGATTATCTCTTATGCTTGTATAGGTCGATTATCAAATCCATACAAAGGACCTATAGTTGGCTGATGTGTTTCTCTTGAGAGACTCATATTGATAAAAGTGGAGTAGAATAGAATATCTATGAAGCTTCCATTATCCACAAGAATTATTTTAATGTTGTAACTTGGGTCACCTATCTCCGTATTTATTACAAGCTGATCTTGATGAGGTGTTTTTGCTTCCTCCAAATTAGGATCATCAAAGGTGACGGAATGATCGATATGAGCCTTCTTTGGCATTGGGTTTTTATCTACATCCAAAAAGACTTGATCAGATAGTAAGGGGCCTCCTGCGATTGTCTCAATTACACAAACTACTATAAGATTATTCATCGATTATCTCTATTATTAATTTTGCCCCCTAGTGAGATGAGGTTCCTCTCAGGTAGGTGGTTCCTTAATAAACTATCGAAGATAGACTTGACGGATAAGTCTTACTATCTCCTCCTTGAGTTTCCTATAGGCTTCGATAGTGTGGCCATGACTATGATGAAAGTGATAGTACTAATCTTGATTTCTTATATTCAACTTCAAAGGATGCGGCCATTTCACTATATCTTGATCTCAAATAGCCATTAATATATTTGCTCGAGATGTGTTGAGTGGGGTATACTCCTCCTATCGAGGTTCTTATCGTAATAATGGAGGTCTAGGAGGAAGATTGTTCTTCCCTTGCTTCTTCCATTATGAGAATGAATTATCCATCCTAGAAGCACCTTTGCACTTCCCATTAGTTTGCTCAAACTATTTTTTGTGAGTATTTACTGCGTCATATGCCAAAATTTGCACCTCCATATAATGAATTAAGTTGGCATATGAATGAACAGTATCTCGCATGAGTGACAAAAAGAAGGGGCTAGGATGAAGGCCTCCGAGAAAGACCCCTCTAAGTAATTCAGGGTCTACTCCTAAAATTTGTCTAGCCTCAGTGGAAAATCGTAAAAAAATCTCCTTCTATAATTCTCCTTTATTTTGATGGATCCTAAAGAGGTGGAAAGAATCCTTAGTAATTCTTCTATTGGCTATAAATTTTTTGACAAACACTTTGTCGAATTTGATAAATGAAGGGATCATTCCAGACTGAAGCGAATAGAAACATATTCGAGCTTGTCCTCTAAGGGAGTGCATTCGAGGCTCACTGAATATGCATGATGGTTCTATAGTGGTTAGTATAGCCTCAGTGGAAAATCGTAAAAAAATCTCCTTCTATAATTCTCCTTTATTTTGATGGATCCTAAAGAGGTGGAAAGAATCCTTAGTAATTCTTCTATTGGCTATAAATTTTTTGACAAACACTTTGTCGAATTTGATAAATGAAGGGATCATTCCAGACTGAAGCGAATAGAAACATATTCGAGCTTGTCCTCTAAGGGAGTGCATTCGAGGCTCACTGAATATGCATGATGGTTCTATAGTGGTTAGTATGCTCGTATGGGTTGGATGTCCCTTTGTAGGACTCGATTCTCGGTTATTTGAAGGCAACCAAAATGGGGTGCTGAAGAATGACTTCTGTTAAGAGAGTTGTTATTTGCATGTTTTACATTCTTGTAACTTATATGGTTTTGATGATTCCAATTATTATTTTCTTCTAACACTTTTTGGAAGAATTATGTTTGCTCTTGTGCGGACTAACATTTCAGGATAATCATACTACAGACTACTGAAGACTTCAAATCAAATTCAGCATATCATATTTTATAAATTTAAGTCTGTATTTTTCACTTTATTGAGTGAGAGAGAGTATGATTAAAATTGAACAACCTAGCACACACACACTGAGGGAGATCTTTAAGAGGTTAAAGTTTTTTTACTAATCATACAGGATGAACATTATTCGTACAGGACGATCAAGTCAGTGTTACCCCTTGGAGAGCAATGGAACGAACAAAAAAGTGAAGAAATTTTTCTATGTCCTGATCATCCAGACAAAATGCCAAATTCATCCCTTGATGATGTCCTCTGATTTCTCAGTTTGAACTATTCATCCAGATGAAATGGTCCATTCGTCCCAGGATGATCTTCTCTGGATTCATAACATAAACTTATTGTCCAGACAAAATTCACAGTTCATCTCTGGACGATGTCCTCGGGATCCTCTGAACTAATTGTCCAAACGAAATACCCAGTTTGTCCCTGGATGATCTCCTCTAGATCCTCACTCTGAACTGATCATCCAAACAAAATACTCAGTTCATCTCTGGATGATGTCATCGAGATTCCCATTTTGAACAGCTTATCCAGACGAAACAGACCATCCATCCCAAGACGATCGTCTCGAGTATTAAGGTTTGTACTGTTCGTCAAATGAACATGAACATTCATCCCAAGATGATGTTTTCTACTCTTTTAACATATGGATTGTCTACAGTTATGTTTCAGTATGGCTTTAAAATAATTGTTCGTATCGGATGAACATAGTTCATACGGGACAATGATCGGGTATGAAGTCATCTCGTCCCAATGCACATAAGAGTTCATACGTAACAGTTTTACACTGTTCGTAAGTATGAAAGCACGATCGTACGGGACGATCATGTATGTACATAATTGAAAATTAGCAATTTTTGGACTATTTTTCATGTCTTTCATATAAAAGGTCCTTTATAAACTGCCTTGTAATCTTTTTGGTCATTGGTCTTGGTGTGTTACTGAAAGAAGTGTGAAGGAGAGAGTGAGAGAGAATGTTTGAAGGAGAGTTCCTATCATTGGAGCGTGAAGGATTCACTTGGTACTCAAAGGTAATGATCTTAACTTTCTGAATTGTGAATACTTCACTCTTTTCTCTTATCCTTCAAGATTTCTTTTGAGAAGATCTTTCAAGGAGATCCGGTTCTCTGCTGACACTTGGTGAAGTGTGAAAAGATGAAAGGTTCTCTGCCTACACTTGGAGAGTGTGAACATCGGGAAGGTTCTCTGCCTACACTTGGAGAGTGTGAATAGCGGGAAGGTTCTCTACCTACACTTAGAAAGTGTGAATAGCGGGAAGTTTCTCTGCCTACACTTGGAGAGAGTGAACAGCAGGAGGTACTCTGCCTATAATTAGAGGGTGTAAAAGGACAACGATTCTCTACCACATCAGGTAGTGGTGGAAGAGAGTTTTGTGAAGGCTTCTCTTCCTTGTTGTGGGGGCAAAAGGAGAGACACTATTGGTATTAGTGTAATACTCGGAGGGTGCCTCCGTGGAGTGGATGTAGGTCATGTTTGACTGAACCACTATAAATCTTGTGTCTTTTATTTTCCGCTACTTTTTACTCTGCTTTTTTACTTTAGTTTTTTCTGTTTGAAAGTGTGGTTGAAAATTTTTTTCTATAAAATCCTTTTTACAAAAAATCATTAAAGTTTTTAGTGGTTTAAATATTAAAGAGGGAAATTGTTAATTACCAATTCACCCCCCCTCTTGATTAGCCGCTGGGATATAACATTAGGTCTAACAACCTAATTCATATTGAACAATGTTTCAATAAGTTGTATCAATGGTGATGACTCTTAGAAGTTCCACTATCAAAGTATTAGCCTCACATCTTCTCCGGTGAAGTCTTCCCATACTAATCTCCGTAGTTCAAGATGTAGGGCCTTATGAGGGAGCTCAACAATGTGTGGTTGGATTTAGTCTTCTGGGAGATCTAGAGGAATGTGAGGTTGTTGAGTTGTGGGCGAAGGATGGGTAGAACTTATTGTATCGGTAAGTTTATTATCCTGGAGTGATTGTGGATGTCTTCTTAGTGAAGGAAGATCAATCTCCACTTGAATATATTTGAGTTGAACATCTTCGGCTAGTGGTGGAACTCAAGGGAGAAGAACCTCCTCCCGTTATGGTAATATTGGTTGTCGAGTCTCTCGTAGGAGTTAAAGGATCTCGTTCTGAGATTCTTTCATCTTTTGGACTCTCACTTCTAAGGAAGGTCCCTAGGTTCCTTCTCCAGCAGCATTTTGCACCCTAGGGTAAAAAATGCAGATATCAGGCATCTATGATTCATAAACTGGTTTCTAAATTGATGGAAGTTGGAGCGAGAAGCTCCAATGATATGACTACAATGATTTCCAAACTATTGCAGACAAGTATATAAACGGCGATAGAGTTAAAATTTTTTTGTCTCAGCATTGTATGGATATTCAGCACACAAATAGGAGAGAAAATGAAACACCAGGTTTTTTTATGCACAAACCCTAGAAAGGGAGAAAACCATGGGGCTGTGCCCAATTGAAAAAGTTTCATTAGTATTTGTTTGAGATATAAGAGGTTGACTCATCCATAAAAGTCAGAATGATCAGATTATAATGCATAAATTTGTATATTGAAATTCAATTACAACATCGGGCAGAGTTTCGACGTCAGTTGGAGATTGAGCAGAATTCTAGTGTTGTTTAGATGTCAAGCAAAATCCATGCACCGTTCGAAAGTCGAGCAGATTTTTGGCATCATTCGAAAGTCGAGCAGAATTTCAGCTTCATTCAAAAGTCGAGCAGAATTCCCGCGGCATTGGTCAAGGAGTTTCTTCTCTCTTAATATTATTCTCCTCTCTTCTCCTTCTTCTCTTCTTCTTCTTGCTTGTGTCCCCTCTCAAGAGAAATGAGGGGCCTATTTATAGATTTATGGAGTGGCATGGCCCATAAATAGGTGAGAGATAAAGGGTAAATGGGGAGTGGCTGGATGGACGGTCCATATTGAATCCTTTGATCATGGAGCATTCATCTGACATTTGAAGGTCATAATGATTATGGTGATCTTGGGCTCGTTGGATTCTTCTCGTCGAGCCGGTCCATTTGACTATAAGCATGTTATGTTCTGAAACCGTTTAGTAACACAAATTGTGGTTCAAACTTTCCAACAGCACTTTGGGACCTTGATTTGTAATCATTTGGGCTTGGATTGAGTCGAATTTGGTGTTGTTCGGTTTGTATTTCTTAGATGCTCAGTTTGACTATAAGTTTATTGAAATCGGAGTTAAGGTGATCCCAGAATTAATTTTTGAAGTTTCCGGCTTGTTGTTGCCTCAAGATTCGTGCCTGATCAAGATGTTTTTTTGAAGATATATCAATAATGTTTATGAATGTTGATTCTATCATAGGTTCATATGGGTTTTCCACTTTAATTTTTGAAAAATGCTATAATATTATTAAAGATGAACTTATAATTGTTGTTATAGAATTTTTTCGAGGAAAGAAATGTCTTAGTTTCTTTTCTTCTACAACTATTGTTTTAATTTGAAGAAGATTTTGAAGAAGGAGTGAGAGAAGAGAGAGATGCTCCCCAAATTTAGGAAGAAATTTGAAGAAGATTTTGAAGAATTTAGGTGCCATTGTTGGAGATGGAAGAAGGTGGCTATCTACCGCGAGTCCAATCATGTTGGATTCAAGAGGTAGATTCTCCTTCAAATGCATCTCTTCTTTTTAGATTTTGGAATCTCCTCTAGTCATAAAAGAGGGAGGTTTGACTGCTATGCACAAGCCTTTGCCGAGTTCAGGCAAAGGGAAAAAATAATTTCTTTTTCGAATGATAAGACAAAACCTTTGTCAGCTATCATTTCTGGAGCAAATGATAAGGAAGCATCTTCATCAAGAGAAAGTTTTGCTGATATTTTGAAGAAGGACATTGATATTGACAAAGGTAATGTTAATATCAAAATTCCAAGTACTTCTTCAAAATTGGATATTTCTAATGTGTGGATTAAAAAACCTCACATTAATATAAAATTTAGTGAAATGCATGATGATATTGGAGATGCAAATATTTTCATACTTGACATGGAAAAGGAAAAATCTAATGTTCAAGTTTTGAGCAATTCCTTGGTTGTTAAAATTCTTAGAAAAAACTATCATTTTTCTAAGTGTTCATTTGAATTAAGAAAGCAATGGTCGAAATATGGAGGATTTCATATAATATTGCTTGGTCTAGATTGGCTCCTTTGTTCTTTTCAATCTCATGAAACCATTGAGGAAGTTTTTAATGGAGGTCCTTGGATAGTAGGGGGTTTTATAGTAGGCTTAGATAAATGGTCTCCTACCTTCTCTCCTAATTCTTTGGATGGGATTTCTTCTCCAATTTGGGTTCGTCTTCCTCATTTTCCATTACATTGTTGGGATGAAACCAATATCACTAGAATTGTTTCTAGAATTGGAACTCCTTTATTATTGGATGGTACCATGTTTAGATGGGGGAGAAGGGAATTTGCTATAGCTTTCATTCCAGTAAATTTGAATTCTAAACTCCCCTTTGGAATTTGGGTGGAAGGACTTAATGGTAGATTTTCTCAAAAGTTTGAGTATGAAAATCTATCATCTTTTCGCTTCAAATGTGGAAAGATTGGACATATTGATTCTGTTTGTCCTAATACAACACATAATCAAAATCCTCTGGTTAAAAATGTCCCTTTCAGTTCTTCTCAAACTGAAAATAATCCATATGGGCCTTGGATGCATGTGAAGTTCAAAAACAAAAAAAGGATAATTCCTAAGAAAAAGTATTTTAAAATTGTCTCAGCCTTGGAAAGACCAGATGATTTTTGTGTTAATGTCAATAATGCTGCCTTGGAAGATGTTGAAGGAGACGGGTTTACTGGTTCAAAAATTATTGTTGTTCCTTTGGTAGCTCGGGACATTGCTGAAATTAAAGAAGGAGATGAAAAGGCAGTTAGACAAGGAGCTGATTCTTCCATCGATCATCTAGTAATTGAAGAAATATTACAAATTCAAATCCCACAAATTATGGAGGAGATTAAGGAGAATTATAAGTCTTCAGATTTATTTATGGAACAAATTCAGGAAGTTCAGAATTCGAATTCTGAATTCCCTATACTTTTGGCTGATCCCGTGGGAGTGGACTGCAATGTTCCTATTATAGAAGATGATCTATTGCGAGCTAATGGAACAAGTATTAATTTCAGTAATAATTTGAATTCAAATCCTGAATTCAAAATTCCTGAAATTGTGGAAGCTATTAAGGAAGGAGTTTGTAAAGATTCACTTGATGTAGATTCTACCGATTCAAATCAGGTTGTTAAAATTCAGGGAGCTAATAAACCAGATTTTGAATTCAAAAATTTAGATTTTCAGGAGGAAGGTAAGGATGGTATTAAAACTGTAACAGAATTGATAGTTAGAACTCCTTTAATAGATTTGGCGGCTGTTTCTAGCATAAGTGCTGATCCTAATTTTAATTCAGCAACTGTTCCTGAATTAAAAAATAGTATTGGCTTACTAAGAGATACTTCTCCACTGTCGGCTATTAGTTTGAATTTTTAAAAAACTTCTCTTAAAAAAGACAAAAGTTTTTTTCCTAAGAAGAGTAAGTCACCTGGATCTAAGCACACATTGTTCAAAGAACTTCAAGCATTAGGACCGGTAAAGATCTACCTAAAAGGAAGATGGCTGAACTCAAAGTGAAGAATGGCTTGAGAGGTTCTTCTTCTCTTTTATCTCACTAATATGCAAGATGATTATCCCGTTGTCAACAACAAAGTGGATAGATACTTGAAAATGGAGCAAATTATCAAAAAGTTTGGATTAATGCTATCATTGAATTCTGACTTTGGAAGTTGGAAAAAGCTTTTGGAATATCTATCAATGATATTCTTAAGTGATTTTTGGAAATCATTGTTAAAATGTACTTTCCTTTTTAGCTCTTGTTGCTTCTTTTTTCTTCATGTTTGTTATTTTAAAATTTTTCTAATTAATTATGGGATCATTACTAAGTCTTATTCTCTAACTGGATGGGAACTCTGGGATACTAATCAACCCTCGGGTTGTTTATTGCTTTGGTATCCCCTGCATCTCAACAGTATCAAAATAGGAAATAGTGGGTTTCATATCATTTATAATAAGTTTAAATTAACAAATTTTTGTTCAATAAGGTCCCTTTTTCATGTTGAAAAAGGAACCATTAGCTTCTTTTACCTAGTTTGTATTAGGTTATCCTTTCTTTTATATTAATGCACTTTTGCATTTCTTCAAAAAAAAAAATTGTTTTAATTCCTAAAAAAGATTATCCTAATTTTGGAAGGGCTTTAGGCTTGTTAGTCTTTGCACAACTTTCAATAAATTAACTTCTAAAATTTTAACTAATAGAATTCCCCCTTTGGTTCTTAAAATAATATCTTTAAATCAAATAACTTTTTTAAAAGGTAAACTTATAACTGGTAATGTTCTGTTGACCCCAAAACCTATTCATGTTTTATTGGAACTGCAAAGGTACTCATTAGAAGTCTGTGGGTAATTATCTGTGATAACAAATAAGGGAGTATAATATTAGCTTAATTTGTTTAGTTGAAACTAAAATTAAAACTATTAATAGAAAGAAGATAAATATTATTGCTAGCCCAACTGAAATTATGCTTGTTAACCATCTAATGGTAAATCTAGAGGGATAATTATCCTTTGGAGAAATTGCAATGCTAGTTTTTAGAGTTTGTTTCAATCCAATTAATGTCTAATTTGCAAGGTTCATATGGAGGTAGGAATTGAATGGGAAGTTTCTGTGGTATATACTAATAAAGAAAACCATATCATAAGGCTAATCTAGAATGATATTAGTAGATATCATGGAAAGAATTCTCCATTATTAGTGTGTGGAGATTTTATTTCTCTGCTCTCTCAAGAGGAGAAGAAAGGTGGGAAAACTTTTAGATATTCTTTGGCTGTCATAGAGATGGAGGAATTTATAGAGGTGAATGACTTGAAGTATGTTGGTTTCATTGGTCCAGCTTTTATCTGGATTAATAATAAAGTAGATCATTCTAAAAGCTAGGCAAGTTTGCATAAATGTTTGGTTAATATTCAAATTTTGGAAAATTTTTAAGACCTGCAAGTCAGACATCATTCTAGGTTAGCCTCAAACTATTATCCCATAAACACTTCTCATTTTCAGGATCATGGAAAGAGGACTTTGTAAGAAGGTGAGGTGTTCACTAACTCTTTGAAGAGCACTCAACATGCTTATTGAAATTCAGCTTGGAATAAAAATATGCAAATTAAGGGGACAACACCGGTTCCTAAGGCTTGAATGAAGCCAAAACATGTGCCTCTTGCACTGAAAGAGGAAATGAATAGTTTCCTGAGGACAGATGGGAAAGTTACTTTGAGCCTAGATAAGGCTAAGAGTAATATGGAGAAACTAGACAGAGTTCCAGTGGGTAGATTTTTGGGCCAAAGACTTCCATTTTAGGTCATCTAAAATGAACTACAAAGGAAATGGGGACATCTTGGATTGATCAATATAACTCCATTTGGATTTGATTGCTTCATATGCAGGTATTGGACTGTAGAAGCTGGGGATAATGTATTAATTGGAGGGCCATGGTACATAGCAGGATAGATAATTTGACTAAATAAATGGACCCCAGCTCTTTCAATAAATTCATTGGAGGGATATATGCTCTTGTATAGATTAGGTTGCCTAATTTACCTCTTGAATACTAGGATGAGCTAAATTTAGCTTGATTAGCTACTGTGGTTGATGAACTGATGCGGATGGATGTATAAACTAGTTCATGGGGGAGGTGCGCGTATACTAGAGTATGTGTCAAAAATAATCTGGCTATAAAATTTCCAAAAAAAAAATTAAAAATGGGGACTGCATAGTAACTTTCCCAACCTGTTGAGTATGAAGGCATTCCAATTATATGCTCAAAATATGGCAGAATTGGGCACAAGGGAGAAGTTTGCCCAACTTTTCAAAATTTTGCTAAAGGTGATCTCAAAAAATGGAAAGTAATCCCATAAGATGAATCAAGATAAGGTTATAGATGATGTTCAGGTTAAGGACAAGGTTGCTTAGACTAAAGTTATGAATGAAAAAGATATACAAGGTTGCTTTGATGAGATTGATCCTAATTTTGGCACTTGGACAGTTATCATAAGGCTGAGAAACAGAAATTAACAAAATGGTGTTAAAGCATAAGTAAGCAATAAGACAAAGTTATACCATGAAGTACTTAAGGATAGCATGCCGAAAGAGGTCAAAGATATGCAAGAAGATATTCAATCTAAAGCCAATATTGATCAAGCCACTGTGATGGAGGATACCATTGAAAATGATGAGAAACGCAGTATTAAGCCAACCAAAGGAGTGAGGAATTGTAAGTTTGTAGGAGTTAATATGTCTCTATGAAAAACACTAATTTCTAAAAGGCTATCCTTGTCAAATGGTAAAAAGGAAAAATCTAGTATATCTAAGCCAAAGCCTAAGAAAAATCGAGATAAACCGTTAAAGGAGCATCGCATGAAAGAATTGGTCAAAATGGGGCCCTTTGAAAACCTTCTAGGCATTAGAAGAAGTGCTGGAATGAAATTTGAGGCTATTATCTTTGTCCAAGGATACTACATTGAACCACCACCCTTCATGAATGGTGGGGAAGCATCCCCTTTGGTGGAATAGTGTCGAACATCCTTTGTTGGAACTACGGAGGTGTTCACAAGAAGTCTGCGGGTAATTATCTATGATAGCTGATAGGGGGGTATAATATTAACTTAATTGGTTTAGTTGAAACTAAAATTAAATTTATTAGTAGAAAGGAGATAGACATTATGGCTGGCCAAAAACTAGAATCATGCTTGTTAATAATCTAATGGTAAATCTGGATGGATTCTTATCCTTTGGAGAAATTATATTGCTACTTTTATCCTTTGTTTCAATATGATCAATGGTAATTGGTAAGATTCATATGGAGGTGGGACTTGAATGGAAAATTATTGTGGTATATGCTAATAAAGACAACCATATCATAATGCTGATGTGAGATGATATTAGTAGATATCTTGATAAGAATTCTCCATTGCTAGAGTGTGGAGATTTTAATTAGAGGAGAAGAAAGGTGGCAGACCTTTTAGATATTCTTTTATTGTCAAGGAGATGGAGGATTTTATAGAAGTGAATAATTTGAAGGATTCTAGTTTCATTAGTTTGGCTTTTATCTAACTAACAGTATAGAAGCTCGTTCTAAAATATGGGCTAGATTGGATAGATGTTTGGTTAATATGCAAATTTTAGATTATTTTTAAGACCTTCAAGTTAGACATCTTACTAGGTTAGCCTCATACCATTAGCCCATATTAAGTTACATTCAGATGTATGATTGCAGGAATTTATCCATGTGGTTCAAATATGAAGATATATGGATTTCTTATCTTATTTCCTTGAAGTTGGTTTAGGTGAAGTGGGATGTCTGTGATAGTGGATCAGAGGCTATGAAGCTACAGAAAAAGTATAAACATGACCTCAAGGCTTTATTCTTTTAGATCTTGAATAAGCTAAGAGAATTATCCAGTCTTAAAGATGAACTGCAGGAGGAAATCACTTATTTATAGAAACTAGAATGTTTTGCTAATGGTATGAATGATGTCCACATCGAATACCTCCAGTCCAAGGTTGTGTTGCTCAATGAAACTTTGCTAGGATTACTGGATGGTGGAAGTAAAGAGATAAAGTGTGGTGGACTAAAGAAGGTGATGGAAACTCATATTTCTTCAATTCTATTACCTAACCTCGTAGAAGAACAAATAGGATACAAGAGATGAAGTTGCCGAGTGGAGAAACTAAACTAAAAAATTAGCAGATCATTGATATCAATTATTGAGTTCATCAAACATAATTGTGTTGAGATAGTTGCTACTTAGTTTTTACCTGTTTGATATTCTTGCAACTTATATGTTTTTAATGATTCTAAATATTATTACTTAGATTATTATTTCTCCTAACATATTTTAAAAGAATTATTTTTGCTCTTCTGTGAACTAAAATTTTAGGTAAATAATACTCCAGATTGTTAAAGTCTTCAAATCCAGATCAGTTTAGAGTTTATTATAATTGAAGTCTGTATTTTTCATTTTCTTGAGTCTGACAGAGTGTGATTGTAATTGAGTAACTAAGCACACACATACCAGGGGAGAGTTTTAAAATTCACAATTTTTAAATTGATCATACTATACGATATCAGTTCATACGGGATAATCTGATCAGTTATTTTCCCCAAAAACTAGTGAAACAAATAGGGAGATAATTTTTTTTTATGTACGAATCATACTATATGATCACAATTCGTACAAGCCTTCTAGATTACAAAATGGATGAGTTTCTTCTAGCTCAAAAATAATTTTTCTAAGTACTAATCGTACTATACGATCATAATTCGTACATGCCTTCTAAAGTATGAAATGGATGAGTTTATTCTCGCTCAAAACAATTTTTTTTAATTATTAATCGTATTATACGATCACAGTTCGTACATGCCTTCCAGAGTATAAAATTGTGAGGGCTGTTTTCATCCCGAGGTTTCGTTCAGACGAATTTGAAAATTTTTTTAAAACTATTGATACTAGACTAAAATGGTTTGTATCGGATAATGATCATGTTTGAAATTATTTCATACTGATTTATAATAGGTTCGTATGCAATAGTGTTTGAACTGTTAGTATATGTGAAATTCGATCATAATGTACGATCGTAGATGCTCAAAATTGAAAAATTCAATTTTCTAAATAGTTTTTTTGTGTCTTTTGTATAAAAGATCCACTAAAAACTAGCATGAAAATGTCTTGTCTTCATAATTTTTCAAGGGAAATTTAAAGAGAGAGTGTGAGAGAGTGTTTGAGAGAGATTTCTTGTAAGTGGAGCGTGAAGGGTTCAGAAGATTACTCAAAGGTAAGGATCTCTTTGTATTTTTTGTTATCACTCTTCCTCTTATCTTTCTAGATTGCTCATGAGAAGATCTTTAGAGAAGATTCGGTTCTCTACCGACACTTGGAGGGTATGAAAGGATCAAGGTTCTTTGCCTACACTTGGAGGGTTGAAAGGACAAAGGTTCTCTGCCTACACTTGAAGGGTGTGAAAGGATGAAGATTCTATGCCTACACTTGGAGAGTGTGAAAGGGTGAAGGTTCTCTGCCTATACTTGGATAGTGTGAAAGGATGACGGTTCTCTGCTGGCACTTAGAGAGTGTGAAAGGATGATGGTTCTCTATCACACCGAGGATTGGTGGAGGAGAGGTTTTTGTAAAGGCTTCTTCATCTTGCCCTGGGGGCAAAAGGAGGGTCACTTTGGTAAAAGTACAATACCTAAAAAGTGAGTCTTCAGGGATTGGATGTAGGTCGTGTTTGGCCAAACCACTATAAATCTTTATGTCTTTTAAATTTCATATTTACTTACTGCAAGTTATTTTTCTACGGTTAAAAATTTATTTTGAAAATTTAATTAACTTCCTTCAAAAATCAATGGCTTTCAATTTTTAAATCCAAGATAATTTTGAAATTACTAATTCACCCCCCCCCCCCCCCCCCTCTTAGTTAGCCTTAGGATAATAGCTTAGGCTTAACTATATATTCAAGATTCAACAAGTGGTTTCAGAGCTTTATTTCAAAACCACAAGTTTAGACAACTTTTTGAAAAATAAAAATGACTACTTTTGGAAATCACAACACACCTGAAGGGTATTCGATCACTAGACCTCCTTTATTTGACAATATTCCTTTCAATTTTTGGAAAACATGTATATCTATTTTTCTGTAATCACTATATTATCGCATGCGGATTTTATTTTAAGAAAGGTATACTAAACCAACCAGATTGGTTAATGGCATTAAAGTTGAAACACCCTTTACTGCTGGACTATAGAACAACGTGACTTAACACAGTTAAATGCTAAATGCTTAAACAATTTCTTTTGTGCACTTAAGTCAGAAGATTACATGCGGGTTTCCACTTATAAAAGTGGAAAGGACATATGGGATTGACTTTGTATTACTTATGAAAGTTCTAATGAAGTAAAGCAATCTAGACTAAATATCTTATTATATGATTATGAGTTATTTCACATGAAATCAAATAAATCCATTTCTGAAATGTATATAAGATTTACTCAGATAGTCACTTCTTTGCATGCATTAGGTAGGGAATTAACGAATGCTGAATAAGTGAATAAAATACTTCGTTATTTGTCTATAGCTTATGATGCTAACATAACTATTATAATAGAGTCTAAAGATTTAAATGTTTACTCTATTAACAATCTTCTTGGATCACTAATTTCTTACGAGCAAGGAGTGAGTCAAAGAAAGATTGATACAGGAGAAGAATGAAAAGAGAAGAACATAGCACTAAAAGTGGAGGAATCAGACAGTGATCCATCACAACCTAAGGATGAGGACGACTTTGCTTTGATGACTAGGAAATTCAAAAGTTTTCTTACAAGGAAGCAGAGGAGACATTAGTAGTGGAACAGAGGTAAGTTTAATAAAAAATATTAAGGTTTCTAATGATTTAATTTGCTATAAATGTAGGAAACCTAGACATATAAAATTAGATTTCCCCAATCTCAAAGCCTCTCCTAGCAAGGAGAAGGTAGAGGAGAGAGAAAATATGAAGAAGGGCAAGAAGAGATTTTAGAGATCTTTTTGGGTGAACTTAGCTTTAGATTCGTCAGAAATAGAAAATGAGGAAGAAGTCAATAACTTGTGCTTAATGGCCGATAATCTTGATAAGTTAGATCAAGAAGAGGCACACTCTCATATAAGGCCTCATGAGAGCATTTGGTACCTAGATAGTAGTTGCTCAAAGCATATGACTGGAGACACTAAGAAATTTATATCACTTGAAGCCAGAAGTGGAGGAAAGGTTACACTTGGAGATAACATCACTCTGAAAGTGATTGGAACTAGTATGATTAGGAACTTGAAAAACTTTTTATAGAAATTGTACTGCTTGTAGAATGCTTAAAGTATAATTTATTAAGTATAAGCCAGCTATGTGATAAAGGGTATTAAGCCTAAATGGAAATGATGCTTTGCATGGAATTAGGGTGAATAATATTTATATGCTAAATTTGAATTGTATTAAATATCCTAATGCTTTTTGTTTGAAAACTATTTCTAATGATTCATGGTTATGGCATAGGAGACTTTGTCATGCTAGCATGAAAAACCTTAAGAAAATTACCCAAAAGGATTTGGTTAGGGGTATACCAATACTATACATTACTAAGGATCACCTTTGTGATGCATATCAATTATGAAAATATGTAAAGTCCTCTTTTAAATCCAATAAGTATCTTAGAACTAGTAAACCACAGGAGATTATACATCAACAGAATGGGATAGTCAAAAGAAAGAACAAAACATTAATTGAAGCTACTAGAGCCATGTTGGCTGAATATTTAATTCCTAAATATTTTGGGCTGAAGCGGTTAGCACTGCATGTTATGTCATGAATAGGGTGAACATTAGGTCCAAATTAAATAAAACTCCCTATGAGCTTATTAAAGGGAGAACACCTAATTTGTCACATTTGCATTTTTTTTAGATGTAAGGTTTTCATACATAATAATGGAAATTCTTATTTAGGAAAGTTTGATCCAAAATTAGATAAATGAATTTTTTTTTGATATTCTAATGTTGGAAAATCTTATAGAGTATTTAATAAAAGAACTTTAGTAGTTGAGAAGAACACAAATATTGTATTTGATGCATCTAGAATTTTAGGATATCCAATTTTGGAAGAAGATGATATGGAAAATAACTCCCAAAGGATTGAGAAGGTTAATTTAGAAGAAAATTTGGAGTTAGAAAACCCGTTGCCTAGAGATTTGAGATTTTCTAAAAACCATCCTAAGGAATCCATTTTAGGTGAACTTAGTGAGAGTGTTAGGACTAGGCATAAACTAAGCAAAGAAGTCAATCATTATGTTTTTATTTTGATGATAGAACCCACAAATGTAAATTATATACTTTTGAATAAATTTTGGATGTTGGCAATACAAGAAGAATTAATTCAATTTATGAGAAATGATGTTTGAGAATTAATTGCAAGGCCAAAAGATCAAAGTGTAGTTGGAACTAAGTGGGTATTAACAAACGAAATGTATGACTCAGGAGTTATCATTATAAATAAAGCTGGATTGGTGACTAAGGGGTATAATCAGATTGAAGGGATTGATTTTGAGGAGTCTTTTTCCCCTGTAGTGAAACTTCAAGAAATTAGGATTTTATTAGCCTTTGCCTATTTTAGAGGATTCAAATAATTTCAAATGGATGTTAAAAGTGTTTTTTTAAAATGGGTTGATTCAAGAGGATATTTATGTTGAATAACCTCTAAATTTTGAGAATTTAAAATACCCAAATCATATTTTTAAATTGAAAAAGGAATTGTATGGATTGAAACAGACACCTAGGGCTTGGTATAAGAGGTTAAGGACTTTCCTACTTGATAGATCTTTTGAAAAAGGAGGTGTGGACACTACTCCCTTTTTGAAGAAATTAGGAGACGATATATTTATTATACAAATTTATGTTGATGATACCATCTTTTGATCTACAAATAAAAATCTTTGTGAGGCTTTTTTTTAAAATAATGAGTAGTAAATTTGACATGACTCTAATGGAAGATCTTAATTACTTTATAGGTTTTAGCATTAAGCAAATTGAGGGGGGAATATTTCTTAGTCAGATGAAGTATTTTAAGGATATCCTCAAGAAGTAATAAATGGACAATGCTAAACCAGTTAGTACACCTATGAGTTCCCCAATTCGGTTGGATAAGGACCCAAAGGGAAAATATGTTGATCAAAAACAAAATTTGGGAATTATTGGATCTTTGATTTACTTTAATGTTAGTTGACCCGATATTATGTTCAGTGTTTGTTTGTGTGCTATATTTTAATCAGATCCAGAAGACTCACATTTAATAGCAATAAAAAAGATTTTTTGATATCCCTTGGGAACATAGAACTTAGGAATTTTGTATTCTAAGTTTAGCTATTCATTTGAAATAGATAGATATTCAGATTCGAACATTATAGGTTGTAGGGTTGATCAAAAGAGTACATCTGGAACTTATCAATTTATAGGAAATTCTTTAGTTTCTTGGTCCAGTAGAAAATAGAATTATGTAGCCCTATCTACTGCTGAAGCTGAATACATTTCCTAAGGAAGTTGTGTGCCACAAGTCTTTGATTAAAATAATAGTTGATTGATTTAGGATTTTCAATAGGCATAATTCCAATTTATTTTGATAACACTAGTGCCATTTGCATTTCAAAAACTCCTATTCAACATTCTAGAATCAAACATATAGATATAAGGCATCATTTCATTAAAGATCATATATCCAAAGGAGAAATTTAATTGAACCATATTTATACTAAAAATTAAGTTAGAGATCTTTTTACAAAACCACTAGCCTTTGATTCTTTTAGAACAATAGGAATAAGGCTTGGTGTGATCGATCTTAATGCTTAACTAAAAATTTTTGACAAACTTGATATGTGTCTTTGTGTGTTTTCTATTTTGTATTCAATGTGCTTATTTGTGTAAGTGATTTTCAATTTTTGTTTTGTTTTATATTTTGTGAGTTTCGGACATATTTTTCACACATTGAAATTCCTATTTCTAAATGAATGTGCAAATTTTTCTAAGTGTTCTATTCATATTATACAAAATTATTTTTCTCCCATACAAATTATATGGCTTGTCAATCGTTATCTCCGACTAAACGCATAATGTTTTTAATTTCTTTTACGTATCGTTCTGTAAAATATTTATATTATCTCAAATTATCTATATTAATTTGTATGTATGCATGTAGACGGTTATACGGTAATCAATTATTATAACTGAACGTACGTACGAAATTTTATTTCATACATATGAACCATGTGTTATTCGATGTGGGGGACAAACCTAACTGTCATTAAAATGATCTTAAATAACTGATCCTCCTGAACAAACACCTATTCATCTATATGATCATGTGGTCAAAAAAACTGTATGAAAGGATGCTTTATAACTTGTGTGATTATAAAAAGTCGTTTCATTTTAAATATATTTGATCGTACATACGAAATTATTTTCATAACATACTAACCATATGTCATACTATATGAAAACTTTTTCATGAGTATAATGGTCATTTTTCTTTAAATTGAAGAGCTTTAAAATTCCTTTTCATTCACTTCAATAGCCTCTTGCAACCCTTCTCATCTTAGCAATGGCTAGCTCTAGAAAATGAGATAGAGTCACTAAGGTATCGTCTTCTAGGAGTGGAGATGAAAACATTTTATCTAAAGCAAATGAGGATTCTTTCCTTTGGTTTATCTCTGCTAAAATTACTCCTTCTAGACTCTTACTTTGAGAAGATAACATCTTTCAAGTAATGCCTCTCTTTGCCTCAATCCAATTTGCCTTCATTCTGACTTTAATCCATGCCTATAATAAAGAAACCTTTCACTACTTCTTGGCAAAAATTACTTTTAGTGAGAATGAGAGTAGGATAAGATTATATGTTCTAAATAAATGAGTAAAAATTATAAAGGAAGATCTAGGAACCTTTCTGCATTTAAGAACTCAAAGAATTAGAGCATAAACTTTAAATTCTAAATATGATTTTGACTGGTCCAAAATAAACAAAGTTCTCAAAGTGGTTTAACAAGTAGGTCATTGGCCTAGGGTCTATAACTTAAACAAAAATGCAAGGGTCATTTAGCATGTCCTTAGAACTTCAATAATTCCTAAAGCTGGTGACCGCAATAACATTACTCATTTTCTGTCTACTATTACCTATCTTATCATGACTTCACAACTAATAGATGAAAGCCCAACTTATTCTTGATTGTATTCATAACCTTTCTAAAATTATGCACACATCTCATAGGAGGAAGAAGAATATTGCTTTAGGATATCTAGTGACTTATATCTTAAAGAAAAAGTATAATCTTGTTCATCCTGAGCCTCTTCTTAAAATGCCTATCTACTTCACCGTTGCTTCATTTCGAACACTTTTTGGATGATAATTCAAGTGAGGATACTGAGGGAGAAGGGGGAGCACCAGCACTTGCACCTACTCAGGGACCTGACTTTCAGGAGATGATCCAGTGCTTTGATCGATTAGAGAATCATTTCGATCAACATTTTGATCAAATTCAGATTCACCTTTATATGCAAAATGCATAGTACCAATAGGACATGGGTTAGATATGAAGTTCGTTCAACTCGGTGAACACCAATGTGGCTGTAACGAATAGCTATTTCTTTGTATTCAACCATCTTACTTCTCTAGACTAGGGCCCTTCAAAGTTCTAGCTTTACTTCTTATGTGTTGTCTTTGCCAGTGCTTTGAGATGTGTTGATCTTAGTGATGTTTTAGATGCTTTGTGTACTTATTTTTATTTAGCTTTCATGTTGATGTTTTATTTTCTTTGTATTTTGATTTGATATCAATTATAATTCAATGTATTTCATCGTTAAATTGATACACTAAAACAAGTCTTATCTTTCGTTAGTTACTTTGTTCGTTGTGTGAAATGTTAGTCTGCCTATATATTAATTATATCTTAATTGATTTAAAAAAGTGCTATAAATTAAACTGTAATGCAAAAATTAATTTCATTATGAAATCTAAATTTTAAAAAATTTAACTTAATTTATAACTCGATCAAGTAAAGACTATCAATCACATGTTTTTTTTAGGCATACAAAATTTAAATATTATTATTGCAATTTTGAAGTCTTATTATTTTTTATTTCTCTTTTCAATATAATTATCTTTGTACTTAGAGAAGTTTGAGTTTTTAGATTATTTATTTTGGAAAGATCAATTAAAAAAAATGGAGAAATGTACACATGTATAAAAATTGAAAGAATGCGCAATAGTTCGCAAATTGAAAAGAGAAACAAAATTAGCCCAAATATAAAAAGATGCACAAAGTGTGCCAGAAATAAATGAAAAAGATGTGCAATATCGCCAATTGAATATGTTCTTTCTTCTATCGTTTAATATTCAAATCCAAATCAAACTAATGTTCAATTATATTTTGTATTGAAAATTGAATTTAACTAATTTTCATTTCATCTTTTTTGCTACTTATTTCTTATATGTTTTATATTCTTGTAACTTATATATTTTTGATGATCCAAATATTATTTCTTTGATTATTATTTCTCCTAACATATTTTGGAATAATTGTTTTTGCTCTTGTGTGTATTAATATTTTAGGGAAATCATACTCCGGATTATTGAAGACTTCAAATCAAGAAAAGTTTAGAGTTTATTGAAATTGAAGTCTGTATTTTTTTTTTCTTGAGTCTGAGAGACTGTGATTGTAATTGAGTAACAGAGCACACACACACTAGGGGAGAGTTTTAAAATTCACAATTTTTAAACTGTTCGTACAATACAATATCAGTTTGTAAGGGACAATCTGATCAATTATTTTCCTCGACAAGTAGTGAAACAAATAAGGAGATGAAAATTTTCTTAACTACTAACCATACTATACGATCACAGTTCGTATATGCCTTCCAGATTACGAAATGGGTGAGTTTCTTCTCACTCAAAAATAATTTTTCTGAGTACTAATCATACTATACTATCACAGTTCGTACATGCCTTCCATAGTATGAAATGGATAAATTTCTTCTCGCTAAAAATTTTTTGTCGTACTGTATAATTACAATTCATACATGCCTTGTAGAGTACAAAATTGTGAAGTCCTTTTTGTCCAAACATTTTGTTTATACAAATTTGAAATCAGATTATACTGTACGATCATGGACACTCAAAATTGAAAATTTCAATTTTTTGGATGATTTCTCATGCCTTTTGTATAAAAGGTCCACTAAAAACTGATGTGAAAATGTCTTGTGTTCATGATTTTTCAAGGGCAATTGAAAGAGAGTGTGAGAGAAAGTGTTTGAGAGAGATTTCATGCAAGTGGAGTGTGAAAGGTTCATAAGGTTACTCAAAGGTAAGGATCTCTTTGTATTTTTGGTTATCACTCTTCCTCTTGTCTTTCTATATTGCTCCTGTGAAAATCTTTGGAGAATATCCAATTCTCTGTTGAAACTTGGAGGGTATGAAAGGATGAAGGTTCTCTGCCTACACTTGGAGTGTGTAAATGGACGAAGGTTCTCTGCCTATACTTAGAGGGTGTGAAAGGTTGAAGGTTCTCTGCCTAAAGTTCGAGACTGTGAAAGGATGAAGTTTCTCTCTCTACACTTGGAGAGTGTGAAAGGATGACAGTTCTCTACCGACACTTGGAGAGTGTGAAAGGATAACGGTTCTCTTCTGGACCGGGGATTTATGAAAGAGATATTTTTGTAAAGGCTTCTCTGCCTTGCACTAGGGGCAAAAGGAGAGTAACTTTGGTAATAGTGTAATACCTGAAGGGAGAGTCTTCAGGGTGTTGATGTAAGTCGTGTTTGACTGAACCACTATAAATCTTTGTGTCTTTTAAATTTTTGCATTTACTTACTACAAGTTATTTTTCTATGGTTGAAAAGTTATTTTGAAACTTTAATTAACTTGCTTTAAAAATCAATGGCTTTCAGTTTTTAAATCCATGAGAATTTTTTAAATTACCAATTCACCCCTCTCTTTGTTAGCCTTAGGATATTAAGTTAGGCTTGATAACCTAATCAAGATTCAACAAAATGGAGCAATCAGGAAATTATGGACTATAATTAGCTCTTATTGGAGGATAAGAGAGAAGTTGTGAGATAGTTTTTTGATATTCTTGAAAGGGATGAGATTGAGAGGACATTCTTAATA
This sequence comes from Dendrobium nobile, assembly GCA_022539455.1. Classification (NCBI taxonomy): domain Eukaryota; kingdom Viridiplantae; phylum Streptophyta; class Magnoliopsida; order Asparagales; family Orchidaceae; genus Dendrobium; species Dendrobium nobile. Next base: position 3,140,463 of record CM039730.1, read on the forward strand.
TTGTTAAGGCTTTGGAAAGTAATCAAGCTTTGGGAAGAGATGGTATCACTGCATCATTTTCAAAAAATTCTAGCCCATTGTTGGAAGGAAAGCTTCTTGAGATTGTGTGCAATTTTTTTATATGGGATATATGGAGGATAACTGGAAAGAGACATTAATTATTCTTTAACTGAAGGTCAGTCAACTAGATCATCCATTTATGCTATGGCCAATAAGTTTATGTAAAACTATGTACAAGGTTGTTGCCAAATTTATGGTGAATAGACTCAAAGGGATCCTGCCTAATATTATAGCAGGGAAGCAAGCACCTTTTGTACTAGTTACATCGATCTCAAAACATTGCCTGTTGGCTCATGAAATCATTAATAAGTTCAAGGTTTCTACCTCAAAAAAGGGGTTTCTAGCTCTTAAGAACGATATGGAGTAAGCATATGATAAAATGAGTTGGGCTACTTTGGAGTTGGTTCTTGTTAGATTGAGGTTCCCTAAGTAATTTAATGATTGGTTCCTCAATTTTATCAAATGTCCTTTTTTTTAGTTCTTATTAATGGAAGATTTTGGAGTTGATTTAGGTAAGTAGTGGGTTTCATCAAGGATGCCCTCCGTTACCTTATTTATTTATAATCTACTCAAAACTGCTATCAATGGCTATGCATCAGAGACACCAACAATTGGGTGTGCCAATTAGTATCAGGGGACCAGTGGTTTCGCATATGCTTTATATTGATGATATTTTGATTTTTATCGGTGCAAACTTTGGAGAGTCTTATCAGGTTTTAGCCACCATTATAGACTACTACTCATGGTCTAGATAGAAATTAAATCAAGCAAAATTAGTGGTTCTCTTCAGCAAGCTTATTCCATAATGGAAGAAGAACAAAAATACCAGAATGATTGGATTTTGGAAAGTAGATGAATTGGAATATCTGGGGATGAAAATTTCTATGAGGAAACTTACTAAAGAGTACTTTACTTCATTGGTTCAAAAAGATAGGTCATATTTGATGGCTGGGGGAAATAGGAATTTGTCACTTGCAGGAAGGGTAACATTGCATAATTCTTCTCTTATTACTTCGATGATGTATGCTATAACGCACTTTATGGTACCCAAGATTGTATTACAAGATGTTGAGAAGATTGGTATAAATTTCTTATGGGACAAGGATGCCTAACATTGAGGAATTCTTTATGCATCATGGGGTAAGATTTGTAAACCAAAAAAGGCTAGAGGGCTAGGGTACATAGTACTCTGAAGTGGATTGGATCTCTAAGATCAAGAATTGCTTCAAATTTTTTAATTAAGCCAAAAATATTGTTTCACAGATGTACAACAACAACAATAACAACAACATCAAGCCTTTATCCCACTACGTGGGGTCGGCTACATGAATCCTTTTTCTCCATTGTGTCCTATTAAAAGCCAATTCTTATTTAAATCAAATAAAGAAAGGTCATTCCTAATATTTTCTAACCAAGTCTTTTTAGGTCTACCCCTACCTTTCTTAACATAAGTCAACTCTAATACCTCTATTCTCCTAACGGGTCATCGGAAGGCCGCCATTTTATGTGACCAAACCATCTAAGGCGACTCTCTCTAATCTTATCTTCTACTGCAGCTACTCCAACCTTTTCACCTATATGCTCATTTCGCATCCTATCCCTAAGGGTAAATCCACTCATCCACCTGAGCATCCTCATCTCTGCCACAGTTAACTTAGTATTATGCTTCTCTTTTAATGGCCAACATTCGACACCATAAAGCATTACAGGCCTCACTACCATCTTATAGAATTTTCCCTTAAGTTTGAGGGGTACATTTCTATCACATAATAAGCCCGATGCATTCCTCCACTTTAACCATCCAACTTGAATTCTGCTGATAATATCTCCATCTATTTCACCATCACTCTGAACAACAGATCCAAGATATCTAAAACGTGTACTCTTATTAATGACTTGATCGCCCAAAGTCACAATCCCCTCACTAGGTCTATTACTACTAAAATTACACTCCATATATTCTGTTTTAGATCTACTCAAGCGAAAACCTTTAGACTCTAAGGTTGACCTCCATAATTAAAGTTTACCTTCAACTCCCTCTCTAGTCTTATCAACAAGAAGAATATCATCAGCAAAAAGTATACACCAAGGTACATCCTCTTGCAAATGTCTAGTGAGAACATCCATGACTAAAGAAAAAAGATATGGGCTTAAGGCTGATCCTTGATGTAACCCAACCGAAATAGGAAAATACTTGGTCAATCCACCTTGTGTTTGAACACAAGTAATAGCTCCTGCATACATATCTTTAATGATTTGAATATAAGCATTATTGACTCCTTTCTTTTCAAGAACTCTCCATAACTCTTCTCTTGGAACTTTATCATATGCTTTTTCTAAATCAATAAATATCATATGTAGATCCTCCTTATTTTCTCTATATTTCTCCATCAAACCTCTTAATAAATGTATGGCTTCCATAGTCGACCTACCCGGCATGAATCCAAATTGATTTTGAGAAACATCAGTATCACGCCGCAACCTATGCTCCATAACTCGCTCCCATAGTTTTAAAGTATGACACATTAACTTAATACCTCTATAATTCGCACAATCTTGTGCATCACCTTTATTCTTAAAAATAGGAATTAACACACTCATTCTCCACTCATCTGGCATCTTTTTAGTCTTCAAAATAGTATTAAAAAGTTTAGTAAGCCATGAAATTCCTTCATCTCGTAAGCATTTCCACACCTCTATTGGAATATCATCAGGTCCAACAGCTTTTCCACCCTTCATTTTCTTTAAAGCCTCTTTAACTTCAGTTTTACTAATACGCCGATAAAAACAGAAATCTTTAGTTTCATTTAGGGTGCTAAGATCACTATAGTCAATCTTATTTTCACAATCTTCATTAAAAAGATTAGCAAAATATCTCATCCATCTTTGTTGAATATCATCTTCCAAGAAAAGTATTTTTTAATCTTCATCCTTAATACACTTCACTTGAACTAAATCCTTACTACTCATATCTCTTTGTTTGGCTAACTTATACATATATCTTTCTCCCTCTTTAGTATCTAATCTATTATATAAATCACTAAAAGCTAATATCTTTGCATCGCATATTGCTTTCTTAGCATCCTTACGAGCCACTTTATAAATTTCCCAATTATCATGATTTTTAAAATTAAACCAATTTTTATAACAAAACTTCTTATATTTAATCTTTTCTTGCACATTTGAATTCCTCCACCAACTATTTTTACTAATAGGAGCTTTTCCCCTTGATACTCCTAGAACATCTTTTACAATATTCTTAATATCACTAGCCACTTTTTGCCACATAGCATTAGCATCCTCATGCACAGACAAAATCTTAAGATCTAAAATCTTATTCTCAAAAATATTTTTGTTAATATTCTTTAAATGCCCCCATCTAATCCTAGAAAATCATTTTACCTTATTTTTTATTTTATGCCCCTTTATCTTAAAATCCAAAACTAATAACCGATGTTGGGTACATAAATTTTCACTCGGAATAACTTTACAATTTTTGCAATCAAAACGATTTAATTTTCTAATAAGAAAATAGTCAATCTGGGTTGTACTATATCAATTTTTATAAGTGATGAGATGCTCATTCCTTTTCTTAAATAAAGTATTAGCAATTGAAAAATTATAAGCTAAACAAAAATCCAATATGGTCTTGCCACCTTCATTCGTCATTCCAAATCCATGGCCACCATGAATGCTTTTAAAATCATCTACCTCTCTACCAACATGTCCATTTAAATCTCCTCCAATAAAAACTCTTTCTTCAAGAGGTATCTTTTCTATTAATTCTTATAATTCATTCCAAAAATTTAATTTAGAACTCATATCCAAACCTACTTGAGGTGCATATTATAATATTAATAATCTTATCATGAACAACAATCTTTAAAGCTATAATTCTATCTCCAATCCTATTAATTTTTATAACATTATCCTTTAAAGTCTTATCTATAATAACACCTACACCATTTCTAGTACGACTCCTACCCGAATACCAAAGTTTAAATCCTAAACTATCAATTGTTTCACAGATGTATTTTAAATAAATATAGTGATTATCCTTGGAAGCAGGGATGGAAGTAAGGGGATGCAGTCAGCTGGAAAATTATTTGTAATGGGGCTCATAACTTGCAAATTTTTTTAAGATGCAAAGTTTGAAATATAAATTGTATTGATGTTCTTAACGAATGTTTGGTTTGGCCTACATTTGTTAATATGGAGCTAATTAAGGGTATGAAACTAGCAGAGTTGATCACGGAAGACAAAATCTGAGATATTCAGAAGTTGAATTATGATTTTGGGGAGATAATGGCATTGAAGATCTTTTGTATCGTCATTGAAAATGATAAATAGGAGGATGGTATGAAGCTTATGAAAAGCCTAATGGATTTAATAACCATATCTCTAGTTTACAAAAACTTGTTTTCTGTTTCAGAAGATCTAATCACCATTATTTACAAATTAATGCTCCATCCCCATGAGAAACAATTTTGGTGGAGTATTTACACGGGATTAATCACTACTAACTATTGGTTGAATAGTAGAGGGTTAAAAGAGAATGTTCAATGCCACATGGGCTATATGGAAGCTGAAGATTTGGATCACATAATAGTAATATGCAAGTAATTAGTGGAAATGTTGGAGGTGTAAGACAATTGGGGATTTTCTACCCCTTGATTTTCAAATATTGCAGAGTTAAAAGAACTATTTAAGAATAGCCATGACAAAGTTGTCATGTGACTCGTTACTTATTTCTATGGTGTATACCATTCCTGGCATAGCAAGAATGTTAAGAAGCATAATAGATCAACAAATTCACTCCTTGTTATGGCAACAAATGTTTTGAAGTCCATTAATTAGCATTCAATTTTTAGAAGCTTGGAGCACTGGATACTTTTAAACCCGATGGGTCAGTTTTTAACTCTACAAGGTGTCCCCACCCCTCTGAAGTGGATGAAGATTAATATTTATAGGGATTTATTAAAGAATTATTTTGTAGGAATCATGATTATTATTCGGAATAATCTTCGAAAGCTTATTGTAGCAGCTGTATGGAGTATGTTACATTCGGACAACACTAAGGTGGAATTGATGTCCATTTACTATATTAAAAGGATTATTTAATCGTGGATGTTGGAATTGAATGAAGTATATTATTGAAGCAGAAAACCTAAGTGAAATCAAATTCATGCAAAATTTCAAGCTCTGAAAGGACTAGACAACCCAAGAAGAGGAATGTGCTCAATTTGATTGGCTAAGGATTATTTTTGTTCATACTAAAAGAAGCAATAACAAGGCTACTCCCTTTTGCGCACAAAGGGACATTGAGGCCCTTTTTTTTTGGAAGATGGATGACAGGGTTATTATTTATTTTTATAATATTCTTGAGGAAGGCTTCAGTTTGTTTTCTATTTCTGAGTTTGGGCAAGTTTGCTCCTAGTTTTTTCCTTTCTTTAGTTCTTTTGCAATAGCTTTCATTTCTTTGTTAGTTTGAAATAAAATGAAATATGTTCAAGGAACTAAAAAACTTTCATTTTTAACAAGGTGCTGGTGGAGTCCTATAAGCAACATCTATCGATCCCTGGCTGGCATCATTTATTGTTTAGACTAGGATGGTATTTGATCATCTTCGTTCCCATAACTTTCATTATGTATTAATGAAAACATCCAAAGAAAATTCTTTTACAGTGGCTCATCATTCATAAATCTAAGAAAATTACCTCTGACCATGAAGTATGAATGCCCCTAATTATTCCTCTTAATTAATACTTTGATCCCAGAGGCTAACACAATTGGACCGAAATCTTGTGGCGTTATCCCATAATAATATACCCAGAGCTTGGGATTTCATTTAGCACTCTAATTTATTCAAAGTAATTGAGCTGGAGGAACAATCAGGCCAATTAAGGCCAGGAATACATCACTGGCATAAGGGACGAGGTGGGTGTTGCACACTATGAGGCGGACTGACCGACCCAACCCATGTTCTAATTACAAACTTTTTACTACAACAACTTATATATAAGTTATTGGAGCTATAATTACTGCAACTGCTGACACTAGACTTGGCCTCCAATGGATCCTCGCTAAGGGATTTAGATTGTACTCATTCCAATTATCAAAATCGAAGAGCCAGATATTGTGAATTAATGCCACTACCTCCCTGTGTCAAGATTAGGTAATTTGTATGCCTACTTCCTTACTTGGATGTGGTATCCATCTTTTAGGCTCCCTCTCTGGAGTTAAATACTAATTCTCTGTCACCAATCACCACCATGGTAGGCACCTATCTTACCATCAAATGTTGATAGGGTAGATATTCGGATGATTCATCGACGACATAAGAGCCATGCGATCTGATGAGTTATTATGAATCATCAGGGAAACATGCATATGCGCTCATCGACCATTTACATAAAAAATGTGTTTCTTCTAGAAGTTGGGGTTTTGGTATATGTTTTAGCTCTATAATTACTATGGTTATCCAAGTAGCACATACTATCAAACAAACTATAACTGATTTAATGAGTTATTCATAGTCTCACAGTCTGAAATAGATCATACTTACATATGCAAGGCTTAATCTTTGAGACAAGAATATAACTACTAGTAGGATCAACTAGGTAGCATGACCGCAACAAAACTATGATCTCAGCCAAGCCCCAACAGTAGTATTGATGGTGGGAGGGGGAAGAACCAAAGTCACATAGAGGATAAGGTGACATCACCTTTCCATTAACTGACTCGAGCAGGGTTCCCATGACACCAAAGGAAATTTTCTGAAATGAGTCACATTTGAAATAATATAATGGGACCCAAAGTTAACTGCCTAAGCCGAAAGATTGTCATGAGATGACACCCTTAATAAGGGGTGGGTGGGTCTCATTTTATGAAGCACTATCCACACCTTAAATAAAGACACAAAGATTATCCATAAATCATTTCTAATAATTAAGAGTCCATGATATTCATAATAATATGAGGACCATAAAAATGAAAGGACTATTATATTGATGGTTGGCCATACAAAATAACAACCAATTAATTGAAGTAGAGTCCATGATAACTCATTTTCCAATACGGTCTCAAGAACTTCCATATCAACCAACTAAATGGCACCACCAAATATTGAAGAGTAAGCTAACTCCAACAACAAGAAGACCAAAGGGTCATGGTGATGATGTGGATAGAAAGAACCCATAAGGCACGTTTAGTAGTTAAGTTTAGGGGAGTTGAACATCCATATAAGAAGTAAAAAACCACGCAGCATATGGAGCCTATACTCTAAAAATTCTAATTATGATGTATAACTTGACACATCTATTTTATCTTTCGCATCTAATACCCGAAGGCACGAGTATAGGGTTGCTTCATTTAATCAAAAGAACATTCCATCCAATATGCGTTGAGATGTAATTTAGCCACATCTAGTATGAAGCAAAAAATTGTACTCAAAATTATCCACAATTAAAAGCATCATAGACAAGTGTTACATCTCTCGAAGGATGCTGATAAAAATCTAGGAATTCACATCTGTATAACAAGCCTTTGTATGCTCATGCTAAGAATAATAGCATAAATGCTAAGACACTTGGCATGACTATCGCATCCAAAAAAATAGGGCTTTTTATTGTGTAAAAAAGGGCTAAAACTTGCCAGGATGCCCCAGGCGTGCTTGCCAGTGTGGCTGCCTCCAAGGTTGTCGATGCCTTGGAGGCCAATGTGCCTAGGCCGAGCTCACCAAGATGCCCAGTCCCTACCAGCTAGGTAGTATACACGGGCAGTTATATATATATATATATTTATATATATATATATATATATATATATATATATATATTATATATATATATATATATATATATATATATATATATATCAAGGTGCATGCACGCATGCCGTGCATGGCGTAAAGTCCCCAAGTGCCAAGTTCCAAACTGGTGTGCCTAGGGCCCTGTCTGCCTGTTGTCCAGGCATTGCCTACTAGGGTGCCCAGGTGAATGTAATAGTATTTTGGCCATTTTTATTAATATGGGAATATAAATGACTTTTATTTGGATGTGAATTCGATGCTTTCTACTGAAACACTTGCCTTTGATGTAGAATCATCTATCTATCAGTAACGAAGTGGATGAAAAGCATCTCGATTATAGGGAAGCCCTTACATTATATAGAGCCAAATTCAAATAAATAAATGTGTGAGACATAGCAACTGTGCTATAATTCTTAACAAGAGCATATAAAGGCTTGTTGTTTGGATGTAAAATTTTATTTTCCACAACACCTTGAGAGAGAAATAACACTTATCTTTGATTGGTTGTGCCTAGTTCTAAGCACAATATATTTATTTATATTAGATGACCCTCATGCATCTTGACGCATATAAGATAAAAAAAATCCATGAATAAGTAAAGCGACTTGGTGCTTGTGCCTTCAATTATTGAATTTAAAAGAATATTTAAATGAAACCTATCCTTGCTTGTTAGTGTGCCCAGGCTTTGCCTGCCAGTGTGCCCAAGCCCATTCAAATGTACTCATCAGTGGATAATTGGTCTCCTTGTTCTAAAGCCATTGATGATGCTGACTCTATTTTGCTTGACCATGAATTTACTAGAGAAGAATTGGAAACAGTGGTTAAAAATCTGGGTTCTAACAAAGTACCGGGTAGAGATGGTATTTAATATTCCTTTATCAAAGCTTATTGGCATATTATCCACAATGATATGTGGAATGCTATTAATCAATTCTTCAAGACAGGTTCTATGGGCATGGATTGGAAACATATGAATGTGGTTCTTATTCCTAAGGTAAATAATCCTATTTTACCTACAAATTTCAGACCCATTAGCTTATGTAATTCAACATACAAAATTGTGGCCAGCATGTTACTAAATAGAATGGATAATCTATTTCCCAAGATGATTTCAGAAGTTCAATATGCTTTTGTCAAAGGTAGACTTATGTCGGAGCAAATCCTTCTTGCTCAAGAACTTTTTCATAAATTTAGATTTTCCAAATCTAAAAAGGGATTTGTTTCTATTAAAGTGGATATGGAGCAAGCATATGATAGCATGTGTTGGCCTACTCTTAAACAAGTGCTTCATTGGTTTGGTTTTCCAAAGAAATTTTCATATCTTATTATGGAATATATTATGAATCCGAAATTCTCAATTTTGATCAATGGAAATTATTCAAGTTGGATTGAGTCTAAATGTGGCTTTAGACAAGGTTGTCCACTCTCACCCTATGTCTTTATCATGTGCTCCCAACTTTTATCTGAAGAATTCTCTAGGAAAGGTAGCAATATTGGGATGAGAATTTCTCCAAATGCTCCTTTGATATCACACCTTATGTATGCAGATGACATAATCATCTTTCAAGAGGCAAATAAGATGTGCTTGAAGACTTTTTCAGCTATCTTGAAAAATTATTGCATGTGGACTAGACAAGTTATAAACACAGGCAAGTCATCCGTGCTTTTTAGTAAATCCATATATAAAAGTTCTATTAAAAATCTTTCTAAAATTTTGAACTTTAAAGTTAAGAAAGAACTAGATTTTCTTGGTACTAAGATTGTCTTAATAAGGCTAATCAAATCATATTTTAATTATCTGATTGAAAAAGTGGTTTTCAAATTGAATATGTGGGGAAACAAGTTCATTTCACTTGCAGGGAAGATTGTTTTGTTAAATGCTTCGTTACTTTCGCTACCAATTTTGTATCTACCATATCTTTTGTTCCTTTGAGTGTTTTGAAAGAGATAGAGAAGATGTGCAGAAATTTTTTATGGAATAAAAGAGATGGGAGCTTTGGTATTCATTTTGTTGCTTGGGATGTTTTGTGCAAACCAAAGAACAAAGGTGGTAGAGGGGTGCATTTGGTGCTAAATAGAATTGGTCCTTTAAGAGCCAAGTTGGCTCTTAATTTTATTTCTAATCCTTCTTCTCTATTGAATAAGACTCTATCTGCAAAATATGGGAATGATCTTTGGGAAGATGGAAATAGATTTTATTCCTCTTCTTCATGGAGAATTATTTTAAATGGAGCAAAATATCCTTTCCCTCTTTTAAGATGGAAGGTTTGCAATGGACAAAATGTGAATACTATGAATGATATATGGCTTTGGATAAATGCTTGAATAAGTGGCCTACCTTTACATTTATCATGGATCATCATTGCTGTAATCTTTCAGCTTTTATCAATAACAGGGAATGGAATGTTGAATTCGTAAAGAAATATTTTGGTCTGCAGCTTATCAATTTAATCAGACAAGTTCCTATCCATTCTAATAATGATTGTGACAGCTTGGAATTCATTTCTAAATGCTCAGGTAAGATAGTTGCTACTCTTGCTTTTGAAAAAACAAGAGAACATGATTTGGATACGTTAAACTGGAACTGGACAAAGAAGCTAAAACTTAGACCCCAAGTTGAATTATTTTGGTGGAAACTTTGTAGCAATACTTTACCTTCCAATTGTTTTCTTCATCATAGAGGTATAATTGTAGATAAAGAATGTCCAAAACTTTGTCAATCCATAGAAGACACGGAGCATATTGCCGTTAAATGCAATATTATCAAAAAGGTCTGTAATAAGTTGAATAAGTGGAATTTTCAGTTGCCTTCTTTTAATTCTTTGGATGATTGTATATATGCTTTAAGGAAGTTTTTGGTGCAGAATCCTATAATGGGGAATTTATATTGTTCAATGATTTTTTTCTGTTGGAAAAGCAGAAATAAAATTACTCATGGTGGCAATGAAGATAGCTTCTCCTTCTTAGCTGCTAATGCTTTAGAATTTGCATTTGGGTTGTTCTGTGACAAACCAGTTTTGGATAACTGGGAAGCTAATAAGCAACTTTCAGTGCTGGAAATGAAAGCTTGGCTTCCTCCACCTCCTGGCTGGATCAAATGCAATGTGGACACTTCTTTATCTAATAATTATGTTGCCGGTATTGGAGGTGTCTTCAGAGATGAAAAGGGAAGGTTTTATGGAGCATTTGGTTACAATATTAATCATTGGGACATTGCTTAAGTTGAAGTTCTCTCTATTCTATCATTGAGAAGGTATGTCCAAGATTGGATGCTTGATGCTAAAGGATTTATGATTGAAGGTGATAATCAAAATGTTATTTTATTATTTTAAAGGGCTTTTCACAATAAGTCTATTTCTGATGAATTTCTAAACCCAAAGGAATTAGATTTTCTTAAAGATTTTAAACAAGTTGTTTTTTCCTTTGCTAGAAGAGATTGTAATAAGTTAGCCGATGTGTGTGCTAACCTTGCTATTAGTTCAGATTTATTTTGGAAGGATCTGAATGATAGTAGTATTCCTCCTTTTATTAATGTTTTGAAGGAGGAATTTATTTGTTCTTAGTTTTTTTAATAATATTTTGCTCTTTGCATTTTCTCAAAAAAAAAAAGTACTTAATTTAAGACTTTTTGTCCTCACAATAGCATGTTGGGTAAATATGGGTGTATGTACAAGAAAAAAATATAATTTTTATGATAAAAACAATTAAGCTTTTTAGCCATTTTTGAACTACCAAAGCATTCCAGACAAAATAGGTCATGCTTGTCTATTAGAGGGGAGCCCAAACAAGATGCAAAGTCATTTTTCTATCAACGAACTTATAGGACATTGCTATTTTTCTATATTTCTTAATAAGAGAACAAAAATGCTTGTTGTTTTGATTTGAAAGATTCATTTCTTATAAACACTATACGATAGATTTAACACATACCTTTGATGGGTTCTGCCTAGTTCTCAGAGTAATACATTACTTCATATTAGATGACTTATACATCTTGATACACACATGATAAATTATATCCTTGAATAAATGAAGCAATATGTTACTTGTGCCTTTGATTCTTTATTGTGAAAGAATATTTGTATGTGCCATATTATACATCATAATTGTACCTTAAAGTTAGCATGTTTTAGGCCCTTATATTGGATCTCTAAGTGTGCCTCATCCTTTCTTGCCAACATAATGAGACCCTACTTTCTAAAATGACAAGGCCTTACTTGCTAGAGTGTTAATCCCTAGTTGCAAGCATACCCAGGACTTGCTTGCCCAAGCCTTGCATGCCAGCTAACCAAGCACTACTAGCTAGATAGTTAATGCCTAGTACCAGTCAGCATTCTCATGCACTTCCTATTAGTTTGCCTAGGCCTTGGATGCTAGTGTACTTAGACCCTACCTACTAGTGTGCCCAAGACCTGGTTGTCAGTGTGCCCATGCCTTGGCTACTAGCATGCCAAGGCTATGCCTACCAACATCTGTATACCCTTCCTGCTAGTATTTATAGGCCCTACCTTCCATCTTTTCCAGGACCTAGCATCATTCCTAGGCCTTGGGTGCTAGCATGCCCAGACCCTGCCTTCTATATTTCCAAGGCTCTACTTGTTAGTGTGCCTAGACCCTTCTAGTTAGTAGCTTAGACACAGCCAGTTAGCAATCCAAGCCCATGCTAATTAGCTTACCCAAGCCCTACCTACTAGCATGACCACGACTTGGCTGCCAGCATGTTATTGCCTTACTTGCCAGGATCCATAATTTTGGCTTCCAGTGAGCTATAGCTCTGCCTGCTAGCATGCCTAGGCCCTCGCTACTAGCATACTTAGGCCCTAGCTGCCAACATTCGTAGGACCTATTTGCCAGGTTACCAAGGCCCTGGCTCCAAGTGTTCTTAGTCCCTGAGCCAGCCAACAACCTCTAGCATATACGCTTATAAGTACTCAATTTAAGGTTTTTGGGCTTCAGGATGGCATACTAGGAACTAGTGGGATAATATACATATAAAAAATGTGGTTTATGGAAAAAATTATTATAAGCTTTTTGGCCATTTTTTTACTACTGAGGCATTCTAGATGTATTATGCCCTGTGTGTCTAACAAAAATGAAGCTCGAATATAATGTAGAGGCATTTTTCTATTAGTGAATATGTGAGACTTGGCTATTGTGCTATAATTCTTAATAAGAGCTTGTAAAGGCTTGTTGTTTTGATATGAAATCTTATTTTCCTTCAAGACCATATGAGAGACATAACACTTGCCATTAATTTATTGTGTATAGTTCTATGCATAGTATGTTGCTTCATATTAGATGATAATCATGCATCTTGATGCATATATGATAAAATGAAGCTTTGAATAAGTGAAGCGACTTGGTGATTGTGCCTTTAATTGTTGGATTCTAAAGAATATTTAGAGTTGCCTTATCCTTGCTTGTTAGTGTTGCAAATCTGGTTTTATGAATTAGAATTTTGATAATAGCAAACATTCTTATTCTTTCTACGACTGCCTTGCTCACTAACATTTTAGGTCAACAAGATCAAGTGCAACTCAAGCCAGCTCAAGATTGGGTAGATTAGGTCTGAGTCAGTTTATAATATATTTTCTTTCCTTTCTTGAGTCAATTTTAATCTTTATGGTGCCTGATGCTAAGTAATCCTGCACACACACACTTGGGACAATTTTTTCTATCTAACATAGAGTTTTATGATTTTGCTAACATCTTTCGGGATGATCCTAAAATCGTCCTGGATAATCGGTCAAAAACAGAAACCCTAATTTGGGCATCCTAGTTAAGGCAGCCATCATTAAGCATATCTTCCTGGACAATATTTGTATTAGCCGGGATGTTATGCTCAAATTAGAAAGAATCAACCGCTAGATTTAGTTAGGAAGTTTTATAATTTAATCATCGTCCAGAACATCGTCCTGGATGATGGGGTTCAATTATGCTTAAATTTATCTAGTGATTGAAGAAAATAGTTAAGGTTAATTGATACAATTATATCATGCTGAACAATCGCAGGATCGGTGAGGACGATTAGTTCAAAAAACTTGATTTCTCCTTGACGACCAAAATCATGCATCATCTGTTCAAAGCAATGTTCTGGATGATATTCCCTAATTTGTACTAATTATATAGGATGATATATTATCATCCTGGATGATAGGATTAAGAAAATCTTCTAATCATCCTAAGTCGTCTGGGTTAATTGTGCTTAATTTTTACTTATTGTATAAGATGATAGCAATATCATCCTGGATGATAAAGTCAGTTCTTGAAAATCTATTTAAAGGACTCATGTTTTCTCAAGCACAAGCATCCTTTAATGCTGTCTTGATCTGAGAAAGCCTAGAGGAGAGGGAAAGAGAGGGAGAGAGAGGGAGGAACTTGTGAAGGGGAGCTAGTGATGGGGTTTCACAAGGGTTTCTCCAAGCAAGGGTCCAAGGTGTCTTCTCTAATCATGGTTCCTCATTCTTGGAGGCTCAAGGGAGATCTTCTTTAATAATTGATCAAGGATCTCTGCCAACTTCAGAAGGAAGCAAATGGAGTCGGTTCTCTACCACACTGGGGTTGATGGAAAGGAGGTTTCATAAAGACTTCTCCGCTTTGCTGTGGGAGCAAAAGGAGAGTCACTAAGTTCAGTAAAATACTAGGAGGGCACCTCCAGGGAGTGGACATAGGTCGTGTTGATCGAACCACTATAATTCCTTATGTTCTTTTATTTTCTTCCGCATTTATTTTTTTCGTAATTTGATTATCGTTGTGGCGAATTTTGGTTTAAGTTTTGAGTTTTTGATTGAAAGAATTTTTAAAAATACAAATTCACCCCCTCCCCCCTCTTGGTTAGCCTTGGACTAGCTCATAAGGGCTTAACATCCCTAGTGAAATTTTATGTGGTATCAAAATGGGATTCATAAAATTAAGTTTAAAAACTTTTTGAATTTTGATCCATGGCTAACTCTGATAATCGTAATACTACAGAAGGGTATTCTATTACACGTCCACCTTTGTTTGATAATATTCTTTTTGATTTTTGGAAAACTCATTTGTTTACTTTTATATAATCGATTGAATATCGTACATAGATGCTTGTTAAACAAGGTTATACACCACCTTCTTGTGAACTTAATGGCATTAAAACTGAAATTCTTTTTACTGAATGGACTTTTGATGAAAGAGATTTGGCTCAACTTAATGCAAAATGCTTGAACTATTTTTCTGTGCTTTAAAATCTAAAAATTACATGTGTGTTTTAACTTGCACTATTGCTAAAGAGATTTGGGATAAATTATGCATCACTTATGAAAGGAACAAATAAAGTTAAGCAATCTTGTTTGAATATTCTATTGCATGACTATGAACATTTTTGTATGAAATCTTATAAATCAATTTCTGAAATGTATTCAAGGTTTACTCAAATCGTTACCTCTTTGCATGCCTTAGGAAGAGAACTCACCAACTATGAAAAAGTGAACAAAATTTTAAGATGCTTACCTTCCTATTTTGATGCTAAGATTATTGTAATTTCTAAATCTAAAGATTTTAATACTTATTCGATAGATAACTTACTTGGCTCACTCATTGCTTATGAGCAAGGGGTGAATCAAAGAAATCTTGATGCAGGTGAGAAAAGGAAGGAGAAAACTGTGACATTGAAGGCCAACGACAAGGACACTGATTCTTCCAGGTCCGAAAGTGATGATGTTGCCTTAATCACAAGGCAATTTAAAAGATTTTTAGGAAGAAGCAAAAGAACAATCAAAAGTGGAACAAAGGTAAGGGAAATAAAAATTTTAAGAGTTCTAATTATATGATTTGTTTTAAATGCAGGAAGCCAAGTCATGTTAAAGATGATTGCCCTACACTTAAGTCTCACCCAAGCAAAGAAAAGGGTGAGGAGAAACCCAAGTTCAAGAAGGACAAGAAGAGATTCCAAAAGACATTCTGGGCTGATTCTGCATCAGACTCCTCTGAGACTGAACATGAAGAGGAGACAACAAATTTGTGCTTAATGGCAGATGATCATCTTTGTCAAGGTGACCAAGAAGAGGTATTTGAACTAACCTATAAGAAACTACTTGAAGTTTTAGAACAAATTCATGCATCATATAGGAAACTTAAGAAAACACATGCTATCTTGAAATTAGGATTTTTAAATTTATAAAAAGAGTATGAAATTCTTCTTAAAGATCATTCTATAATTGATAGCAATAATATGTCCTTACTTGATGAGTTTGATGCATTAAAGAAAAAGCATACTAAATTATCTAATGCACATGATTCCTTAAAATCATCACATGATGAGTTAGAAAAGGAGTTTAAAAAGTTAAAAAATCTAATAACTTTTGAAAAGATAAAACCATCATTACATGCATCACATAAAAAGAAGCATCACCACATAAGTAGATTAATGCATCCTTTTCTTGGAGTTAGATTTTTTTCATGTGGCATGTTAGGACACATTGCACACACTTGCACCATTCACTATAATACACATTGGGTATAGAGACCCAAATTGCATGATTCACAGCACAACACATATGCTTTGCATTCTACTTTTCATAAGAAGGGACCCAAACCTATTTAGGATCCTAAATCTGACATTTGATGATTTTGTAGGTGAGCTATCACAAAAGGCCTCATGAGAGAATGTGGTACTTGGACAGCTAATACTCTAGACATATGACTGGTGATGTCAATCAATTCATTTTTCTGTAGACCAGGACAGGAGGCAAGGTTACTCTTGGAGACAACACCACCAGGATGGTGGTAAGCTCAGGTATAATAGGAAATTCCAAGAACTTTCTGATTGAAAATGTTTTGCTTGTAGATAGATTGAAACACAACTTGCTTACAATCAGTTAGCTTTGCGATAAGGGCTTCGTTATAAAATTTTTGGCAAAGTCATGCATTATCAGCTTAAATAATAACACTATTTTGTAGGTAAAGCGGATCAACAACATGTACATGCTTGATTTAAATAATATTAAATATGCTGCTTTATTTTGCTTAAAAATTGATGTTGATGATTCATGGTTGTGGCATAGGAGATTATGTCTTGCCAATATGAAAACCCTTAGGAAAGTGACCCAGAAAGACCTTAGAGGTGTCCCCAAGCTTAAGTTTTCAAAAGATCACCTTTGTGATGCATGCCAATTAGGAAAACAAAGTCCACTCCACTATTCACTCCATTAAAGATATTAGCACCTCTAGACCTTTAGAAGTCCTTCATATGGATTTGTTTGGAACCATTAGTACTTCCAGCTTAGGAGGGCGAGTCTATGGTTTTGTGATTGTTGATGACTACTCGAGGTTCACTTGGATTAGATTTCTATCACATAAGAGTGATTCTTTTGATGAGTTTAGAGCCTTCTTCACTTGGATTTAGAAAAAGCTAAGTTGTGAGATCTTGACCATCCATAGTGACCATGGGGAGAGTTTGAAAATGAGAGATTTGGAGACTTTTATGAGAATAAGGGGATTAGCCACAACTTCTCAGCTCCTAGGACCCCTCAGCAGAACGGAGTAGCTGAAAGGAAAAACTAGACCATAGTGGAAGCTGCTAGTGTCATACTTGCTGAGTATTCACTTCAAAAATACTTTTGGGCTGAAGCAGTTAACAAAGTTTATTATGAGTTGAATAGGGTGAATGTTACAGCCAAACTGGATAAGACACCCTATGAGATCCTTAAGGGTAGAGCACCCAATCTTTCCCACCTTCATGTCTTTAGTTGTAAGATTTTTATTCACAATAATGGGAAGTCTCTTATAGGAAAATTTGACTCAAAATCTGATGAAGTGGTGTTCTTAGGATATTTTAGTGTTGGGAAGTCGTGTTTAATAAAAGTACTTTGGTGGTGGAGGAGACTACTCATGTAGTGTTTGATGAATCTGTTCTTAAGAAGCCTAGAGTTGAGGATAATGATGATGTTGGAGAGATTATCACTAGAGTAGAAAATTTGAAGAAGAGGGTAGAGCCCCAAAACACTAAAGGAGTAGGAGAGTTTACCCAAGTAGAAAATATAGATGTGGAGGAAAGGGTTGAACCTACAAACACTTTGCCTAGAGATTGGAGATACTCTTTAAGTCACCCTAAAGATCTAATCTTAAGAGACCCTTCTGAAGGTGTTAGGACTAGGCATGGACTTGGGAAGGAAGTGAACCACTGTGCCTTTATCTCAATGATTGAACCCACTAAAATCAATCAAGCCCTTTTTGATGAGTTTTGGATCTTAACCCTGTAGGAGGAGTTGATTAAGTTGTTAGAAATGATATTTGGGAGCTCGTAGAAAGACCTAAGGGATAAAGTGTAGTTGGAACCAAGTGGGTCTTTAAGAATAAGGTAAATGATTCTGGTGTGGTGGTTAGGAATAAGGCAAGATTGGTGGCTAAGGGGTACAACCAAATAGAATGGATAAATTTTAAAGAGACCTTTTCCCCAGTAGCTAAATTGGAAGCCATAAGAGTGATATTAGCCTTTGCCTGTTATAAGGGATTTAAGCTTTTCCAAATGGACGTTAAGAGTGTCTTTTTAAATGGGGAAATAAAAAAGAATTTGTTTGTAGAATAACCCCCAGGTTTTGAGAGTTCCCAATTTCTAAATCATGTTTTCCAATTAAAAAAGACCTTACATGCCAGAGCTTGGTATGAGAGGCTTAGCATATTTTAACTAGAGAGGGAGTTTGTTAAGGAGAATGCAGACACCAACCTTTTTTTGAGAAAAGTAGGAGATGATTTACTCATTGTTTAGATCCATGTCGATGATATACTTTTTGGATCTTCTGATAAGAAACTATGTGATGAGTTTTCTAAAATAATGAGTAGAGAATTTGAGATGAGTTTGATGGGAGAGTTATCCTACTTTTTTGGGTTTAGCATAAGATAATTAGATGATGGAACCTTTCTAAATCAATTTAAATACATAAAGGACATCTTGAATAAGTATTAAATGGATAAAACCAAGCCAATTAATTCTCCCATGACCTCTAGTGTTCAGTTAGATAAAGACCCAAATGAAAAGTTTGTTGATCAAAAGAAGTACAGAGTGATGATTGGATCTCTACAATACCTGACTGCTAGCCGACCTGATATAATGTTTAGTGTTTGTCTCTGTGCTAGATTTCAAGCTAATCCTAAGGAATTCCACCTGATTGCAGTTAAGAGAATTCTTAGATACCTTTTAGGAACCCAAAACTTAGGAATCTAGTACCCTAGGCAGAACACTTCTTTTGAGATCATTAGATATTCTGATTTTGACTTTGTAGGATGTAGGGTGGATAGAAAGAGCACTTCTGGGACTTACTAATTTATAAGACAATCTTTAGTCTCTTGGTCCAGTAGAAAACAAAACTCTGTTGCACTTTCCACTACTGAAGCCAAATACATTGCCTTAGTGAGTTGTGTGGCCCAAGTCCTTTAGTTGAAGCAACAAGTTCTGGATTTAGGATTACTAGTAGGCACAATCTCAATCCTTTATGACAATACTAGTGCCAATTGCATATTTAAGAATCCTATACAATATTCAAGGACTAAGCACAATGACATAATACATCACTTCATTAGAGATCATCTAACTAAGAGAGATATTAAGTTCCACCATGTGGCAATTGAGAATCAACTGGCTGACATCTTTACTAAACCACTGGCCTTCGACACTTTCAGTACTTTAAGGACCAGATTAGGTGTTATTGATATAAATGCATGAACTTGATTCCTACTGATTTTTGATTTGTTATATGTTGTTTATTTTTTCACTTCTGTTTATTTTTGTTGTTTTTTTTTTGTTGCTTTATTTTTTGTATGCTTTAAATTTTTCTTATAATCATAACTGAAATTGATTTTTTATGCATTATTTTTGTTTTTTAAAAATTTGTAGTCAATGTTTTACCTCACTTTATCAGTTAAAAAGGGAAACACTGTTGACTATTTCCTTTTCTCTAACTTCTTTTAGTGGTGTAATTTTCTTTTCCAAACAAAAGTTTATGTCAAATCAACAACTGGACTAAGCAATTAAAATCTTTTTCAATCTTGCTACAGTAATCTATCTTATATATATAATATTCAGAGTCTTTATTTTACCTTCAAATTTTTTGAAATCTTATAGTTGCATTTATCATATGATTTTTTATTCTATTTTGTGATTCATTCTTCCTTATATTTTTTTTTTTGAAGGGAATGCTAAATTGCATTAAAAGAAAGTCGTAAACCAAATACAACCTACTATGTGATAGAAATCTTATCACCTTCCTCCTTTAGAACATTAAAAAAAGGAGGAACCTTATTGCTACTAAGATCTTCCCAAATAAAATCTTCAAGTAATGCAAAGTAAGCACAATTGTGTGCTAACTTATTACAAATTCTATTAACAAAGTGAAAAAGAATGTTACCAAATCCATCCAAAAATGATAGGTCTTCAATCTCCTCTTCATGAAGAAGTCGAGTTTCTTTTTTCTTTGATCTTTGTAGAAGTTTGATAATGTTGAAATTATCTCCTTCTATAATTAGTCATTTTGCATCCAGCATCCAATTAAAGATGAAATTCTTCAATCAACGAATGGCAATAAGCTCCAAAGTACCATTATCCCAATGCATGCATTTGATTCCAAAAGCAAGTAAGAATCTACCTTTAGAGTCTCTAAAATTTTTACCTATACAATCATAAGCTTGTTCCATGTCAAGCTTAATAGCCACCAAACCTTCTTTGGATTTTGAAATCTTGAGCTTATTAAACAATTCTTGAGCTAAAAGAATGTGGTTTGACAAAGATCTACCTTTTATAAACGCCGTTTTTGCTCCAAGATAAGACTACCAATCACCTTCATAAGTCTATTTAAGATCATTTTGGCTATAATCTTATATTAGGTACCACACATGCTAATTGGTTGAAAACCAGAGGGAGAATTCGGATTCAACACCTTTGGGATGAGAGTAACCAGCGTCTGCTTCCATCTTGAACAAATGTGTCTTGTAACAAAAAAAATGCTGGAATGATTTCCATACATCATTACGAGTTATATACCAATAATTTTTGAAGAAAGAATAAGTTGTACCATCTAATCCAGGAGAAATATTAGTTCCACTCTCTTTGATGACTGCAGTGAGTTTCGAAAATGAGAATTCTTCATCTAACAATTTACAATCAACAGCAGATAAGGAATTCAAAAATGGAGGCCATCCCTTTGCATTGCCATATCTGTTTCTCCACTTGTTGTTAAAGAACTTTAATAGTATATCTTCAATTGCTGCATGGTCATCTACTAAAGTTCCTTCCTTATTTTTCAATTGATGAATAAAGTTTCCCATTCTTCTACCATTTGCAAAGGAATGGAAAAATTTTGAATTTGTATCATTTTCCTAAATCCATTTTAGCTTTGTTCTTTGTCTCCACCATATGCTTAACCGAGCTGAGTTCACATTGAATTCATGAATTGTTTCTCTAAGCAGTTCCAGCTTCTCTACTTCCAAGCCATTACCACTAGCTTCTTCAACTCTAGATCAGCGATCTCACTTTTTAAATGAATATTGCATTCTTTGAAATTCTTTAACTTTTGCTTACTCCAGAAATGAAGTGCTTTTAAAGTCCTCTTACACTTTACCTTAACAATTTCCATGTCATTCCCTTTAACAGGTTTGTTTTATGCCTTTAAAATAATTCCTTTAATAGCCAGAAAAGAAGCCCAGACATCTTCATATCTAAGCATTTTACTTTGGTACAACTTCTCCTGTATAATTATAAGAATTAATGGACAATGATTGGAAGCAATTCTTGCAAATGTCTTACCACTGCATACAGAACCACATTTAAGGCCTTGGAGTTCAAAAGACACCTGTCCAATCTCTCAAGAATGCGAGCATTTCCACTTTTGTTGTTGCACCAAGTAAATTTGGGACCCATTATTCCCACATCATGAAGGTCATTTCTTGCCATAAATGCAGCCATTTCTTGAGGACCTTGAGAAAAAGAAAACTTCTTCCCACTTCTCTTCTCTTCCTGTAAAATTATATAATTGAAATCCCCTCCCACTACCATAGGGATAATCTTATTGCTTTTATTTTCTAAAACTTCCCACAAGTTTCTTCTTAAATTTGGATTTTTATTACCATATACAGTAGAGACCAACCACTTACTATTATTGAAAAGACTTAATTCCCCAATCACACATTGAGGTGAAGCCTCTATTAAAGAAAATTTTGTAACATTAACTTTTCAAAAAACCATAATACCTCCAGAAGCACCAACTGAGGGATAAAGAAAATAATCTCAATCATCACCCAAACATTTATTCACTTCATACCTCTCAAAGGAAGAGATTTTGGTTTCAACCACCCCAACAAAAAAAAACATCCCAATCTTTAACAAAATCTTTTAAATAAAGGGAGGCTTCCCTCTTATTAGCCCCCCTACAATTCCAAAAGGCAAGAGAAGTCATTTTGATAAAGGTGGGGAAGGGCGCCCACATTTACCTTTAAGAATTGCTTGAGATTTTTTTGATCTAGTTGAATTACTCAATGGCCCCAAGTGTTTAAGTTCTTTCAAAAGCTTCTATTTTTGGGTAGTAAGAACTGATTTTTCTAGAATAACACCAAACACTTCATTCTGAATCCTATCACCTTTGCCTTCTTTCTTCACTTTATTCATCCAAGCGTTTTGAACCACCTCTTTATCAGCATTTCTTCCATCTTCTATCAGCTCCCCTTCTTTTCTATCCTCCATGGCATTTATAATTTTATTAGTCCTGTCAGCCTTCCCCTCTTCATCTGCTGTTAGAAGTAATGAGAACATATTACTGTTGTCATTTTCCACAGGAACATCCACTGTCAAAATACTCTCTGCTGCCCAAGCTTCTCTGATCAAAGCCATTTGGTCCAGCTTTTCTACAACGTTTGCATATGAAATCTTCTAAACTTTGAATTCACTTGATTGATAGGGAGTACTTGAGTATATTGGTAATCCCAAAGGATTTACCTGAGTTCGCAAGCAACCCTTCACATAATTGATAATTGAGTTATTCTGTAAGATAACCTGACCAGAGCAGCTATTACTATTGTTATCCAGGTTATTATGATCCACTAGAACAATGCCTTGTTCCATTTTCTCTTATACTTGATCAGCTACCTCACCTAGAATCCTTGGGATCTCCTGTTTAGAGCTTTTACCAAAATCATCCTTCATAACACCACGATCTTCCTGTTCAACCCTTACAGGAATACCAGTTTTCTTAATATATCTGGTAGTATTAGATTTGATTATCTTGCTCCCTGTCTTGAAATTTCTCCTCTTCTTATTATTGACCATAATCCATGGACCATAATTAGGTTCTTTAACAAGCTCTTGAGTTTTTCCCATATCATTCCTACTAATACTGTCATCAGAAACCTTCGTAACTTTTTGATTATTATTTTTCAGCACACGTTCATTCTCCATATGCCCAATCTTCCAACAACCAAAGAAGAAATTTGAAACCTTCTCATATTCCACCATTTGGAAGAATCTTCTAGATATGCTGTCCACCCAAACACCAAATGGGAGGGGTTGATCAAGTCTTATTCTTACACAAACTCTTGCAAACTCTCTTCTTCCCCAATGAAACATATTACCATCCAACATAAGTGGTTTTCCAATCTTTGAAGCTAAACAGGCTACATTCTTCTCATCCCAACATTGCAAAGGTAAGTGGGGCATTCTAATCCAAATTGGAGAAGAAAGACCCTTATTAGAATCAGTAGAAAATTTCGGGGCCCACTTCTCCATTCCTACTATATGTCCATTAACGATCCAAGAACCTCCTGAATGAGCTGCTTCTATCATCTCTTTTGATGAGAATGAGCATAAGAACCATCCTCTACCCAATGTAGTAAAGTGGAATTGACCAAATTGATTCCATTAGCTTCTAAGCTCCCAAGCCACCATGTGGGATGGTAAATCTCTTCCAAAAAACTTTAATAACCAATGACTTTGATAGCTTCTTAGAGTTCATCTCTTCCATTTCCTCAAAAAGTCTCACTGCCTTCCCATCTTCAGATAAAACCACATCCTTTTCATTAAAATTCAATTTTATGTATGGTTTGTTACTCCATGGATTCACCTTCCCCAAGTCTACAGTGCTTTTCGAAATTTCCTCAAAAACGTTTCCTTCCTCCGACACTCTCTTCTTTTCCAGAACTGAATGTAAATTGTTGTTAACCAAATTCAGAGAATTCTCATTTATCACGCTGCGACAAAGTCCAGGGATTGTATTCGAATTTGTGAATCGGTTAACAAAAATTTTCATTCTCGAAGTAGATGTCGTATTATCTGACGGCACTTCAGAAGATTTTAGAGTCTTTGGAGTATCCATATCATTAGATTCAGATAAAGCCTTACCTTTGCCTTCCAAATGTTTGATCAATTTAAGATTTGTTTCTGATATATCCTTTATCACCAGTGGACCTTGACGTTTCATTTCTGGATAAGATATCTGTATGGAATTGGAAAATGACAAATCCTTCTCTACCAAATTTAACATTGAATTATCCATCACCGAAGAAGACCTTCACGAACGATGGTCTTTGACCTCTAAGATCTCCGTCTGCTTATGAAGACGGCCATTACCTATTGCTGTTCCCCTCCGATCAGTGGTTGTTGAGCTCTGACCACCTTCAGTAGCGTCGGTTGGTGGTGCCCGACGGCCATCCACCGTCATTGATGGAGAACAGAAATTACGGGAGACGAAAATTAGAAAAAAATGAACATTTTTCTCTCTCTAAAATCCGGGAGTTTCTCTCTCTAGATTATTAAAGAGTTGGGGATTTTAAAGTTTTTCTTCTCTAATATCTAAAAGATATAATCATAACTGAGAGTATTTAAAAATTTTGGAAAAGGGACTTAGTTTGCAAAATTAAATGAAAAAAAAGTGGCCAATAAAATCAAAATCAAAAGATGCGCAAAGAGCACCAATCAAATTGAAAAGAGGCATAAAATGAGCCCATATAAGCAAGCTCCTTCCCGTTCAAAATTTTTAAATCTTAGAAGAATTCTTGTGTCACTTGATAATTTTTCAAATGCTTGATTTCGAGATTCTTGATCGTACTTAATTACTTTGATTTATTATGTTATAAAATATTTTTCTAAAACCAGGTTTTAAATGGATTTCTTTTTCTTATCCAATTGATTTCTTTGATTTAGATCTTTGTTTTCAAAAGAAGTTTTGCCCTGGGAGAAGTCTAAGTTAGGGATAGCAGGATCGATTGTGTTACCAATTTTTTGGATTCTGATGATGCTAATTCATTGAATAAAAAGTATTTAAAATCAATCTCATGGAAACTATGTCATATTTCATGCCATGATCAAAAATAAAAAAAAATAAAAAAATTCCTTTATTTTTTTTTATTCTTTTTGTATCTTATTTTTATCATTTTCACTTGATGTTTTTAGTTTTCACTTTGTTTCTATTTTCCTTCTACTTTTTAAAATGTCAAAAGGGGGAGTGGTGTGTTGTACTTGAATCTATTATTGTTTTTATGATTGCACTGCTTCAAGTTTATTGCCAGTATACCTAGGCCCTAGCTGCCAGTGTGCTCAGACCCTACTTGCAAGTGTGCCTAGGACCTAGATGCTAGTCTACCTAGGACCATGCTTCTAGCATTCCCAAGCCATGCAAGTTAACATTTATAAGCCCTATATACCAGCATGTCTAGGACCTAGCATCTTGCCTAAGTAATGGTTGCTAGCAACCATAGACCCCACCTGCCAGGTTGCCATAACACTGCTTAGCAATGTGCCTAGGCCTTGCCTATCAGTGGCTCTAACACTACCAGCAAGCAAATGAAGCCCATGCCAGCTAGGTTTCCCAAGCCATGCTTTCCAGCATGATAAGGACTTTTCTACTAGCATGTTATGGCCTTGCCTACCAGGATACCCTAATTCTGGCTACTAGCATGCCATGGCCCTACTTGTTAGTGTGCCTTGGCTCTAGCTGCCAGCATGCCCAAGCCTTGACTACTAATAATCCTAGGACCTATCTGCTAGGTTGCCAAGGCAATGTTTATTAGTGTGCTTAGTGGATGAGCCTGCAAATATCCTCTAGAAAACGTACTTGTAAGAACACAAAAGAATATTTTTGGGCATCAAGATGGAATGTTGGGAACTAGTGGGCTTACACATAAGTAAAAATTTGTATTTTTTTGAAAAAAAATTTATGTTTTTTGACCATTTTTTAAGTACCGGGGCATTCTGGATATTACAAGCCCTACCTATCACACAAAGATAAGCACAAAAATGTCACAGAGTCATTTTTCCCTCAACCAATGTGTTGGACATTGCTATTGTTCTATAATTCTTACCAAGATTATATAAAGGCTTATTATTTGGATACAAAATCTTATTTTTAGTCAACACCAAGCGAGAGATATAACGCATGCGTTTAATTTGTTGTGCCTTATTCTAATTATAGTATAATGTTTTATATTAGGCAACACTCATTCATCTTGATGCAAATAAGATAAAAAGAATCCTTAAATAAGTGAAGGAACTTAGTGCTTGTTCTCTCAATTATTTTATCCTAAGGAATATTTAGATGTGAATTATCCTTTCTTGTCAGTGTGTCTTAGCTATGCTTGGCAGCGTGCTAAGGAATTACGTGCCAGCAAGCTTACACCTTGCCATCTAGCGTGCCCAAGCCTTGCCTATCAGTGTGCCCAAGCCCATTCAAATGTACTCATAAGTACTTAATTTAAAACTTTTGGGCATCATGATAGCATGATGGGTACAAATGGGTGTATATACAAGTAAAAATGTACTTATTGTGGAAAAAAAATATAAGCTTTTTGGCCATTTTTGGATAACTAGAGCATTCTGGATGAAATGGGCCCTACCTGTCTATTTGAGGTGAGCCCAAATATCATGCAGAGTCACCTTTCTGTCAGCAAACTTGTAAGATATTTCTATTTTTCTACAATTCTTAATAAGAGAATATGAAGGCTTATTATTTTGATCTAAAACATTCATTTCTTATCAACCCCATGTGAAAGATTTAACACATTCCTTTGATGGGTTATATTTAGTTCTCAGAACAATATGTTTCTTGATATTAAATGGGTTATGCATATTTATAAACACATGATAAAATGTATCCATGACTAAATAAAGCAATATGGTGCTTGTGCCTTTGATTATTCGTTGTGAGAGAATAATTAGGTTTGTCTAGTTACACATTATAATTATGACTCAAAGCGAGCTTGTTGTTGGCCCTATGTGCAACAGCTAGTGTGCCTGAACCTTACTTGCCATTGTGCCCAGACCTTACTTACTAGGTTGACCAGGCCTTGGTGGCTAGTGTGCCCAAGGTTTGTATGCCTAGGCCTTACATGCAAATTATCCAAGCACTGCAAGCCAGGTAGCATAAGATATATACTTGTCAGCTTGCAAGGTAACACAGGATCTCTACTTGCCAGCATGCCTTTATTTGTGGCAATAATTATTAGAAATAATTTATGGATAATCTCTGTGTCCTTGTGCAAGGTATAGAGAGTGTTTCATAGAATGAGACCAACCCACCCTTTTTTAAGGGTGTCATCCAATGAAAATCTTTCAGCTTAGGCAGTCTACTTTGGTTCCCATTAAATTTTGCTAATGTGGTTCATTCGAGAAAATTTCCCTTAGTGTCATGGGCACCTTGCTCAAGTTAGTTAATTGAAAGGTGATGTTGGCTTGTCCTCTATATCTTTGGTTCTTTTCCCTCCCACCATGTACATTATTATTGGGGATGGGCTGAGATCATAATTATGTTGAGGTCATGCTACCTAGTTGATCCTACAAGTAATCATATGCTTGTCCCAATGATTATGCCATGTATGTGTAAGTATGAACTATTTTAGACTGTGAAACTATGAATGACTGATTAAATCAGTTATAGTTTGTTTGCTGGTATGTTCTACTTGGATAATCATAGTAGATCTAGAGCTAATACGTGCACCAAGACCTCAAATTCTTGAATGGATGCATTTATTAGGTAAAAGGTCAATGCGAGCTTATGCTTGTTTCCCTGATGATTCATATTAACTCGTTGGATTGCATAACCCATGTGTCGATGACGCATCTTTCAAATATCTTCCCTATCAAATTTTAATGGTAGGTTAGAGGCCAACCATGGTGGTGATGGGTGGCAGAAAGTTGGTTTAAATTTTAGAGATGGAGCCTGAGAGATGGCTGGCTACCACATCTAAGGCAAAAAGAATGCAAATTGCCCAATCTTAACATGAGGAGGTAGTGATAATAAATAAGAATATCAGGCTCTTAGTGTCTGGTAATTGGAATGAGTACAATCTAAATACCTTAATGAGGATCCATTGGAGGCAATTCTTATGCCAGTAGCTGCTATAATTCCAGCTCCAACAACATATAATTAAGTTGTTGTAGTTAAAAAGCTCGTAGTTAGACCTTAGGTAGGGTAGGTCAGTCCACTTTACAGTTTCCACCACAGGACTTGTCCCTTATGCCTAAAATGCATTCTAGACCTTAGTTGGTACGATAGTGCCTCTGGCACTGTTACTTAGAAGATATTGTAGTGCTCAAAGCAAGCCCATGCTCTGGACAAATTAGCATTGGATAACACCACAAAATTTTGGTCCTATTATCTTGTACTTCGAAATCGGAGTAATATTTAAGTAGGATGGTAGGGGGTATTCATATTTCTTAGTCAGATGTGAATTTCTTGGATTTATGATGGATGGACCACTGTGAAAGCTTTTTCCAAGGATGTTTTCATCTATCAAGAATGAAAGTTAGGGGCTCAAAGATGATCAAATACTGTCCTAGTCTCAACCTTAAACAATGCTGACCAGGGATCTATAGATGTTGCTTTTAGGACACCACAGGCAACTTGTAAGAAATAAAAGTTTTTGGATTCCACAAAGTTTGAATTTGCATTAATAAAAAATGCAAAATAAAATTTATGAACAAAAAGCAATAAATTATATCCTATCCCTGTCATCCCTTAACATAGAAAAAAAGGTTAAAGGGATTTCACTATTGTCTACATCAAGCCAATAAACGTTACCAAAAAGAGCAAAATGATGACATAAATTGCCTTTAGTGCCATGTTGCTATCACAAGGTATGTGCTGAAGAAGAACTTAAATTCCAAAAGGAAAGTTAGGTATGGTCCCTCCAAAAAAAATGAGTCTTCAAGCGATAATAGAATAAGTCATGTAGCCATTTGATCGCATAAAGGAAATCTCCATTTATAATAATGTTGTCCTTTTTAAACATCTAGTCATACACGACATCAAAGATCATAGAGGCTGCCAAGAGGTCAGCCTGGGTATAATCCTAATGCTCAATATATTTTCCCATCGTAAAGATGAGTTTCTCCTAATGGTTTCGGGCCATAAGGCCAAATCTGGCAATATTAGATGTTTGGACTGAAGCATCAAAGTTGAACTTGAGCCAACCTAGAGGAGGCGGGGTTGGGTGGGTGGCATAGTTTTTTAGGGGCAACCTATAGGGCTTATTAGAGTTCCTTTACTTAAGAATATGCATGCAAAAAGGTTTTGGGCAAAAAGTTTTGGGAGTAAGGCGAGAATAGTAGCAGCCATGGTCGAAGGAGAGCAGTGAGGTCTTCCATGCTTCAAATCATTCTAGCCTCTCCAAAATTGATATAAAACTTTTTGTAAGCTTGGGTTGTAAATCGTAAGCTTCTACAGCTCTTCAAGCAAATACCGAAAGGATTTGGGAGATGCAAATCCCCATTTGCAAGGAATAACTTGCTTAAGCTTACTACAATGGTGCACATAATGCTCTATCATATCATCAGTAAGGAAGCCCCACAAAGATGACAGGGTCTCAAATAAGTTTTAATGGTAAAGCCATAAATATGTTGGGATAGCACCATAAAATAATCATCATAAAAAGAATCTCTCCCTTGGGTACATTTGAAACTTATGCATCCATTGAAATTGATAAGATCCCATGCCAATTTTTGATTTATAGGCCATAGCCGTGATCATCATACTAGAGGGGTAGTGAAGGAGTTCAGTAGTATAAGTCCCACTACCTACTTTTATGGGGATGGCAAGGATACGCTACACCAAAATGTCCCCAAAGCTGCTAGTCAGGGCATCCCTATCCCATTGGAGGTTATGAATAATGTTATACACCCTTGAGTTTTCAATAGGTCCCACATTCATGAATTATGGCCAAGCAGCTAGCCTTCTATCAAGGATCCAAATATCTTGGAGAGTGTCCACCAATTTTCTATCCCCAGTCTGCCATCTAAGTACAAGGTGTAGAGCATTTGCCCCGTCTTATAGAAACTTCTACATTTTTGACACATTCTTGGCATTGGTGTCCGCCCACATGTCCGCCCTATACTTCCCAATATAATATCCATGTAACGATAAATTAGGATGGAGCAGAAAATCCAATATAAGCCTTACCAATCCAAAGAAGAGTGGAACCCGAGCCCCTAGATAGCATTGGTTAGCATAATTTCTCCTAGGCCACATAGTGGAGGCCTTTACAATTGGCATGCTTGTACCTTAAAAATGTCTTCCAACTTTTTTTACTAAATTGAGAATTTCCCTAAGAACCAGGGTATGTGTCATGAGGTATATAGGGAATGATAACATAGAGGTCCTAATAAGGGTGGCTCTCCAGACCAACGATAGGTGCTGCTTACCCCAGAAATTCACCTTATCTTCTACTTTCTTTAGGATCAATGAGATGTCAGACTCAACTAATTTGCATAAAATAAGAGGTAGCCTGATGTACATAAAGGAATTAACCATTCCAAATCCCAAAATGTTAGCATTTCTTATTTTTTCCATAGGTGGTAAAGCTTATTGAAAAGGACGACTGACTTCCCACAATTGACTTTTATCCAATCCAATTATAATAATACCCAATAATTACTAAGATACTGGCATCAATGGTCATGTTGGACTCTATAAAGATTAGGATAATAATTGTATATAGAAGGTGCGAGTCCTTCACTGCATTATCACAAATTTGAATGCCCAGGTGGCTACCTCTCTACCTTAATGCCTTGGACTACAGCTCCAAACATAAAATATATAAGGGGAAAGTGGGAAGCTCTGTTTGAGCTCGTTATGAGATAAAATCTAATTGGATCAATTACCAATCAATAGAAACATGAACCTGGGCTAAGAGATACATTGATTCACCAGGCAAATAAACACCTCTGAGAACCCAGAAGTTTCATGACATGTTATACCATGTCTCAAGCCATGCAATCATACAACTGCTCCAACTCTACTTTGAACTCCATAATGCCCGCCTTCATGGTGGAATGTTAAAATTTGCACATAACCTCCTGGGCCTGGAGGCAGTGGCCAGAAATAGATATTCAAGATATAAAGGCCCCCTGTTCTTTTCCCACCATTGCGTTAAGGATTATTTTATGTCTATTCACAAAAATCTTGGCCAATACCTTGCAGAAAGATTGACAGAGGATAATGGACTGGAACTTGGAAGGTTTGTTAGCATTCTCCAACTTTGGGTTAAGGGTCACCAAATTGTCATCCCAGCTCTTTCACATATTGTTAATCTGAAAAGAATCCTTAATGGAATAGCAAACATCCTTGTTCATAATTTTCCAACATAATTTAAAAAAGGAAAGGTAATAATGTTGTTGCCTGGTTTTTGATTGTTCCCCAACGAAAAAAAGGCCTCCCAGATTTCTTTGTCGGTGATCTTTGAATCAAAATTAACCCTCACCTGTTTCAGGATCATGTCAAAATCCTAGAAGGATGGCCAATGCTCTAGCGAAATTCTCCTAGATCTCCATTTCTGCACAAATAACTCCCAAAATTTTTTCTGAATTAATTGTGGATCAGATTGACTCCACATTCTATTTGTGGACCACCAAAACTCAGTTAGACCATATTCTACTTGTTGCCACCAATCGGAAGAAATGTAAATTATCATCCCCGTCCTCAATCCAATGAACCTTAGCACGTTGGAACGACATGGTATCAATATGGGCTAAGGTAGCATTTAATTCCGCTACTTTGCTACGAAGTTCATTTTCATGTTCCAAATTAAGTCCATCTACTAACCATTCAATAGACTGGAAATCATTAATACGATGTTCCAAGGTAGCTTTTAATCTCCCCAAGTTTTGAATGAGAGATTTTCTCTAATAAAAAAGAGATCTCAGCATCCTAGCTGGTTAGCCTAAATCATTCTTGCTCCAATTTTTCCAAAACCTCTTCCAAGTGATCGTATAACTCATCCAAATGTCTTAAAACCAAATCCACCTAGCTGCAATGGCATGCACTTGGAATCTCAACTTAAGGAGGATTGGGTAAAGATCCAAAGCTAATATGTTCATATGTTTCATAGAAGCAAGGGAGGCTAGCTTGAGTCACTCTAAATTCATCAAAAAATCATCAAGGCACACCCACAATTTTCTCTTCTGACTCTTGTTGTTTGACAAGGTGAAGATCTATCAACTGAAACCTAGATCTTATAATTCATTGGTCGACATAAAGTTCATAATGTTATGGACCACCATCGAGTACATAAACATTTTACCCCCCTTATTCTCTTCCTGAGTGAGACAACAGTTAAAATCTCCTCCCATAAGAATGAAAAAATCAGCGATGGCACCCGAGCTATTGGTACCCAAAAGATTGTGCCTAATATCGTATTCCTTTTTGGCATAAACAAGCCTAAAAATCCATTTCTATAGGTTTGGCAGGACCAGCTAACCCACCACCCCATGATCCAAAGTTGAAAGAACATCAAATTATGTGAGCTCAGCCTCCAAAGGGCTTTAATTCCACCAAACTTATTATAGGGACTTGGAAGAATTCCCATCTATGACTAATCAGCTTGTCGACAACCACTCTATAAAGGACCTCAACCTTAGTATCAATCAAACCATTAAACATCACCTCATTTTCAATGACGTGGTGTCAGAAGTAATCTCTTGTTCATTTATTTTGAGCCCCCCCCTGCAATTCCAAATTAATAATAAAGACATTAATCAATAGAAGGGGAGGCATCCCCGAAATAAATAGTTTCCTCAGCCTCCTATAATTATTTTCATTGGATTTATTCAATGGGACCCTTTTGCATCAGTTCCTTCTCAAAATGGGCTTGAGAAACCCAATTTCTTAGATTTGGAGGCTTTACCCCTGCAGAAAATAACAGGGGTTATGTAATTCCTAATCATTTTTTCCTTCCAAGTAGGTTTGAACTTCTCCTTCATCCTAATAATAGGGGGATCCAATACTTTAAGTTAATTTGCTTAGGAGTTCTATTAGGCTCCAACTTCTTAGCAGCCAAAGGATGCTTCTCCTTACCCTCATTCTTATTCTAATCCTGAGGATGGTTGACTCTTCTCCTTCTAGAGTGGTCCTAAATCCATGGTCCAAGCCGATCATCCAATAATGGGGTAGTGTCCACCCCATTCACATTTTACCCTTATTTTTAATCACAGGGGACTGCTTATCTATGGCATGCAGTTCAATCCCACCACCTGCTGCCATCATATATATGGTTGCACCATCGAACTATGTCCTGCCATCATAGCATTGTCTTTTGCTTAGCTAGTGAGTGGCCCCTTTTCACACTCATTTAGATTGCCACCTATAGTTCCTTGACTCCTGGGGTTGAGAACCCCATTTCTACTAGTTGACGATCCTCCCGCAAGGCATTTCTCTTGCCTGTGTCCCATCTTACCACAGCCATAGTAGAGCATCTTAATACTTGCATATTCTACTTTTTGGTAAAACCTTCTATTGAGTCCACTTACCTAAATACCTACCTAGAGCCTCTTGGCAAGGTCAAGCTTCACACACACTTAGGTAAACTACCGTCTCCCCTAGTTGGCAGTTTGTGCATCAATTCATAATAGGGTATCGATCATGGAGGAAATTTGTGTAATATTTTGTATGTCCAAATACTGTAAAGGTAGGAAAGGGAGTCTAATCCACATATGTGATGATGGAACATTCAACAATTTTGGAGGAAATCTTGAAGGAAAGCCCAGGGCACACTTTTCCTATCCCATAATATTGCCACTGATGAACCACTGCCCACCACTCAGCACCTCATCCTGAGGAACAATTGACTTAAAGATACATATAAAGTAGTGCTGACCAATGGTTAAGAACTAAAATTCCCCAAACTAGATCCACTGACATTGGATCTCTAAGTTTAAAATAAAAAATGGTTCTCCTCCCAAAAAGTTTCCCTATAATAGCTCCCTCCAATAATGCCAAGTTCCCCCTGACCACCTCTTGATTTTGCATCATCATTATCCTATCCCTCGAAATATAAAAAATCTTAAAAGTTTGGTGTATTTGGACATGCTCAAGGTGCTTCCAAACATTATTTATTCGTCCCGGTGGTGCCGCACCCTTCATGTCACTACCCCAACCAGAGTCACCAAAGATAGAAGGTGGCTTACCGATTGGTGCATTTCCCAAACACCAGGAGTGCACTCAAGAAGGCTCCCCTGCTCACTGCATTTGAAACCATTGGGTTAATTTTTATAATAGAACTATCATCATGAACTCCTTCCATAAGGTTATCGCAAACTTCCATAGCTAGCTGAGTGGGAATGCTTACATTCAAGCTATTACATTTAATACAGATGTCCGTCAAGCTACGAACCAGAGCAGCACCAATGTCCATGGCATTCTTTCTATTGAGCTAGGCCAATAGGGGAAGGTAATAATTTTCCTCCACCTCCATGAAGGATGCAACCTCCAAAAATGTTAGGTTGTAGCTCATCTTAGTGCTAGCCTTCCCCTTGTGAGAATTAGTCACCGGAGGAGAAATTTCATCTTGCTTAATCCCAAAAAACCTTGTTCATCGGAAGGTTCCTCTTACTAAGTAAAGCTCACCTACGAGACTCCCCCACTAGGTTTTTTGTCTCAAGAATGGTCATTAGAGATATCGCTCCCCTTCTTACTTTGCGTTGATAGCTTTGACATGGCCTTGGCCCAAGTCACCTTGCTCGGGGACTTCTCCCCATGCATCTTGCTATTACCCGAGTAACCTAAAGATTGCCTCCAATCAGAATCATCACCGGCACTGGCTCCATCAACACCAAACCTGCCAGAGTGGGGAGGAGACCTTCAGTCCACACCCCACCTTCCCCCCCTCCCCCCCTCCCCCCCTCCCCTAAATGCCTAGACCTTCTCTACCAAGGAACACTCTAGTGATAGAAATAAAGGGTGAGAAATGAAAGAGCCTCCCAAAGTTTTTGAATTCCTTGAATATATTGCATTTCATTATATTCAATCAAACTATTACAAAACAAACTAAAAAGCAAAAAGATGGCTAAAATAACCACTAAGTAAACCTAGAAAAGAAACTACAATCCTCCTAAAAAATATTAAAAAAATTTACGAGTGATACAAGAATTAAGCTATGAACATCATGCCAAATGAATTGGCCCTCATTGGTCCTTCGGGCACAAAAGTGGATAGCCCTTTTAAATCTTCTGAATGTATGCACAAAAAGAATCAAATGAAACATCTTCATCCAACTGAATTGATTTCTAAGCTGAGCCGAGACATCCATTCTTCATGTATTTCGAAATACTGCATATACTTAACAATACTTCTATTGCCACTTTATATAATGACCCCTTTCATCTCAAACATTCATTCATATTCATCAATGACCTTGTTGATAAACTATAATGATATAAACTCCACCTGAGTGCTATCATAATGGCAAGTACTCCATCTAGCTGCCACAAATAACTTGTCTTGGTTGTCCCGAATTATAATTCCTATTCCTCTTGATTATTTTGGCATTATGCTCCATCAACGTCCACTCCCTGGAGTCCTCCGCTCTTGGAATTTCACTACAAATTATAGCTATCCTTTATCCCCCTCACCCCCACCCCCCGGCAAGGCAAAGAAGCCTTTACAATACTTCCTTTCTCCAACCCGGTGTGGCGGAGTGCCAAGCGCTATTTTCACCCTCCTGGTGATGGTAGAGTACCTTCTCATTTTTCTCCCTCCTGGAGAAGGAAGAGTACCTTCGAGGTCACAGATGTAGAAGAGTCTCTTCCTCAGAGAGCCCCCCCCACAAGTTCTTCCTAGGCCACAGGAGGAGCAAGATGCAGCAAGAACGGAGCAACCGTCTGATCTCCCTCACACCTCTTCTCCATCACCAAGCTCACCTTCTCCTTCCTCTCTCAAACCCTAAAACTTCTTAAGAGCTCTCTCCCAAGAATTCCCTCTCTAATCACGTTCCCCTCTTTCTTTCTATGTCAAAAAGATTACGAATTTTGATATATAAAACGGGCTCCAAAATCCATGAAATTTTCAAAGTAGCCATTATAATTGTACAGTATGATTTCACATCGTACAGTACGACATGTATGAATAGGCTTCATCCTGGTACGAAGATGTATGAACAGTTAAAAATCTAATCATACAGTATGATAATAAATCATACGGTACGATCCTCAACACTTCTGCTCATACAGGACGATAGCCGGGATGATCAAATGTCATCTATGTTCATCGTGTGGTACGATATACATCGTACAGTGTGAATGGTTAAAATTAAGGCATCGTCCAGGATGAATTTTGGGATGATCAAATGTCATCTCTATTCATCGTATGGTATGATATACATCATACTGTATGATGAGACAAAAACAAGGGATCGCCTAGGACGATCTCCGGGACGATTAGAATTCGTCTATGTTCATTGTATGGTACAAATGTGTTCGTATAGTATGATTTCAATAAGTAATTAAGCCTTGATTTATTCCACTACTCATATGTTAATTTAAGTATTTAAAATAAATTGTACTATATGAAGTCCTTCGTACAGTACGAACGGCTAAGAAAAACATACTTAAGTTAATTTGACGGCTAGGGTTTTGGATTTGGAAAATATCATACGGTACAAAAATATTTGTACGGTATGATCTATTCACAGAAATCATTTTACAAGCTCAAATCAAAAAGTATGAAATAATGTCGTACAGCATAATCTCCAAAGAATGAAAATCTACATTTCTTACTTTTAAAACCCTCTCCTCCTGTGTGTGTGCATGGTTGCTCAGACTTACATGCAGTTTGTGACTAGACTCAAGAAAATAAAAAATAAAATAAATAATAAATTATATTGTCAGACTTATACTCATAATCTAACCAGTCTTGAGTCTTCCTATTTTCCTGAGTAGCTTGTGATCTTCCTGAAATGTTAGTTCTCATGGACAATAGCAAACAATAAATGATATTCAGAGAATAGTAGTTGAAGTGACATTATTTATCATCATCAAAATCTCAAACTCGGGGTCATAGGTCGCAACAATCTCCCCCTTTTTGATGCTGTTAAATAATGTTTGTTTTAGGCAAGTTTGAAAGGCATATATTTTTTAATTTTTTGTTAATAGAAAAAAAAAAATACAAACTAGACAAGACAAGAAAAGAGATGAAATGCATTCTATTAAAATGCAAAAGGAAACTATAACTTAAGCAAATTACAATAGCCATCTCCCCCTTTTGACAGCACCAAAAAGAGGAGCAAACAACAATAAGAAAGAAAAATACAACATTTATATTTCAAAGGGAAGGAGCCTGATCACTTGGAGGTGGAGGTGGGTTTGGCTGAAAATAGAGAAGGATTGTATCAAATCGTTGATCAATCACGTTGAAGCGTTCCCTAAACCATTGCATGCCGGCATCGTGTTATTGATGTTTCTCTTGTATGCGCGTATCGAGGCGAGTCTGATGTTGGTCAAAATGTTCAACCAAATCATCGTAAGGATAAGCTGGTGCAGGTGCTTGGGGTGCTGCATGTCGTCGTGGTCGAGCTGGAGCTGGTCATGATAAGATATGTAGCGATAGATAAAGTTGGGGTCATGTTGATCTGGTCGCTAGCTTTGGGTATTATAGAGGTTATAAGAACATGTTGAATAATTCTAACATTTCGGTTGAGTGATTGAACGAGTGGTAGGTGTTGATAGAAGGCGGCTTTCTTAGGGACACGATTAACATCACTTCAGTCAAATTCGTTTGTGAAAAAGGAACAAACTCGAGGTCCTTCAGTGGATAGCCCAATGTGTTGGGCGATGTCGCTTTGGTAATTTTGATATTTTAGCGATAGGCAAAAGAGTGAAAAGTTAGGTTGTCGACGGTGTAGGTTAAATTTGCTAGAAATTCCAAAAGAAGTTCAGAGTTGTAGGCAAAGGCTAGGGTTAGGAGGAACTGGAAGGTGGTGGAAGTAAAGAGGTTTCGTACCTCAAAATTCAGAGCAGCCTGATTGAGCATTTTGGATGGCATAATCTTACAGGCTTTATACTTGTGATATGCCTCTTCATTTTTAGCACTTAGAAAGAGAGCACTATGACGGCTAGAGGAAGACGAGCTTCCAGCTACCAAACGACTCCTCTTGCTGGAACTAGACATCGTATAGAGGCTGAGTGAAAGGTGAGAATGAACAGATGTGAGTGAAGTGAGCTACAAGTGAATCAAATTTATAGAATTTTTCCAACATCATACAGTACGATCGTGTTTTATACAGTATGATTGGTAATAAATATTTTGACAGGTCTTTTTGGGAAAAGGTGGTCAACTCATACAGTACGATGGATATCGTACCATACGATCAGAAGGATTTTGATCGTCGCGAGGGTCGTCGGTACGACCTTTGTCGAAAGGTTTCATACTATATGAACAGGTGTATCATACAGTGCGAACAACAATTATATTGTACCAAACATATTTACTTCATTCTCATCTATTTTGCTGAGGTGGATCGTATAGGACGAAGTGGTGGCATCGTACAGTACGAACACAATTATATCATACCAAACCGAGTTAATTCATCCACATCTATTCACTGACGTTGATTATACAATATGAAGAGGAGATATCATACAGTACGATGATCAATAATGTCGTACCAGATGTTGCAAATCTATTTTCATGACTTATGTTTTGATGATTGATAAACACTAATGATTCTCTTGGACTACTTGTTACTTCTAACTTTTCAGGAATCGAATATCGGACGAACAAATGAAGCCAGTTTAAGATTGCGTAGGTCTAGGGTTGAGTCAATCTGTACTTTGTTTTTTCTCTTCTTGAGTCTATTTGTAATGGTCAAAGAGACTGATGCTAAGTAACCCTACACACACACACACACACTTGAGAGACTTAGAAATTCTGTTTTTACTCATATCGGCCAGGATGTTATTTACATCGTCCTGGACGATCAGGCTTAAAACAGAAAGTCTAATTAAGGATTCTTAATTAAGGCAGCTGACATTAACGGATCGTCCTGGATGATACGTGTATTGGCCAGGATGATAAGCTCAAAATAGAAAGAAGTTGCCGCCATAGACAATTAAGGTATACTGTATTTTTAAATAATCGGCCAGGACGATTATTGATCGGCCTGAACGATATTCACAAATTATGCCTTAATAATTAGGAAATCAAGGGAGTAATTCAGGATGATTGATATAATCATATCGTCCTGGACGATCGCAGGATCGCCCAGGATAATCTATTCAAAAACCTTAATTACTTCAGGATGATAAATATCGGCTAGCTCGAATTCAGGGCTATGCTCTGGACAATTTTCCTCTGATTTGAACTGATTGGCCAGGATGATCATGAGATCGGCCTTGACAATCAAGCTAATTTTAAATCATCCAGTTTGCATTCAGGGCGATGCTCTTGCCGATCTTCTACGATTTGTACTGATCGGCCTAGCCGATGTCCATATCAGCCTGGACGATATTGTCGGCATCTTGTAATTAATGAGCTCCTTTGAAGATCTTCTATTTAAGAGCTCTTGTTCAACATTTTGAACAACCTTTGTGCTGCTGCCTTGACCTGAGAAGGCCTTGAGGAGAGAAAGAGAGAGAGGGAGAGAGAGAGGATCTTGTGAGGGGGAGATTGTGAGGGGATTAACAAGGGTTGCTTCAGGGATCGCTATGCTTCTTCTTCGTCTAGAGTTTCTTGTCTAAGGAAGGGTCGGAAGAGGTAAGGAGTCAGCATCTGGTTGTGGTTCTTTGCCAGCTTTAGGAGGAAGAAAAAGGAGATAGGTTCTCTACCTTACTGGGGTGGCAAAAAGGAGGTGCTTTATAAAGGCTTCTCCGCCTAGCTGTGAGGGCTAAAGGAGAGTCACGATTATAGTGCAATACTCGGAGGGCGCCTCCGGGGAGTGGACGTAGGTCGAGTTGACTGAACCACTATAAATTTATGTGTTCTTGTTTCTTGCTTCTGCACTTTTAATTTCCGCATTTATTTTTCTCGTGGTGTGATTTTGGTTTATGTGATTTTTGTTCTTTGTGAAAAGAAAATTTTTTAAAATACCAATTCATGCCCCCTCTTGGTTAGCTTGGGCCAGTTCTATAGGGCTTAACATCGCTAACAAACTTTCAAGTGGTATCGGAGCGGGATTCATAAAAACTGAGTTTGAAAACTTTTTAAATTTTGATCTATGGCTAACCTTGGAAATCATAACACTATGGAAGGTTATTCAATTACACGACCACCCTTGTTTGACAACTTACATTTTGATTTATGGAAAACCTGCATGACAACATTTTTACAATCTACTGATTATCGCATGTGGATGCTTATCAAAGAAGGTTATTCTCCACCTTCTCGTGAAATTAATGGTGTTAAAACTGAAGTTGCTTTTACTGAATGGACTTTCGATGAACGAGATTTAGCTCAATTGAATGCAAAATATTTGAACTATTTTTTCTGTGCTTTAAAATCTGAGGATTACATGCGTGTCTTCACTTGCAAAACTGGTAAAGAAATTTGGGATAAATTGTGTATCACCTATGAAGGCACTAATGAGGTTAAACAATACCGTTTGAATATTCTCTTGCATGATTATAAACTTTTTCGTATGAAACCTCATGAATCAATTTCTGACATGTACACTAGGTTTACTCAGATAGTCACTTCACTGCATGCATTAGGAAAAGAACTTTCAAACTATGAAACAGTAAATAAGATTTTGAGATGCTTGCCTTCGTCATATGATGCCAAAATCACTACAATCACTGAATCTAAGGATTTGAACACTTATTCTATTGATAACTTACTTGGCTCACTCATTGCTTACGAGCAAGGGGTGAATCAAAAAAATCTTGATACAGGTGAGAAGAAGAAGGAGAAAATAGTTGCATTGAAGGCGCATAAATCAAATTCTAAAACTTTTGGGTCTGAAAGCGATGAAGTTGCCTTCATCACAAGGCAATTCAAAAGCTTTCTAATGAAGAAACAAAAGCTTCATTGGAGAAAAGGTAGGGATCATAAAAATTCTAAAGGATCTTCTGATGTTGTTTGCTATGAATGTAGGAAACCAGGACACGTGAGAACTGATTGCCCTACACTTAAAGATCACTCAAGTAAAGGAAAGGGTGAGGATAAACCTAAGCTAAGGAAGGACAAGATGAGAGTAAAAAAAGCATTTTGGGCGAATTCGGCATCGGACTCATCGGAGACGGAACCAGAAGATGAGACATCAAAATTGTGCTTAATGGCAGACGACAATCCTGATCAAGAAGAGGTATGTGAACTTTCCTACTATCAACTTCTTGAAGTTTCAGAAAAAATTCATGCATCATATAGGAAATTAAAGAAAATACATGCTAGCTTGAAATTAGAATTTTTAAATCTACAAAAAGAACATGAAAGTTTGATTAAAGACCATCAAACGATTGATTCAAATCATATGACTTTACTTGATGAATTTGATGAGTTAAATAAAAATCATTGTGAATTAGTTGAAAAGCATGATGCATTAAAAGTTTCACACACATCACTTGAATCTGATATTAAGAAGTCTAAGGAGATGGAAAAAAATTTGAGTATTGAAAATGAAGTCTTAAAGAGCACTAGTTTGAAGATTCAAAATGAATTAGAAGCATGTAAGAAAACTAGGATGACACCCACTTTTGATCAATTGCCAAAACCTAAGAAGAGCCATTATAACTCAAACCACTTAAGAAATCCCTTTCCTGGAGTTAGATATTTTTCATGTGGCATGCTAGGACACATCTCACACACTTGCACAATTCACCATAGTGCACATTGGGTGTGGAGACCTAAGGTGCATGATCCACAGCATATCACCCATGCATTGCATTCTACTCTTCATAAGAAGGAACCCAAACCTGCTTGGGTTCCTAAATCTAAATTTTAGTAGTTTTGTAGGATGGCTCTCACAAAAGGCCTCGTGAGAGTATGTGGAATCTGGACAGTGGATGCTCTCGACATATGACTGGTGATGTCAATCAGTTTGTCGTACTAGAGTTCAGGACTGGAGGCAAGGTTACTCTTGGAGACAATGCCACCAAGAAGGTGGTAGGCGCAGGTATAATTGGTAATTCCAAGAACCTTATGATTGAAAATGTTTTTCTTGTAGATGGATTGAAGCACAACTTGCTCATCATCAGTCAATTCTGTGACAAAGGCTTCATCGTGCAATTCTTTATAAATTCATGAATTGTAAGTTTAAGTAACAACACTATTTTGCAGGGAAAGAGGATTAACAACGTCTACATGCTTGATTTAAATAACATTGAATGTGCTGCTTCATTTTGCTTAAAAATTATGATTGATGATTATTGGTTGTGGCACCAGAGACTTTGTCATGTAAGTATGGAAACCCTTAGGAAGGTGACCCAAAAAGACCTAGTTAGAGGTGTCCCCAAACTCAAGTTTTCAAAAGACCACCTTTGTGATGCCTGTCAACTAGGAAAGCAAGTCCACTCCACCTTTCACCCCATTAAGGACATTATCACCTCTAGACCTTTAGAAGTCCTTCACATGGATTTGTTTGGACCCATTAGCATTGCCAGCCTGGGAGGAAAAGTCTATGGATTTGTGATTGTTGATGACTACTCGAGGTTCACTTGGACTATATTTCTTTCACATAAAAATGAGTCTTTTGAGGAGTTTAAAACATTTTCTACTTGGATTCAAAAAAAGCTAGGGTGTGAGATTTTGACCATCCATAGTGACCATGGGGTAGAGTTTGAGAATGAAAGATTTGGAGATTTTTGTGAGGACAAGGGGATTAGCCATAATTTTTCAGCTCCTAGGACCCCTCAGCAGAATGGGGTAGCTGAAAGGAAGAACCGGACCTTGGTGGAAGCCGCTAGAGCCATGCTTGCTGAATATTCACTTCCAAAATACTTTTGGGCTGAAGCGGTTAACACAGCTTGTTATGTGTTGAATAGGGTAAATGTTAGAGCCAAATTAGAAAAGACACCCTATGAGATTCTTAAGGGTAGGAAACCCAATCTTTCCCACCTTCGTGTCTTTGGTTGTAAGATTTTTATTCACAACAATGGGAAGTCTCACTTAGGAAAATTTGATCCTAAATCTGATGAAGGAGTATTCTTAGGATATTTTAGTGTTGGAAAGTCTATTAGGGTGTTTAACAAGAGAACTTTGATGGTGGAAGAGACAACCCATGTAGTATTTGATGTGTCTGAGCCTAAGAAACATGGAGTAGAAGATGATGATGTTGGAGAGATTACAAGTGGAGTAGAAAATTTGGGGAAGGAAATAGAACACCAAATTAATGAAGGAGTAGGAGATGTCACCCAAGGAGTAGAGAATTTTGATTTGGATGAAAGGGTTGGACCTTCACACACTTTACCTAGAGATTGGAGATACTCTATAAGTAACCCCAAGGATCTGATCTTAGGAGACCCTTCTAGTGGAGTTAAGATTAGACATGGACTTAGGAAGGAGGTGAACCACTCTGCCTTTATCTCAATGACTGAACCCACCACCATTAACCAAGCCCTTACTGATGAGTTTTGAATTCTAGCAATGCAAGAAGAA
The DNA here is from genome assembly GCA_022539455.1 of Dendrobium nobile. Classification (NCBI taxonomy): domain Eukaryota; kingdom Viridiplantae; phylum Streptophyta; class Magnoliopsida; order Asparagales; family Orchidaceae; genus Dendrobium; species Dendrobium nobile. The sequence continues at coordinate 3,184,131 of CM039730.1, forward strand.
TTGAATCAATTTGTTAGGAATGATATTTGGGAGCTTGTAAAAAGACTTAAGGGACAAAGTGTAGTAGGGACAAAGTGGGTCTTTAAGAACAAGGTGAATGACTCAGGAGTGGTGGTTAGAATAAAGCAAGATTAGTGGCTAAGGGGTATAACCAAATAGAAGTGATAGACTTTGAGGAGACCTTTGCCCCTGTAGCTAGATTGGAAGCCATTAGAGTGCTATTAGCCTTTGCCTGTTATAAAGGATTTAAGCTTTTTCAAATGGATGTCAAGAGTGCCTTTTTAAATAGGGAAATAAAAGAAGATGTGTTTGTAGAACAACCCCCAGGTTTTGAGAGTTCCCAATTTCCAAATCATGTTTTTAAATTAAAAAAGGCTTTGTATGTTTTAAAACAGGCACCAAGAGCTTGGTATGAGAGGCTTAGCACATTCTTACAAGAGAGGGAGTTTGTCAAGGGGAGCGTAGACACCACCCTTTTTCTTAGGAGAATTGGAGATGATTTACTCATTGTTCAGATTTATGTGGATGATATACTCTTTGGATCTTCTAATAAGAAATTATGTGATGATTTTTCTAAAATAATGAGTAGAGAATTTGAGATGAGTTTGATGGGAGAGTTGTCCTACTTTTTGGGGTTTAGCATAAAATAATTAGAGGATGGAACCTTTTTAAATCAAATAAAATACATAAAGGACATTTTGAAGAAATATGAGATGGACAAAGCCAAGCCAATTAACACTCCCTTGACTTCTAGTGCTCCATTGGATAATGACCCAAGTGGTAAATCTGTTGATCAGAAGAAGTATAGAGGCATGATTGGATCTTTACTTTAATTGACTTCAAGCCGACCTGATATTATGTTTAGTGTTTGCCTTTGTGCTAGATTTCAAGATGACCCTAAGGAGTCCCACATGACTGCTATTAAGAGAATTTTTAGATATCTTTTGGGGACACAAGGCTTAGGGATTTGGTACCCTAGACACAACACTTCTTTTGAGATTATTAGATTTTTTTGACTCTAATTTTGCAGGATGTAAGGTGGATAGAAAAAGCACTTCAGGAACTTGTCAATTCATTAGGCAGTCTTTAGTCTTTTGGTCTAGTAGGAAGCAAAACTCTGTTACACTTTCCACTATTGAAGCTGAATACATCGCTCTTGGAAGTTGTGCGGCCCAAGTCCTTTAGTTAAAACAACAGGTATTGGATTTAGGATTACCGGTAGGCACCATCTCAATCTTTTGTAACAACACTAGTGCCATATACATCTCTAAGAATCCTATCCAACATTCAAGGACTAAGCACATTGACATTAGGCATCACTTCATTAGAGATCATGTGACTAAGGGAGACATTGAGTTACACCATGTGACAATTGAAAATCAATTGGCTGACATCTTTACTAAACCACTGGCCTTCGACGCTTTCAGTTCTTTAAGGAACAGATTGGGTGTGATTAACATAAATGCATGAAACTTGATCTTTTAGTTACTTTCTTTTGCTTTTGTTTTTATGTTTAGTTTTTTAGTGTGTTTACTTTTCTTTTTTTTTTTCTTCTCTTTTTCTTATTTTTCAAAATCATCGCTGAAATGATAACATATTCCATGCCCTTATTTTTGAAAATTTGTAGTCAATGTATTTTTCATCTCTCAATCTCTTAGATGATAAAAATATTTTGTGATTGTGTCTCTTTCTCTAACCTATTTTAGTGGCATAGTTTTCTTTTATAATCAAAAATCTATTTCAAATTAAAGATTGTGTATGAAATTAAGATCTTTTCTTAAGCTTACTTAAGTAAATCTATCTTGTATTTATAATGTTTAAAGTCTTTTTGTCACACTAAGACCCTTCGTTATCCTTGTCTTTGATTATTGATTCTATTTGTGGTAATTCTTCCCTATGTTAGAGAGAGAGCTCCTATTCTCTAATATCTGAGAAGATATATTCACAACTAAGAATTTTTAAGAGGTTATAAAAGAGAATGTAGCTTGCAAAAATAAAAAAAAAAATTTGGCCAATGATGCCAAGAAAAGAAGTGCAATGTCGCCAAATTGAAAAATATACACAAAAGTGTATCGAAAATAAAAAATATTGCGTAAAGCGCCACTCAAATTGACAAGAGGCATAAAATGAGCCCACTCAAAAGCAAGCTATTCTCTCTTTTTAAATCTTTTAGAACTTAGAAGTTTTGGTTCTCAAAGACTTGATTTTGATTGTTTTGCGATCGTGACAAATTTACTTTGATTCATTATTTTATAAAGATAGTTTTTTCTTAAACCAAGTAATAGATGGATCCTTTTTCTCATATTCAATAAATTCTTTGAGTTAGGTCATTGATTTCAAAAGATGATTCTACCCTAAGAAAACGTCTGAGCTAAGGGTAACCATGGCCAAATATTCTACTATTCTATGGATTGTTGAGATTGTTAACTCATTAACCTACAAATTTTTAAATCAATCACATGGAATACTACATCATCTTCATGCCTTGATTAAAAAAAAAATTGTTGTGATGTGCTATTGTTTTTTTGTGTTCCCTCTTCCTTTTTGATATGTGAAAAGGGTGAGAAGTTTATGATGCTTTTACACTTGCCAAACCTGAAATTTTACTGCTAATTGTCTTCATAGTGTTTTGCCATCATCAAAAAGGGGGAGATTGTTATAAATCCATTTTCATGACTTATGTTTTGATGATTGACAAACACTATTGATTCTCTTGGACTACTTATCCATATCGGCCTGGACGATATTGTCGGCAACTTGCAATTAATGAGCTCCTTTGAAGCTCTTCTATTTAAGAGCTCTTGTTCAACATTTTAAACAACCTTTGTGTTGCTGCCTTGACCTGAGAAGGCCTTGAGGAGAGAAAGAGAGAGAGGGAGAGAGAGAGAGGATCTTGTGAGGGGGAGCTTGTGAGGGGATTCACAAGGGTTGCTTTAAGGATCATTCTGCTTCTTCTTCATGTATAGTTTCTCATACATGGAAGGGTCGGTAGAGGTAAGGAGTCAGCATCTGATTGTGGTTCTCTGCCAGCTTCAGGGGGAAGCAAAAGGAGATAGGTTCTCCGCCTTACCGGGGTGGCAAAAAGGAGGTGCTTTGTAAAGGCTTCTCCGCCTAGCTGTAGGGGCTAAAGGAGAGTCATGATTGTAGTGCAATACTCGGAGGGCGCCTCCGAGGAGTGGACGTAGGTCGTGTTGACCGAACCACTATAAATTTTTGTGTTCTTATTTATTGCTTTCGCACTTTTAATTTCCGCATTTATTTTTCTGTTGGTGTGATTTTAGTTTATGTGATTTTTGTTCTTTGTGAAAAGAAAATTTTTTAAAATACAAATTCACCCCCCCCTCTTAGTTAGCTTGGGCCAGTTCTATAGGGCTTAACATCCCTAACGAACTTTCACCAGACAGCTTCAATGACTGCCAGCTATATCGTATAATACGATGGAGATCGTACAGTACAATCAACAGAGGTAAAATTTGCTTATGGTTGTGTTGTGTAGATTTAGATATATTGTATAGTACGATAGAGGATCATACAATATGATAATGAAATGTCAAATTTTGTGGTTTTGTGTAGTGACTGTGTAATGATCAGGAACAACCTTAAAAAAGAATTTTTTTTTTGTTTTTTTTTCTTATTTTATGCATTAATGTCTATGACACCTAATCTAGTCCTCAAGATGCTAAATGTATCGAATGCTAGTGGTTTTGTGAATATGTCAGTCAATTGATCTCCTGTAGCGATGTGATGCAATTCTATATCTCCCTTAGCAACATGATCTCTTATGAAATGGTGTCTAATGTCTATGTGTTTCGTTCGAGAGTGCTGAATTGGGTTCTTAGAGATGCAAATTGCACTTGTTTTGTCACACATGATTGAGATGGTTCCTATAGGTAAGCCAAGATCAAGAATTTATTGTTTTAACCATACTACTTGTGCAACGCCACTTCCTACTGTAATATATTCTGTCTCGACCGTGGAAAGGGCTATTGAGTTTTGCTTTCTATTGGACCAAGAAACTAATGATTGTCTAATGAATTGGCAGGTACCAGAGGTGCTTTTTCTATCTATCCTACATCCTACAAAATTAGAATCTGAGTACCCTAAATTTCAAAGGAAGTGTTATGTCTAGGATATCAAATTCCTAAGTTCGGTGTGCCTAGTAGATATCTAAGGATTCTCTTGACCACAATTAAGTGAGACTCTTTAGGATCAGCTTGAAAATGAGCACAGAGGCACACACTAAACATTATGTCCGGTCTACTGGCAGTCAGGTAAAGAAGGGATCCAATCATTCCTCTATACTTTTTCTGATATACTGATTTTTCATTAGGATCTCTGTCTAATTGAATTGTTGAGCTCATTGGAGTGTTCATGGGTTTAGCACTATATATTTCATATTTTTTCAAAATATCCTTAATGTACTTTATTTGGCCAAGAAAAGTTTCGTTGTCTATTTGTTTTACAATAAAGGCAAAAAAGTAATTATGTTCTCCCATCATGCTCATTTCAAACTCATTACTCATTATTTTTGAGAATTCATCACACAAGTTTTGATCTTAAGATCCAAATAAGATGTCATCCACATAAATTTGAATAATGAGAATTTCATTTTTGATTTTTTGTAAAAAGAGTGTGGTATCTACACTACCCTTTTCAAATCCTCTATCCAATAGGATGAGCTAAGTCTTTCGTACCATGCTCTAGCTGCTTGCTTTAATCCATAAAGTGCCTTTTTTAATTTGAATAAATGGTTTGGAAATTACGAACTTTCAAATCCGGGGAGTTGCTCAACATGGACATCTTCCTTAATTACCCCGTTCAAAAAAGCACTCTTTACATCCATTTGATATAGTTTAAAGTTCTTGAAACAAGCAAAAGCTATGAGCACTCTTATGGCTTCTAGTGTAGCAACAAGGGAAAAGGTTTCTTCAAAGTCTATTCCCTTAATCTGGTTGTACCCCTTAGCTACTAATCTGGCTTTATTTCTTATTATTGTTCCTGAATCATTCACCTGATTTTTGAAGACCCATTTTGTCCCAACAACACTTTGTTCTTTAGGTCTCTTAACTAACTCCCAAACATCATTTTTGGTGAATTGATTCAGTTCTTCTTGCATTGCTAGAATCCAAAATTCATCTCCTAAGGCTTGATCTATACTTGTAGGTTCTATCATAGAGATGAATGCTGAATGACTAACCTCTTTCCTAAGTCCATACCTAGTTTTTACACCTTTTGAAGGGTCTCCTAAAATTAAATCTTTAGGATGACTAGAAGAATATCTCCATTCTCTAAGAATATCTTCCTAAGGTTCTACCCTTTCTTCTAAGGTCATAGTCTCTACTCCCTGAATTGCTTCTATTTCATCATCTTCAATTTTATATTCAGAGTGCTTATCTGATTCATCAAATACTATGTGGGTGGACTCTTCTACTACTAGGGTTCTCTTATTAAAGATTCTATACGCCTTATCTACAGATGAATAACCTAAGAAATCACCCTCATCAGACTTGGGATCAAATTTTTGTACGGGATGTTTGCCATTATTCAAGATGAAGCTCTTGCACCCAAAGACATGTAAGTGTGAAAGGTTCGGTGTCCTACCCTTAAGTAGTTCATAAGGTGTTTTATTCAGCTTAGATCTAATATTTATCGTATTTAAAACATAACATACTGTGTTGACTACTTCTGCCCAAAAATATCTAGGAAGGGTGCATTCTGCTAACATTGCTCTTGCAACTTCTACCAAAGTTCTATTCTTCCTTTATGCTATACCATTTTGCTGAGGTGTTCTAGGGGCTGAGAAATTGTGTTCTATTCCTATCTCTTGACAGAATGATTCAAATCTATCATTTTGAAACTCTCCGTCATGATCGCTATAGATTATTCAGATTTCACAACCTAATTTTTGTTGAATCTAAATGGAGAATACATTAAATTTCTCAAAAAACTCATTCTTATGTGCCAGGAATCTTAGCCAAGTGAACCTAGTGAAGTCATCTACAATCACAAATCCATAATTTTTTCCACCTAGGCTGGCTGTACTAATGGGTCCAAATAAGTTCATATGTAGGATTTTTAATGGCCTAGAGGTGACCACATCTCTAATTGAATGAAAGGATGATTTGACTTGCTTTCCTAGGTTGCAAGCATCACATAAGTGATCCTTAGTAAAGTCTAACTTAGGTACGCCTCTAACTAGGTTTTTCTAAGTGATGTTTTTAAGTATTTTCATACTAGCATGGCATAGTCTCCTATGCCCTAGCCACGAGTCATCAATAATTATTTTCAAATAAAATGAATTTGAACTATCAATGAAATCAAGGTCTAACATGTAAACATTGTTCATTCATTTTCCTTCTAAAACTAGTTTATCATTTAAACTAATCAGGCATATGTCAGACAGAAATTTAATATCAAAACCTTTGTCACACAATTGACTAATTCTAAGTAAGTTATACTTCAAACCATCAACTAATAAGATATTTTCAATTAAAAAGTTCTTAGCATTACCAACAATACCTGAGCATATCACTTTCCTTATAGTGCTACCTCCCAATGTTACTTTGCCTCCATTTCTGGTCTCTAGAAGAATGAACTTCTTCATATCTCTAGTCATGTGTCACGAGCAACCACTATCCAGGTACCACATGCTCTCACTAGGTATTTTGTGAGAGCATCCCTATAATTTCATTCAAGGATTAAATTTAGGAACCCAAGTGAGTTTGGGTTCCTCCTTATGCTTTCATGAATGAGATATATACATGCTATGCTATGATGGATGCACTTTAGGTCTCCATACTATGTGTGTCCTACGGTGAATTGTGTAAGTGCGGGCTATGTGACCTAGCATGCCACAATTGAAGCACCTAACACCAGGAAATGGATTCACTAACCTATGTGGATGGTGATGCCTCTTCCTAAACTTGTGTGATGCATGCTGTGTTGGGAGTTGACTGGGTTCGGGTAATGTGAGTGATGCAATTTCTTTTTCTAATTCTTTGATTTTTTTCTTTAAAAGTGTTGTTTTGATATGTCAATCAATGAACTTTAATTTTTAACAAATGCTCACTATTATCTACTTCTAGTGCAAGTTTGTCTAGTCTATGAAAAGCCTATTCTAGTTCAACATGAGTGGTTTTCAAGGTTTCATGCATTTCAGTTTGTTTAATATGCTTCTTATTTAATGCATCACACTCATCAGGAAGTAGCATATGATCTCTATCTAAATCAGAATTTTCTTTGACTAAGTTAGCATACTCAGTTTGTAAACTACTAAATTCAATATTAAGACTAGCATGCATCTTTTTCAATTTCCTATACGAGTCATGAATTCTTTCAAAAATGAGTAATAAATCTTTATATGAAAGCTGACATACCTCATCTTGATTTGATTGATCAAGATTATCATTAGCCATTAGACACAAATTTGTTACCTCCACCTCTGCTTCTTCTTCTAATGATTCTGAGGTAAAGTCTGCCCAAAAAGCTTTTTGTGTCTTCATTTTTCCTTTCTTATACTTGGCTTTGTCCTCGCTCTTTTCCTTAGCAGGTTGGCTCTTTACGTTGGGGCAATCAGCTCGAAGGTGACCTGGCTTTCTGCACTCAAAATAGATTGTGTCACATGAAACTTTATTAAACTTAGAGCGTTTACCTTTATTCTAGCCATTCTGATGACGCCTTTATTTTTTCTTTAAGAAATTCTTGAACTATTGGGTCATCAAGGCTATATCATCTTCTTCCTCCCCTACAAAGCTGTCGCTTTCTGAGTTATTTTCTTTTAATTCCACCGTTCGCTCCTTCTTCTTTTCACCAGCATCACTTTGTCTTTGACTCACTCCTTGCTCGTATGCAATGAGTGACCCATGGAGATTATCAATAGAATAAACGTTAAGGTCTTTAGATTCAGTGATAGTAGTTATCTTAGCATCGTAGGAACTAGGTAAGCATCTTAGAATCTTATTAACTTTCTCAGAATTTGAAATCTCTCTACCTAATGCATGCAAGGATGTCATGATTTGGGTGAACCTAGTGTACATGTTAGATATTATTTCGCTAGGTGTCACACGAAAGAGTTCATAATCATGCAATAGAATATTAAGTTTAGATTGTTTTACCTCACATGTTCCTTCGTATGTAATGCAAAGTCTATCCCAAATCTCCTTACCAGTAGCACATGTAGAAACTCTCATATAATCCTTAGACTTTAATGCACAAAAAAAGCAATTTAAACATTTGGCATTCCATTGGGCTAAATTCCTATCCTCATTGCTCCATTTATTAAAAGGTGCTAGAGTTTTCACTCCATTCACAGTTTTAAAAGGTGCACTATATCTATCATTGACTAACATCCACATGCGGTAATCAATAGATTTCAAAAAGGTAGACATTCTAATTTTTTAGAAATCAAATGGGATGTTATCAAAAAGAGGTGGATGGGTTATTGAATAACCCTTCGCAGTGTTATGATTTCCAAATGCGACATGATTGTTTTCTCAAGTTTTTCTAAAATACTATTTTTGAAAACATGCTCTGATACCAATTAAAATAACTAGATCGATAAGAGGGGGGGGGGGTGAATTGTGAAAACTTTGTAGCAATAATTAAAACCTAAGCATGAGTTCTAATTTTTTTTTATGCTTTTTTAATTTTTAACATGAAAATTTAAACTACTATGAAGGAAAACCAATTGAACTCAACGTGCAACAATAGAATTCTTTTCTTCCACAAATTTCACCAAAAAAATATTAAGAAAATTAAGTGCAAGCAAAAGTAAATAGCAAAAAGGAATAAGCAAATGGAAATTTTATAGTGGTTCGGTCAAACCATGACCTACGACCACTCCCCAGAGTCCTCCGCTCCAAGAATTTCATTACAAACTATAGCTCTCCTTTTGTCCCCCTCGGCATAGCGGAGAAGCACTTACAATACTCCCTTTCACCAACCTGGCGTGGCGGAGTGCCAAGCGCTATTTTCACCCTCCTAGTGACAGCAGAGTACCTTCTCGTTTTTCTTCCTCCTGAAGAAGGCAGAGTACCTTCGAGGTCACAAATGTAGAAGAGTCTCCTCCTCAAAGAGCCTCCCACGAATTCTTCCTGGGCCACAGGAGGAGCATGATGCAGCAAGAATGGAGCAACCGTGTGATCTCCCTCACACCTCTTCTCCCTCACCAAGCACACCTTCTCCTTCGTCTCTCAAACCCTAAAACTTCTCAAGAGCTCTCTCCCAAGGGTTCCTTCTCTAATCACGTTCCCCTCTTCTATCTCTCTCAAAAAGATTACTAATTTTGATACATAAAACGGGCTCCAAAATCCCTAAAATTTTCAAAGTAGTCGTTACAATTGTAAAGTATGATTTCACATCGAACAGTATGACATGTATAAACAGGCTTCATCCTGGTTCGAAGGTGTATGAATAGTTTAAAATATAATCGTACAGTATGATAATAAATCATGCGGTACGATCATCAACACTACTGCTCGTACAGGATGATAGCCGGGGCGATCAAATGTCATCTCTATTCATCGTATGGTATGATATACATCGTACAGTACGAATGGTCAAAATCAAGGCATCATCCAAAATGAATTCTGGGATGATCAAATGTCATCTATGTTCATCGTATGGTATGATATACATTGTACTATATGATCAGACAAAAATAAGGGATCATCCAGGATGATCTCCAGAATGATTAGAATTCATCTCTGTTCATCGTATGGTACAAATATGTTCGTACAGTATGATTTTTAATTAGTAATGAAGCCTTGCTTTATTCCATTAATCACAGGTTAATTTAAGTAAGTATTTAAAATAAATCGTATAGTATGAAGTCCTTTGTACAGTACAAAGGGCTGAGAAAAACTTACTTAAGATAATTTGATGGCTAGGGTTTTTGTTTTGGAACACATCATACAATACGATAGTATTCGTATGATACGATCTATTCACACAAATCATTTTGCAAGCTCAGATCATACAGTACAAAATAACACCGTACAGTACAATCACCAGAGAATGAAAATCTATATTTTTTACTTTTAAAACCCTCTCCCTCTATGTGTGTGCATGGTTGCTTAGACTTACATGCAGTTTATGGCCAAACGCAAGAAAATAAAAAATAAAATAAATAACAAATTATATTATCAGACTCATACTACTAATCTAACCAGTCTTGTGTCTTCCTGTTGTCCTGAGTAGCTTGTGATCTTCCTGAAATGTTAGTACTCACAGACAATAGTAAACAATAAATGATATTCAGTGAATAGTAGTTCAGGCGACATTATTTGTCATCATCAAAATCTCAAACTCGGGGTCACAGGTTGTAACAACTACATCCAAATGGATAATTCAAATCCTCTTGTAGGCCATGGCTATTTATCCAGTGATTAGTTGGGATTATCTCTTGGTACACTTGCCACCATAAAATTATTTCTCTGGGATGCAGTTTAAGATTATATATGTTAATAATTGGATGACCAATCACTCTGAATTGACTGTTATATACAATTAATGTAATAGTAGATACAAAAAGACTTTTATAAAGTTTTGGTACATCTTCACCTTCCTCATTATCAATGGGAATTTCACATATTATCTCAGTCAGGTCTTCACCAAATAATACATTGAGTTGATGTCTATTCCAATTTCCATCATTCGATATGAAGCCTGCAACATTTAGCCTTTCAATCATTTATCTATTGAAAAATGTAGGCCATTAATCTAATAACCTAACTCAAATCCAAACATTCTTCAGCACCATGATGTTCCAGCCATTTCTAATATTCCATCGAATGTAATTCTTTGAGCAATCAGCACCTTAACAAATGATTTTTCACCCAGCTGAATCACTTCGATTGTACTTCAGTTCCCAAGGATACATAACATCTCTTTATCTTGCATTTATGTAATAGATAATTCGGCTTAGAAAAATACTCCCAAGTAATTATGGCTCTAAGAGGCCCAATCCAAGAGTTAGAGGCGTGAAAACACTGGCCAACCATTCTCTTTGGTTTGTAGAACATTGACCAAGCTGCATAAAACAGTCCCTTCTTATCCACACTTTTATCCCATAAGAAACTCTTATTTATTTTCTCCACTTCTTAAAGGACAACTTTGGGAACCATAGAATAGGCCATTGAATACATCATTTAAGGAAGCAGTGAAGCATTGATAAGTACAGTTCTACTAGCCAACAATAGTTGCCTATTACCCTAGGCAAAAATAACACCTTAGGCCTTCTACATATTGAAACAAAAATCTATTTTAACAAGTTTCCTTAGAGTTAATTTAGCTCACAAGTACTCCAACTCTTTAACCTTTTAAAAACCAATGCATATTGCAATTCTATTGTTCTTCAAATTTGGCATCATCTTGCTAAAAAAAAGATTTAGCATGATTAATCTTCTACCCAGTCCATAAATAATAGTCTTTCAACATGGCCATAATCTTACTTACTTCAATAACTGAAGCTCCTGCAAAATGTAACATGTTATCAACGTATAAAAGATGGGAGACCATGGGTCTCCTAACTAAAATTGGCACTCCATAATCATGATGTCTTTGGTGTAAAGCTAATGAAAAAAGCAACGATCATAGAATAAACATATACGGAAATATTGGACATCCTTGACAAAATCCAAATTCTTCTGCAATCCATTCAGAAAGCTTTCCGTTAATAAGCAAAGAGAAATGAGGATTTTGAATACAGTTCATCACCCAAGCTTTGAATCAGGTAGGGAATCCCATCTTGATAAGAGTGAGCTCCTGCATAGCCCAATTCATCTTGTCATATGCATGTTCCATATTTATTTTAAGGGCCATAAATCCTTTAGTCGTGGTTGAAACCTTAAATTTGTTTATCATCTCTTGAGCAATTAAATATTGATGAGAAATTGATCTTCCCAACACAAATGCTGCTTGTTCTTTTGCTATAATATTTTGTAGAACCACTTTGAGTCTAACAAAAGGAACTTTAACAAAAAATTTGTATATTATCTTACATAAACATATGGGTCTCAGTTTGGATGGGTGACCAGGATGCTTCACCTTTGACATTAAAATAACCATCATGTTATTCCATTCATTCTCCATACACTTTATGTGGGAAAAATCCATACAAGCATTTGATACTTTCTTCCTAACAATGTTCTAGAAAAAATTAAAGAAGGATGATATTATTCAATACGTACTAGGAGCTCGATTATTATCGAGAGATTTAACCACCTCCCATATTTCTTCTTCACTAACTTCCCTTCTTAGATTATCAAAAAATTGGCTTGCAATATTTCTCTATTCTTCAAAAGCAGGACACTCAGAATCAATGATCATTTGATTCTTCCACTTCTATTTAAAAAAGTCAAAGATAATATTAAAAATAAGGCTTTAAGGGTTCGTCTACACTTTTTCTGGAATATAGCAACTTCTTTTCCATAATCATGACAGGCCTATTATACACCAATTTCCAAGACATCGAATATAACCAAATGTCATCAAATTTTAGCCATCATGAAATTTGTCTTCTATGATCCCCTTCCAAACAACAGAAAATAGGGCAATGATCAGAAGCCAATCTATTCAAATGTTTTACTTGAAGATTTTGGTAATTCCCAAAAGTGAAGAATTAGTTAAGTAGTGATCCTGGCATGCCCAAATTTTACTTTTAACAACTTTGTTGTAAGTCTAGGTGAACATAACTCTAGTAAATCCTGGATCTTGGAGGTCATTTCTAATTATACCACGTTTTATCATTGATCCTCCATTCCACTTACTGCTAGAGAATATCGAAAAGGTTTCCCACCTTTCTTTTCAGATTGGGAGAGAATACAATTAAAATCACCAAATAGAAAAAGAGGAATTTTAGTATCATGATGTGTAGTAATGTCATCCCAAAGCTGCCTTCTTGCATGCCTATTAGCCTATACAACTGCCAGTACCCATAAAATGCCATTGGCAATTTGAAGCGTTCCCATCATAAATTTGTCTGATTGTATTATCACATAAAAGAAAGATAGATCATTCCTCCATAATGTTAAAATTCCTCCTGATTTCCCTATAAACGGCTAACAAGCATAGTTCTAGCAACATCTAATATGTTTATCAATCTCGTTCCTTCTAAAATCATCAACATTAGTTTCAACTAACCCAATAATGCTAATATTGAAGTCTCCTATCAAATGTCACAGATAATTGCCCGCGGACTTCTTACAAGCACCTATGTAGTTCCAATAAAGGATATTCAACATTATTCCACCAAAGGGGATGCATCCACACCATTCGTCAAGGGTGGTAGTTCACTACTCATACCTAAGCAGTGGATATTAGTCTCCATTTTTATTCCACAACTAAATCTAGTGCGTGGAATCTCTTTCAATGGCCTTAGATTAGCCAATTCTTTCACAAGATGATCCATTGGTGATCTATCCCTTTTACTCTTTGGCTTGGGTTTAGAGATGCTAGCTTTACCATTAGAAAGGGAAAGAACCTTAGAGACTAAAATTTGTGAATGAGATTTTTGAAAACTGATTCTTTACGCTTCCTCATAATAGCAATTGGATTTCTGCAATATCCTTCAGCATTATCTATATTTCTATACCCTTCATCAATATCTTTATTATTGTAGGTTCCATATCCAAATAAGTTTTATCCAAAATAGATTCTAACTGTTTATTTTCTTGCATAAAAAGTTTTTGGGTTCATTGAATATTGCTTTTTTATTAATCAAAAGTAAAAGAAAATTACCTCAAAACATTAACTATATAAGAGTAATTCTATCATTTTCTTTGCTCAAAATATTAATAAAACTTGAGGGAATTTTTCTATCATCAATATTATCTCAAAAGAAACCCCCAAAAAGAGCAAAATATCCATAAAAATTGGTAGCTCCAATGCTTAGTCGTGGGATGTGGTGGAAGAGCACTAGCTGAAAGCCAAAAAGAAAGGAAATGACGGTCTCATTTTCTTGAAAATGAATGGCATGCTTGTTGTTCATCAAGTTTCGGATCCATTTAATAGTTTTGATACAATCCACTTTAATAATTGCTCCATTCACCTCAATCTTCCAAGGCTGGAGAGCATCCTTAATGGAGACATCAGCAAATAACTCAGCCTTAGTAGTGTCCTAGTGCTCAAACTGCCTCCCCATTGCCAAGACTAGTTTGCCATTATGATTTCTAAAAATTGCCCCCAGACCGACTCGGTTAGATGGTTGCAACGAGGAATCAAAGGTCATTTTAAGACATCTTGTTGAGGGGCACCACTATTTATGAGTAGGCAGTCCAGAGGGTTGAATAGTGCTCCATTGAACTAGGCCTACCACCATAAAGGGTTGTGGAAGAACAACAAGGGTTGTAATAGCAATAATGTAGGTGGTGGAAAAGGGTCTTTTGTGCTTCATAACATTCTGAACATTCTGAGCATGCCAAAGCAGATAGATGACATAGCAAAAGAGATGGCCTAAACTGGGGTTAATTCTAGCTAGTTGGTGGAGCTCATTTAATTATTCTTCAAGAGATACTTTCCTCGGCAATTCAATGCCCCACTAGTCCATAATAGTTTTGATTTACTGAAGCTTTTGACATTGAGCCACATAGTATTATACTATCTCTCTTTCATGAAAACCCAATGGGCATGTATTGATATTAGCGAGATTACGACAAAAGATCCAAATATTTTTTAGGATAGCATCTCTCAACAAATGCCACCAAAAGAAAGCTTCTCTAGGGTCAAGATCGAAATTCTTGAACCAACTGAAAGAGTGCCTATCTCCCAAATTGTTGGCTTGATAAGACAAATTAGTAATTGTTTAATCCCACTGAGAGTATATCAGTTCAGGTTGGTCCGTATCGGGCAGGTAGGTAGTTTTAATGTTAATGATTCTCTCAAGCAAGCATCCCCCAAAACATTCCCATAGTTTTTGGATATCCTAATGAAAATCTCTATCTAGAAATTGTGCCACCTTCATGTTCTCGCTCCTCTTTACAGTTAAAAATATTGGCCATAAGCACAGGAGCCTATTGAGAATCCAAACATCTTACAAGGACTCCATATGCTTTCTATCCCTTATAAGCCATCAGACAATCAATCTAAGGGCTCTGGCACCATCCACCATAATTTTCCAAGCATTGGACACACCACGGTCAAAAATTTCTTGCTAGATATTCCTCCTATATATTGCAATTAAGTTCCTATTCAGAGGGAAATTCAAATTCATAAACAAATCCTTATCAAGCCATGTACTAAGTTGTCACATCCACTCATTGCAAGAATGAAAGCTCAGCTAACCCAGCATATTTGGCTTGTATAGCTCATTCCACATAATATAGTGCATTCCCTATTGGAATTTATCTTTTTTCCATAAGAATTTTCATCCCATATGTTCGAACTGTGCTTGAATGCCCTTAGGGATAATAGTATGATATATAAAATAAGCTAGGATGGACAAAAGAGAAGAACGAATCAGTGTACCCCTATCCGTAAGTGAGAGGTACCGCTATCCCGAAAGAATTGTTTTATCTGAGGCCAACTTTATGATCTTCTTGAAATCAGATGCAACAAGCTTGTGTATAGCTAGAAGGATTCCTAATTACTCAAGCCACAAGCACTTCTATAGCCCAAAATTTTAGTAATACATCTCTTCTTCTAGCCCGGATAGATCTTTCTACATAGGACAGCAGACTTGCCACCATTAGTCCTTTGCCCTATCTAATTACAACACTTATAGAGAATGTCGGTGATGCAAACTACATTGGCCCAATAAGCCTCAATAATGACAAGAATATCATCGACATATAATAATTGGTAACTGCATTCTACATTAGCAACTACCTTAATCCATAATTGGTTACAAAAATTCTTAAAAGCTTTAGTCAAAAGCTCAAAGTAAATGATGAACAGATATGAAGATAGGGGGCATCTCTGAGGAAGCCCACAGTGAGCCATAATCCACTCTAACCTAATTCCATTGATAAGAAGATTAAACCAAGGATTAGTGACATATTGCACAACCCACTTGGTGAAGCGAGTGGGGAACCCCATGGTCACAATAACTATGTGCAATGTATCCTAGGCCATACTGTCATAGGCTTGTTCCAAGTCCACCTTCAAAGCCACTATTCCCCCTAATTTTATGGAATGCTGGAATCTACTAATAACTTCTTGGTCCAGTAAGCAATGGTTGAGGATCGACCACCCCAAAATGAAGGCACCTTGCACTTTGGAAGTTATACTAGTAAGTGCTAGTTTCAGTCTACGCACCAGAACCTTGGCCACCACCTTATAGAAGGATTGATAAAAGCTAATCGGGCAATATTTAGCCAACAAATTAGCATGGCCCATCTTTAGGAAAAAGGCCACTGGGTGTCCTTGAACTCCAGCATCATATAGTTAGAGTGAAAGAAGCTTCTAGTAGCATTAATCATGATAACCTTAATAATTTTCTAATAAAAATTCAAAAAGGATGAAGTAATACAATTGATATCGGGGGCTCTGTTGTTGTCCATACTAAAAATAGCTTTGTGAATCTCCTCATGAGAGATCTCAGCCTACAGCATACCCACAAGCTGACTTGGGACTCTTTACTCCAAGCTAAATTCATGCCAATTGAATAGAGAAACATTCCTTTCTCTCCACTAAAAAACTGCCAAAATTCCTCCTGGATAACGGCTGGATAATCAGGCACACTTCCACACTAAGTCTTGACTTGGCTGATCCTATTCTTACGTCTACAACCGGGGGCTCTGTTCTATGAAAGACATATGCCGGACTACCATAGTTCTGCTTATTCCATTGCTTCCAAATGATCTTCCACGAGATGGGATAGGGGGTACAAATGTCCTCAAATCGTATCCACCTATGAATAGCCATGTTTGATTTATACCTCAAGTTCAAAAGACCTAGATATTGATTTGAGGTCAAGTAGACCAGATACCTTACCATTATGAACAAAGCCATATTGAGGTCATAGAATTCATCAAAATATGATTAAACCTCCAAAAATTTATTCTATTACCATCCTTGTTATTGAACCATGTGAATTTTTTCCCTACAAACCCCAAATATTGGAATTTAATTATTGCCATAAAGTCATCCATATCTTATACAACCTTAGAGAACACGATCCTCTTAATGCCTTTCTCATCCTTCTAGCCCAGGAAGTAATTAAAATCCCCTCTCACAATAGTGGGTACCCCTGAGGATGTTGACCTAGTGATGGCGCCCATAAGCCACATCGCACATGCATATCCTTATCGGCATAAACCAACACATGTTTCCTATACCTTTCTTACAGATACCCTTGCAGTTCCAAAAAATGATTGAAGTCATAATTCAACATTTAGGGAGGCGTCCCCGCTACCACTATTATCCTTGAGTCCTTTTCTCCTCTTCCTTGGGAGTTATTCAATCAGCACCAATTGTTATAGCTCCTTGTCAAAATGGGCTTGTGAAGGCTTGCTCCTCAGTTTGGGTTGCTTAACACCAGTGTATAACAAAAGAAGTTGTGTAATTCTAATCCTCTTCTCTTAAAACATTGACATAAATTTATCCTTCTTCCCAACAACTTGAGGTCCTTCTACAACATCCAAATTGACTTGCAGGGGGGTGGTCACCGTCTGTTCAGAGGTTGAGCTAGTCGACGTCTTGGGATACTATTTATTACCTCATGTTCTCCTCGGTGCGACTAGATTCTAGGGTACAAAGGATGCATCATCCTTATTCCCATTCACATTCTTATAATTATCATCCAATCCCCCCATAGGACTTCTATTAGAGGCTTACATTCGTTTCTTATACATGCCCTAAGGCATAGCTGGACAAATCTTGTACCCACTGACACTAGCTAGTTTGGGATGCCCTACTGGAAATACATCCTTTGAACTCTGCCCCATATGATTTAAATGTTTTCCCTTTGAATTGTCAGCCTCAATGCTACCCCCTGGCTCAATCTCTTACCTAATAGTCCTTGCCCCATCAGGCTACTCAGGGATGGTCTAGTAGCCTTTTGGTTCATGGACCTATCTATCTATAGTTAAAACAAAAAGAGTAAGGCCCTCACACTCGACCCTCTGATAAAATCTCCAATGTAATATGTTGATCCAAACTCCTGTTCAAAGCTTCCTAGCTAGGTTCAGAGAACACAAACCCATCCAAACTCATGATGGCCCCAAGCGCCAGTTTGGGCATCAATCTTTAGTGGAGTTCCAATCATCAAAGCAATCCTTAGTATATTCTTTGTATCCCAATAATATAAAGGCATATTGAAGAATCAGATCCACATAGGGGAGGATAGATTGATTATCAAGTCAGGTGAGAGTTGGGGCATCCATTTATCTAACCCCATAATGTTGCCTCCAAGTAACCAAGGTTCTCCACAAAGCACATCATCCCATGCTTCCATGGTGGTGTTAATACAAACAAAACAATCATGCTCCATAATCATGAGATGGAATTCCCCAAATCTCCCACATTGACATTAAACCTCAAATTTTAAAACAAATAATGATAGTCTCTTACCTAGAATCCTTCCCGCAATGGTGCAGCCCAAACACTATAAGTTGCCCCACACATCCTCCAAGCACAGATAAATGTTAATCCCATCTATATAGAAGGAAGCAAGGTCCTCAAATTCTAAAATTCATATGTCCTCAGGCCTCTTCAAGGGACTAGCTTGATGAGGGGCAGCCATATTCTTCCCATCCAAGAAAAAATAGCACTAAATCTGTTAAAATCGACCACCCAGCCTGAGGCATTTCCTCAAACACCTTGCATACCCTATTACCTATCCTTCATATCAGTGACACCCTACTCATGTCTAGTCTCCCCTATAGTAGGGACATCTCCCATATAACTCACAAATGTGTTCCCCTGCATATCCATATCAAATTTGGTAGCTCTAAGAGCACCCTCAGTGGTGTGTGACAAACTAACCTTTAAGTTTTGCAATGCCATTTCATAAGCCCCAAGGTCTAGCATGCTCGAGGGTAAACAACCACTACTCAGGAAATACTTCACCACTATCCTTTCAATATCCAAAGAAGTTGAATATTCTACATATATTAGGTTACAAACCACATTCACACCCATAGCGGCATTAGTGTCTCCCCACTCCTGGGGACTTAGTGCAGCAGCACTGTCAACGCCAACTTTTATAATTGTCCCTTCTGACTTGGCCACCTTAATGCACCCACCAACCATAGACTTTGACGACTTATCCTCGCCAAAGTCACCTCCTATTGTAACTAAGATCTTAGCCCCATCGAGTTACTTGCTCTTAAACTTGCCCAAGACACCCTTAGCTAGAGATTAGACTTTGCCACCCTTCTTACCTCTACTAGAACAATCACTTAATCTCCACATCTCCAAATCACCACCATAAGATGCACCATCTCTACCTCCTCAGCCTGAGAGGGGAGGTGACCATCGGTCACACCCTGCCATCCTTAGATCTTCTCACTTTGATAAACACTCTATAGAGAGAAAAAAGAATGGGAAAATGAAGAAGCTAAAACTTTTTGTGTTCCTTAAAAATATATTGCATTGCACATTTAAAAAGGTACAAAAGTGAGCCAATAAAAATACACCAAACTCTCCATAAATGATAGGAAAGGGTGAAGCAAAAAGGATAAAATAAACAAAAACCTAAAAAAACCATAGAACTATGAGAAGGGGTGCTGCCAATAATCGGATGCAACAATCGCTAAGAGGAGAGGAGGGAAAGCATTTCAGTGGGGGGATGCCGTAAATGAAGAAATAACATTATAGCGCCCAAAAAACACCACCCAATCCCCAGCTAGTTGTTCTACTAGTGTAGGAGAGCTGGAGGTTTATTAGTGCCTGGAGACATACTAGTAATTGAAGGCTTTGAACACAAGGCCAGGGGTAGACTAACGGGGAGGCTCAGAAAGCCTAGTTGTATCTTCTAGAGTGGGGTGAGCTAGTGGGGCAGATGACCTCATCGAAGTAGAGGTGGGTGGTGCTGATGGAGTGGAGTGACCAAGGGATGAAATAGGGGGTTGATCTAATCGAAGTGGTACTTATCCACGGTGTTCCCAACTAACTTGCAAGTAAAAGAGAAATTAAAGACGCCTTCATATTTAAACTTTTGGAAGAATCATCCATGCACCCCTTTTATCCAAATACAAGGGAGCATGGGTTTAGAAAGATCAAGTCTAACACACATATTTACAAAGGAGGACCATCCCCATATACTCGTGTGGGAGTCTACCAATGAAAATGGCCATACAGGTCAAATTTTTGACATCCCAAAAAAGCAGAGGGAGCTAGGAGAGATAGACACAGATTGTAGAATAAAGTTCTCCTAGAGAATTTAGGATGTAGTTCGGAGTCTAGCAAACCGTCCCAAGCTGGCTCCAGGTATAATACAGGGGCTACTATGCAGAATCACATCAAGAGCCACTATGGAGTAAAAAATATATATGAAGGAGATTTGTCTAGTAGTAGCCAACTGAAATTCACAAAACTAGTACTATTGTTACTGAAGCTCAGAGAGAAGATAAGTGAAAGGAATCTGGCGACTGATGAGCTAAGCCACCAATGCTTTTTCTAGCTTCTCAGCATTGACGTGAATAATATTTTCTATAGGGACTAACAAAATTCTATCCTCATTAATGATGGTGTCTGTGTTGAGCACAGCTAACCGCCTGTATTAGATCTTACTCAAAGAAAACAACCAAGATTGAACCATTTTTGGGGGCAATAAGTAGGAGGTAGAGGAAGCTCCTTGGTTGGTAGTGGAGGTAGGTACTTAACACAGAGGTCCAAGTGGTGGGTAGGCCCACATAAGAGGGCCCTGGGAGGAAGGCGAAGAGGGGCTTTGATAAGAGGAAGCTCCCACCCGACCTAGTGCAGGCTGGAAGGCTTGAATCACCAACAACGGAAGCTATGATTGAGAGATATCACGTATAGGTGGAGGATGCCCCATAAGAGAAAGGAATGGGGGGGGGGGGTGCAGGGCTAGGCATGCACTCCCCACGAATAATGAGGCTACATCTTTCATAAGAGAGGGGGTCTTTCATATACACTGCTCGAGAAGAAGAATGATCTGAAATAGAATTGGTGTTCTGCCAATCAAAGGAATCACAGAAATTATGGGTTGTGAGATCAATGGGGTCATCCTAAGCTGAGCTGGACTTATAGGGGCACATAGGAGGAGAAGCCACTGGGAGAGGCAGAGTTGGAGATGGCGAGGAAAGAGAGGTAGGTGGGTGAGTAACCTCAGTCCAAGTTGACATTAAAAGGTAGCTCAAGGATGTAAAGATGGGCAAGAACCAAGAAATCTGATTCCATGGAACGGGAACCCATCCCTTTAAGTGTGCCCTTGATTGGCATGTTAGAAGGTGGGAAATTAGAAACTCATGTCAAATGGTGGTACTATTCAATTATCTTTTTCCACGGGAAGGATGGTCGCTTGACAGAGATTGGGTGGGAAGCTCCCTGCCTGACCAAAGGGAGGGTCCCAGCCGACCCATTGCATCTGGATAGCCCAAGTGAGGTGGGGAGGAGGACTCCATCAGACAGTTTGAGTAGTCACCGACAAAGTTACTCCTGATGTCTTGCATGTCCTAAGATTGTTTGAGTTCAATGGATAGTTCACTCAAGTCATACATATTATCCCAAAAATATGAACCCATATTGCTAGTGCTACCAACATCCATAGGAACCATCATTGGGGAAGAGGGCCTAGAGGTGCTATCCCCATCTTGTCATCCCAAAGCCTCTCTCTCTAAAACCACTATAGTTAGAGAAAAGAGAAGGAATAAATGATGAGTCATAAAAGTTTTTTAGATCCTTGAAAGTTACATTTACATTAATGAAAATAAAAAGAGAAATACATACTAAAGTGAAACAAAGTTAGAATTATCCTATCACATTCATCACTCAAAACATTAACAAATCTTGAGGGGAGTTTGCTATCTTGAATATCATTCCATAAAAATTCACCAAAAAGAGAAAAATTGACACAAAAATCCGCTGCTCCATTTCTTTATAATGGAATATGGTGAAAAAGGACATGCTCAAAATTGGTCAAAATGGAAATGTCCACTTTGAGATTGGTAGCTTTTAGAGGATGGTCATGGTTCATAAGGCACTTTTAACCTGTTGATAGCATTAACATAGTCATCCTGCACAATGAGGCCATCCAATTCCAACATCCACAGTTGTATGACCTCCTTAATAGTGGTTTTTGCATGCAATTCTATAGTTGTGACATCCCAGTACTCAATTTGATTTCCCAAGGTAAGGAATAGTTGGCAGTTATGATCTAAAAAAATTGCACCAAGGTCAGCACAGTTGAATGGCTAAACTGTGGTGTCAAAATTTCTCTTTAGCCAATCTAGGTGGCACTAATGTTTATGAGGTGGAGCGGTGATCCATTGCTTTAGAACTGGCATCGAATAAGGTTGCAGTAACAAGGTGAGGGTGGTGGCATCAATAATATTGGGCATGAAAAAGGGCTACCCATGTACTAACATTCATAGATCTCTAATTCTTATGAATAACAGAGTAGTATAGCCTCCCCATGCTAGAATTGGTTCTCGCAAGGACAAACAGTTCATTGAGCTGATCCTCCAAGGATTGGGCATTAAGCATTAGGAAGTCCCATTATTCCAATGCACTAGAAACAAGAGTGAACCTACTATATATAATAAGGTGGTACTCGATGTCATCCCTCTCCCTAAAATGTCACAGGTAGAGATCAGAGTCGGATATTGTATGCTAGAGCAAAAAGGAGTTTTTTAAGACAACAGTGCGGAGGAGTCAGCACCAAAAGAACTCTTCCTGGGGGTGCATTATAAAGTCTATAAACCATATAAATCTATTATTTTCCCCCTTTAGCTTGGCCTGGTAGGCCGTAGATCTGATCATTTTGCTAAGCTAGGATGACATCAGCTCTGGTTGGTCTACCCCCAAGGGGTGGCCAGTTGCAATGCCTAGAATTTGCTGCACAAGATAAGCTCGAAAATAATTCTAGAAGGCCTGGATATTCTAGTGCTTCTAATCATGTAGGAAATCTACCACCATCATATTCTTGCTGATCTACATCATTAAAAGTGGGAAAACTTCTCAGAGCCCTATTCAAGATCTAGACATCCTATGACATGTCAACCGAGCTACCATCCCTAGTAGACCACCTAATGATCGGTCTCAGCACTTCCACACCATCCAAGATGACATTCCAAGTGCTAGAAAACCCACGACCCATGCTATCATGCCATGGGTTATCCATTAATTTAGCTATCAAATTTTTGTTCAATATGGAGGAGGCATTTGCTAAGAAATTCTACACCAGTTTCGCCTACAATGACCCCATCCATATGCTACAGGGATGGAAATCAAATATGCACATAATTTTTGAGAGACATAAGTCTTGCCTCCGCATATAATACATAACTCAAAGAGCTTCATCTTTGTTCTAGAGAAAGTGATGCCCCAGATGTTTGACCTCCGCCAAGATACCTTTAGGGATTGGAGTATGTGTGATAAGATAAACCAAAATAGGCAACAGGGATGATCAAATCGATCTAGCCCTTTTTTGCATGAGAAAGGTGGCACTGCCTGCATAAATTCACCTTAGAGGCAGTAGTTTTTAAGACCTTATTAATGTCCGAAGCCATGAGTTTGCAAATTGCAAGAGGTATGCTCAAATACTCCAGCTCATTACTCTCTTGAAACTAGTGACTTTAGTAATTCTTCTCTTTTACTAATCAGGTCAGAGTTTATTGAAAAGGATTGCTAACTTGATGACATTCATGTGTTGCCCAATCTAGTTGCAGTCTTGATTGAAAATTTCACTGAAGCACATTGCATTGAACCTCAATGCCTGAAGGAACACAAAAATATCATTGACATATAGTAAATGAGAAATACATTTTGAGCTGCTAGTTTATTTGATTCCAAATTGCTTTTTATTCTACTTAAATTCTTTGGTGAGCAACTCGGAGAATAGAATGAAACAGTATGGGGATAAAGGGCATCCTTGTCTACGCCAACATTGGGCTTTAATCTAGTATGATATGCTTCCATTAATTAGGAAGTGAATTGGGGCGTAGTAATGCACTGGATAACCCTAGCCGTGAATCTATCAGGGAACACCATATCCTTCATAATCACTTAAAATGTTTCGTTACCCATGTTGTTATAGGCTTGTTCAATATCCACCTTATGAGACATAATCTCCCCCCCCCCCCCCTTCTTGGTCAAGAGCTAGAATTTGCAAAAAGATCTTGTATGTTAGGGGCCCATGAGCGGAGATGGACAGACTTACCTGGCATAAAGGCGCCATGCTCCTCCCCAAAGATCTTAGTCAGGACTGGTTTATGCCATTGAACTAGCACACTGGCAATCACCTTGTAGAATGTTTGGCTCAAGCTGATCGGATGGAACATGAATGACAAGTTGGCTCCTTCCACCATAAGGAGAAGGTCAACAAGAGTGTCCTTCCAACTTGAGTGCATGGCATTAGAGAGAAATAAACTCTCCCATTGCATTAACCACATCAAATTTAATCAAGTTCCAATAAAATTTCAAAAAGTAGGAGGTAATACCATTAATTCCAAGTGCTTTATTGTTCCCCATGCTAAAAACTACACCCTGGGTCTCAGCTTCCATGACATACCCTTCTAAGTGTTCTATGAGTGTTCTCAATACTTTATCATCCTCGCCAAACCAAGGTCAATTATAGAGAGAGACATTCATGTCTTTCCACATGGAGTTGAAGATGTTCCATAATTCATCATGGATCTAAACAGGATAATCATTGAGGGCCCCATCGTGTATCTTAACCTTAGAGATTTTGTTGGACTACTGATAGCTTGAAGCCATTGAATGGAAGAAATGTGAATTGCCATCGCCCTCATTGAACCACAAAACCTTTGCATGTTATCTCCACCAAGTAGTAATTATGGCCAAGGTTATGTTTAGGTCCATCTTCACGTGCCTTAGCTCATTTTGTTTCTCACTCCTTAAGCCCCTATCTGAGTACCCAGAAGTTTACAGCTCAATAATACTCAACTCTAGCAATATCTTATAGTGTCCAACTCCGTCAACCAGTTCCTACTCCAATAAAATAGATCGCAAAGAGTTCTCCTGCACTTATGTCAGAGAATATGAGAGGGGATCCCATAGTTTGACTTGGACCACTGCTTCCACAAAATTGTACATGAGGTCTAGTAGGTCATCCAAACATCTTCAAACAAAATCCATCCATATGGATTCTGGCTAGAAGAGGCTTCGAGCTTGAGTAAGATCAGGCAATGATTTGAGGAAAGCTTAGTAAAATGGTGGACATCCACAAATGGGGCCATTTGGAGGGCCTGAGTGTTCATCATAAATCAGTCCAACCAGACATAGAATTTGTTATTTCCATCTTATTATTGCTCCATATATATTTATAACCAGAAAAGCCAAGGTCATGGAGGTCATTACTGGTCATAAATTCCATCATATCTTGGGTGAAAGAAGTCAAAGCAAACTTCTTCTCTCCTTTCTTGTTCTCCTAGGACAAGTAGCAATTGAAGTCAACCACCACTATAGTAGGAATTCATGGACTAAGCGAGTTGGTAATGTTTTCCTAAAGCCCCTAATTGATATTTAGGCCCATGTTTGCGTGAACCAGGGCTACCAAACTCCTTGGATGCTTGAGATGGTTAACAAACCCAATCATACAATATTTAGTAGCCACAGTAAACTCAAAATTAGCCATATCACGCCTCAAAGGGATCATTAGTCCTCTGGATTTTCCAACAGTCGATTGGTGGAAGAACTACAACCCTCCACCAATTAGCTTATCAACATATTTCAAAGAATAACCTTAGTCTTGGTCTCCATTAATCTAACTAAAACTATCTTGTTGTCACAAATGAGATGATGTAGGTAGTTACATGTAGCTTTCTTATAGCCCCCCTTTCAGTTCCCAAAAAGGATCGAAGTCATGATTCAAAATAATGAGAGGCTTCCATGCTGCTAATTTCTTCATCACAGTCTTCCCCCCTCTTCCTAGGGAGTTGCTCGATCTGTCTCAGCTGGGCCAGCTCCTTCATAAAATGGGTTTGGGACACTCGATTCCTATTTTAATTTTTCTTTAACTTTCTTGACTCTGATATTGATCATGAAGGGTTACGTGATCCCCATGCACCTCTCCTTCCTTGAAGGCTTAAATTTGTTCTACGACTTGGCCATCAGGGGTTCAGTGAATTTGTGTAGGTTGATATGCTTCGGCGATTCAGGGTCATACTAGGTCGGTACGGTAGCCTCATCCTTCAATTAGGATCGATTAGGGTGTCTCCATCTAGGGGGGAATCCATGGCCCCAACTAATCATTTTCATCATGAGGATGGCCACCATTCATCACTTCCACCTTTGATTTATCAGCCTAAGAGTTGAGCTCATTACCTAGCCCTTTAGGCTCCATTTCATTCTCAACCCAATGCTCCTAGGGCATGGGGGAGCTAATTGAGGCCTATTCTTTTCACCAAAATACTGACACCATCGAGGCCTTATTATTCATCAAAGTTCCATTGGTTTTACCCTGTTCCAGTGGCTATCACTGGCATGTTAGATACTCCCATCGGGCAAAGCTCTTTCCTATGCCCAATTTAAGCACAACCGTAACAAAGGAATCCCAACCCTTCATATTCTACCATTTGTTATATTCTCTTACTGAGGCCATTAATCCTGATACTTGCTTGAAGTTCTTTACAAGATCATGTCTAATATAAACCCTGGTGAACTTTGGCCTTCCATAGGAACTGGTTTACACATCAATCCAAAGAGGGGTGCTAATCATTGAGGCAATTTGAGAGAGTTTTTGTTGATCCCAGTATGGCAAAGGCAACAGGGGAAACCTTATCCTTACTTGTGACGTCAAACCTTACATAGAGGAGGGGGAAAAATTTGGTGTCCATTTGTTGAAGCCCATAATGTTGCCCTAATAAACCAGGGTCCTCCTTATAACATAGCATCTCTAACCACCACTGAAGAAAACACAGAAACAAAGCCATCTTGGCCGATGGTAGATAGATAGAACTCACCAAAGCTCCTACACTCTCTTCGAGTCTTCAAATTTAAAAGAAAGTATGCAAATCGCTTCCCCGTTGTCTAGCCTAGCACTTCTCGGTCGATTAAGGCCAAGGTATCTTTAATCAAATCCTTGTTGAACTACACCATAACTCGTCCCTAGAGATAAAGGAAACTTCCTTAACATGAAGGAACCATATGGGTTCTAGCTTCTTCCAAGCATTGGTTTGTCTATGAGAGTTCAATGATCTCCTCATCATAACCTCTTTCAATTTTCCAAAGAACCTAAGAAGGATCTCCTTAGTGGTGAAAGATCGAACACCTGTAGTGCCGCCCACAGAGTTTCGAAATTCTTCCCTTTCAGGACAATCAATATTCACACCTATACGAGAGACAATGATGTTTCCACCTCCCACCGATATTCCACAAATGTCCATACCTACATTATGGGGATTCCAATTCAAATTAATCAATTATTTGTTGCATACCTTCATGGAACTGCCACCCAAAGCTAGTGTAAAGTAATCTGCCACCATACCTATCATTAGGCTATCCCTTTCCTCATCAAACTTTTCCCCTTCAACCTCCATGGATGAAAAATCATCAGTGAATGTTGGGTTATCTACCATCCTCATGCCTTATTCGAGTTTTCAATAATCCATACCAATAGGGGGTTAGAACACTTCCTTTGGCCCCGTAGCCATAGGCACACCGCCACCTCCCTTGTTTGAGAGCTACAGCTATTTTACCTCCATATTATGAGACTAATCATCACCGGCCTTATCAGAGCCTCCATCACCCATCAATTTTCCACTAGCATGATCCTTGGCTTTCATTTTACCCAAGCTGGGCTTGCTGGGAGACCATTCCCCATGCTTCTTCATACTCACTGAGCCTCGTAAGGACTACCGCCTTTCTTGATCGCTACCTCCAAAGCTCTGTCACCTCCTCCCCCACCAAAGCAGGGAGGAGACATTTGGTCCCCCCTCCAAGATAGAGCTTCTCACTCTAGAACTAAGCTAGCGAGAGAAAGATTGGTTGGAAATGAAAGTGCTTCCCTAATAGTTTTTAGGTCATTGAACATTTGCATTTTATTACAGACAAACTAACTAGTGCAATCAACCAAAAGAGAAAAGAAAGCCAAATGACCACTAAGAATGAAAAAGAAACAAAGCATCTTCCCCCAAAAAGTTAAAAAATTTAGGAGGAATACAAGATATATCTCTATCATCAAACAACCAAAAGAAGTTCCCATCCATCGCCCTTTGGGCAAAGAAGTGGGCTGCTCTATTTCTTCTCCTTGGAGTATGCACAGAACGAATGTTATGAAACATTTTAATCCAGTTGAACCGAGTAGACTCCCACAGTTGAGCTTTCCATTCTTCTCGAGCATTAAAATTCTATATAAAGTTGATAATAGTCTTATTATCCCATCTAATACTGGTTCCTTTCATTTCAAACATCCATTCAAAATAACCTTCTCAATATACTATATTGCTAAAAGTTCTACTTGAGTGCTATCCTAATGAGCAATCCTCTAGCTAGCTGCCAGAAGAATTTGTCCATTGCTGTCCCGAGCAACCACACCAATACCGCCAGCATTTATTTGTTATAGAGCTGCATCAACATTAAACTTTATGTAGTTCAGATGAGGGGGGACCATGGAACTGAATTAAATAACCCATAGGGTTGAATGGTATCTAAGTGCTTTAAACAACTAAAAATAGAATTTTGATTTAGCACTTCAATGATATTTACTATCATCACAACAAATGTATTACACATTCTACCATGCTTCTTTGTGTACCTAAATCTAAAAAATTTTGGGTTCCTTAAAATTTTGCTCATATTTCTTTCAACTATAAGCTATTACATGAAGTAAAAAAACAAAGGCAAAACAAGCCAAAAACTAAGTATGAAAAAGGTAGCTATCTTCCTCAAGAATTCAAACAAGTTCTTGAAGGAAATAATAAATCTCTCTATCTATAACTCTCCAAAATAACTCCTCTCAATGGTTAGCTAAACATAATAGTGGTTAGCCTTATTTTGTCTTCTGTGTGTATAAACAAAGTGAATCCTGTTGAAAAGTTTTAATCAATCAAAATTGGCACTTTTATGTGGCCGAGCCATCCATTCCTATTGGTTTTTAAAATTGTACATAAACTTAGTGATGGATGCATTATCCCCCTCAATGGAAACCCCAATTGCCTCAAACATACAGCTCTCAAGCACAAATCATATGGATTCTATAGCCATTAGCTTCACCATATTGTTGTCCCAGTGGATAAGTTCCTGCCTAGCTGCAATAATTAGCTCACCCATTCCATTATGAATAACAATTTCAATACATGAAATAATATTTAGCAATAAGGCTCCATCCATGTTATTCTTCAGCCAGTTTGGAGGAGGAGGGGGGGGGGGGGGGGGGGGGGGGGGGGGTGGCAATACACCATAAAGATGGTGAAGACAACCCACAAGGTCGAATGGTACCTTATTGCTAAGAAAAAACAAAATCTTTACCATGCTTAATTGCCTCCATGATGTGCATTGCCATTACCTTAGTATTATTAATCGGCCTGTTATGCTTCTTAGCATTTCTGTTATGACACCACTAATAGGTGGCATAAAAATACACCAATTCCCTTGAATCAATAGTATCCATATAGCTTATAAATTTCCTCTTGATATCTTCCAAACTCATGAAATGAGGGCTAGGTAGTACCCAGAAACTCAACATATCAAGTGTACCTCCCAACTGCTTATAATTAGTAGTAATGTGTTCTAGATCTTCCACATCCTGACACACCATAGGACATTGAACATTAATTTCAAGACCCTAAGCATTTAGCCACTATTTCATGGGTATAATTCTCTGATAGACATGCCATTAAAAAATATGTTCATGGGGGTACAACTTAAATCTGTAGATAACTGTAACACGATCCTCCTCTAAATCAAACAATTTGTTATAAGTAATTGCAACAAAAGTTGATCCTATTGATTCCTTACCAGTTCCATTTTGTCTTCCTGTTCCCCACCTTGAATGGGAATAAAGTAGATCTTCTCAACCAATACCTCACCAAGACTTTCCATAAACTATTGTCGATCCCAATGGCCCTCTATAGAAATGAATTCTACCCCCTTAGTGTTATCCAGCCTTTCCACATTGCAAAAAGTTGTCCATTCAACCAAGGCATAGTCCCAAACCAAAATTTGGTCTAGAACATCCATGCTCTTTCCATCTTTAAGCTTCTATCAAATGCAACATGAAATGCTATATGCTCCTTGACAAATAATTTTCCGACTTCCTGAATCACCTCAAAGAACTTATTGTCTCCATGGATAACAACCATATTTATCCTACATATATTTATTAAAAAGATTATTTGGTTTGGAAATAAAATCCCAAGCAATCCTTGATCTAAGAGGCCAATCCAATTTGATGTAGTATGAAACTCAATACAATCAAGGTTCCTTGGTTTATAAACTTTCCCCCAAGCAACTTAGTGTAGACCTCTAGTCTAAACATCCTTATCCCATAGGAAACTCATCTAAGTCTTTTCCACCTCCTCCAATATAGCTTTCGGAAGAATAGAATGGGTTATTATGTACATGACTGAAGGAATGAGGTAAGAGTTAATCAATGTGATGCGCACTGCTTAAAAAAAACTATCTATTTCCCCATGCCATAACTGAAGCCCAAACATTATGTATAAGCTAGGTGAAATGTCCTTTAAACAAACTTCTTAGAGCCAGCTTAGTCCACAAGTATTCAAGATCCTCCACTTTCTAAAATCTAAGGATCTTGGCAAGCTTATTTTTCTTCCAAAGAGGGGTTAGTTTACTAAACAACACCACATATTTGTTATTATTGATTTTCTAGCTAGACCAATTATAATAATCTTGAATAAAAGATCTAATAGTCTTCAATTTAGTAATAGTGGTACCTAAAAAAATAATAATATCACCAGCATATAAGAAATGTGAATCCTTCTATCTTCCAGTGCTAATGGGAACTCCATACAATGAATGCCTTTGGTGGAAGGCTGTAGAGAGAAGCTCCAAGTAGATGTTAAACAAATAAGGTGATAGAGGATAGCATTATCAAAATCCATATTGAGTTGTAATCTAATAAGTGAGTTATCCATTTATAAGCATGGAAAATTTTTGGAACTTAATACAATTCAACACCCAATTCAAAAATCAGTTCGGGATACCCATTCTAGTAAGCACAAGCTGAAATGTCTTCCAACAAATCTTGTTATGGGCCAGCTCTATCAAAATCCATATTGAGTTGTAATCTAATAAGTGAGTTATCCATTTATAAGCATGGAAAATTTTTGGAACTTAATACAATTCAACACCCAATTCAAAAATCAGTTCGGGATACCCATTCTAGTAAGCACAAGCTGAAATGTCTTCCAACAAATCTTGTTATGGGCCAGCTCTATCTTAATTTTAAATTCCATGAACCCTTTGGTATAGTAGGCAATTTAAATTTGTTGATAAGTTCATTAGAAAGCAAGCAAAGAGAAAAAATTGACCTTTCGGTGATAGATGTTTCTTGCTCACCAGAAACAATCTTAGGTTAAACACTTTTCAATCTATTAACCAGCATTTTAGCTACAATCTTATAGATTGTGTGGCATTAACTTATTGGGCTTAGCTTCAAAGGATGGTCTGGTTTCCTTACTTTTTGGAGTTAAATAATGACTATTTCCTTCCAATTCTCCCTCATAACACCCAAGCTAATGAATTCCATGCAAGCATTAATTACCTTTTTCCCAATAATCTTCCAAAAATTATAGAAAAAGGATGCAATAATGCCATTCTTACCAAGAGACCTGTTACCACCAATAGATTTTACAACCATCCATATTTCTTCCTTAGTTCTAGTTCCCTTGAGAGATATATGGAATTGGCATGTCAAATCTTTCTTCTCATGAAGCGAGGGCCAATATTCCCCCTCAATAGGCTGATCCATCCATATCTGCTTGAAAAAATAGAGATATAGTTAAAAAAAATTTGCTATCTTGGGGCAATTTACCATCTAGAAGTCTCATTTCCTGAATTCTACACATTCTCCTTAAAGGTGAAGCCATAGAAAGAAAGAAGCATGTATTACCATCTCCTTCTTCAATCCATTAGAACTCCGCTCTGTAATTCCACCACCCTGTGATTATGGTAATTGTCCCATCAAGAAACTGGACTTGATGCTTAAGAGTTTTGATTTCCTACTTATTAAGCCCCTGGCTCAAACAATGTAGTTCCTGTAGCTAATCAATTTTAGTTTAGAGATCATCTTTTAGTTTAGATAAATCCTTTAGCTTATTCTTGATCTAGAAAAAAGAAGCTCAAAGTGTCCTTCTATATTTCCTCTATAGTTTCACTGCTTCATTCTTGTGGTCATACACCTGCCATTTATCATAAAACAATTTTGATACCATAAGATAGGAGATCCAAATGTCCTCAAATATAAACCAATTGGAGAATTTCCTATGGATAGTTCCTTAAGGAGAATTGCCTATGAATATTTTCTTAAAGATTGCATAACACCTGACAATGATATGAAGCCAATCGAGTTAAGGGCTTCACCTCCAAGTCTTATTTTTATCAAAAAGATGCGAGTTAACTAAAACATGATCCAAATGAGCCCATATTTTATTTTTAAAGTATTTATTATTACACCAAGTGAATGCTAGCCAATCATAAACTCTTCCATCTCCTTAACTGCTAGGGAGTACATAAACGGCTTACCTCCTTTCTTCTCAACTTGAGATAAAATATAGCTGAAATCTCCCCTTACTAGAAAAATAGCCCCCAAGGTCTAGGAAGAAGAAATTTCATCCCAAAGGATTCTCCTAACATGTCTATCCTTATTAGCATAGACAACAACAAGTTCCTAATTGCCTCAATTAGCAATCAAAACCTTGCCCATAATGCACTGCACGGATTTAAACAACATGTGGAACTTCACCAAGTCCCTCTTCCATAGGATCATAATACTCCCCAGTTTCACTCTTGATGGTTGAAAATTAAACTCCAAATTAAGCCCAATAAGTTTATCTACATCGTTTCTACATATATTCTACACCTGGGTTTCAATCAACCCCCTAGTTTAAATATTGTAAGCACCTTCTAACCACAACAGTTAATTTCTTGTAGTCTTTTTACGAGAACCTCGATAATTCAAGAGAAGAATACTAGTTATTATCAACCAAAGGGGAGGCATCCTTTTTCCTCTTCCTAAGGACCTCTTCAATGGGTCCAAATTCCCTCTCAACATAATTCTTTGAAATTCTATTTCTGTTAGCCGTCTGTATAAATGGTTTGACCGGAGTAGGAGATAGTAGCATCTACTTAATTCCCATCCTTACCTCCTTACGAGAAGGTCTAAACATTTTCTATGACAAGATAACCTTAGGATCACTGATCTTGCTCAAATTCATTTTATTAGGAATACGAACAATAAGGGGTGGATTAAAGCGAATGCCCATGTTATTTTGTCATGCTTGCATAAGAGATGATCATACTTGTTAGGTGATCCCAAATCGTGCATCGAAACATTGATGGTGTTTTAAATGTGGCCCTAGGATGGGTGAGGCCACCCAGCAAGTTTAAGCATGTGAATTAGCAAAGGAGAAGAAACATTTGAGGATTCCCCTAGTAATGTTGAGCGAACCAAGAAAGACGTAGCATTGGAATTAGACTGCCATGTAGCAGCATAAATTATAGTCTAAAGAAGCATCCTCAATGAAGTATTAGGCCCAAGTCCCCTAGAAATGGGTACTAGGGAGGGTGAGAGTCCCTTTTAACTTGAACCTTATGACAACACGAGGCATTATTTATTAGTCAAGTTGTTTTCGAATGCAACCCTAAATGGGCAATAAATTCCATCAAAGGCTAATTATAAATGGGAGATTGATAGCAAACAAGTGATGTGATGAAATGATGAAAAGGACTTTGAAAAGAGAGTTAATGAGTGCTTGAAATTATCAACATAAAAGCAGATGGGGACCGGTGGTGCATTTAGGCCTGAAGCAGAATGGTTGTTAAGGCTTGTGAGCTGCTCGGCCTAAGGCACGGATCATTGCAGGCCTTCCATATAGTAGGATCTTGGGCTATCGATGCTCGAGGAGGCATCATTGGGGCGGTCGACAATTAAATGAGCCAATAAGGTGAGCATTTTAGGGCTCTCGCATGCCCATCAGAATGACTCATGGGACCACTATTTGACCTATCCTAAAATATGAATAAAGGAGCCTGACTTAGGTATATGGATGAAAGAATAATCAAATAATTTAGTATTAAGTTCCCTCAAAAGTTTCCCTAAGGATAGGTTGAGCCCAACAAGGAGTTCTATCGGGTAAAGCCAATAATTAGAGGCATAGGGGGCACAACACCCTCAACCTATTCTTAAACTTTAAATAGGTAGGATGGCTAAGCTGATTTGATGAGCCATGCCACAAAATCAAAGACTCCAAGTATGCCATTTTTAATAAGAAAAATTGCCAATGCAGGATGAACCAGACGTTGGGTTATGGTTCCTAATTGCGCTAACCTAGAACCCACGTAGGGTGTTGGTTAACTAAGACAACAAGATGGAGGCCATGGGAGGAAAAATCTGCTAAGGAAAGTGTAACAACTCACCTACTAAATCAACTAGCCTAGAAAATGGATGGAGCTTAAGGGCATGACCCATATCCAGCCATCGAGGAAATGTCCATGCCTAGATAAGTAGAAGGGCATGACAACCACAGTAAAATTTGGAGCATGAGCCCGTGCTGAGCTGTCATCAGCGTAGATCTTTCACCCGTGAAGCTACCATATGTAGGATTAGACTCAGTGCCTCTAAGTAAGAATTCAGGCTAAAAATATTGCACCTGAGCTTATCATTCACCCATTGACCATTAGTAGGGACTTCAGCCACTAAGGGCACGTGAAATATGATTCTTTCATGTTATTCATCTAGATCACTAGCACGGAGGCATTGAAATGCAGTTTGAATGGATAATGGACTGAATCCTTTGTAGAGGACTTAAATTTATTATTGTGTATTATACGTGGTAGAGTGGCCTTTGCTGCCATTATCCACTAAAATCCAACCTTATGTTGCACTAGATTTGTATCACCCTCTCAGAACCATTAGGTTTTAAGGCCTCAGGGTTTTAATAGCTCCCATCAACTAGCATATGGTTTTAAGTCAGGATACTGCAAGTCTTTGGTGTTGCAAATCAATTTTCATGACTTATGTTTTGATGATTGACAAACATTATTTATCTTCTTGGACTACTTGGTTCTTCTAACTTTTCAGGAATCAAAGATCGGACGTACAGACGAAGCCAGTTCAGGATTGCGTAGGTTTAGGGTTGAGTCAGTCTGTACTATGCTTTTTTCTCTTCTTGAGTCTATTTATAATGGTCAAAGAGACTGATGCTAAGTAACCCTACACACACACTTGAGAGACTTAGAATTTCTGTTTTTACTCATATCGGCCAGGACGATATTTACATCGTTCTAGACGATCAGGCTTAAAACAGAAAGTCTAATTAAGGATTCTTAATTAAGGCAGCCGACATTAACATATCGGCCTGGATGATACGTGTATCGGCCAGGATGATAAGCTCAAAATAGAAAGAAGTTGCCGTCATAGACAATTAAGGTATACTGTACTTTTTATTAATCGACCAGGACGATCATTGATCGGCCTGGATGATATTCACAATTATGTCTTAATTGAACAGACAAATCAGGGAAGTAATTAAGGATGATTGATACGATCACATCGTCCTGGACGATCGCAGGATCGGACAGGATGATATATTCAATATCCTTGGTTACTCTTGGACGATCGGGATCGGCCAGGACGATCAAGTCAAATTTCAATTATCTAGCACCCAAAACAGGGCGATGCCTAGGCCAATCTTCTGAGATTTGTACTGATTGGCCAGGCTGATGTCCATATCGGCCTGGACGATATAGTTGGCAACTTGCAATTAATGAGCTCCTTTGAAGCTCTTCTATTTAAGAGCTCTTGTTCAATATTTTGAAAACCCTTTGTGCTGCTGCCTTGACCTGAGAAGGCCTTGAGGAGAGAAAGAGAGAGGGAGGGAGAGAGAGAGGATCTTGTGAGGGGGAGCTTGTGAGGGGATTCACAAGGGTTGCTTCAAGGATCGCTCTGTTGCTTCTTCATCTAGAGTTTCTCATCCATGGAAGGGTCGGTAGAGGTAAGGAGTCAGTGTTTGGTTTAGGTTCTCTGCCAGCTTCAGGAGGAAGCAAAAGGAGATAGGTTCTCTCCCTTGCCGGGGAGGCAAAAAGGAGGTTCCTTGTAAAGGCTTCTCCGCCTAGCTGTGGGGGCTAAAAGAAAGTCACGTTGGTATTGCAATTCTCGGAGGGTGCCTTTGGGGAGTGGACGTAGGTCGAGTTGATCAAACCACTATAAATTTCTGTGTTCTTATCTCTTGCTTTCGCACATTTAAATTTCCGTATTTATTTTTCCTCATGGTGTGATTTTGTTTTATGTGTTTTTCGTTCTTTGTGAAAAGAAAATTTTAAAATACCAATTCACCCCCCCTCTTGGTTAGCTTGGGCCAGTTCTATAGGGCTTAACATCCCTAACGAACCTTCAAGTGGTATCAGAGCAATTTTCATAAAATAAGTTTTTAAAAGCTTTTGAATTTTTGATCCATGGCTAACCTTAGGAATCGTAACACTACAGAAGGTTATTCAATTACACGACCTCCCTTGTTTGACAACTTGCCTTTTGATTTCTGGAAAACCCGCATGTCTACTTTTTTGCAATCTACTGATTATCGCATGTGGATGCTTATCAAAGAAGGTTATTCTCCACCTTCTCGTGAAATTAATGGCATTAAAATTGAAGTTGCTTTTACTGAATGGACTTTCGATGAACGAGACTTAGCTCAATTAAATGCAAAATGTTTGAACTGTTTTTTCTGTGCTTTGAAATCTGAGGACTACATGCGTGTCTCTACTTGCAAAATGGGTAAAGAGATTTGGGATAAACTATGTATAACTTATGAAGGAACCAATGAAGTAAAACAATTTAGATTGAATATTATCTTGCATGACTATGAACTTTTTCGTATGAAATCTCATGAATCTATTTTTGACATGTACACTAGATTTACTCAAATTGTTACTTCACTGCATGCTTTAGGAAAAGAGCTTTTGAACTATGAAAAAGTGAATAAAATTTTAAGATGCTTGCCTTCTTCATACGATGCTAAAATCACTGCAATCACTGAATCTAAGGATTTGAACACTTACTCTATTGATAACTTACTTGGCTCACTCATTGCTTACGAGCAAGGGGTGAATCAAAGAAATGTTAATGCAGGTGAGAAAAAGAAGGAGAAAATAGTGGCACTGAAGGCGCATAAATCAGATTCTGAATCTTCCGGGTCTGAAAGCGATGAAGTTGCCTTCATCACAAGACAATTCAAAAGCTTTCTAAGGAAGAAACAAAAGCATCATCAAAATTGGAGAAAAGGTAAGTAAAAGGATCTTCTGATGTTGTTTGTTTTGAATGCAGGAAACCTGGACATGTGAGAGCCGATTGCCCAACACTTCAAGATAACACAAGCAAGGAAAAGATTGAGGAGAAACCTAAGTTTAAGAAAGACAAGAAAAGAATCCAAAAGGCATTCTGGGCAAAATCTGGTTCTGATTCCTCTGAGATTGAACCATTTGAAGAGACAACGAACCTGTGCTTAATAGGGGAAGATCATCTTGAGCAAAATGACGAGGAAGAGGTATGTAAACCAACCTGTGATGAATTGTTTGAAGTTTGTGAAAAAATTCATGCATCATACAAAAAACTTAAGAAGACACATGCTAGCTTAAAAGTGGAACTTGTAAATTTGTAGAAAGAGTATGAAGTCATTCTTAAAGATCATTCAATGATTGATTCTAATCACATGGATCTTCTTGATGAATTTGATGAGTTGAACAAAAAGCATTCAGAATTAATTGATGAACATAAGGAATTGAAAGTTTCACACACCTCACTTAATTCTGATCTTAAGAAATCTAAAGAGATTGAGAAAAATTTGAGGATTGATAATGAAGCATTAAAAAGAACTAACTTGAGGATTCAAAATGATTTGGATACATATAAGAAAAATTGGATGACATCTACTTTTAATCCTAAGCCGGAATCTAGGAAGAGGCATTATAACTCAAACCATTTAAGAAACCCTTTTCCTGGAGTTAGATGTTTTTCATGTGGCATGCTAGGACACATCTCACACACTTGCACCATTCGCCGTAGTACACATTGGGTGTGGAGACCTAAGATGCATGATTCATAGCATGCCATATCTGCATTGCATTCTAATTTTCCTAAAAAGGGGCACAAACAAGTTTGGATTCCTAAATCTGACTGTTGTTGAGTTTTGCAGGTGTGCTCTCACCAAAGACCTCGTAAGAGCATAGGATAACTGGACATAAGGAGGCTGGCAGCTCAAAAATTGCTTAAACTCGCTGCTTTATAACTTGCTTGAAATTTTTAGTTTTTGTGTTACTTTTTGTGCTAGTTTTTGCTTTGTGTTGTTCTAGTTTGCTTTGTTTTCATTTTATTTATTTTTTGTTATGTTTGGTGTTACATATGGTGAATCTTTTCAAGCTTTTAGATTTTGGAGTTTTGAAAATAGAGTTTAGCTTTTCTAAAATTAGTCAAAGGAAGAAACACCGTTGATGTTTTCCCTCCTTCCGACCTTGTTTAGTGGTATGAATTTCTTCTCAAAATAAAAGATTAACTCATCTTAAGCCAATGGTTTTTGAAACTAAGATTCTTTCTATCTTACTACATTAATCTATCTTATACATGATATCCAAAGTTCTTACATATCTTTCAAGTTATTTAAAATCTTGCCATTATTTTTATCACATAATTTTGATTTTGTTTTGTGACTTGTTCTTCCCTATGTTAGAGAGAGAGCTCCTATTCTCTAATATTTGGAGGATATACTCACAACTAAGGATCTTTTTAAGGGTTTTTCTTAAAGAGCTTTTAGCTTGCAAATTAAAAGGGAAAGAGGCCAATGACGCCAAATTGAAATATATATATATATATATATATATATATATATATATATATATATATAATACACAAATGTTTAACTAAAATCAAGATGCTCAAAGAGCCAATTCAAAGACAAAAGAGGCATAAAATGAGCCCACTAAAAGGCAAGTTATCCTCTCTTTTCAAAACTTTTAAAACTTAGAAGAACTTATGGGTTATGTGAGATTTTCAAAGGCTTGATTTTGAATTCCTTGATTGAGACAAATTACTTTGTTTTAATATTTATGAGTTTTTTTTTTGTAAACAAGTTTTGATTGGATCTTCTTTTTACCCAATTAGGTTTATTCTGAGTTAAGTTTTTTTGTTTTTCAAAAGAAAACTTGTACCATAAAGAACATCTGATCTAGGGTTAACAGAATAGGATATTCTACCATTGTCTGATTAAGATTGGCTAAACTCCTTCTTGTGAAACTATAAAGTCTAATTAATTGAAAATTTCTCATATGAAGCCTTGGAAAAAAAAAAATTTTTTTTTTGCTTTTTCCCATTGTTTTTTAGCTTTCTATTACTGTGTTTTTGTCTGTTTTTTTTATTTTATTTTAGAGGACCTTGATCATCACCATCCTTTCCTTGGTTTCAAATTCTAGTCACATCATCCTGGCCAATACTTTTAACATCCTGGACGATAGGGCAAAATCTCTTCAAATTCCATCTGCTGGTCTTTCTCGTGCTTGCTATAACTCATCATCCTGGACGATAATCTATCGTCCTGGACGACCTGATCGAACTCTGTTACAATCATATTGATAGTCCTGGCCGATAACATCTTCGTCCTGGCCGATGAATTTTATGAACCTCGTCCTGGCGGATACACTTGATCGTCCTGGACGATCTACATGTCGCTCGTTTAAAATCATTAAATTCGGCCCCGGACGATCCATTATTGGACAATCGTTCTGGCCGATCCACTATTCTTCCTGGATGATACACGTGGCAGAGATTTAAAATGTCCTAACTTTGGCCGGTACGATCAATTATTATTCATCGTCCTGGATGATCCACCTAATCGGCCCGGACGATCTAGTTTTTCAACGGTCGACCGGCCTGACTCCTCGGGATGATCGTCTATGTCTAATCGTCCTAGACGATCTCTGATCAGCCCGGACGATCGGACTGCCTTTTTGACCAATCGGCCTATACACAATTATTGTACCATATCGTCCTGGACAATTCTGCGATCGGCCTGGATGATATGGCCATTTCTTTAAATTTTGGCCATTCCAGCCATGTTTTTCACTTCTCATCCCTTCTCCTCTTGTGTCTCCTTGCTAATCCCTTGCCATGGCTGGTGGGAAACGAGTTCGTCAGGCTTCTGGAAGTTCCTCGAGGGTCACATTGGACCCTCGATTCAGGGAGGTAGAGGATCAGGCTGCCTACCGTCGCTACAAAGAGTGTGGCATTACCCTTTCCCGAACAATCAATCCTGCATACCTGTCGTATCCGGTAATGGATCTTTTTGCCCACACTTCTCTTTGTTTCATTCTCACACTCGCTGTCTCTTTTTCTTCTGAACTCCTGCTAGAATTTTATGCAAATCTTCGCATAAATTCCACTTTCACAGCCCTGACCTCCTATGTGAATCGACGCCCGATCGAGATCACATTTCAGGACTGTGCGGAGCTTTTACAGCTATCCACCACTGGGGATAAGCTGCACATAATCATTACTGATCCTGATTTTGATTGGTCCCTGACAAACCATTTCCTTCGCCAAACCAACACACCTTTTCATGTTGGAGAGACTAGCTCTTTAGTCAAAGATGCTAGGACAATCCAACATGTCCTTCGCACCTTCATAATTCCAAAAGCCGAGGACCGTATCCACATCACTCCTCTACCTTTTTTGACTACCTTTTACATTATGGCCAGGAGAGAATTCAATGCCACTGATCTACTCTTTCGCTACATTGATCATTTAACCACAATTCGCGATCCAGGTCATAAGAGGAAACCCGATCTAGCCTTAGGACACATCATTGCCTATGTCCTTGAAACCAAATACAATCTTCAATATCCGGGACAACACGACCTTCAGCCTCCTTGCTACTCAAACAATTCTTTCACTATCCTTCATAGTACTCGTCTCCACCCAGGATATGGGGAACCTCGGGGGGCTGGAGAGGAGGAGGCTCCCGCTCCCATTCCAGATCCTGTTCCTCTCCACCAGCACTCACCGGTTGATCAGTTGATAGAGTGGTTTGATCGTTGGGTGACCCGCTTTGATGCTTACGTTGCTGCACAGGAGCAGCAACATTCTGAGGACATTGCCCGCTACGAGCAGAACCGCACAGAGGACTTAGCCCGCTTTGACAGTTACATGTTGTGAGAAAATTTAAAAAAAAAATCTAAAACTTTATTTTTATTTTAATTTTTTATTTAAATATAATTCTTTTATGTAAATAATTAATTTAATAGAATATATGAAATTTATATTGTATAGTAAATTTATATTATTTAAATAGAGAAAGAGAAAGAGAGAGTGATAGATTTTAAAATAATTTTGAAAATAAAATATAATATATTTTATTTAGATATGAAAAATAGTTTGCTTTATTTATGTTTTTGAATATTCTTTTTCGATCGAATCCGTATAGTCGGGTATTAGACCGCCTCGAAAGACAGACTAATATCCTTCTATTGATTCTAAAGAAAGAGAACGAATGATTCACTTTCCTAATCAGGTATGACATAGGGAGTATACAAATCACCCGAAAGGATGATCAGTATCTTCCCTACTTACCTAATTAGATTAGTGAATTATTGATTCCTTCCTAAAATCAAGTATACAAACGATATTTGATTTACTCGTGAAAGTAAATCAGATACCTATCTATTTCTTGATTGTATGAAATGGATCTAAATAAAAGTATAGATAAAGCAGGGTTTTCTATTTGAAAATAGGAATTTTATCTTCTCACATGATTTGCTTTATTTATATTTAGGATATATTTCTCCCAATTAAATCGACATAATCGGATATTATACTGCCCCGAGGGACAGACTAATGTCCTTCTATTAATTTTAAAGGGAGAAGCAGTACAATTCATTCTCCTAATTAGGTGTAGTATAGAAAATATTCAAATCATCCCGAAGGGATGAGGAGTACATTCTCTAATTGACCTGATTAGATTAACGAATTGTAAGTTTATTTCTATAATTAAGTATAGAAGACATTTGATTTGTTAGTGAGAAACAAATCAACTATCTATCTATTTCCTAATTATAGAAATAACTCCTAAACGTGAATAAAACCTAATCTACTTCCACAGATCTTTCCCCACCTCAGAAAAGAACTTTGGTAGGGCTTAGATTATTCTGGGTTTTAGACTCCCTACAGGGGCAAGCCCCTGTAGTTAATTACATCTCCTAAGAGAACACTCACGATTTAAATGAAGACTAAATGGTTTCCAAAATTATATATATGTATTTAATTAAATATTTGGGCAATTATATTTTCACGATCAGGCTTTAGATTATAGAGTTGTTATTTGACTTTAGAAGGATTTAGAATTGATTTGAAGAAGGAGAAAGTGCAGAGAGAAGTGTATACAATCTGGACTTACCACCTGCCTAGAGTGGGCTGCTAGCTAATAGGAATCAAGGAGTTTATTAAAGAATCTAAAATAAATGCAAAGGAATATGCTTACAAAAACCAAAAATCTACTCGTATGCGAATGATGTATGAAAC
Source organism: Dendrobium nobile (assembly GCA_022539455.1). Lineage (NCBI taxonomy): Eukaryota > Viridiplantae > Streptophyta > Magnoliopsida > Asparagales > Orchidaceae > Dendrobium > Dendrobium nobile. The sequence continues at coordinate 3,226,954 of CM039730.1, forward strand.
AAATGTATATAAAAGAACTAATTTTATTTATATAATTTTCATCGGTTACACCCCAGAATTTGCAGTAAAGTAATGGTGGCCAGGACCCACCGACAACAAACCTGGGTTCTAAGCCTACGAGAAAATAAAGTTAAATATAACTGCTTATGGTCTTCGGGCTCCGGGTCTTCTATGGAATTCCAAAAAGGAACGTCCTTCTGAAGGAGGACATTACTTTTTGGAGCCCCATTTGTATATTTATAAGCAGTTATCTTTAATTCTTTTACAGACTCCAGACGCTGTACAGACTCAATCTATATACAATAATTCTAGAAAATGAAAAGCAGTACATCAGATCCTAAGAACATTCTACTATTGTAGTAATATAAAAGACAGGGAATAAAGCAGTTATATAATGATGCATGTTATGAGTGCGTTGCGTACAGTTATAAATGCAAGAAAGTAAAGACAGAAAAGTAAATACAGCGGCCCTCACTTTATTCACTCCGCTCTCTGGTGTACAGACAGAAAAAGTAGATATGCTATGTTTATGCAGTACAGAAAAGTAAGCAATCACACATAGGTGCCCTCTAGGCAAGACACCCGCAAGCAAAACAAAACAAACCAAACCACCGACCTAACTTAGACTAGAGTTGGTTGTCCTAGCAAGCATCTAAGTGTGTGAAGAAAGCTGTGTGGCTTGGATAAGTCCTAATGGGTTTATTTGTTCAAATTGCATATATTATTAGGATTGATTTATTATAGGTCAAAGGAATTTGGTTAAAGTTTAAGTAAAGTATATTTAGATTTATTAAGAATTATCTCAATTTTAAATGTTAGAGTTATTTAGTTTAAGTTATAAAGAACTTATAGATTGATGATTCCCTAAGTGCAGAAAATCATCAATTTATAAATCCTAGAACTTTCAGAAAAAATACCCATCTTAGACAGAAGATAGGTATTTATTTTGAGAATCCTTAAAAATTTATTAAGGAGAGAAGAAGGGACCTTACAAGTGTAATACAACGTGCCCTCCCGAAGGAATCTAACACATCGTATAAGGTCGGTAGTTTATTATTTTTATTTAAAGATCTCCAAATCCAAATGGATTAGTTCCTTCCTAAAAGGAGTCGAGCACAATCCATATGAGATCTTTTGTTATTTAAATGTTTTAGGGGTCTTTTGAAATCAAAATGCCCAAAGTCCTCCAAAAGGAATCCAACTTTAGGTATAGAAGACCCGAATTCGTTTAATCTAAATTAATTATCAAATCTGATTGATTAAGAAAAATCTTAACCAATCAAATTATCAAACTAATTTAGATTAAAGGAATTTAAGATTTAGTTAAATAATTAAGTGAATTTTAATTAATAATATTCAGAAATCTTAAGAATTGGGGTTTATTGATTTATTAAGGATTTGAGATTTGATTTAAGGAGATTTGATTTCTAATATTGGTTAGATTCCACCTTTGTTTCACACCGAGGCCGTGATGTTTATTTCACCTTCCTTGGGGCTAAGTTAATAACCTCGTAGGCCTGGGTAACCTAGTGGTACCCGGTATAGTTAAGTAACTTAAGTTAGTTAAGAATTAGGAGTTAATGAATTTTATTGGAAATGTGTTAGATTACTGATTTTAGAAGTTGGTGAATCATTTTTAGAGTTTTAGAATGATTCTTGAATTTTTAGGAATTTCTGGAATATTTTAATCATTTAATTAAGGGGTCAAAAATTGGCTTTTTATTTAAGGTTAAATTCTAGAAAGTTAGTATTTTATTAAAATATTAGACCTTAAGATGATCCGTTAGAAGGTAAGTTTACTGAAATTGGATTTTTCTGAATTTAGTTATGAAGGTTCGAAGTTTTGAACTAGTTTTAACCTACGGTTGACCAATCTGTTGACTTTTTGAATTTAAAGGTTTTCGAAAAATTTTATATTTTAAATAAATAGTAGTTCTTATTATGAGTTGAATGCAACTGAGTTTGGTCAATTTGGATTTTTCTTGAATTAGTTATGATTTTGCAAAGTTTAGGCTATTTAATGAATTTGTGGAAATTGTTTAATTAAGCCCCTTTTTATGGTTTTGCTCCAAATGGATTCCAAACCTCTTGAAATCAGCTCCAAAGGTCAGGAATGACCTAAGGAGGGATTTCCATGTGTTTGAAAATTTATTGGAATTTTTAATTATTATTAATTAATTAAATCAATTAAATGTTGAATTTTACTTAAAATTAAATTAAGTTTTAAATTGCTGTCCAATTGATTTGATTTTAATTTTCATTGGTTAAGGACTTAATTCTGGTCAGTTAGAGGTATTATTTATATTTTTTGAGTTTAATATGGATTTATTACATTTTCTGGAAGTTTAGGTGATTAAGGATTAATTTAGGTTTAATGATGCTTAGGCTTTGAGTTTTGATTTTGAATCATTGTAATTCTATTTTTTGATTGATTAGAATTAATTGAGACTGATCGTAGGATTTTATGAGTTTTATTTGATTTATTAGAATTTATTGACATCGAGGAAAGGAGATAATCCTTAATCTACTAGTTGTTTTGGAATCAATTAATGTCAAATCAAAGTATATTCAATCAAGGGATTGTGACACTAGTTTACTATGTTTGAGTTCAATCCCAAAAGGGGATGTGAGTATAATTCTTCATAGATCTTTCTAAGTTGACTAAGACCAAGTCCTTAATTGTTGTCCTTAGTGTCACTAGGTTGTATGATTGCAAATAAATGTTTCTAACCCTTGGACACTAAACTACAATCACATCAAAACAATCAAAGGCAAAGGAATAATAGTGATCCTAATGTCCTATGGAATGGATATAGTGAATTATTATAGTTATAGGTTATTAAATAACCTATGAACTTAAACAATTCACTATAGAGGAATAGATGTATCAAATTAGAATAGAATGATCTTGGAACATGTACATGTATATATGCATATATATATACATGTATATGTTAATGATTCCAACTCAAGAACCATTCTGATTTGATAAAGTGATCATGTATAGTTGACTAACTGCTTTAAAGTAGATTAAACATGATATTGAAGGTAAATTTCCATTAAACCATACATGATCAAAGCCTAAACCTATTTTTAGTGGAAAGAAGTCTTTACACTGAGCCCATAGGACCCTAACATGCCATGATTGGATGGTTAAAAGGCTTTCAAATGAGTTCTCAAATATTCAATCTAAATAATAGATTAAACATTCGAATATCCATTTGGGATTAGAGCCAGACTCTGAAATGTTCCCCAAAACTCAGAGATTGCACACACTAAACCTCAGGTATCATGCCATTTAAATTTCTGATTCATTAGATATTAAAATAGAATATAATTAAAAATAAAGTGAATTTTAATGTTCAAAATATAAACTTTTGAAATAATAAAAATCAGGTTCTGATTTTATTTTTACAAAATAGGAAATTTAATTCCGAGAAAAATGAGTGGTTATACAAATTTTTTGGCCTTATATTTTATTTTTTATGATTTTTTAAAGTTCTATACATTAATATTAATAAAAACAAAACCTTAAAACGAGACGTACACGCGGCGACGGCTGATTAGTCCAGGCGAAAGGCGGCGGTCAAGTGGGCCAACTCACTTAAATGAGTCAGCGCCATCTGTGAGCCGTTCGATCCCGCGGCTTCTGATCCAATGGACTGGATCAGATCCCGTGGTTCGATCTCACTTAATAGATCGGACGGCTACAGAGACTTCCGCTATTCGTAATGGATGGCTCAGATGCAGCTAGACAAGATCAGGTCATCCCTCAGTTTCAAGAGATCGGAACCGAGCGTTCATCTGAAAGAGATCATGGCCGTCTGTGATAAATAGAGAAGACGGACGGCCCTGATTTCGTCACTGAGCTCAGGAACCCGAAAACCCTAATCTCTAAAATTATTTTAAACTACATTTACAGACCATTAAACGGCATGATCACTGAGATCTAGATGACAGTCAAAGTAAAGATCAGTGGGGGATAATTTTTAGAGCTTAAGATGCATTCCCTAAAAGCCTATTTAGGAACCTAGATATTATCTAGGGTTTAGGATTTACCAAGCTAGAGATGATGAATCTGGATGATTTAAGAGTGGTTGAATTTGTAGATTGACCACGTGTTGATTCCTTGCAAGATCGAGCTCGGATGAAGCTTCTACGGGGAGCTATAACAACTGGAACGATCCAAGCTTCGGTTGAGTCCTGATCTCACCGTGAACAGCCACAAAATGCCGGTAAATCACGGGGAAGATGAGGAGGGATAACTGAGGACTTGAAACGAAATCAGGGAAGCTCTGGGGAGTGAGTGGAATGCAGGATTGCTTGGAATGAATCCATCCCGTCTCTCTACCCTATTCCAACTACGAGAGTTTGCTTGGACGGCTGGGATGAATCAGGAGCGTCGCTGGGATGGTTGACACCTGGCCCAGGTGGTTAGAACACAGGGAGAAGGACTGTACGGGACAGGGTGAGCTGGCCACTCCCTCATTTGTCCTCACATGGGAGGGGACCACAAGCCGTTAGGGCTCAAAAAAGGGCTCGGGTTGGGTTTGATTTGCTCCCAGGAAGCTTCTGGAATTGAGTTTAGAGGCTGGATGGGCCTGGACTGGAATGGGTAATGTGGTTTGATCGGGTTGACCGAATGAGCCCACTTGAGCTCTTGGACGGGCTGGGGAGGAAGCCAGAGCCTGGGTTGAGTTGGGTTAGGTCCAGGGAACTTCATGGGATCGATCCCAAGGGCTACAAAGGTCTGGTTTGGTCTTGGCATGCTTAAAAGGACGGGTTGACCAAGGAAGCTTGTATAGCCTCCATTGACTGTTTGACTGGTCAATAGGGGTCAATGGCTATAGGGTTGGCATCAAGACAGGTTATAGAAACTCTCCAAATGGCTGGGGAGGCTTGGTTTGGGCTGGGTGTGTTTGCTTTGATGGTTTGATCAAAGGAAAGCCTTCTTAAGGCTAGGATTGACTGGTTTGACCAGTCAATCTAACCAATAGTTGATGATGTGGCATTCTAGTGATCTCAAGAGCTGATTAGGGTGGATTAGAACCAAGATCAAGTGAGAGAATGAAGGTTTGAGTTTGATATAAGGCTTGGAATAGGTTTGACTAAAGGTTAGAGTTGACTTTGTCAACTCTAAATGGAGTTTGATTAGCGAACATTCAAATGTGTGTTTAGGCCATGCTTGGGGTTGGTTTTGGAGTTTTGATATGGATTGAATAGGTTAAACGGGTTGAAATAACCCATTAGGGCCTTATAAGATTATTGGGTCAACTTGGTTTACCGGGTCAACCAGGCTGACCTAGAATATGGTTCTGAGTTGGATAGATTTGAAATGATTTTTAGAGACCATTGGAAGTGATCCCAAGGTCTGGAGAGATCCATTAGTCCAAAACACCTATTTGGACCCTTAAAGGGCCTATTGGGTCAAACCTGTTGACTTGGTCAACCAGGTTGACCCAGGGACTGGGAATGGGTTCAACAGGTTCAGTTTGACATTTAAAACTTGCTGGAGGTAGTGGCACTCAATTTGGAGGTCATTTGGTTCCAAATCACCATTTGAGCCCCCATAGGGGTATTTTGGTCATTTTGGGCTCATGACCACTGGGGGCTGAAATGAGCTCAGAAAAATGCAATTTATTGATCAGTGAGTCAGGATTGATGGTCTGGAAGTCATTGCAGGCTTTGGAGAGATTTCTAAGATCAAAATCTTCAAAGTGACAGGTCCAGTGGCATAGGCTATAAATATTTGAAGGTTTTACAGCTTTTGGATTTTAATTTAGTTAATGGGGTTAGAGGTATCATAATGAGCTTAAACTTGGAGGGTTGATACTAGAGACATGCCCCATCAGTATGAAACTGACAGAGTCTGAATCAAAGTCCATTTGATTGGGTTTTGGTCTATTTGAAAATTTGCTGGAAAAGGCCTTTAGGACAAAGCCTTAGGACCTAAGATTTGAGTCTGGAACTGAATGAGTTTGCACTGACTTGAGTCTGGATTGGGTTCAGGATCTTATTGAAGACCTCATACAAAAATGAGGTCAACAAATGGACCCCCAACATGTGTGATGAATTCAAAGAATAAATCACATATGTTGGCGTTGACCGAAGTAGATCAGTAAAATTTAGAAACTGGAGATTTGATTGATGGATTTATTTTTGTATCAAATAGATAACTGGACCCAATTGAGAGATCGATTCTCAGAAGGATGAATTTGAATTTTAAATGGGAGTTTGATTATCGGACAAGCAGGCATCAGAACCCAACTGATAGATCGATTATCAGAAAGGTTTGATTCTGAACTTTAATTGGAAGAACGATTTCTAGAAAAAAGACAGAATTGGGATGGGAGATCAATTCCCGAAAGCAGGCATCAGGACCCAACCGATAGATCGATTATCGGAAAGGTTTGATTTGAACTTTAATTGAAAGATCGATTTCCAGAAAAAGATAGAATCGAAATGGGAGATCGATTCCCGAATAAGCAGGCACAGGACCTAACCGATAGATCAATTATCGGAAAGGTTTGATTTGAACTTTAACTGAAAGATCGATTTCCAGAAAAAGACAGAATCAAAATGGGAGATCGATTCCCGAATAAGCAGGCACAGGACCTAACCAATAGATCGATTGTCGGAAAGGTTTGATTTGAACTTTAACTGAAAGATCGATTTCTAGAAAAAGACAGAATCGAAATGGGAGATCGATTCCCGAATAAGCAGGCACAGGACCTAACCGATAGATCGATTATCGGAAAGGTTTGATTTGAACTTTAACTAAAAGATCGATTTCTAGAAAAAGACAGAATCGAAATGGGAGATCGATTCCCGAATAAGTAGGCACAGGACCTTACCGATAGATCGATTATCTGAAAGGTTTGATTTGAACTTTAACTGAAAGATCGATTTCCAGAAAAAGACAGAATCGAAATGGGAGATCGATTCCCGAATAAGCAGGCACAGGACCTAACCGATAAATTGATTATCGGAAAGGTGAAATTTAAACTTTGACTGGAAGATCGATTTCCAGAAATAGCGGATACCCAAACGAGAGATCGATTCTCGAATAAGCGGATTTAGAACCTGACCGATAGATCGATTATCGGAAAAGTGAAATTTAAACTTTGACTGGAAGATCGATTTCCAGAAAAAGCGGATACCCAAACTAGAGATCGATTCTCGAATGAGCGGATTTAAAACCTGACCGATAGATCGATTATCGGAAAGGTGAAATTTAAACTTTGACTGGAAGATCGATTTCCAGAGAAAGCAGATACCCAAACGAGAGATCGATTCTCGAATGAGCGGATTTAAAACCTGACCGATAGATCGATTATCGGAAAGGTGAAATTTAAACTTTGATTGGAAGATCGATTTCCAGAGAAAGCGAAACCCAAACGAGAGATCGATTCTCGAATGAGCGGATTTAAAACCTGACCGATAGATCGGTTATCGGAAAGGTGAAATTTAAACTTTGACTGGAAGATCGATTTCCAGAGAAAGCGAAACCAAGATGAGAGATTGATTCTCGAATGAGCGGATTTAAAACCTGACCGATAGATCGATTATCGGAAAGGTGAAATTTAAACTTTGACTGGAATATTGATTTCCAGAAAAAGCGGATACCCAAACGAGAGATCGATTCTCGAATGAGCAGATTTAAAACCTGACCGATAGATCGATTATCGGAAAGGTGAAATTTAAACTTTAACTGGAAGATCGATTTCCAAAAAAAGCGGATACCCAGACGAGAGATTTATTCTCGAATGAGCGGATTTAGAACCTGACCGATAGATCGATTATCGGAAAGGTGAAATTTAAACTTTTTCTGGAAGATCGATTTCCAGAGAAAGCGAAACCCAAACGAGAGATCAATTCTCGAATGAGCGGATTTAAAACCTGACCGATAGATCGATTATCGGAAAGGTGAAATTTAAACTTTGACTGGAAGATCGATTTCCAGAGAAAGCGAAACCCAAACGAGAGATCGATTCTCGAATGAGCGGATTTAAAACCTGACCGATAGATCGATTATCAGAAAGGTGAAATTTAAACTTTGACTGGAAGATCGATTTCCAGAAAAAGCGGATACCGAAACGAGAGATCGATTCTCGAATGAGCAGATTTAAAACCTGACCGATAGATCGATTATCGGAAAGGTGAAATTTAAACTTTGACTGGAAGATCGATTTTCAGAGAAAGAGAAACCCAGACGAGAGATCGATTCTCGAATGAGTGGATTTAAAACCAAACTATTTGAATTCAGTTGAAGATCAATTTGTTGACTTTGTCGTTGGTTGTAAACCTTGAACTTTTCATCTTTATATATAACTTGAGGTTCAATTGAGCCTGTGGGTGCTTCTCTTTTGAACCCTCAAGGTCTTCTAATCTTGAATTTCAAATTCAGTTCTGGGATAAGATTGTATTTTATTTCAATTTGGAATGAAAGAAGCTATACTTCTAAAAGGATAACATCCTTTGCAGCATTGACTAAAGCAAATAGCATATAGTAAGTTGGAGTTCTATATGTGGTTATGGTATACCCACAAAGCTTCAACCAACTTCTTGTGCTATTAACACTTGTTGTCATTTAAAGTCTTCTTAAACTTTGTTCCAGGATTTATTGAAGTCCACTACCATTCCATTTGCTCGAAGGTAATAGAAGGTTGAGTATCTCCAATTGATGTGGTGATGTATAAAGAAATCATATATTCTAGATCTTCTGAATGAAGGACCATTATTCAGAATAATCCAGAAAGGACCACCGAATCGGTACACGACATTCTCTTTGAAAAATTTTAGAACTTGATGAGCTTCAACTTTTCTCAAAGGAAGCATTCATCCGTGTCCTAGATTTGTGTATCACACAATCCAGTATATACTTCTTCTATAGTCTTCTGTGCTTTTGCTTCATTCAGATACTTCAATCACATCTGATCGAATGATCTTCTATGTAGAGGGGAATTGATCGAAGCATAAGATAATAAACATCTTTTGATCTAATCTGAATTTGATTTCTCTTGAGGGAGCTTGTTTTCTCGCAGATATTCGATGAAGGGTTTTCTCCAATCGAATGCTTCATCATCTACTGCTAAATCAATTTTCACCTCAGATGGGGGTTTTCTGTTTGTACATCCAGGATCAGGGAATTCTAGATAACATCATCTTTGAAATTTATCTTGATAGCTGAATGGCGTACTGTTGATAAGGAATCAGGATATCATTCACTACTTTGTAAATTCTAGCTACCTGATTAATCGAAGCCACGAATCTCCATAGATTTTGTATATGTTTGATCTAGTTTAGAATTATCAAATCTAAGCCAGCTTTCATCGCCTCGTACTCAGCCTTGTTGCTGGTACATGGCCTTGACATATGATGTGGGGAATACGTCACACCTTGATCAGGTGTGATAAGTATTATACCAATTCTTGTTTATTCTGGGAAGATATCATCTGATGCTTCTTATCAACTGGAAGGATTACCATCAAGATATAGAATTCCCGGATGAACTTCTCATTTGATTTGAGTTTCAAGAGTTGTACACCCGGTAGTTCCTCATTTATCAGGTAATCATCTGGCACTGAGGAATATCATCTGATGTTTCTTTAACTGACTTGAAGTAATGCCATTAAAAGAGAATTCCCAGATGAACTTCTCATTCGACTTGAGTTTTATTATTCATTCATCTGGTAGTTCCTCGTTTATTAGACAATCATTTTGTGCTTGGCGAGTTGCTATGAAATCTACTACGAAGTATCACTCTACTACTCGTAGAGGAGTGAATGTGATGTCAAACTTGCGATAGAACCATCGACCAATAATGATGGACCTAGATTAACTTCCTTAGAAGTTAAAATGAAACCTCCCTTATGTTTTTAAATTAAAACTTATTTCAAAAGATAGAATTCAGGGAAAGAAAATTGATCTTTTCAATCTCTTGCTTGATCTTTTATATCTAATAAGATATCAATGCATAGAAATAAATCTGATATCTAGATTTTCAAAAATTAAGTATCATGAAAAATATCTGGAGAAAGTAGATTCTCTGAGATCTAGGATTTTGAAAAGGAAGCCCTTTACTTAATTTATTTTTCGATGTATACTTTGAGCATCTTTCGTTGCTTGGCATACTTTGGTGCATCTTTCCTCTTTTTTCTTCTTCTTTTTTTTTGGCGCACTTTGCACATCTTTTATTTTGCACATTTGTATGCGTCTTTTCATTTTTGCGTACATTGCGCGTCCCCTTTTTTTTATATACGTATACATATATATAAATATTTAGTAAAAGGGCTTCCTTTTAAAACCCTACGATGAAACTCAGTTGTGGGATTATCTTCCAAAAATGAGAGAAGAGAACTCATTCTCTCATAAAGGGAAGAATTATCTACAAAGCGAATCCGAATTTCTTTGATAGAAATGATAACTTGATAAGGAAAATTTTAGAATAGATCTATAAATATGTTAATGAAACTTATAAGATACAAAATTGCAGGAACTTTGAGAAGATTTTATTTCTAAACTAAATTTACTTTTGATGTAGGTTTAGATTTAAAATTTGTGTCGACCCTCGAGCGAGAGGGAGGAGGGAGGGAACATAGTCTTCTTCTTCTTTTTTTTAGTATTGGTCGTTGATGAGTTCTTATTGTTTTGAACACTTGCAGTAGTCAAACATAGTTTCCTTCATTTGAAATCTAAGATAGCTGATACATTATCTTTAAGCAGGACCATGTTAACACTATCAGATATTTCTAAAAAAATATAAACTCAGGTTCTCTCTGCTTACAGAGATGAGGAAGCATCGACCATGTTAACACTATCAGACGCTTCTCCATCAGTTTCTTTATTCTCTGCAGCTTCTGCTTCATCGATCTGGCGGATACTTTCTTTCAGATGATCCACCATCTCTTCTATTATCTTCTCTTCCACATCCAGTGGGTATACTAGAGTATTCTCTCTGGAAGAAGAGATTTCTATAACAGATCTCAACTTCTTTGGTTCTTCTTCCTTTGTATTATTCCTCTGATTCATCAATACTGTTGGAGTTGGAAACATCTCGGGCTGTCAAATCCTTTCTCTATTAGATAAAGAGTTTGACTGATTTGTGAACTTCAGTCTCCACTTATCAAAATCAAAGGATGATTTGCTACCCTGTGATCGGTGTCGATCAACTCTTAGGGGGAACTGATTTGAAAGATGATCAGAAGACCTTGCTGGAGAATTTCTGAACTGACATGAAGGTGGAGAAGATATGGGATCATACCCTCTACGGGCTGATGCTCCATATCCTAAGAATTTAGCAGAAGTTTGTTGACTGTACTGTCGATTTGAGCTTTGATAATGATCGTGGTGTGAGAACCTTTTCGATTTGCCAAGGCGATCTACAGCAGCTGCTGGTCGGCTTGGACCCGGTTCTTGAAATTGACTTCTTCTCTTTATAGGAGGAGATTCTTCTCGCCTTCCACTTGAATGTGGATGCATTTCAGTGGAGATCACATCATTGATACTTCTAAGAAATTCTGTCTTCGACTGCCCATAATCGGTGGCACAGTCCTGGACCAGACCATTGAATAGAGTTTTGAATTTTCTTTTTCTTTCTGATATTGGAGGAAGGACAGGATCTCTACAAAATGGAGCAGGAGGAGAGTTCAACATTTGTAATTCATTCTCTTCCTCAGAAGTATCACATAGTGGTCGAAGTTCACTATCAACCAACTGTGAAGTATTGACATATGTTTCAGAAGTTTCGGAATTCATCTTCTTTATTGCTTCAGTTGTAGTAGCAATCAAAGCATCTTCCTCTGACATGTTTTGTCTTTTCTCTCTACGCCTCATACGACGAATTATATTACGCCGTTGAGACTTAGTCATCTCCTGGATTCTAGAAGACGACCCAGTCTCAAAGTTTCTGATTTCAGGAGTTTCACCAATGATTGGTGACTTTCCCTTAGCCATAGCAGTTGAATGGGGGAAATTCAGACGGGTGAAAACTGAGGGTCTAAGAACTGCGGGGGCAGCTACAGGTCGTTCCTCAATGTTGACTTGAACGGGACTTGATCTTCTAGATTCAGCAGGAGGTACCACCACTTCAGGTTGTGGTGCACCAAATGTGACTAGAATATTTTCAAATTCGGACCCAAATCTGATCTGGTTGCCCTCAACAGATTGGGCAGCTGTGATGTTGATGTTGAATACCAATTTTTCAGACATTTTCTGTGATTCAAGAGAGTTTGCATCAAAAGCTGATCTTTTCTCGAACTAGAAACTGAATATGGAAGTTGAGAGTTGTAGTGATTTGAATAGAACTGATGTTTATGATAGAGATTGAATGGATCAAAGATTTGAGGGAGAATGATCCAATTAAGGACCCACACCAGAGGGATACAATCACACGATGAAGATTTAGAATGAGATTTGGTTAAAGATTGAAATGATTCAAAATTAGATTGAAAAGAGATTAAATAAAGACCCACACCAAGTGGGATATAATCACATAGTGAATGATTTAGAATGGATTGATGTTTGATTGTAAGTTTGATAAGATATGAGTACTTTAGATTTAAGATTGAGTTAAGGACCCTTGTCCTTACAGATTTTGGAATATAAACGCAAGTAAATACGAGCGGATATGATTAAGAAAGGGAGAAGACAATGAAATTTATAATCTAAAGCCTGATCTCGGCGTATTGAATAAAACCAAAACCGGCGCAAATAAAATGAGAAGACTCTAAAGGTGTAAAAGAAAATGACATACAATTTGACATGCAAATGCAAGACAACAAACGGGCGGCATAACCCCTACCAGACCTAGGACCAAACCTGTGTTTCCGGGTGGACGTCCGCCAGGCTTTTAGGAGAAGCTCTGGTAACCATGGGTGATGGCCACTCGCGTGGCCATAAACATGCAAATAGTGGGAAAATAAACATGCAAATGTCATACAAATGACATACAGGCTGGGTTGACTCGATTTATTGGAATTCTTACAGTTATGCAATTTAAAATAAAAGACAATCAATCCAGAATTTAAATCAATAAACCAGAGCCAAAGCATCGAGACTCCAAAATAAAAATAAAAAGGGAAAAATGAATGTAATACTTATAAAGAAATCGAATGTGAGTTTGAGCGGACTCAGAAAGAATTCTAAGTGACTAAAACATACAAAAGACATACAAAATGTGAGACTATAAACGGGCGGCATAACCCCTACCAGACCTAGGACCAAACCTCCGTTTCCGGGAGGACGTCCGCCAGGCTTTTAGGAGAAGCTCTGGTAACCATGGGTGATGGCCACTCGCGTGGCCATAAACATGCAAACAGTGTAAATAAAACATGCAAATGCCATACAAATGACATACAGGCTGGGTTGACTCGATTTACTTGGAATTCTAGCAGTTATGCAATTTAAAATAAAAGACAATCAATCCAGAATTTAAATCAATAAACCAGAGCCAAAGCATTGAGACTCCAAAATAAATATAAAAAGGGAAAAATGAATGTAATACTTATAAAGAAATCGAATGTGAGTTTGAGCGGACTCAGAAAGAGTTCTAAGTGACTAAAACATACAAAAGACATACAAAATGTGAGACTACAAACGGGCGGCATAACCCCTACCAGACTTAGGACCAAACCTCCGTTTCCGGGTGGACGTCCGCCAGGCTTTTAGGAGAAGCTCTGGTGACCATGGGTGATGGCCACTCGCGTGGCCATAAACATGCAAATAGTGTAAAATAAACATGCAAATGCCATACAAATGACATACAGGCTGGGTTGACTCGATTTACTTGGAATTCTAGCAGTTATGCAGTTTAAAATAAAAGACAGAAAGAATCAAATCAAAAGCAGTTTGCAAGTCAAATTCATGAAATAGAAACCCAATAGTAAAAATGAACTCAGAAAAACTTATAATAAAATCTAAAAGCTCAGAATAGATTTCAGAAAGACTTAGGAAAGAATTCTGACACTGAAAACCATACAAGTGGCACACTAATGTGAGACAACAAACGGACGGCATAACCCCTACCAGACTTAGGACCAAACCTCCGTTTTCGGGTGGACGTCCGCCAGGCTTTTAGGAGAAGCTCTGGTAACCATGGGTGATGGCCACTCGTGTGGCCATAAACATGCAAACAGTGTAGAAATAAACATGCAAATGCCATACAAATGACATACAGGCTGGGATGACTCAATTTACTTGTTCAGGTATAGATCTCAATCAGGCTGAAAGGAAAACACGGCTCGAAAATAGCAAAGTCAAAACAAATCAGAAAGATCTACGAAAGGAATCATAGTAGTAAAAGAAAAGCGGACCGAAAAGACCCAAATCTATAAAAGTGAAGTCTGAAAGACTGTAGACTCGCTAAGGCTACTCAAAAATCCGAAGAAAAACGGGCAGCACTTCGGCACGCTGTGGGGCCTACACCAGTGCTGACTGTTAACTCAACTGCTCGGCCTTACGGAAAAGACTAAGGAGACAACCACTATCGATTAAATCAAATAACGGCGAGAAAACCAAGCACAAAGCAGTCGGTAAAACAACATCACAGAAGTACAAAAAGCATTCACAGAGACAGTGACAGACACCGAGGAACAAAATTTAGATGAAAATTTAATTGCCCAAATATTTAATTAAATTATATATAATTTTTAGAAAGAATTTAGTCTTCATTTGAAATGGAGAGAGAAGTCTATCCCCAGCGGAGTCGCCAGAAAAATCTGTGAGAAAATTAAAAAAAAAATTCTAAAACTTTATTTTTATTTTAATTTTTTATTTAAATATAATTCTTTTATGTAAATAATTAATTTAATAGAATATATGAAATTTATATTGTATAGTAAATTTATATTATTTAAATAGAGAAAGAGAAGGAGAGAGTGATAGATTTTAAAATAATTTTGAAAATAAAATATAATATATTTTATTTAGATATGAAAAATAGTTTGCTTTATTTATGTTTTTGAATATTCTTTTTCGATTGAATCCGTATAGTCGGGTATTAGACCGCCTCGAAAGACAGACTAATATCCTTCTATTGATTCTAAAGAAAGAGAACGAACGATTCACTTTCCTAATCAGGTATGACATAGGGAGTATACAAATCACCCGAAAGGATGATCAGTATCTTCCCTACTTACCTAATTAGATTAGTGAATTGTTGATTCCTTCCTAAAATCAAGTATACAAACGATATTTGATTTACTCATGAAAGTAAATCAGATACCTATCAATTTCATGATTGTAAGGAATGGATCTAAATAAAAGTATAGATAAAGCAGGGTTTTCTATTTGAAAATAGGAATTTTATCTTCTCACATGATTCGCTTTATTTATATTTAGGATATATTTCTCCCAATTAAATCGACATAGTCGGATATTATACTGCCCTGAGGGACAGACTAATGTCCTTCTATTAATTTTAAAGGGAGAAGCAGTACAATTCATTCTCCTAATCAGGTGTAGTATAGAAAATATTCAAATCATCCTGAAGGGATGACGAGTACATTCTCTAATTGACCTGATTAGATTAACGAATTGTAAGTTTGTTTCTATAATTAAGTATAGAAGACATTTGATTTGTTGTGAGAAACAAATCAACTATCTATCTATTTC
The DNA here is from genome assembly GCA_022539455.1 of Dendrobium nobile. Taxonomy (NCBI): domain Eukaryota; kingdom Viridiplantae; phylum Streptophyta; class Magnoliopsida; order Asparagales; family Orchidaceae; genus Dendrobium; species Dendrobium nobile. The sequence goes on from CM039730.1 coordinate 3,242,566, forward strand.
CTAATTATAGAAATAACTCCTAAACGTGAATAAAACCTAATCTACTTCCACAGATCTTTCCCCCACCTCAGAAAAGAACTTTGGTAGGGTTTAGATTATTCTGGGTTTTAGACTCCCTACAGGGGCAAGCCCCTGTAGTTAATTACATCTCCTAAGAGAACACTCTCGATTTAAATAAAGACTAAATGGTTTCCAAAATTATATATATATGTATTTAATTAAATATTTGGGCAATTACATTTTCACGATCAGGCTTTAGATTATAGAGTTGTTATTTGACTTTAGAAGGATTTAGAATTGATTTGAAGAAGGAGAAAGTGCAGAGAGAAGTGTATACAATCTGGACTTACCACCTGCCTAGAGTGGGCTTCCAGCTAACATTCCTAATCACAACAATTCACTGATGATGCAAGATTTTAGGGTGGCTCTATCCTAGGAATCAAGGAGTTTATTAAAGAATCTAAAATAAATGCAAAGGAATATGCTTACAAAAACCAAAAATCTACTCGTATGCGAATGATGTATGAAACAAATGTATATAAAAGAGCTGATTTTATTTATATAATTTTCATCGATTACACCCCAGAATTTGCAGTAAAGTAATGGTGGCCAGGACCCACCGACAACAAACCTGGGTTCTAAGCCTACGAGAAAATAGAATTAAATATAATTGCTTATGGTCTTCGGGCTCCGGGTCTTCTATGGAATTCCAAAAAGGAACGTCCTTTTGAAGGAGGACATTACTTTTTGGAGCCCCATTTGTATATTTATAAGCAGTTATCTTTAATTCTTTTACAGACTCCAGACGCTGTACAGACTCAATCTATATACAACAATTCTAGAAAATGAAAAGCAGTACATCAGATCCTAAGAACATTCTACTGTTGCAGTAATATAAAAGACAGGGAATAAAGCAGTTATATAATGATGCATGTTATGAGTGCGTTGTGTACAGTTATAAATGTAAGAAAGTAAAGATAGAAAAGTAAATACAGCGGCCCTCACTTTATTCACTCCGCTCTCTGGTGTACAGATAGAAAAAGTAGACATGCTATGTTTATGCAGTACAGAAATGTAAGCAATCACACATAGGTGCCCTCTAGGCAAGACACCCGCAAGCAAAACAAAACAAACCACCGACCTAACTTAGACTAGAGTTGGTTGTCCTAGCAAGCATCTAAGTGTGTGAAGAAAGCTGTGTGGCTTGGATAAGTCCTAATGGGTTTATTTGTTCAAATTGCATATATTATTAGGATTGATTTATTATAGGTCAAAGGAATTTGGTTAAAGTTTAAGTAAAGTATATTTAGATTTATTAAGAATTATCTCAATTTTAAATGTTAGAGTTATTTAATTTAAGTTATAAATAACTTATAGATTGATGATTCCCTAAGTGCAGAAAATCTTCAATTTATAAATCCTAGAACTTTCAGAATAAATACCCGTCTTAGATAGAAGATAGGTATTTATTTTGAGAATCCTTAAAAAATTTATTAAGGAGAGAAGAAGGGACCTTACAAGTGTAATACAACGTGCCCTCCCGAAGGAATCTAACACATCGTATAAGGTCGGTAGTTTATTATTTTTGTTTGAAGATATCCAAATCCAAATGGATTAGTGCCTTCCTAAAAGGAGTCGAGCACAATCCATATGAGATCTTTTGTTATTTAAATGTTTTAGGGGTCTTTTGAAATCAAAATGCCCAAAGTCCTCCAAAAGGAATCCAACTTTAGGTATAGAAGACCCGAATTCGTTTAATCTAAATTAATTATCAAATCTAATTGATTAAGAAAAATCTTAACCAATCAAATTATCAAACTAATTTAGATTAAAGGAATTTAAGATTTAGTTAAATAATTAAGTGAATTTTAATTAATAATATTCAGAAATCTTAAGAATTGGGGTTTATTGATTTATTAAGGATTTGAGATTTGATTTAAGGAGATTTGATTTCTAATATTGGTTAGATTCCACCTTTGTTTCACACCGAGGCCGTGAAGTTTATTTCACCTTCCTTGGGGCTAAGTTAATAACCTCGTAGGCCTGGGTTACCTAGTGGTACCCGGTATAGTTAAGTAACTTAAGTTAGTTAAGAATTAGGAGTTAATGAATTTTATTGGAAATGTGTTAGATTACTGATTTTAGAAGTTGGTGAATCATTTTTAGAGTTTTAGAACGATTCTTGAATTTTTAGGAATTTCTGGAATATTTTAATCATTTAATTAAGGGGTCAAAAATTGACTTTTTATTTAAGGTTAAATTCTAGAAAGTTAGTATTTTATTAAAATATTAGACCTTAAGACGATCCGTTAGAAAGGTAAGTTTGCTGAAATTGGATTTTTCTGGATTTAGTTATGAAGGTTCGAAGTTTTGAACTAGTTTTAACCTACGGTTGACTTTTTGAATTTAAAGGTTTTCAGGAATTTTTATATTTTTAATAAATAGTAGTTCTTATTATGAGTTGAATGCAACTGAGTTTGGTCAATTTGGATTTTTCTTGAATTAGTTATGATTTTGCAAAGTTTGGGCTATTTAATGAATTTGTGGAAATTGTTTAATTAAGCCCCTTTTTATGGTTTTGCTCCAAATGGATTCCAAACCTCTTGAAATCAGCTCCAAAGGTCAGAGATGACTAAAGGAGGGATTTCCAAGTGTTTGAAAATTTATTGGAATTTTTAATTATTATTAATTAATTAAATCAATTAAATGTTGAATTTTACTTAAAATTAAATTAAGTTTTAAATTGCTGTCAAATTGATTTGATTTTAATTTTCATTGGTTAAGGACTTAATTCTGGTCAGTTAGAGGTATTATTTATATTTTTTGAGTTTAATATGGATTTATTACATTTTTTGGAAGTTTAGGTGATTAAGGATTAATTTAGGTTTAATGATGCTTAGGCTTTGAGTTTTGATTTTGAATCATTGTAATTCTATTTTTTGATTGATTAGAATTAATTGAGACTGATCGTAGGTTTTTATGAGTTTTATTTGATTTATTAGAATTTATTGACATCGAGGAAAGGAGAGAATCCTTAATCTACTAGTTGTTTTGGAATCAATTAATGTCAAATCAAAGTATATTCAATCAAGGGATTGTGACACTAGTTTTCTATGTTTAAGTTCAATCCCAAAAAGGGGATGTGAGTATAATTCTTCATAGATCTTTCTAAGTTGACTAAGACCAAGTCCTTAATTGTTGTCCTTAGTGTCACTAGGTTGTATGATTGCAAATAAATGTTTCTAACCCTTGGACACTAAACTACAATCACATCAAAACAATCAAAGGCAAAGGAATAATAGTGATCCTAATGTCCTATGGAATGGATATAGTGAATTATTATAGTTATAGGTTATTAAATAACCTATGAACCTAAACAATTCACTATAGAGGAATAGATGTATCAAATTAGAATAGAATGATCTTGGAACATGTACATGTATATATGCATATATATATATATATATACATGTATATGTTAATGATTCCAACTCAAGAACCATTCTGATTTGATAAAGTGATCATGTATAGTTGACTAACTACTTTAAAGTAGATTAAACATGATATTGAAGGTAAATTTCCATTAAACCATACATGATCAAAGCCTAAACCTATTTTCAGTGGAAAGAAGTCTTTACACTGAGCCCATAGGACCCTAACATGCCATGATTGGATGGTTAAAAGGCTTTCAAATGAGTTCTCAAATATTCAATCTAAATAATAGATTAAACATTCGAATATCCATTTGGGATTAGAGCCAGACTCTGAAATTTTCCCCAAAACTCAGAGATTGCACACACTAAACCTCAGGTATCATGCCATTTAAATTTCTGATTCATTAGATATTAAAATAGAATATAATTAAAAATAAAGTGAATTTTAATGTTCAAAATATAAACTTTTGAAATAATAAAAATCAGGTTCTGATTTTATTTTTACAAAATAGGAAATTTAATTCCGAGAAAAATGAGTGGTTATACAAATTTTTTGGCCTTATATTTTATTTTATGATTTTTTAAAGTTCTATACATTAATATTAATTAAAACAAAACCTTAAAACGAGACGTACACGCGGCGGCGGCTGATTAGTCCATGCGAAAGGCGGCGGTCAAGTGGGCCAACTCACTTAAATGAGTCAGCGCCATCTGTGAGCCGTTCGATCCCGCGGCTTCTGATCCAATGGACGGAATCAGATCCCATGGTTCGATCTCACTTAAGAGATCGGACGGCTACAGAGACTTCCGCAGTTCGTAATGGATGGCTCAGATGCAGCTGGACGAGATCAGGTCATCCCTTGGTTTTAAGAGATCGGAACCGAGCGTTCATCTGAAAGAGATCATGGCCGTCCGTGATAAATAGACAAGACGGACGGCCCTGATTTCATCACTGAGCTAAGGAACCTGAAAACCCTAATCTCTTAAATTACTTTAAACTGCATTTACAGACCATTAAACGGCATAATCACTGAGATCTAGATGACAGTCAAAGTAAAGATCAGTGGGGGAAAATTTTTAGAGCTTAAGATGCATTCCCTAAAAGCCTATTTAGGAACCTAGATATTATCTAGGGTTTAGGATTTACCGAGCTAGAGATGATGAATTTGGATGATTTAAGAGTGGTTGAATTTGTAGATTGACCACGTGTTGATTCCTTGCAAGATCGAGCTCGGATGAAGCTTCTACGGGGAGCTATAACAACTGGAACGATCCAAGCTTCGGTTGAGTCCTGATCTCGTCGTGAACAGCCACAAAATGCCGGTAAATCACGGGGAAGATGAGGATGGATAACTGAGGACTTGAAACAAAATCAGGGAAGCTCTGGGGAGTGAGTGGAATGCAGGATTGCTTGGAATGAATCCATCCCGTCTCTCTACCCTATTCCAACTACGAGAGTTTGCTTGGATGGCTGGGATAAATCAGGAGCGTCGCTGGGATGGTTGACACCTGGCCCAGGTGGTTAGAACACAGGGAGAAGGACTGTACGGACAGGGTGAGCTGGCCACTCCCTCGTTTGTCCTTACATGGGAGGGGACCACAAGCCGTTAGGGCTCAAAAAAGAGCTCAGGTTGGGTTTGATTTTCTCCCAGGAAGCTTCTGGAATTGAGTCTAGAGGCTGGATGGGCCTGGGCTGGAATGGGTAGTGTGGTTTGATCTGGTTGACCGAATGAGCCCACTTGAGCTCTTGGACGGGCTGGGGAGGAAGCCAGAGCCTGGGTTGAGTTGGGTTAGGTCCAGGGAACTTCATGGGATCGATCCCAAGGGCTACAAAGGTCTGGTTTGGTCTTGGCATGCTTAAAAGGACGGGTTGACCAAGGAAGCTTGTATAGCCTCCATTGACTGTTTGACTGGTCAATAGGGGTCAATGGCTATAGGGTTGGCATCAAGACAGGTTATAGAAACTCTCCAAATGGCTGGGGAGGCTTGGTTTGGGCTGGGTGTGTTTGCTTTGATGGTTTGATCAAAGGAAAGCCTTCTTAAGGCTAGGATTGACTGGTTTGACCAGTCAATCTAGCCAATAGTTGATGATGTGGCATTCTAGTGATCTCAAGAGCTGATTAGGGTGGATTAGAACCAAGATCAAGTGAGAGAATGAAGGTTTGAGTTTGATATAAGGCTTGGAATAGGTTTGACTAAAGGTTAGAGTTGACTTTGTCAACTCTAAATGGAGTTTGATTAGCCAACATTCAAATGTGTGTTTAGGCCATGCTTGGGGTTGGTTTTGGAGTTTTGATATGGATTGAATAGGTTAAATGGGTTGAAATAACCCATTAGGGCCTTAAAAGATTATTGGGTCAACTTGGTTGACCGGGTCAACCAAGCTGACCCAGAATATGGGCCTGAGTTGGATAGATTTGAAATGATTTTTAGAGACCATTGGAAGTGATCCCAGGGTCTGGAGAGATCAATTAGTCCAAAACACTTATTTGGACCCTTAAAGGGCCTATTGGGTCAAACCTGTTGACTTGGTCAACAAGGTTGACCCAGGGGCTGGGAATGGGTTCAACAGGTTCAATTTGACATTTAAAACTTGCTGGAGGTGGTGGCACTCAATTTGGAGGTCATTTGGTTCGAAATCACCATTTGAGCCCCCATAGGGGTATTTTGGTCATTTTGGGCTCATGACCACTGGGGGCTGAAATGAGTTAAAAAAAATGCAATTTATTGATCAATGAGTCAGGATTGATGGTCTGGAAGTCATTGCAGGCTTTGGAGAGATTTCTAAGATAAAAATCTTCAAAGTGACAGGTCTAGTGGCATAGGCTGTAAATATTTGAAGGTTTTATAGCCTTTGGATTTTAATTTAGTTAATGTGGTTAGAGGTTTCAGCATGAGCTTAAACTTGGAGGGTTGATACTAGAGACATGCCCCATCAGTATGAAACTGACAGAGCCTGAATCAGAGTCCATTTGATTGGGTTTTGGGCTATTTGAAAATTTGCTGGAAAAGGCCTTTAGGACAAAGCCTTAGGACCTAAGATTTGAGTCTGGAATTGAATGAGTTTGCACTGACTTGAGTCTGGATTGGGTTCAGGATCTTATTGAAGACCTCATACAAAAATGAGGTCAACACATGTCTCACCAGCAGTAGCAGCATGACCAGGACATCGCCTGGTTCAATGCTCAGTTTACTTCACTTGCCAGCTACTTTCAGCAGCCACCTCCACCACCTCCATCCGATGATCAGGGTCCCTCATTTTTCCAGTCTGTGTTTTCTGTTGTTTGTTTCCTATTTTCTGTAGGTTGCTTTCTAGTCTGTTTTTGTCTCAGTTGTGTTATTTTCTTTTGTGTATCTGGACCCTCTTTTTGTGATGACAAAAGGGGGAGTAGGTTGCGGTAGGAAAAAGGTTATGTAACTTTGAATTTTTAATGAACTTTTTTAGTTCTTCCTACTTATGTTTGCCATCATCAAAAAGGGGGAGATTGTTGCAAATCTATTTTCATGACTTATGTTTTGATGATTGACAAACATTATTGATCTTCTTGGACTACTTGATTCTTCTAACTTTTCAGGAATGGAAGATCGGACGTACAGACGAAGCCAGTTCAGGATCGCGTAGGTTTAGGGTTGAGTCAGTCTGTACTTTGCTTTTTTCTCTTCTTGAGTCTATTTGTAATGGTCAAAGAGACTGATGCTAAGTAACCCTACGCACACACACTTGAGAGACTTAGAATTTCTATTTTTACTCATATCGGTCAGGACGATATTTACATCGTCCTAAACGATCAAGCTTAAAACAGACAGTCTAATTAAGGATTTTTAATTAAGGCAACCGACATTAACATATCGTCCTGGACGATACGTGTATCGGCCAGGACGATAAGCTCAAAATAGAAAGAAGTTACCGCCATAAACAATTAAGGTATACTGTATTTTTTATTAATCGGCCAGGATGATCATTGATCGGCGTGGACAATATTCATAATTATGCCTTAATTGAATAGACAAATCTGGGAAGTAATTAAGGATGATTGATACGATCACATCATCTTGGACGATCACAGGATCGGCCAGGATGATATATTCAATATCCTTGGTTACTTCTGGACAATCGGGATCGGCCAGCATTAAAATAGGGTGATGCTCAGGACGATTTTCTTCTGAATTGAACTAATCGGCCTGGACGATCGTGAGATCGGCCAGGAATATCAAGTCATATTTCAATCATCCAGCACCCAAAACAGGACGATGCCCTGGCCGATCTTCTGAGATTTGTACTGATCGGCCAGGCTGATGTCCATATCAGCCTGGACGATATAGTCGGCAACTTGCAATTAATGAGCTCCTTTGAAGCTCTTCTATTTAAGAGCTCTTGTTCAACATTTTGAAAACCCTTTGTGCTGCTGTCTTGACCTGAGAAGGCCTTGAGGAGAGAAAGAGAGAGAGCGAGAGAGAGAGGATCTTGTGAGGGGGAGCTTGTGAGGGGATTCACAAGGGTTGCTTCAAGGATCGCTCTGCTGCTTCTTCATCTAGAGTTTCCCATCTGTGGAAGGGTTGGTAGAGGTAAGGAGTCAGCGTTTGGTTTTGGTTCTCTGCCAGCTTTAGGAGTAAGCTAAAGGAGATAGGTTCTCTGCCTTGCCGGGGAGGAAAAAAGGAGGTTCCTTGTAAAGGCTTCTCCACCTAGCTATGGGGGCTAAAGGAGAGTCACGTTGGTAGTGCAATTCTCGGAGGGTGCCTCCAGGGAGTGGACGTAGGTCGAGTTGACCGAACCACTATAAATTTCTGTGTTCTTATCTCTTGCTTTCGCATATTTAAATTTCTGCATTTATTTTTCCTCGTGGCGTGATTTTGGTTTATGTGTTTTTTGTTCTTTGTGAAAAGAAAATTTTAAAATACCAATTCACCCCCCCCCCCCTCTTGGTTAGCTTGGGCTAGTTCTATAGGGCTTAACATCCCTAACGAACCTTCATTTGGCAGCCCAAAAGATATAAGTGTCCAAGAGTGATATTGAAGAGGCCCCATTCACAAGCATTCCATAGGCCCTACTTATCAACGTGACCAAGCTCTACATGCAAGCATATCCTAGGCCTAGCCTGAAGGCGTGCCCCAAGCCCAGTTTGTAGGAAAGTCAAGAACATGCTGCCACTATGCCCTGGCCCTAAGTGCACTTTCATCTTTTAGCAAATTAACACATAAATACTCAATTTAAGATTTTTAGTCATCATAATAGCATGCTGGGTACTAATGTGGGCATGTACAAGTAAGAATAACACTCTTTGTAGAAAAAAGTTTTATGCTTTTTAACAGTTTTTGAACTACCAGAGCATTCTGAAAGTAATAGGCTCTATTTGCTTATTAAAGGGAAGCACAAACATGGTGTAGAGTTATCTTTCCATTAGTGAACCTATAGGATATTGATATTTTACTGTAATTCTTAACAAGAGAATAAAATAGCTTTCTACTTTGATTTGAAACATTTCCCTCTTATGAGCACCATGCGAGAGATATAACACTTTCCTTTGATGGGTTGTGCCTCGTTCTAAGCATAATATGTTGTTTCATATTTGACAACTCCCATGCATCTTGATGCATATAAGATAAAATGAATTCATGAAAAAGTGAAGCGACTTAGTGCTTGTGCCTTCAATTGTTAGACTCTAATGAAAAATTATAAGTGCCTTATTATAAGTACTCAGATTACTCTTTTTGGGTACTAAGAAGGCTTACGAGGAATTCATGTGGTTACGTACTAGTAAAAAATGTGTTTTTAATGGCAAAAAATAATAATTAGCTTTTTGGGTATTTTTGAACTACTAGAATGTTCATAATATAATCATTTATACCCATCTATCAGAGGGATGTCATGCTGCCTTATTGAGATATGCAATAGTAGTGTCAATCCAAAACATTCATCGTTGCTTGTCTGATGCATGACTTATAAGTTGAAATGTTCTAAATCACAAGTGAGTCTGAGAATTTTGAAGAATTATTTTGACGTGGGAATCTTAATGCCCCTAGGGATTAACCTTAACAAAATTTATGGCTTGCACATACAGTATGTCAAAGTTGAAAATGCTTGGAAAAATAAGTTTGTTGGCACATAATAGAGATTGGGTGCTCCATATGGCGATCGTTATGCCCTCGAGGGCTTTCCATAAGAAAATTTTTTGGTATGCACAAGTGGTATGTTAGAGCTAAAAATGATAGGAAAAAATAAGTTCATTAATGTGCAAGAGAGACTAGGCGATCCACATGGAGATCATTATTCCCACGAGGGCTTGTAGTAAGAAAAATTTGTGCCCTATGTCGATGATATGTAAGAGCTATAAATACTAGGAAAAATAAGTTAGTTGGCTCGCAAGAGAGATTAAGTGGTACAAGCATGAGGGAAAACAAGTAGTAATAAGGTAAATAATTTCATGTGAGATCGGGTGATGGTGATACATGGGAAAATACATAGTAAGATTGTCAAAAACTTTGGGCTGTGAAAAAAAATGGGCCAAAATTTTTTAGGATGCCCTGGCCGTGCTTTCCTGCGTGGCCGTCTGTAAGGTCACCCAGGCCCTAGTTGCCAACATACCTAGGCAGAGCTTGCCAGGTTGCCCAGGCCTTACCGGCTAGGTTACTAAGGCCCTAGCTATTAGGGTTCTAAGTCTATGACCCTACCAATCAACACCATGTGAGAGATGATATTACTAGATTGATAAGAGGGGGGGGGGGGGGGGGGGGGGGGGTGGGGTGAATTGTGAAAACTTTATAGCAATAATTAAAAACCTAAGCAAGAGTCCTAGTTTTCCTAGTTTTTTTTTGTGTTTTTCAATTTTTAACTTGAAAACATTAACTACTACGAAGGTAAATTACTGAACTCAAACATGCAATAATGAAATCCTTTTTTCTTTCACAATTTTCACCAAGAAAATATTATGAATATAAAGTGCAAGCAATGAATAAAAAGTGATAAGGAAAAAAGCACACATGAATTTTATAGTGGTTCGGTCAAACCATGACCTGCTTCCACTCCCCAGAGTCCTCCACTCAGGGAATTTCACTACAAACTATAGCTCTCCTTTTACCCCCCTCGTCAAGGCAGAGAAGCCCTTACAAGACTCACTTTCACCAACCCAGCGTGGCAGAGTGTCAAGCGCTGTTTTCACCCTCCTTGCGACAGCAGAGTGCCTTCTCATTTTTCTCCCTCCTAGAGAATGTAGAGTACCTTCGAGGTCACAGATGTAGAAGAGCCTCCCACAAGTTCTTCTCGGGCGAAAGGAGGAGCAAGATACAGCAAGAACGGAGCAACCGTGTGATCTCCCTCACACCTCTTCTCCCTCACCAAGCTCACCTTTTCCTTCCTCTCTCAAGCCTAAAAACTTCTCAAGAGCTCTCTCCCAAGGATTCCCTCTCTAATCACGTTCCCCTCTTTCTGTCTCTATCAAAAAGATTACTAATTTTATTCATAAAGCAGGCTCCAAAATCCCTGAAATATTCAATATAGCTGTTACTATCGTACAATAAAATTTCACATCATACAGTATGATATATAAATATGCATTATCCTAGTATGAAGGCTTACGAATAGTTCAAATATAATTGTATAGTACGATACCACATCATACGGTATGAGTCCAAACACTTCTGTTCGTACAGGATGACAGTCGAGACGATACTAAATCATCTTTGTACATCGTATAGTACGATCAATGTCATACCGTATGATTGTAACAAATCAAAGGATCGATCAGGATGATATTCGAAATGATCCAAAATCATCCTCTATTCATCGTATGGTACGATATACATCGTATAGTATGATGAGTAAAAAATAAGAGATCATCCAAGACGATGTCCGGGATGATAAAAAGTCATATGTGTTCATCGAATAGTACAAACTTGTTCGTACCATATAATTATCAATCAACGATTAAGCCTTTATTTATTCAAGTAATCACAGGTTAATTTTAAGTAAGTATTTAAAATAAATCATACAGTACGAATTTCTTCGTACAGTACGAATGTCTAAAAAAACTTACTTAGGTTATTTTGACGGCTAGGGTTTTGGATTAGTAACACATCATCTAGTATGATAAAGTTCGTATAGTACAATCTATTCACAGAAATAATTTTATAAAAGCTTTGTCATACAGTACGATATAAAATCATACATTACGATCAACAGAGAAAGAAAATCGATATTTTTACTTTTAAAACTCTCCCCGTGTGTATGTGCATGGTTGCTCAGACTTACCGGCAGTTTGTTGCCAGACTCAAGAAAAGAAAATTAAAGTAAATAAAAAATTACACTGTTTCAGACTCACACTCCTACTCTACCTAGTCTTGAGTCTTCCTATTATCTTGAGTAATTTGTGTTCTTCCTGAAATGTTAGTACTCACAGGCAATAGCAGAAATCAAATGATATTTAATGAATAGATACTTAGACGATATTATTTGTCATCATCAAAAGCTCAAACCAGGGGTCATGGATCCAAATAAGAGATATAACACTTGCCTTGAATTGAGTGTGCCTAGTTCAATACATTGTATGTTACTTCATATTAGACGAGTCTCATGCATCTTAATACATATAAATTAAAAAGAATCCGTGAAGAAGTGAAGTGACTTTATGCTTGTGCTATCAATTGTTTGATTCAAAAGAATTTTTGTTGTGCTTTATCCTTCCTTGTCAGTGTTCATTAGCTGTGCTTAGCAGTGTGCTTAAGCCTTACTAGCCAGCATTCCAAGGCCTTTCCTGCCAGAGTGGCCAAGCCCATTAAAATATACTCATAAGTACTCAATTTAAGACTTTGGACATCATGATTACATATTATATACACATGGATGTATGTACGAGTAAAAAAGTACTTTTTGTGGTAAAAAAAATGTAAGCATTTTGGGGATTTTTGAACTACCAGGGCAATCTTGACAAAATAGGCCATGCCTATATATTAGATTGGAGCCCAAACATGATCCAGAGTGATCTTTCTATCAACAAACTTGCATGACATTTTTATTTTGCTATAATTCTTAACAAGAAAACATATTCGCTTTGGCATTCTGGATAAAATAGGCAATGCCTGTCTATTAGATCAGAGCCCGAACATGATGTAGAGTCATCTTTCTATCAACAAACTTGTAGGACATTTTTATTTAGCTGTAACTCTTAACAAGAAAATATAAAGGCTTGTTTTTTTTTATTTGAAACATTTGTTTCTTATAAACAACATGTGATAGATTTAACACTTGCCTTTGATGGGTTGTTCCTAGTTCCCAGAATAATATGTTGCTTAATATTAGATGGCTTATGCATCTTGATACAACCATAATAAAATATATCCATGAATAAATGAAATGACATGTTGCTTATGCCATTGATTATTGGCTGTGAAAGAATAATTAAACATGCCAAGTTACACATCATAATTATGCCTCAAAGCCAACATGTTTTTAGCCCATACGTGCAAGAAGCAAGTAAGCCTCATCCCTACTTACCTACATGATGAGATCTTGCTTGACAAAATGACCAACCCTACTTACTAGATTATCAGGACCTAGTTGCCAACATGCCAAGGCCTTGCTTGTTAAAGCATTGCAGGCTAATTATACAAGCACTACAAGCTAGGTAGCCTAAGCCCTCTGCCAACCAACATACTCAGACTTACCTGCAAGTGTACCTAAGCTCTGGCTACTAATGTGCACAAACCCTACCTACTAGTGTGCCCAGGACTTGGCTGGTAGCATGCCAAGGCACAGGCTGCCAACATGCCCATGGTATGCCTGCTAGCATTCACAGGCCCTACTTGCAAGCATGTCTAGGACCTGACATCTTACATAAGCCTTGGCTGCTAGTATCCCCAAGCCATGCCTACCATGTTGTCAAGGCTTTTCCTTCCAATGTTCCTAGCCCCTACATGCCAGTGGCTCAAATACTACCAGCTAGCAAGCCAAGCCCATGTAAGATAGGTTGCTGAAACCCTGCCAGCCAGTATGACTAGGACCTGGCTACCAGCACACCATGGCCTTGCTTTCCAGGATGCCTTAGTTATGGCTACCAATACACTATGGCCCTACTTTCAGCATGCCAAGGCTCTAGTTTCTAGCATGCCCAAGCCTAAGCTACCATCTTGCCTAAGACCTATTTGCCAAATCACCAAGGCCCTGCCTACTAGTGTGCCTAATCCATAAGCCTATCAATATATACTAGAAAATATACTTATAAGTACTCCATTTAAGATATTTCTGCTTTCAAGATGGCATGTTGGGAACTAGTGGGGTTATGTATAAGTAAAAAATGTGGTTTTTATGAAAAAAATTATATTCTTTTTGGCCATTTTTGAACTTAGGCATTCTAGATGTATTATGCCCTGTATGTTTAATAGAGGGAAGCTATAATATAATATAGAAGCATTTTTCCCTTAGGGAATGGGTGGGATGTGGCTATTGTGTTATAATTATTAATAAGAGAAAATTAAGGTTTATTGTTTATTTTTCTTCAACACCCTTCGAGATATATAACACTAACTTTGATTGGTTGTGTCTAATTATATGTATAGTATGTTTCTTCATATTAGACGACTATCACGCATCTTGATGCATATAAGATAAAAAGAATTTGTGAATAAGTGAAGCGACTTGGTGCTTGTGCTTTTGATTATTTAATTCTAATGAATATTTAGATGTGTCATATCCTTGCTAATTATTGTGCCATGGAATTACGTGCCAGCATGCTTAGGCCTTGCCAGCTAGTATGCCATGGTCCGACCTACTAGTGTGCCCAAGCCCATTCAAATGTACTCATAAGTATTCAATATAAGACTTTTGGGTGTATGTACAAGTAAAAAAGTACTTTTTGTGGAAAAAATAATTTAATATTTTTTTCCATTTTTTAACTATTAGAGCATTCTTGATGAAATAGGCCCTACCTTCCTATCATAAAGTCTTGTTGTTTTGATCTGAAACATTCATTTCTTATCAACACCATGAGATAGATTTAACACTTGCCTTTGATGAGTTGTGCCTAGTTCTCACAAGAATATGTTGCTTCATATTAGATGCCTTATGCACCTAGATACACACAAGATAAATTATTTCAGTTAATAAATGAAGTGTCATATTGCTTGTGCCTTTGATTATTAATTATGAAAGAATAAGTAGATGTGCCAATTTATACATCATATTATGCCTCAAAGCCAACTTGCTCATAGCCCTTACATGCAAGCTGCTAGTGTGCCTCATCCTTGCTTGCCAATATGACAAAACCCTTCTTACCAAATTGACCAGGCTAAGATAGATAGAGTGTTAGGCCCTAGCTAGAAGTATGCAAAGGCCTTGCTTGCCTAATCCTTGCAGGCCAACTATTAAAGTAATTCCATCCAGGTAGCCCATATCCTCTACCATGCAGCAAATTCAGGCCCTACATGCTAGTGTGCCTAAGCCCAGGCTGCTAGTCTGCTCAGACCCTTGTTGCCATTATACCCATGACTTGGTTACCAATGTGTCAAGGCCCAGGCTGCTAGCATGCACAGGTCTTGCCTGCCAGCATCCATAGGCCCTTCCAACCAAGATGTTCAGGATGTGACATCTTTCTTAGGCCTTGGCTACCAGCAAGCCTAAGCCCTGCCTGCCATGTTTCCAAGGATATACCAACTAGCATACCTAGGATTTACCACCAGTGGATCAGACACTATCAACTAGTAAGCTAAGCCCATGCCAGCTAGGTTGCCCAAGCCTTGTCTGCCAGTATGACCAGGACCTGACTTCCAGCATATCATTGCCCTACCTGTGAGGATGACCTTGTTCAAGTTGCTAGTGTGTCATTGCCCTGCTTATGAGTGAGCCTAGGCCTTGACTGCTAGAGTGTCCAGGCCCAATATGCTAGTATGCCTAGAACCTATCTATCAGGTCACCAAGGCCCTAGCTTCTAGTGTGCCTAGTCCATGAACCTACCAAAATCTATTAGTAAATCTACTTATAAGTACTCATTTCAAATTTCTTGCCTTCAAGATGGAATGCTGGGAACTAGTGGGGTTACTTATAAGAAAAAATGTGGTTTTTTATGCTTAAAAAAATTGTAAGCTTCTGGCCATTTTTTAACTACCAAGGCATTCTAGATGTATTATTCACAACATATCTAATTGTGGGAAGCTCAAATAAGACACAATGATATTTTTCGCTCAGTGAATGTGTGGGACATGGCTATTGTTCTATAATCTTAACAAGAGCATATAAAGGCTTATTATTTGGACATAAAATGTTATTTTCCTTCAACACCATGTGAGACATAACACTTTCCTTTGATTAGTTGTGCCGAGTTCTATACAGAGTTTGTTGCTTCATATTAGATGACTCTCATGCATCTTGTTGCATATATGATAAAATAAATTTGTGAATAAGTGAAGCAGAATGGTGTTTGTACCTTTGATTATTAGATTCCAAAAAATATTTAGATGTGTCTTATACTCTCTTATAAATGTGTCTTCGTAATGCTTGGCAACGTGCTAAGGAATTGCATGCAAGCGTGCTTAGGCCTTGCCAGCCAGCCTGCCCAAGCTGTGCATGATAGTATGCCTATTCCAATTCAAATGTACTCATAAGTACACATTTGAAGACTTCTAGGCATCACAATAGCATATTGGGTACACTTGGGTATATGTTTAAGTAAAAAATGTACTTCTTATGGTAAAAAAAACTATGCTTTTTGGCTATTTTTGAACAACCAGAGCATTCTAGACGAAATAGGCCATGCTTGTTTAATATAGGGGAGGCCAAACATTATGTAGAGTCATCATTCTATCATTGAACTTCCATGACATTGTTATTTTGCTATAATTCTTAACAAGAGAACATAAACGCGTATTATTTTAATCTGAAACATTCATTTCTTATCAACAACATAAGAGAGATTTAACCCATGCCTTTTGATGGGTTGTTCCTAGTTTCTTGAATATTATGTTGCTTCTTATTAAATGGCTTAAGTATCTTAATACGCTCAGGATAAAATGTATCCATAAAAAAATAAAGAGACATGTTTCTTGTGCATTTGATTGTTGTTTATTAATGAATAATTAAATGTGCCAAGTTACTCATCATATTTATGCCTCAAAGCCAATGTACTCTTGGGCTTTACATGAAAGCTGCTAGTGTGCCTCAGCCCTACTTTCTTACATAATGAGACCATGCTTGCAAAAATGAACAATCCTTGCTTATTAGAGAGTCAGGCCATAGCTGCCAGCGTGCCCAGGCCTTCTTCTCCCAAGCCTTACAAGTAAGTTGTCCAAGCTCTGCCAGCCAGGTAATCCAGGCTGTCTGTCAGCCAGCATGCTCAAGCCTTATTTACTAGCATTCCTAGGCCCTTGCTGCTAGCATGCTTAGACCATATCAGCTAGTGTGTCCAAATCCTAGTTGCCACTGTACCCAGGCCCTGGTTTCCAGCATGCAAAGGCCATGGCTGTGCAAAGGCCATGTCAGCCAGCATCTGCAGGCCCTGCCTGTCAGTATATACATAACCTAACATCTTACTTAGGCCTTGGCTACCAACATGCCAAAGCACTACATGAAGGTTGCCAAGGCTCTATGTGCCATCATACCTAGGCATTGCGTAAGAGTCGCTCAAACACTACCATCCAGCAAGCGAAGCTCATGCCAACTAGGTTCCCCAAGCCCTACCTGCTAGCCTACCTAGGACCTAGCAGCTAGTATACCATTGCCATTCTTGGAAGGATGCCCTAGTTTTGGTTTTCAGCTTGCCATGGCCTTGCCTTCCAGTGTACCTAGGCCCTGACTGCTACTATTCCTAGGCCTTAGTTTCCAATGTGCCCAGGACCTATCTACCAAGTTGCCAAGGCCTTGACTACTAGTTTTCCTAGTCTATGAGCTTGCCAACATTCGCTAGAAAATATACTTTTAAGATGGCTTGTTGAGAACTAGTTGGGTTATTTATAAGTAAAAAATTAAGTTTTTATTGTAAAAAAATTTGTATGTTTTTTGCCATTTTTAATCTACCGGGGCATTTTTGATGTGTTATATCCTACCTGTCAAATGGAGGGAAGCTCAAATATGATGCAAAGGCATTTTCCCCTTAGAGGATGTGTGGGACATGGCTATTGTTCTATAATTCTTAACAAAAGCATATAAAAGTTTGTTTTTTCGATGCAAAATCTTATTTTTCATCAACACTATACAAGAGACAAAATACTAGCCTTTGATAGGTTGTGCCTAGTTATATATAGAGTTTGTTGCTTCATATTAGATGATTCTCATGCATGTAGATGCTTATAAGATAAAAAGAACACATAAATAAGTGAAGGTACTTGATGCTTGTGCCTTTGATTATTTGATTCCAAAGTATATTTAGATGTGCCTTATCCTTGCTTAGAAATGTGCCTTGACTATGCTTGGCAACGTGCCAAGGAATTGCATGTCATTGTGCTTAGGCCTTGCTAAACAATATTCCCAGGCCCTGCCTTCCAGTGTGCCCAAGCCCATTTAAATGTACTCATAAGTACACATTTTAAGAATTTTGGGCATCATGAGAGCATATTAGGTACACTTGGGTGTATGTTCCAGTAAAAAAAGTACTTTTGTGGGAAACAAAATAAGCTTTTTGGCCATTTTTGAACAACCAGAGTATTTTGGATAAAAAAAGCCCTTCACACCTATTAAAGTTGAGCCTAAACAAGACACCGAGTCATCTTTCTATCAACAAACTTACACAACATTAATATTTTGCTTTATTTCTTGATAAGAGGACATAAAGGCTTATTATTTTGATTTGAAACATTTATTTCTTATCAATACCATGAGAGAGATTTAACACTTGCCTTTGATGGGTAGTCCATGCCCTCTACTAGCCAGCATGCTCAGGCCCCACCTGCCAACATGCCTTGGCCCTATCTACCAACATGCTCATACCCTGCCAGCCAGTATGCCTAGGCTCTGGCTGCTAGGGTGCCCAGGCCCTAGCCAAGGCTACTGTAACCTCAAAATTAGCCACATCACAGCTCCAAAGGATCATCTGCCCACTTTATTTTCCTACGATAGATTGGTGGAAGTACTATTTGTGGTAAAAAAAATTTCTGCATTTTGGAGTTTTTTAAACTACCGAAGAATTCTAGACAAAATATGCATTGCATTTCGATTTGATCGGAGCCCAAACATGATGTAAAGTCATCTTTCAATTAACAAACTTACAGGACATTTATATTTTGCTATAATTATTAACAAGAGAACATAAAGGCTTGTATTTTGATCTGAAACATTCATTTCTTATCAACACCATGCGATAAATTTAACACTTTCATTTGATGGGTTGTGCCTAGTTTTTAGAGCGACATGTTGCTTGTGTCTTTGATTATAGGTTGTGAAAGAATAAATAGATGTGTCAAGTTACACATCAGAATTATGCCTCAAAGCTAGTGTGTTCCTGGCCCTTAAGTATAAGTAGCTAGTATGCCTTAGTCGTACATACCTATATGATGAGATCTTGCTTGAGAAAATGACCTGCCATGCTTATTAGAGTGTTAGGCCCTAGCTACCAGTGTGCCAAGTCCTTGCTTGTCAAAGCCATACAGACCAATTATCCAAGCACTACAAGTTAGGTAGCCCATGCCCTCTACCATCAAGCAATTAACAAACTTACAGGACATTTATATTTTGCTATAATTATTAACAAGAGAACATAAAGGCTTGTATTTTGATCTGAAACATTCATTTCTTATCAACACCATGCGATAAATTTAACACTTTCATTTGATGGGTTGTGCCTAGTTTTTAGAGCGACATGTTGCTTGTGTCTTTGATTATAGGTTGTGAAAGAATAAATAGATGTGTCAAGTTACACATCAGAATTATGCCTCAAAGCTAGTGTGTTCCTGGCCCTTAAGTATAAGCAGCTAGTATGCCTTAGTCGTACATACCTATATGATGAGATCTTGCTTGAGAAAATGACCTGCCATGCTTATTAGAGTGTTAGGCCCTAGCTACCAGTGTGCCAAGTCCTTGCTTGTCAAAGCCTTACAGACCAATTATCCAAGCACTACAAGTTAGGTAGCCCATGCCCTCTACCATCAAGCATACTAAGACCTTACCTGTTAGTGTGACTAACCACTGGCTTCCAATGTGTTCAAACCCTACCTACTTGGGTGCCTAGGACTTGGCTGGTAGCATGCCATGGCCCAAGATGACAACATGCCTAGGGCATGCCTACTAGCATCCACAGGTCCTACCTGCAAGCATGTCCATGACTTGGCATCTTACCTAAGGCTTGGCTGCTAGTATGCCCAAGTTGTGCCTCCTAGGTTTTCAAGGCTCTACCTTCCAATATTCCTAGGCCTTGCCTGCCAGCTGCTCATACACTACCAGCTAGCAAGCCAAGCCCATATAAGATAGGTTATTAAAACCCTGCCTGCTAGTGTGAACATAACTTGGCTGCTAGTATACCATGGCCCTGCTTGGTTATGGTTGCCAATGCACCATGGCCTTGCTTGCCAGTATGCCTAGGCCTTGACTTCTAGTGTTCCAAATCCTTGGTTGCCAGCATGCCCATGACCTTTCTGCTAGGTCGCCAAGGCCCAGCCTGCTAGTGTGCCCAATCCATGAGTCTATCAATATCTGCTAGCAAATATACTTATGAGTAATCCATTTATGATTTTTTGTCTTCAAGATGGCATGTTGGGAACTAATGGGGTTATATACAAGTAAAAAATATGGTTTTTATGGCAAAAAAATTATAAGCATTTTGGCCATTTTTTTTAGCTGAGGTATTCTAGAAGTATTATGCCCTGCTTATTTTAAGGAGGGATGCTCGAATATAATATAGAGGCATTTTTTCCTTAGTGAATGGGTGGGATATGGCTATTGTGCTACAATTCTTAATAATAGCAAATTAAGGCTTATTGTTTGGACATAAAATCTTTTTTTTTTTTACCACCATCTGAGAGACATAACTAGGTGTAATCGCTAATTATGGCTAAAAGTGGGCTTATTATTGGCCCTATATGTATTTTCTAGCATGCCTCAGCCCTGATTACCATTATACCCAGTCCCTGCTTGCCAGGTTGACCAGTCCTTGGTGGCTAGTGTGCCAAGGATTTGCTTTCCTAGGCCTTACATGTCAATTATCCAGGCACTACTCGCTAGGTAGCATAGGATCTCTGCTTGCTAGCATGCCAAGGCCCTGCATGCCAGTGTGCCCATGCCCTGGTTGCCACTATGCCTATGTCTTTCCTTCCAGTGTGCCATGGCCTTGCCAGCAAGAGTGCTAATGCCTTGGTTGTCAGCATGCCCGGGCCCTGGTTGCTACCTTGCCTAGGCCAATAGCGTGCCAAAGTCTCCTTATAAATTTACTTATAAGTACTTAATTTAAGATGTTTGGGCTTCAAGATGGCATCATGGGAACTCATATGTTCTAGTATAACTAAAAAATCCATTTTCTATAGCATAAAATTGTAAGCTTCTTGTGCCTTTTTAAACTACTAGGCCATTTTGGGTGTTATTAGCCCTGCCTTCCTATCAGAGGGAAGCTGAACGGGTAGGGGGGTAAGAAATTATTTTTTTGAACTTGCAACATTTATGTTATTATTCTTAGTGTGAGCATAAAAAAATTATTGTTCGGATGTGAATTCTCATATTTCTATCAACATCATGTGAGAGATGAAATACTTGCCTTTAATGCTTTTATTTGTGGCTAATTCTCAGCCTGATTTGTTGCTTCGTAAAAGATGTGGCTAAATTACATTTTGATGCATATTTGATGGAATATTCTTGTGATTAAATGAAGCAACCCTATGCTTTTACCTTAGGTTGTTGGATGTGAAAGATTAAATAAATGTGTTAAGTTGTATGTTATCATTAGCATTATTGGAGTATATGCTCCATATGTCACTTGGTAGTTTACATCTTACATGGGTGTTCAAGTCGCCCAAACTTAACTACTATATGAGCCTTGCAAGAACTCATCATAAACATAACTACCTTCACCATTTGGTTCACTTATTATCGGATTTAGCTTACTCTGTGATATTGGGTGGTGCCATTGGGCTGGTTGATATGGAAGTACTTGAGATCGTATTGGCACATGAGTTGTCATGGACTCTGCTTCAATTGATTGGTGGTTACTTTGTGTGGATACACCATCTATATAATAGTCCTTTAATTTCTATGGTCCTCGTATTATTATGAAGATAAACTAAGACACCATGATTGTTGCTAGCGATGCAAATCCTTTTATTTATGGCATTAATTACAAGAAATGCTTTTTGGATAAACTTTTGTCCTTATTCAAGGTATGTATAGTGCTTCATAGAATGAAACCTACCCACCCCTTGCTAAGGGTGTCATCCCATGACAATCTTTCATCTTAGGAGGTCAACTTTGGGTCCAATTATATTGTTACAAATATGGCTCATTCAAGAAAGTTTCCCTTGGTGCCATGAGCACCTTGCTCGAGTAAGTTAATTGAAAGGTTATATTTCCTTATCCTAAATACGACTTTGGTTCTTTCCCCTCCCACCATCAATATTATTGTTGGGGCTGGGCAGAGATCATAGTTGTGTTGTGGTCATGTTACCTGCTTAATCCTATCAGTAGCCAATACTTGTCTCAAAGATTAAGCCATGCATGTGTACGTATGAACTATTTAAGACTGTGAAATTGTAAATGACTCATTAAATTAGTTATAATTTGTTTGATGGTATGTGCAGCTAAAAGACCATAGTTATTCTAAAGCTGATACAAGCACAAAAATTTTGACTTCTAAAAGGGATGCATTTATTAGGTAAAATGTCGATGTAGGTTTATGCTCATTTCCCTAATCATTTATGGTAACTCATCAGATTGCACAACCCCAGTACAGACGATGCATCATTTGAATATTTTCCTTATCAACATTCAATGGTAGGATAGGGGCCTACCAGGGTGGTGACGAAGAATGGAGAATTAGGGATTGATTTCAGAGAGGGAGCCTGAGAAACGGCTACCACATCCAAGGAAGGTAGCTGACACACAAATTACCCAATCTTGATATGGTGACGTAGTGATAATAAATAATAATATCGAGCTCTTTGAGTCTAGTAATTAGAATCGATACAATCAAAATCCCTTGATGAGGATCCATTTGAGGGAAAGTTGGGTGCCAGCAGCCGTGGTAATTCTTGCTCTAATGCCATATATTTAAGTTGTTGCAGTGAAAAAGCTCATAGTTGGACCTTGGGCTAGGTCAGTCGGTCCACCTCACAGTGTACACCGCTCACCTTGTCCCTTATGCTGGTGATGTATTCCTAGCCTTAATAGGCCAGGTCATGGTTCCACGCCATTACTTTGATGGAATTAAAGTGCTCAATGCAAGCCCACACTCAGGATATAATAGAATAGGAAAACTCCACACGATTTTAGTTTTGTTATATTTGCCTTTGGGATCAGAGTAATGATTAAGAGGGATAGTTAGGGGAATTTATATTTCATAGTTAGAGGTCATATTCTTGGATTTATGAAAGACAAACCACTGTGAAAGTATTTGCAAAGGATATTTTCATTAATCAGGAATGAAAGTTGGGGGCTGAAAGATGATCAAATATCATCCTAGTCTTAACCATAAATGATGCTTATCAGGGACTGTCGGATGTTGCTTTTAGGACTCCATCGACACCTTTTGAGAAATCAAAGTTTTTGGATTCCTTAAAAGTTACACTTAGCATATATTAATATGAAAAAAATTACATGTTGTAGGAAATGAAGTCTACTCCTCCCAATACAAAAAATAAAAAGGGAGAAGATTAAATCAATAAAAACATTCCAAAAGGGAACAATCAAAAGGAAATAAAAAGGACCCTCTTAAGTGAGTAGGAGATCCCCTTTATTGGTTTGCAATGTGCATTAGAAGGATAGAAAGAGAGTCACTCTAAAGGGGGTGACACCGAAGAAGATTTAAAAATAGTCATATGCGCTTAATGGTGTCCCAGTGTTCCAGTAGTGGTCGAACAATCCAGTAGCACACTTGAAAAAAAAATAGAAGAGGGAACCTCATTGGGCACTTGAGGGGACCAAGCCCCCGCCCGAGAAAATTGTAGAGGCCTTCTTTCTCTTTCGAGCGAGGTTGCTAAGGTTCCAAGAAGGACGATTTCCCTATTGAAGTTAGCGCTAGAGACCCTGGGCTTATTTTTATGGAGAGTGAGGATACTAGCTGATGTTTCTTCCAAATGTTGAACCTTAGATGTCTTAAATAAGAAAGATTGTTATGATGCCTTATGGTTGATGGATTGCTCCTTGTTGGCCTTAGCCCTACCTTTGCATTTTATGGTCACTAAATACCAGGCACCTAGAGAGGACTCGTTCTGATTGGGCCATTAGTGCACGCCATGGTTGGGCATTTCAGATGGTTGGGACTGTCCCCCCCGATGGTGGAGATCTAGGAGGGGAATTGGTGACCTTAGTTGCACAAGCCCGGCTACTGGTTGTGTGCTATTATGTAGGGGGAAGGGGAGTTCTGTGTGGTTGCATTGTAAGCGCACTTGTTTTTACAGTGGCCAATGAAACTACAAGCGAAGCAGAAATTAAAGATGGCCACAAATTCAACACTCTTAAAGAAATGCTCATTGAGGCCATTAATCCAAACTCCCAACTGTAGCTGTTATGAGAGGGAAATTCTCTCACAGATATAGCATAAGAAGATCTACCCCATGTACTCATATGCAAATCCATACATAAAGGCTCACCCAACATACTAGTTAAACGAGTTATATAGGTCGTATCTTAGTGCATAGGGGGCAGCTAAGGTAAGCAAATCCAAATAGGAGATTGGAGGCCTTGAAGGGAGTCTTGGGAGGAGCTAGGCTTCCATCTATCCATGCCCATGATGTTGCCTACAATGATCCATAGGCCCCACATTAAAACTACGTCCCTAACCTTAACACTTTGGAATATGAAAATGAATGAGTTTGGTGTAGTGGTGATGATTTGGAAGTCTCCAAAGTGGTACCATTCACATTTGAGCTCATTAAGAAGGTAAGGGAAAGAACCTCGCTTTCTAATGACTTTCTCCAGAAGAGCTTGATCAAGTGTGACCAAATACACTTATAGTGCAATTATCTATGATTCCATTGAGATCACATATGAGGAAATATAGTCCTCATAACCTATTTTGTCCAAAGGAACATACGGAAGTTGGTTCCAACCAAAAGGACCACTAAATAACCCCCTGACAAGCAAGGAGGGGATCGTGTGGGCTGCTCTAGAGTGCCAACTGATCCCTAGGCCTTGGAGGCATCACTGCAAACATCATGTAGGAATGATCCTGTAACAACATGAAGTAGAGGGTGGAGGGACTTGGTGATTTGCACACCTGCACTTAAGTCCTGTCAAAAGCCATTCCTTATAAGAAGCACACACAACTTTAACCCCATACGGGTTGGGTGGTGTTAGAGCACACACTAGAGCGGACTCTATATAGCCATATTTGGATAGAGTGACGGGGGTGGATGGCTTGTCAAGATACTATTATGGATCATGATGAGATAATGGGCTTGATTCATCACGAGAAGTGCCATCAGCTGAGTCTTGCATAGCATTAGATATGGTGAATTATCTAGGTGTTAGGTGGGAGAAGGCCTCTTACAACTCAATCTTTAGACCTTGATTGGGAGCTTCCATCTTTGTATTGGAGTAAGAATGAGTATCTGACTCATCCATTTCATTGTGCTTATTAGACTGGTCTCCCAAACCCTCCATTGCATCTTCTGAGTCTGCTTATCTATCTGAATCAACCAACATGGATGCATCCTCTATGTAGCAGTGAGTTGGGATGACATTTGCTTGGGGGCAATCTTATCAAGCTTGTAGTACACTTTGGTGGTTTGTAGGGAGAGGTATAGAAGACACCTCCAATGCTGAAGAAAATATCACCCACCGTGAGTAGCTTTCAATCTAGCAAGCTAGAAAAAGCTTACAGCTCATTCACCTTCACCAAATCACTATATTCCTTATTCCCCCACTTGATGATGGACTGGGTTTATGCTATGACCTCATCTCAGGAATCCCTAGTGACTGCATTCTAAACCTTAGAAGAAGGCTGGGAAATGTTCATCAGCCTGATCATCGGAGTAGGCTTACGAGCTATTGCGGCCGCCTCGACATCATGGTCGAGAACTTGCCAGTGGTTACCTTATTGTTACTTCTCCTTCTAACCACCAACTTTATCACTATTTAAAGGAGGTGACCTAGGGCCACACATTCTTTCCATCCATGAGCCTCTCACTTTAAAATTTCTCTAGTGAGAGAATGAGATAATAACAAATGAAAAGCCACCCCCAATGTTTTTTGGGTTTCATGCCAAAGTTTTTGGGTTCCTTGAAAAGTTTGGTCGTAAGGATGAAACTTAAAGGATTTAACAGAAGGGCACCAGCAGGAGAGGAGCCTGCTGTTTAATTTAACTAAACATGGGGAACCTTACCAGATCCAGACATAGTAAGTATTGACAGACTTAGAGCTCTTTCTTAATTCTATGGGTGGTGGTGCATGGCCGTTCTTAGTCGGTGGAGAAATTTATTTGGTTAATTCTATTAACAAATAAGACAATAATTTGCTAACTTGCTATACAGAGTTCAACCTGCGTGACAAGCTTCTTAGAGGGACTATGGTCGTTTAGTCCATTAATGTTTGAGGCAATAACAGGTCTGTTGATGCCCTTAGATGTTCAAGGCCACACGCATGTTACACCGATGTATTTAATGAGTATATAGCCTTGGATAACCGGGCCTTAGAAATCTTTAAAAAATTTCATCGTGATAGGGATAGATCATTGCAATTATTGGTCTTCAATGAAGAATTCCTAGTAACTACGAGTCATCAGCTCACATTAACTATGTCCTTGCGCTTTATACACACTACCCATTACTCCTATGGATTGAATGGTCTGGTGAAGTATATGGATCACTATGATGTGGGCAGTTTATCGACCGTGACTTTGTGAGAAGTTTATTGAACCTTATCATTCAGAAGAAGGAGAAGTGATAATAAGATTTTCATAGGTGAATCAGCGAAAGGACCATTTTTGAGATGGAAATACATTGAAATTTTTTTAAAAACTATAAAAATAAGTGGTGGCTCTTACTACTGAGATAAAATTTAAGCCAATCATCGCCTCATCCCTTCTTTGGGGCACGAACATGATGAAGGATGGATGCACCCTCAAATTGGCTCATCATCGTGCCAAGGGAATATCAAAACACAAGAGCATAAAAGGATTTTTGGGATGGGGTGCTATCGCATGTCATATGGATTGACACAATTGTTGGTAATGGATATCTCAATTCTCCCATCAATGAGGAGAGCATCAAAATGTGATAAGTGGTGTAATTTGTAGAATCTCATGTACCATTGAGTCTTTGAATATAAGTTACGCACGACGCCAACTGCCCAAAGATATGTCTACCTAGGCATTAATATTTTGTCGCTCCCATCAATGGATGTGCTATTGAAGGCTCTGACGTGTAGAGTGGGTCATCATGCCCCTCAACATAGTAGGAAAAAGGGTGCGTCATCTCATATTGGCTGTGAATAATAAGGGGTCGATTAAAGAGAAGGCCTATATTATTATGCCGTGTATACTTGAGAGATGATCATACTTTGTAGGTGTTCCAAAATCATTTGTCGATCAATGGTTGGCATTTTAAATGAGACCCCAGGATGGCCAAGGCCACCCACTGAGTTTAACCATATCAATAAGTGAAGGAGAAGAAACTTATGTGGATTCTCCGAGTAACGTCAAGCAAACAAGGATAGGCCCAGCATTAGAATCTGGCTACAATGTAGTAGTTCAAATTATTTTCTAGAGAAGTGTCCCTAGCGACGGACCAGACCCAAGTCACTTAAAAGGGGCACCAGGGAAGGTGAGAGCCTTATTGTTGGTGAGTAGGGTTGTTTGGCAATGCAGCATGAATCAAATGATAAATTCTATCCAAGCATAAATATAGGCAACAGATCGATAATAAAAAAGTACCATGAGGGAAAGATGAAAAAGATTTTGAAAAGAAAGTCAAATATTGCTTGAAATTGTCAGGAGGGAAGAGGACGGGAGCTGTCAATGCATCCAGGCCTAAAGAAGAATGGTTTTGGCTTGTCTACTGCTCTGCTCAAGGTGGAAACATTTGCAAGCCTTCCTAATGATAGGATCCCGATAGATCGATGCTTGAGGAGGAATTATTAGGGCATTTTCCCAACATAGCATTCGCCAATAAGGTGACCCTTTTGGGGCTCTCCTGTGCCTGTCACATTGGCTCTTGATCTCCAGATTCGACCCATCTTGAAATACAAACCAAGGAGCATGACATGAATACAAGTCAATAGCTGTTGAAGCCTAGCAACCACAAGGAAGCTGATATGCAAGATCCTCTTTTACATGTGCATTATTGACTATCTTAGATCTTTTGTGAGGGGTTTGAGTGTGAGCAAGCTTGTCGGGACCAAAAAGATAGTAAACTATACTTTAGTGGTGTGAAGTTAGAAGAAACTCTGGTGGAGGCCCGTAGAGATAGTGATGTACAAATCATTTGTCAGACTCAAGTATAGACGTGAAATACTAATTAAAATTTCTAGTAGTTGGTTCCCTTGAAATTTCCCCTATGATAGCTGGAGCCTTAGATGGAGTTCTATCAAGTAAATATAAAAATTAGAGGCATGAAGGGCACAAAACCCTCAACCTAATCTCAAACTTTAAATAGGTAGGATGACTAGGCTACTTTAATAAGCTGGGCCATGAAATTGAGGGCTCCTAGTGGGCCATTTTTTATAAGTAGAACTGGCTATGCGTCTGAACCTGAAGCCAAGTTTTAGTGCCTAATTACGTGCTAACCTATAACCCACAAAGGGTGTTTGTTGATTAAGATAATAGGATGGTGGTCATGAAAATCAAAATTTGCTATATAGTGTGTAACAACTCACCTACAAAATTAACTATCTCCAAAAATGGATGGTGCTTAAGTGCATGACCCACACCCAGCCATCAAGGTAATGGCCAGGCCCAAATGAGATGGATGGCGTAGCTCCTACCATAAAACTTGAGGCAAGAGCCTGTCTAGAGCTCCCATCAGTTCAGATCTTTGTGGAAGTTGCAAATATTTAAATGAGAGCAATAAAGGCCGAAGGGGTGAAAGGTTCCTTGTGAATGGAACTAGCGCATGGGTTATCCGATCCTAAGAGATATGGGAGGTCCGTTAGAGAGAGTTGCTTTGTGCGAGCTTTGAAAGGGAGTTGGGGTAAAATTCTCGAGCTCGGATGTGGTGGCTGATAGTAATGCTAGGTAGTTTGGAGACCCTAGTGGGGGCCTTGGAAAGAGTTATCTTTCCTGCTTTACAGCATGTCAGCCCTAAAAAATGAACAGCAAAATATAGGGTCCAGCAGCTAGAAGAGTGTCACATGTTGAGTGGCATCCAGTGTCACCCAGTGGCCCCTAAAAATTATGATGATCGAGTGCCATCCACACCAAGTCATACTTATAACCACATCAGGTCTTTAAGGTGAACAACCTATGGTCGATGATAATATAGGTAAGGGACGTCAGCAAAAAGATTAGTAAATTTAGCAAAAAGGATTGGATCTGAGGGTTAGGCATGAAGGTACCAATCTTAAACCCAATGGCTTTCGGTGGACTGCTTGAGTTGCACACATGGTGAGAGCTAGCCACCATGTCCAGGTTGGGGGACAGATTAGAAATTGCTTTCCTAGGGGCCTTCCTCTGGCATTAAACAACTAACTCAGAACTGTTATGATCAAGGGTAATCTGACTATTTAATTAAAATAAAGTATTCTGCTGGTCCCAGTGTATAGTTACTCAATGTGATTTCTACCTTTTGCTTTAAATATCAAAGTGAATAAATTCCACCAAGAGCTGGTAAACGATGGGAGTAACTATGACTCTCTTAAGGTAGCCAACTGCCTTATCATCTAATTAATGATGGGTATGAATCGATTAAGGAGATTCCCATTATCCCTATCTACTATCTAGTAAAACCACAACTAAGGGAATGGGCTTGACAAAATTAGTGGGGAAATAAGACCCTCTTAAGCGTTTGACTTTGAGAAATGACTTGAGAGGTGTAGGATAAGTGGGAGTTGCTCGCCTGCAGAAGTGAATACCACCA
Source organism: Dendrobium nobile (assembly GCA_022539455.1). Taxonomy (NCBI): domain Eukaryota; kingdom Viridiplantae; phylum Streptophyta; class Magnoliopsida; order Asparagales; family Orchidaceae; genus Dendrobium; species Dendrobium nobile. The sequence goes on from CM039730.1 coordinate 3,272,124, forward strand.
CTTTTAATGTTATTTTAATTATTCTGTGAGATGGAGGTGGGGCCTGGCCCTAGTGGACTGATTAGGGCAGAAGACATATTCAAGTGTGGAGTTTGGTAGGAGCGACACATCTGTTCAAAAATAATGCAGGAGTCCAAAGATAAGCTTAATGAGAACATAAATCTCATGTGGAACAAATGGGTAAAAGTTTGTTTGATTCTTGAAAATTCATTAGGGATGTTAAGCCCTTATGAACTAGTCCCAAGGCTAACCAAGAGAGAGGGGGGGGGGGTGAATTGGTATTTTAAAAATCTTTCATGATCAAAACAAAACTTAAACAAACTAAAATTCACCATAAAGAAAATCAAATTATAGAAATTAAATGCAGAAATAATAAAGGAAAGAACACACCAGATTTATAGTGGTTCGGTCAATCCATGACCTACATCCACTCCTCTGAGGCACCCTCTGAGTATTACACTAAACTCAGTGTTTGTCCTTTAGCCCCCATAGCTAGGAGGATAAGTCATTATAAAATCACTTTCACCTTCCCCGATGCGGTGGAGTAGCCAGGTCCTTTCACTCGAAAAAGAACTTCTTCTTCCCAAAACTTCCCTCAAGATCAGCCTTGAATCTGATGGTACTAAGGCGCAAGCTTGCCGAAGCTACCATGTGAAACCCCCTCCACACTCCCTTGAAACCTCCTTCAAGGATCTTCTCCCTCTCTCAAACTCCACCCTTTCCTCTCTCCCTTTCAGGCTCTCTCTTCAAGTTTTCTCCAGAAGAAATGAAGTCACAATGGCTTCCAAAGACACTTTTAAAGTATTATGCAAAGCTTAAATAAAAGAGTTCCAAAAAGGCTATTAAATGCACAAAACTGACATTATCATCCAGGATGATTACAGGATCATCCCGTATGATGTGCTTTAAAAGAGGGCTTCAAAAAACCCTAAGAACTTAATTTCGGTGCCATATATCATCCAAGATGATCGAAGGATTGTCCCGTATAGTGTGCTTAAAAAGAGGGCTTCAAAAAACCCTAAAAACCTAATTCTTGTGCCAAAAATTATTCTGGATGATCGCATGATCGTCCAGTACGATGTGCAGAATTTGACCTGATAGTCCCGGATGATATTAGGATAGTCCACGACGATCAGTAAAAAATTGTACAGATCATCCAGAATGATATTGTGCATCATTCGGGACAATGAGAAGAAAAATTATCGTAATTCAGCTTGGACGATTTAGGAAAATCAAGTATGTCAGCAATCATTGTTCTATACGATATACAGATAGTCCAGGATGATCAGATTGAAGAATTTAACCATAATTAATCCCAAAATCAATTTAGGCAAGATTCTTATTGATCGTCCTAGATGATCAAGATAACCCGGGATGATTAGAACAAAAATTAAACCTTAAAATCTTGCCTAAAGTAGAATTGGCGGCTGTTTTCCAAGATCATAAAGGATCGTCCTAGAAGATCCAAAATTGTCTAGTACGATTAGTTCAAAACTTGATCATCTAGATTTGACAAGATCTCACTCCATTGAGTGTGTGTGCATGGTCACCAAGAAATCATACTCCCTTACAGGACTAGACTCAAGAAATTAAAAATACATCAATGAATATTACAAATAAAACATGTTCTACAAAAACTTGAGTCTTGAATGGTGCATCATAATCATGAAAAGTTAGTATACACATAAATAAATATATATTGCAAATACAAGTAAACAACAAAAAGTGAGCCATAATATTTGTTATGATAAAAAATATAAACTCATAAGATTGAGTTGCAATAATGTCCCCCTTTTTTAAGATGACAAATATTACTAGTTGAATTTGCAAAATTTAAAATATTTTCTCCCCCTTTGTTAAAATAGGGGAAGACAAAATTTTTGTTATTATTATTTTTTAAAGGATACTAAAAGTTCATTACGGATGTTAAGCTCATATGAACTAGCCGAAGCAAACTAAGAGGGGGGTGAATTGGTATTTTAAAAATCTTTCAATCAAGAAACAAAATCTTAACCAAACCAAAATTCATCACAAAGAAATAGTGGGAAAAATAAATGTGCAAAAAAAAGCTGTAGAAAAAAATACAAAAATTTAAAATAGTTCGGTCAACTCGACCTACGTCCACTCCCCGGAGGCGCCCTCCGAGTATTGTACTAAACTCAGTGACTCTCCTTTTTCTCCCACAACAAGATGGAGAAGCCTGTATAAAACCTCCTTTTCACCGACTTCGATGAGGTAGAGAACCAAACCGCTTTTTCTTCCTCCTGAAGCAGGTAGAGAACCTTGATTGATTGCTGAAGTGAACTTCTCTCGAACCTCCAAGAATAAGGGACGACGATTAGAGAATAACTTGGATCCTTTCTTGGAGCAACCTTTATGAAACCCCGCATAAACTCCCCCTCACAATATCCTCTTTCTCTCTCCCTTTCTCTCCCTCTCCTCTAGGCTCTCTTAGTTCAAAATAGTAGTAAAAGATGAGCTCTTGGGTAGAACTAGAGCTCTTAAATAGAAGAGTTTTAGAATAGCTCTTATTATAAACAAACAAAATTTATCATTTAGGATGATATGGATATTGTCCTGGATGATCAGCATAAAGTTAGCTCAATCGGCCCGGACGGTTTGGGATGATTAGAAGGTTTTTATGCATATCGTCCAGGCCAATAATATATCGTCCTGTACAATTAGTACAAATCAAAGAATATCATCCTGACAATCGCACTGAATAGATGTCTAGATGATGGAAAAATAGCTTGGTCATCCAGGCCGATCTCATGATCATCCTAGATGATTAGTTCAAAGCTGTGCAAATCATCCAGAACGTCACCCTGAATAGAAGCTGTCCTGTATTTGATTGTCTAGGAGAAACCAAGATTTTTGAACTAATTGTCCTAGCAAATCCTACAATCATCTAAGATGATATGATCAAGTTAATCAATCCTTAATTACGTTCCTTATTAAGCAGATTAATTTAGGCATAAGTATATTGCATCATCTAAGATGATGTCCTGGATTATATCAAAAAATAAATAATACCTATACAGATCTGGCAGCTGATTCTTTTTTATTTGAGCCTATCATCCCGGCTGATATAAATATCGTCTAAGATGATGAGGTTAATGATGGTTTCCTTAACAAGGATTCCCTAATTAGGGTTTCTATTTTAACAGATCATCCAGGATGATATTTGGATAGTCCTGGACAATCTGATCAAAACAGGGAACTCTAACTAATAGAAAGAAATTTTCCCCCATGTGTACGTGTGTAAGATTACTTAGCATCAGGAATCATGTCATTTACAATAAACTCAAGAAATGAAAAATTTTACAAAATGAATCAGACCTAATCTATGCAATCTTGAGCTAGCTTGAGTTGCATTCGATCTTGTGGACCTGAAATGTTAGTATGCAAGGCTGTCATAGAAAAACATAAATGTTTGCTATCATCAAAACTCTAATCCATCAAATCAGATTAGCAATAATCTCCCCCTTTTTTATGATCGCAAACCAAACAAAAAATAATTTAAGTTGTTGAAGGCAGTTTAATGGAGACATATCAACTATTTAATAACAGAATCAAACAACAGAATAAACAAACTACATAATAAATAGTACAACTAACTACTCCCCTTTTTGACATCATAAAAAGGAAGAGGGAAAAAATAAACAAAGTAAAGACATCTAAATAGAGTCAAACTATAATAAAAAACAACATAAAAAAATTAAAAGAACGATGGCCCCTGGTCATCTAAAGGAGGTGGTGGTAAAGGTGGATGTGGCTAAAAGTAACTCGAAAGAGTGGAGAAATGCTCTCCAAACTAGGCCATATCCTGGTCATGCTGATTCTGCAGGCGAATAATGTCCTCAGTATGTTGTTGCTCCTGTGCAGCAACGTATGCCTCGAAGCGAAGCTCTCACTGGTCGAATTGCTCCACCAACTAATCCAGCAAAGAGTGCTGGCGAAGCGGAGTAGGTGCAATAACAGGTGCAGGAGCATGTGCAGGAGCTACCTCCCCCTTAGCTCCCTCATCTTCCTCATGCCTCGAGTGGAGATGAGTACTGTGAAGAACGTGGAAGGAATTATTTGAGTAGAATGCAGGCTAAAAATTTTGTGGGGCAGGATATTGAAGGTTATATTTTAATTCTAAGACATAGGCAATGATATGTCCTAGAGTAATATTTGGCTTCCTCCTATATCCTAGATCTTAAATAGTGGTTAGATGCTCAATATAGTGAAAAATCAAATCTATGGCATTGAATTCTTGATGAGCCAAAATATAAAAAGTGCTGATCGACTGAAGAGGAATGATATGGACACGATCACTAGCTTTAGGAAGAATTGAGGTGCAAAGGACATGCTGGATTATCCTAGCATCTTTGAGTAAGGTGCTAGACTCTTCAACATGAAAGTGAGCATTAGTATTCCTAAGAAAATGGTTAGCCAGAGCCCAATAGTAATCAAGATCAAAATAGAGGATATGTAGTTTGTCCTCTGTGTTGTAAAGTTGTAAAACTTCTGCATAATCCGGATGTGTGATCTTGATGGGGCATTGATTCACATAGGACCCGAGAGCAGTAAAAAAAGAGTTAAAGTAGAGGCTCATGAAAAATTCAAAAAGAAGCTCAGAGTTGAAGGGGATAGAGAGAGTAAGGAGAAAATATAATGTGGTATATACAAAGAGATCAAGTACTGGATATGAGAGAATGTTCGGGTTGACAAACCGAGAGGCACTGATTTCGGCCGCCTTGTATCTTGGGTAGGTGGCTTGATTGTCCGCCTCAGTGAATTGAGGGTCTAGAGTAGCCCTCAAGGAACACCTAGAAGGATGGTGATATTGCTTTCCTCCTACCATGATCAAGAACAACATTGGAATAGGATGTATAAGGCTGAAATAAGAAGTGGGTGTGAGAAAAAATGGCTGAAATCCTTGGATTTTAAAGAATCGGCCGTATCATCCAGGATAATTGCTAAATCATCCAGGACGATTAGGTGCAATAATTGCATCTAGGATAATTGATAAAAAAGGTGATGATATCATCGAGGATGATCGAAAATCATCAAGGATGATAAGACACAAGCGATCATCCTGAGGAGAGATTCCAAATGACCGTTAAAAAGAAGATTGTTCTGGACGATTAGGTAGATTGGCTTGGATGATGAAAAATAATGGATCATACCAGCCACATTTTAAATGTTTAAATCACGTGCCATATGTATCGTTTAGGATGAATAGGTGGATCATCCAAGATGATCACTAATAATGAATCATACTAGCCAAATTTAAAGGCTTTAAACGTATTGCCACGTGTATCATCCAGGATGAACATGTGGATTGTACGGGCCAAAATGTCATAAATTGAGCAAAGAGTGAATAATATTGTCCAGGATGAAGAGAATCATCCAGGACGATCAAAAATGATTGAAGCAGAAGATGATTAGATCATCTAGGATGATAAAGCATCGTCCAGGACAATCAGAAGTAGAAAATGTCATATCAGATATTTAGATAGAAATTCAAAGTTTGTTGAGCTGATCATCCAGGATGACATAAATATCATCTGGGACGATGTGACAAAAAGGTTTAAATTCAGATGATAGATGGAGATAATTAGAGAAGGCCTAAAAATAGAAAATTTAACTGAAAAAGAGAAAAATAAAATACAAAAAAGACACAAAAATGAATTGAAAAAAACAAAGTTTTTTTAGTTTATTGAAAGCTTGAATATGATACATTTTCCATGTTATTGAATTAAAAATTTTTAAGAATCAATTAGTTAACATCATCGAAATCTGAGAAAATGGTATAACAACTGGTCCTGTTAGGCTTAACTCAAACTTCTCTCAAGGGAAACTAGCTTTTGAAAACAAGGATCTAAATCATAAAAATAAATTGGATAAGAAAAAGAAATTTGTTCAAGACTTGGTTTCAGAAAAATATTTTATACAATAATATATCAAAGTAATTAGTTACCTCTTGTCAATTTGATTATTGCTCTTTGCGCATCTTTTAATTTTTTTTATACAGTTTGTGTATATATTTTTTGAATTTAGCATCATTGTTTAATATTCTTGACTTTTTTTTTTGCAAGCTAGATCCCTTTTTCAAAATTCTTAAAAATTCTCGATTGTGATTATATCTTCCAAAGATTAGAGAAGAAAAACTTACTATTTGATTTAAGAAAGAAAGAATCACAAAACAGAATCAAAAGTCATATGATAAATTCAACGAAAAGATTACAAAAATCTGAAAGTAAAATAAAGTCTTTGAATATTATATATAAGATAGATTACTGTAGCAAGATTTCAAAATCCAGTTATCAATGTGAGATAGATTTTTGTTTAGAAAAGAAAATTCCACTACTAAACGAAGTTAAAGAGAAGGATTTATCAATGGTGTTTTCCCCCATTAACTATTTTTAGAGATGCTAATCTTTGACTTACAAATTTCCAAAAATAAAAATAAGGCATAAAATATCAATTCAGCAATAATTAGGGAAAAAATATAACATACGAAAGGAAAAATAAAGCAACAAACAAAAACAAAGAAATAAATAATGAGAAACTACAGAAAAAAAGATAATATATCAGAAATCAGTAAGAATCAAATTGATACAGTTATGTCAATCACACCTAATCAAGTCCTTACAGTGTTGAAAGTGTCAAAGGTCACTATTTTAGTAAAGATGTCAGCCAGTTGATTCTCAGTTTCCATATGGTGTAACTCAATGTCTCCCTTGTTCACATGGTCTCTAATAAAGTGATGCCTTATGTCAATATGCTTGGTCCTTGAATATTGGATAGGATTCATATAAATGCAGATGGCACTAGTGTTGTCACAAAGGAGTAAAATTGTGCCTATAGGTAATCCTAAATCTAGAACTTGCTGCTTCAAAAAAAGGACTTGGGCCACACAACTTTCTAAGACAATGTACTTAACTTCAACAATGGAAAGTGCAACAGAGTTTTGTTTCCTATTAGACCAGGAGACTAAAGTCTATCCTATGAATTGGAAAGTCCCATAAGTGCTCTTTATATTCACCTTGCATCCTACAAAATCAGAATCAGAATATCTAATAATCCCAAAAGAAGTGCTGTACCTAAGAAACCAGATTCTTAAGTTTTAGGTTCCTAAGAGGTATCTAAAAATTCTTTAACTGCAGTCAGGTGAGATTCTTTTGGATCAGCTTGAAATCTAGCTTAGAGATTAACATTAAATATTATATCAGGTCAGCTAGCAGTTAGGTAAAGTAAAGATCCAATCATCCCTCTATATATATTTTTTATCAACAGACTTTCTATTTGGGTCCTTATCCAACTGAACACTGGAAGTCAGGGGAGTATTAATTGGCTTGGCTATATCCATTTCATTCGTCTTCAAGATGTCATTTAAATATTTTGTTTGATTTAGAAAGGTTCTATCATCCAGTTGTCTTATGCTAAACCCTAAAAAGTAAAATAACTCTCTCATCAAACTCATCTCAAACTCCCTACTCATTATTTTAAAAAAATCATCACATAGCCTTTTATCAGATGATCCAAAAAATATATTATTGACATATATATGAATAATGAGTAAATCATCTCCTAATTTTCTCATAAAAAGGGTGGTGTCTACACTCCCCTTAACAAACTCCCTCTCTAGTATGAATATGCTAAGCCTCTAATACCGAGCTCTGGGTGCCTACTTTAATCCATATAAGGCCTTTTTTAATTTGAAAATATAATTTGGAAATTGGGAACTCTCAAAACCTGGGGGTTGCTCTATAAACACATCCTCTTTTATTACCCATTTAAAAAGGCACTCTTACCGTCCATTTGGAAAAGCTTAAATTCCTTATAATAGGCAAAGGCTGGTAGCACTCTAATGGCTTCCAATCTAGCTACAAGAGCAAAGGTCTCCTCAAAATCAACCCCTTCTATTTAATTGTTCTCCTTAGCCACTAATTTTTCCTTATTCCTAATCACCACACCAGAATCATTAATTTTATTCTTAAAGACACATTTGGTTCCAACTACACTTTGTCCCTTTGGTCTTTCTACAAGCTCCCAAACATCATTCCTAATAAATTAGTTTAACTCCTCTTACATGGCTATGATCCAAAACTCATTAGAAAAGGCTTGGTTGATGTTGGTGGGTTCAGTCATTGAGATAAAGGCAGAGTAGTTTACTTCCTTCCTATGTCCATGCTTAGTCCTAACACCTTCAGAAGGGTCTCCTATGACTAGTTCTTTAGGATGACTTAAAGAATATCTCCAATCTATAGGCATGGTGTGTGTAAGTTAAACCCTTTCCTCCATATCTACATTTTGTACTCCTCAGGAAATCTCACCTACTCTTTTAATGTTTTGGGGCTCTACCCTGTTCTCCAATTTTTTAACTCTAGTGGTATTCTCTCCAACTTTATCTTCTTCCTCAACTCTAGACTTCTGAGGATCAGATTCATCAAATACTACATGAGTTGTCTCCTCGACCAACAATGTCCTCTTATTAAACACCCTAAAGGATTTCCCCATACTTCAGTATCCTAAGAATACTCCATCATATTTTGGGTCAAATTTCCCTAAGTGTGACTTTCAATTGTTATGAATGAAAACCTTACAGCAAAAGACATGGATATGGGAAATATTGGGTGACCTACCCTTAAGGATCTCATAACGTGTCTTACCAAGTTTGGCTCTAACATTCATCCTATTCAACTCATAACAAGCTGTGTTTGTCGCTTCAGCCAAAAAGTATTTTGGAAGTGAATACTTAGCACGCATGGCTCTAGCAGCTTCAACTAAGGTTGATTCTTCCTTTCAGCTAACCCATTCTGTTAAGGGGTCCTAGGAGTTAAGAAGTTGTGACTAATCCCCTTTTCCTCATAGAAGTCTTCAAATCTCCAATTTTCAAACTCTCCCCCATGGTCACTATGGATGGTCAAAATCTCACAATTTAACTTTTTTTGAATCCAAGTGAAGAAGGTTTTAAACTCATCAAAAAACTCATTCTCTAATCCAAGTAAATCTCTGAAGTCATCGACAATCACAAAATCATAGAATTTCCCTCCTAAGCTGGTAGTGCTAATTGGACCAAACAAAGTCATGTGAAGAACTTCTAAAGATCTAGAGGTTCTAATGTTCTTAATGGAGAGAAAAGAGGAATGATGTTGCTTCCCTAGTTGGCATGCATGACAAAGGTGGTCTTTTGAGAATTTAAGTTTGGGGAGACCTCTAACTAGGTCTTTCTAGGTCACTCTCCTAATGGTTTTCATATTAGTATGACATAACCTCCTGTGCCACAACTATGAATCATCAACAACAATTTTTAAGAAAAATGAAGAAGCACATTCAATGTTATTTAAGTCAAGCATGCAAACATTATTGATCTGCATTCCCTGTGAAATACTGTTATTATTTAAGCTTATAATGCAAGTATTTACCAAGAATTTTATGATGAAGCCCTTATCGTAAAGCTAACTAATGCTGAGCAAGTTGTGTTTCAGTCCATCTACAAGCAAAATATTTTCAATCAAAAGGTTCTTGGAGTTTCCAATTAGACCTGCGCCCTCTACCTTCCTGATGGTGTTGTCTCCAAGAGTAATATTGCCTCCGATCCCGGTCTCCAGCAAAATGAATTGATTGACATCTCCAATCATATGTCATAAGCATCCACTGTCTAGGTACCACATACTTTCATGAGGCATTTTATGAGAGCAAGCCTACAAAATCATCAAACATCTAATTTAGGAACCCAAATATATTTGGGTCCCTTCTTATGGAAAGTAGAATATAATGCATATGTGTTATGCTACGAATCATGCAATTTGGATCTCCATACCAAATTTGTACTATAGTGAATAATGCAAGTATGTGCAATGTGTCCTAGCATGCCACATGAAAAACATCTAACACTAGGAAAAGGATGTACTAATTTACTTAGGTGGTGAGGTTTCTTTTTAAAGTTATCTGATGCATACAATGATAATTTATTATTTTCAAAAGCTTTAAGAATTGCTAATTTCTTAAACACCTTTTCTAACTCAGCATGGGATGACTTCAAAGAATCATGTGCATCAGATAATTTAGTATTCTTTTATTTAATGCATCAAACTCATCAAATAATAACATGTGATTGCTATCAATTATTGAATAATAATTAAGAAGAATTTCATGCTCTTTTTGTAAATTTAAAAACTCCAATTTTAAGCTAGCGTGTGATTTCTCAAGTTTCCTATATGATGCATGAATTTGTTTAGAAACTTATTGTATTTGCTGATAGGTTAGTTTACATACCTCTTCTTGGTCAGTTTGGCCAAGACTTTCATCTGCCATTAAGTACAAGTTTGTAGTTTCCTCTTCAGCATCAGTCACAAAGGAGTCAAATGCAGAATATGCCTAGAATGCCTTTTGGAACTTCATCTTGTCCTTTTTAACTTGGTTTTCTTCTCACCCTTCCCCTTTCGAGGATGAGTTTTAATTATAGGGCAATCAGCTTTAACATGTCTTGGCTGCATGGATTCAAAATCAATGTATCATTAAAACTCCTAAAATTTTTGCTACCCTTACCTTTATTCCACATAGGATGATTCTTATACTTCTTCCTTAGAAAGCTTTTGAATTGCCTTATGATTAAGACAACATCATCACTTTCAGACACAGAAGAGTCAGTGTCCGTGTTGTTGGCCTTCAGTGCCACTGTTTTCTCCTTCTTTTTCTCACCTATATTAAGATTTCTTTGATTCACATCTTGCTTATAAGAAATGAGTGATCCAAGTAAGTTATCAATCGAATAAGTATTCAAACTTTTAGATTCAGTGATTGAAATAATCTTAGCATCAAAAGAGGAAGGCAAGCACCTTAAAATTTTATTCACTTTTTCATAGTTAGTGAGTTCTCATCCTAAGGCATGCAAAGAGGTAACAATTTAATTAAACCTTATATACTTTTTAGGAATTGATTCAGAAGGTTTCATACAAAAAAGTTTGTAATCAAGCAATAATATATTCAATCGAGATTGCTTAACTTCATTTATTCCTTCATAAGTAATACACATTCTATTCCAAATCTATTTACCAATTACACAAGTTGAAACATGCATATAATATTCAGATTTTAGAGTACAAAAAAAAAAGTTCAAACATTTTGCATTAAGTTGTACTAAATCCCTATCATCAAAATTCCATTCAATAAAAGGAAGTTCAGTAGAAAAGAACACAAAATTTTATAGTGGTTCGATTAACTCGACCTACGTCCACTTCCCGGAGGCGCTCTTCGAGTATTGCACTAAACTCAGTGACTCTCCTTTTGTTCCCACAGCAAGGTGGAGAAGCCTGTACGAAACCTCCTTTTCACCTACATTTGTGAGGTAGAGAACCCAACTCCTTTTACTGGTAGACAACCTTGATCGATTGCTAAAGTGAACCTCTCTCAAACCTCAAAGAATAAGGGATGATGATCGAAGAAGACAACTTGGATCCTTGCTTGGAGCAACCTTTGTGAAACCCCTTACAAACTCTCCCTCCTAAGATCCTCTATCTCTCTCCCTTTCTCTCCCTCTCCTCTAGGCTCTCTCAAGTCAAGACAGCAGTAAAAGATGAGCTCTTAGGTAGAACAGGAGCTCTTAAATAGAAGAGTTTTGGAATTGCTCTTATTTTATACAAACTAACTTTATCATATAGGATGATAAGGATATTGTCCTAGATGATCAGAGTAAATATAGCTCAATCAGCCTGGATGGTTTGGGATAATTAGAAGGTTTTTGTTCATATCATCCAGGCCGATATTATATCATCTTGTAGATTAGTACAAATTAAAGAATATCATCTAGATAATTACACTGAATAAATGTTAGGATGATGAAAAAATAGCTTGATCATCCATGCCGATCTCACGATCATCCTGGACAATTAGTTCAAATATGTGCAAATCATTCAGAATATCACCCTGAATAGAAGTGGTCTGATGTTTGATCGTCCAAGAGCAACCAAGGTTTTCGAACTGATCGTCCTAGCCAATCGTACGTTCATCAAGGATGATATAATTGAGTCAATCAAACCTTAATTGCTTTCGTTAATAAGCAGATTAAATTATGCATAATTGTGTTGTATCGTCCAAGACAATTACTTGGACGATGTCTAAAAATAAATAATATCTAAATAGATATGGTGGTTGATTCTTTCAGATATGAGCCTATCATCCCGACTGATATAAATATCATCCAGGATGATGAACTTAAATATGGCTGCCTTAACCAAGATGCCCTAACTAGGGTTTTTATTTTTAACCGATCATCCAGGATGATGTTTAGATCATCTCGGATGATGTGATCAAAACAAAGAACTCTAACCAACAGACAAAAATTTTTGCCCATGTGTGTGTGTGCAATGTTACTTAGCATCTGGAACCACATCATTTACAATAGACTCAAGGAAAGGAAAAAAATTATAAACTGACTCAGACCTAATCTACCCAATCTTAAGCTGGCTTGAGTTGCACTCGATGTTATCGAGCTGAAATATTAGTAGGTAAGGCAGTCATAGAAAAACATTAATGTTTGCTATCATCAAAGCTCTAGTCCATAAAATTAGATTTGCAGTATATATAAATACAATAATACGTCTCCCCCTTTGATATTATCAAAAAGAGGAAGGGCATAAACAATCAGAATAATTAAAATGATGAAAAAACAAAATTATCCCTGATCTATTGAAAAAATTAAATATTCTTAAAATAAGAAAGTTACCTCTTGATTTATTTAAAAACTTAGTAAGGAATGTATTGAAAATGCATAACCCAAAAAGGTTAGAAATTCAGAAATCACTAATCCAAGCTCAAGTTCTTTTAAAGGCTCAAAAACTTTTTAATCCAATATCTAAATCAATAAACAAATTAGAAAAAGAAATACTATTTTTTCAATACTCTTTTCATTAAATATATCTAATAAAAGATTAATGCAAAAATTAGTGAATCAGGAATCATGATTTTCAAGCTCAAGTATCAAAAATATCAAGGATTTTCTTAAGCTTTAAGAAGTACAAGAAAGATTAGCATTAATTTTTGTTGGCTAATTTTATGCCTATTATTAGTTTTTTGGTGCACTTTATACATCATTTAATTTTTGATACACTTTATGTATCTTTCTCAATTTTGGCATCATTGCACAACTTTTGATTTGGCATCATTGGCCACTTTTTTTTTAATATGCTACCTTTCTGAAAATTTAAAAATAAAAGTAAACCCATTCTATTGACAAAATGAACTACTTGATTTAGAAAATTATAAGGTAGATTCAACAACTTGCAAAAGATTCCTATGTGATAAATAAAATATAGGAAGATAGAAAAGATCACTTTTAAAATCCAATTTATAATATGATGAAGATTTTGAATCAAAAGTAATATAACCTCTTTAAGAAAAAAGATAGAGAGACAAAAGCATGAGTTTCCTTCGACTATTTTTAGAGAAGTCAACCATAACTTACATAACAATTCAAAAAAAAAAAGAAGAGGTAGGTTTTTCATTTTTAGAAAAGTGAACGTGTGTGTTGATTAGAAAGAACTTCACAAAAAGAAAAGTAAATGCAAATTTAAAATTTTAAAGTAAAAATAGACCGAAAAAAGAATAAAACCAAATAAAATACATAAAACCAAAAAAAAACAAAAAAACATACACAAACAAATAAACATATAAATAACGGTTTAAATATCATCTTGCTCCTGGTCTGATGATTCAAAAGCAAAGTCTGCCCAGGAGATTTTTTGCTTTTCATTATTTTCTCTTTTTATAATTTGCTTAGCTTTACCCTTTTCTTTTGCAAGAAGAGTTCTCAAATTAGAGAAGTTATTTTTTATATGTCTAGGCTTCCTACATCTAAAGAAAATAATGTAAGGAAAAATATTAACATTCTTATCATTTTTTTCTTTATTCGACTTTTGTTGATGCTTATGCTTTAGTAAGCTTTTTAATTTGCTTGATAAGTCATCACTTTCATCACCAACAAAGTCACTTTTCTCCATATTTTTAGCATTTAGCACTATCATCTCTCCTGCATCCAAAAATCTTTGGCCAAAACTTTGCTCGTAGGCATTGAGTAAGCCAATCAAATTATCAATACAATATTCATCCAAATTTTGATTCATAAATAGTAACAACTTTGGCATCAAACTTACTAAGAAATTATCATAGAATTTTATTGACTTTTTCAAAGTATGAAAATTCTTTACCTAAAGCATGTAATGTTGTCACAATTTGAATAAATCTAGTTTACATGTCTATGATCGTCTCATAAGGTTTCATGCAAAATAATTCATAATCATGCATTAAAGTATTCAACATGATTTGCTTGATTTTACTAGTGCCTTCAAATATAGTACGTAATTTATCCCAAATTTCCTTGCCAGCAGTGCACATGGATACAAACATACAATCTTCAGAATTTAAAGCACAGAAAAAATAGTTTATTAATTTAGCATTCAATTAAGCATTGATTTGTTCTTCTTTACTCTATTGATTAAGATGAATATTAGTTTTAATTCCATCTTTAACACATGATGGTACAAAATAACCAGTTAAAATCATTTGCCATATTTGATAATCAATTGATTATAAGAAAGTAGGCATGTAAATTTTCATAAAATTAAAAGTAATATTTTCAAATAAAGGTGGTCAGGTAATTGAATATCCTTCTACAATATTACGATTACAAAAATTAGCTATGGATCAAAATTCAAAAGTTTTCAAAAACTAGATTTTGTGAATCTCGCTATGAAACCACTTGAAAGTTCGTTAAGGATGTTAAGCCCTTATGAACAAGTCCCGAGGATAACCAAGATGAGGGGTGAATTGGTATTTTAAAAAATCTTTCATGATAACAAAAAAACTTAAATAAAGCAAAATTCACCACAAACAAAATCAAAGTTCAGAAAATAAATGAGAAAATAATAAAGGAAAGAACACACTAGATTTATAGTCGGTCGGTCAAACCTTGACCTATGTCCACTCCTTTGAGGCACCCTCCGAGTATTGCACTAAACATAGTGTCTCTCCTTTAGCTCCCACAGCTAGGTGGAGAAGCCTTTACAAAATCACTTCCACCTCCCCCAGTGCGGTGGAGTAGCCAGGTCCTTTAAAACCAAAGAGATCTTCTTCTTCCTAAAACTTCTCTCAAGACGAACCTTGAATCTGATGGTACTAAGGTGCAAGCGTGCTGGAGAAACCGTGTGAAACCCCCTCCATACTCCCTTGAAACCCCCACCAAGGATCTTCTCCCTCTCTCAAACTCTACCCTTTACTCTCTCCCTTTCAATCTCTCTCTTCAAGTTTTCTCTAGAAGAAACAAAGCCTTAATAGCTGCTAAAGACACTTTCAAAGTCTTATATAAAGTTTAAATAGAAGAGCTCCAAAAATGCTCTTAAATGCACTAAACTGACATTATTGTCCAGGATGATTGTGGCATTATCCTATACAATGCGCTTAAAAAGAGGGCTTCAAAACCCTAAAAACTCAATTTAGGCACCATATATCATCTAGGACGATCGAAGAATTGTCCCGTACAATGTGCTTAAAAAGAGGGCTTCAAAAAACCTTTAAAACTTAATTACAGCGCCAAAAATCATCCTGGATAATCGCAGGATCGTCTAGTACGATGTGCAGAATATGACCTGATAGTCCCGAACAAAATTGACTTGATAGTCCCGGATGATTAGTAAAAAATTATACAGATCATCCAGGAATATTTTGTGGATCATCCGGGATGATGGGAAGAAAAATTATGGTAATTCAGCTTGGACGATTTAGGAAAATCAATTATATCGGCAAACATCATCCTGTACGATATACAGATCGTCCAGGATGATCAGAATGAAAATTTTAACCATAATTAATCCCCTAATCATATGATCAATTTAGGCATGATTTGTATTGATCGTCCTGGATGATCAAGATAATCTGGGATGATTAGAAAAAAAAAACTTAAAATCTTACCTAAAGGAGCATTGTTAGCTATTTTCTAAGATCATAAAGAATCATCCTGGATGATCCAAAATTGTCCAGTACGATTAGTTCAAAACTTAATCTTCTAGATTTGACTTGATCTCACTCCTTTTTAGTGTGTGTGCATGGTCACCAAACAAGCATATTCCATTACAGGACTAGACTCAAGAAATTAAAAATACATCAATGAATATTACAAATAAAACATGTTTTACCAAATCTTGAGTCTTGAATAGTGCATCATAATCCTAAAACGTTAATATGCATACAAACAAATATATATTGCAAATACAAGTAGACAATAAAAATTGACCCATAATATTTGTTATCATCAAAAACATAAACTCATAAGCTCGAGTTATAATAATTCTAATTTCTAGTGCAAATAGGAACCGTGATAGCATGAACTGTCGATCCTTTAGTTATTCAAATTTGAAGCTAAAGGTGTCATAAAAGTTACAACAGGGATAACTGGATATGGCAGCCAAGTGTTCATAGTGACATTGCTTTTTAATCCTTTAATGTTGGCTCCTCCTATCATTGTGAAGCATAATTCACCAAGTGTTGGATTATTCACCCACCAATAGGGAACATGAGTTTGGTTTAGACCATTGTGAGATAGGTTAGTTTTACCCTACAGATTATCATACTGTGATAGTAATTTAGCCTAGTATGATAGGAACCATTGATTCAAATAATTTGTCATTATGCTTGGTTGAAAATCCTGTGGTGTAAAGCTACTATGTGTAGGCCTACGATTGAATGCCTCTAAGTTAGAATCCATACTAAAAAAGTGGCACTTGAGCCCATCATTCACCTGCGAACTAATAATAGGGGTTTTGTCCCAAGGGACATGTGATATGTGATTCTTTCATGTCGGTCATCTGATCACATATATGAAGGCACTGAAATGTTATTCTAAATAGAAGATTTGTTGAGTCTTTTGTAAATGACTTAAATTCATGACGGAGCATTATACGTAGTAGAGTGGCCTTTGTTGCCACGATCCACTAAGATCTAACACTATATCTCACTAGATTTGTATCACCATCTCAGAACCCTTAGGGTTTAGGGCCTGAGGGTTATAACAAATTTTATCAACTAGTGCGTAGTACCAGGTCAGGATACTACCAGCCCTTGGCAGCCTACAAGATACAAGTTCTTTGGTGT
This sequence comes from Dendrobium nobile, assembly GCA_022539455.1. Lineage (NCBI taxonomy): Eukaryota > Viridiplantae > Streptophyta > Magnoliopsida > Asparagales > Orchidaceae > Dendrobium > Dendrobium nobile. The sequence continues at coordinate 3,289,263 of CM039730.1, forward strand.
GATACTATATAGTCCCTACTCGCAAGTGCCACTGGCACTACTTATCAGTGTGGCTAGGCTCTACCTAGTAGTGTTCCATAGACCCAACCTGCAAGAATGCTAAAGCCATGCTTCCAGTATCCCCAGGCCCTAAGCACACCAATATCTGCTAACAAATGAACACATAAATGCTCAATTTAATATTTTCGGACATCACAATAATTTGTTGGGTACTCATGTGTGTATATAAAAGTAAGAAATGCACTCTTTATGGGAAAAAAATTTAAACTTTTTCACCATTTTTGAACAATCGGAGTATTCTAGATGTAATAAGCCATATCGATCTATTAGAGTGAGGCACAAACATGGTGGAGAGTCATTTTTCCATCAGCGAACAAACATGATAAAGCTATTTTTCCATAATTCTCAACAAGAGCAAGTAAAGGCTTACTACTCTTATCCTAAACATTAGCCACCTATCAACACCATGCGAGAGATATAACACTTGCCTTTGATGGGTTGTACCTTAATCTAAGCATAATATGTTGCATCATATTCGACGACACCTATGCATATTGATGCATATAAGATTAAATGAATCCATGAAAAAGTTAAGGGACTTAGTGTTTGTGCCTTCATTTGTTGGATTTTAAAAAAAAAATTAGAAGTGCCTTATTATAAGTACTCAACTTAAGATTTTTTGGTATCACGATGGCTTGCAGGGAAATTGTGTGGTTACGTAAAAGTTAAAAAATGCAATTTTTACGAAAAAAAAAATCTTAAACTTTTTGGACATTTTTTAACTATCGGGGCATTCATAATGTAATCAGGTTATGTTGCCTTATCAAAAAATGTGTTAGTAGTTTTGATATGAAACATTCATTGTTGCTTGTCTGATGTATGCCTTAGAAGTTGAAGTGTTCAAAAACACAAGCAAGCCTAAGAATTTTGAAGAATTATTTTCATGTGGGAATCTTTATACCTCTAGGCTTACCGTAAGAAAAATTCATGGTCTGCATTGGCATTATGTCGGAGCTGGAAATGTCTAGAAAACTAAGTTTGTTGGATCTCAAGAGAGATTGGGTGCTCCATGTGGTAATCATTATGCCTGCAAGGGATTGCCACAAGAAAAATTTGTGGCCTGCATTGGTGGTATGTTGGAGCTAGAAATGCAAAGAAAATTAAGTTTGTTTAAGCATAAGAGATATTGGGCATTCCACATCTCAATCATTATGCCCTTGAGGGCTTGCCTTAAGAAAAATTCTTGGCCTGTTTGGATGAAATGTCAGAGTTGGAAATACCAGGAAAAATAAGTTTGATCATGTGCAAGAGAAATTGGATGCTAGCGGCACAAGGGAAAGTAAGTAGCAATGAGGTAAAAAATTTTTGATCTAATACACCAAAAAATATATGCCCCGAGGAGCTTGTAAGATCGGGCGATAATTATATAGGGAAAAATAATTTACTCGATCATCAAATAATTTTAGAGCTAATATACCTAAAAATTAGGGTTTTCAGTGTTTAAAGAAGGGATAAAATTTATCATGATGCCCCGATAGTGCTTGCAAACATGGCCGCCCACAAGGTCACCTAGTCCCTAAGCACCAGTGTGGCTAGGCCGAGCTCGTAAGGTTGCTTAGGGCCTGCTAGCCAAGATGCCAAGGCCCTGGCTTCTAGTGTGCCCAATTCATATGCCTGCCAACATCTACTATCAAATGTACTTATAAGTACTCCATTTAAGATTTTTATGCTTCAAGATGGCATGTTGGGAACTAGTTAGGTTACGTACAAGTATAAAATGTGGTTTTTAGGGTTAGATAAATTGTAAGCTTTTTTGTTATTTTAAACTTTTAGGGCATTCTGGATGTATTATGCCATACCTATCTAACGGAGGAAAGCTCGAATATGATGCAGAGGCAATTCTCCCTTTATGACCATGTGGGACATGGCTATTGGGCTATAAATATTAATAAGAGCATATAAAGGCTTGTGGTTTGAATGTGAAATCTTATTTTCCATCAACAACATGTGAGAGACATAACACTTTCCTTTGATTGGTTGCACCTAGTTCTATGCATAGTTTATTTCCTCATATTAGATGAGTCTCATGCATCATCATCATATAAGATAAAAAAATTTGTTAACAAGTGAAGAGACTTGGTACATATGCCTTCAATTATTGAATTCCAAAGAATATTTAGATGAGCCTTATCCTTGCTTGTTAGTGTGCTTTAGCCATGCTTGGCAGCATGCTAAGGAATTGCATGCTGGCGTACTTACACCATGCTAGCCAGCATGCCTAGGCCTTGCCTTCCAATGTGCCTAAGCCCATTCAAATATACTTATAAGTACTTAATTCAAGACTTCTGGGCATCATGGTAGCATATTGGGTACACATGAGTGAATTTACAAGTAAAATAGTAATTTTTTGGCAAACACATTTTGAGCTTTTTAGCCATTTTTGAACTACCGGAGCATTCTGAAGGAAATAAGCCTTGCTTGTCTATTAGAGGGTAGCACAAACATGATGCATAGTCATATTTTTATCAACACCATGCGATAGATTTAACACTTGCCTTTGATTAATTGTGCCAAGTTTTCAAAATTATATGTTACTTCATATTCGATGGCTTATGCATCTTGATGCACATAGGATAAGATGTATCCATGAGTAAATGAAGTGATATATTGCTTATTTCATCAATTATTGGTTATGAAAGAATAATTAGATCTGGCAAGTTAAACATCATAATTGTGTATCAAACCCAGCATGTTCTTAGCCCTTACATGCAAGCTACTAGTGTGCCTTAGCCCTGCTTACCAACATGATGAGACCTTGCTTGCCAAAATGACTAGGCCCTCCTTGCTAGAGTGTTAAGCCTAGCTTCTAGTGAGCCTAGGCCTTACTTGCCCAAGCCTTGTATGGCTGCTCTCCAAGCACTGACAGTGAGGTAGCCAATGCTCTTTACCAGCCTACATTCTCAGGCCCTACGTGCCAGTGTGCCTAGGTCATGTCTTCCAGTGTGCTCAGAACCTATCTACCAATGTGCCAAGGAGCTGGCTACCACTTTGCCCAGACCTAGGCTTCTAGCATGCCCAGGTCATGCCTACCAACATCTATAGGCTATACCTGTCAGCATATCTAAGACTTGGAATATTTCCTAGGCCTTGATTGTTAGTATGCCTTACCCCTACCGGTCTGGTTGCTAAGGCTCTACATTCCATCATGCTTAGGCCCTTCTTGCTAGTGGCTTAAATATTGCCAGCTAGTAAGCAAAGCTAATTCCAACTAGGTTGCCCAAGCCCTGCCTTCTAGCATAAACATAACCTATATGTTAGCATTTTATGGCCTTGCCTTCCAGGATGCCCTAGTTTTGGATGCCAATATGCCAAGGCCCTGCCTTCCAGTAAGCCTACGCCTTGGCTAACAGCATGCTAAGGCCCTAGCTGACAATATTTCCAGGTTCTTTTTGGCAGGTTGCAAAGGCCTTGACTAATAGTGTGCCTAGTCCATGAGCCTAGCAACATTCACTTGCAAATGTACTAATAAGAACTCTATTTAGGAATTTTGGGCTTCATGATAATATGCTGGAAACTAGTGGGGTAATATACAAGTAAAAAATATGAATTTTATGGCAAATAAATTATAAGCTTTTTGGCCATTTTTAAACTATTAGGGCATTCAGGATGTTTTATGGCCTACTTGTCCAAGGAAGGAGGATCGAATATTACGTAGAGGAATTTTTCCCTCAGTGAACGTGTGGGACATGGCTATTTTACAATAATTCTTAACAAGAACATATAAAGGCTTATTGGCTGGATATGAAATTTTATTTTCTGTCAATGCAAAGAGAGAGACATAATAATTGTCTTTGATTGGTTGTGCCTAGTTCTATGCATAATTTGTTTCTTTATATTAGATGACCATAATCTATTAATAAGTGAAGTGACTTGGTTCTTTTGCCTTCAATTTTTTGATTCTAAAGAGTATTTAGACATGGCTTATCCATGCATATCAGTTTACCTTAGTCGTTCTTGGCAGCATACCAAGGAATTACATGCTAGCGTGCTTAGGCCTTATCAGCCAACATGCCCGATCCATATAAGCTAGTGTGCCCAAGCCCATTCAAATATAATCATAAGTACTCAATTTAAGACTTTTGGGCATCACGATACCATATTGGGTACACATGGGTGTATATAAAAGTAAAATATTATTTTTTATGGAAAAAAATTAGGCTTTAGGACCTTTTTTGAACTACAGAAGCATTCTAGATGTAGGCCCTCCTTTTCTATTAGAGGGGAGCCCAAACATGATGCATAGTTATATTTATATAAGCAAACTTGCATGATATTGCTATTTTTCTATAATTCCTAAGAAGAGACCATAAAGGCTTAGTGTTTTGATCTGAAACATTCATTTCTTATCAACACCATAAGATAGATTTAACACTTTTCTTTGATGGGTTATGCCTTGTTCTAAAAACATTATGTTGTTTCATATTAGATGGCTTTTGCAACTTAATGCAAATATGATAGAATGTATCCATGAATAAATGATGCGACATGTTACTTGTGCCTTCGATTACTAGTTTTGAAAGAATAATTAGATGTGCTAAGTTATACATCATAATTGTGCCTAAAGGCCAGTGTGTTCTTTGCCCTTACGCATAAGTTTCTAGTGTACCTTAGCCATGCATGCCAACATGCAATGGTCTTGCCTGCTTCGATGCCCTGGTTATGGATGCCAGCATGATATGCCCCTGCCTATAAGGATGCCTTGGTTTTGGCAGCCAGCATGCCTTGGCTCTACCTGCTAGCATTCCTAAACCTTGGATGCCACCGTGCTCATACCCTAATTACCATCATGCCTTGGACCTACCTTCAAAGTTGATAAAGCCCTGGCTGCTAGTGTGTCCAATCCATGATCCTGCCAACATCCACTAATATATATACTTATAACTACTCTAATTAAGATTTTAGGCTTCAAGATGGAGTGTTGGAAACTAGTGGGATAACGTACAAGTAAAAAATGTGGTTTTTACGATAAAACATTTGTAAGCTTTTAAGCCATTTTTGAACTACCAGGGCATTCTAGATGTATTATGCCCTGCCTATCAAATGGAGGGAAGCTCTAATATGACATAGAGGCCTTTTACCCTGAACGAATGTGTGGTACATTGCTATTATGCTACAATTTCTTAACAAGAGTATATAAACGCTTGTTATTTCGATGCAAAATCTTATTTCTGTACCCACCATGTGAGAGACATAACACTTTCCTTTGATTGGTTATGCCTAGTTCTATGCATAGTATGGTACTTCATATTAGATAACTCTCATATATCTTGATGCATATAAGATAAAAAGAATCCGTGAATAAGTGAAATGACTTGGTTCTTGTGCCTTTAATTATTTGATTTAAAAGAATATTTAGATGTGCCTTATCCTTGCTTAATAATGTGCCTTTGGCATATTATGTATTATGCTAAGGAATTGCATGCCAAAATGATTAGGCCTTGCCAGCTACATGCCTAGGCCCTACCTGTCAGTGTGCCCAAGCCCATTCAAATATACTCATAAGTATTCAATTTAAGACTTTTGAGTATCATGATAGCATGTTGGGTACAAATGGGTGTATGTACAAGAAAAAATGTACTTTTTGTAGGAAAAAAAATTTAAGCTTTTTGGTCATTTTTGAACAACTGAAGCATTTTGGACAAAATAGGCCTTGTCTTTCTACTAGAGGGGAGCCTAAATATGATGCTTTCTTACAGTAAACTTCTAGGACATTACTAATTTGTTATAATTCTTAATAATAGAATATAAAGGCTTGTTATTTTGATCTAAAGTATTTATTTCTTATTAACACTATGCTTGAGATTTAATACTTGCCTTTGATATTTTTTGCCTAGTTCTCAGAATAATTCATTTCTTCATATTACATGGCTTATGCATCGTAATGCACATAGGATAAAATGTATCCATGATTAAATGAAGAAATATATTACTCGTGTATTCAATTATTGGTTTTGAAGGAATAATTAGATGTTCCAAGTTACACATCATAATTATGTCTCAAAGCGAGCTTGCTGGTTGCCCTATATGCAACTATTAGTGTGCCCAGTCTTACTTTCCATTATGCCTAGGCCCTACTTACAAGGGTTACCAGGCTTTGGTGGCTAGTATACCCAGGATTTGCTTGGCCAGGCCTTAGATGCAAATTATCCAGGCACTACACATGAGGTAACATAAGATCTCAGCTTGCCAGCATGCCAAGGCCCTGCCTGCTAGTGTGCCCATGCTCTGGTTGCCAATTTTCCAATATCGTGTCATGGCCTTCCCTGCCAAAGTGCTCATGCTATGGTTTCCAGCATGCCCAAGCCCTAGCGTCTAGTATGCCTAGTCCTAGAGCATGCCAAAGTCTCCTTATAAATATACTTAAAAGTGTTATGACCTGAGCTCACAAGTTTTATAGTTTTGATGATAACAAATGTCTTTATATTTCATAGTATTTTTTATTCTCAATTTATTTGTGTGTATACTAACATTTCAGGGACACCATGTAACATTAAAAAAAGAATCAAAGCTCAAGAATGGGTTGAATAAGGTTATGTTGTAAAGGGTCTGTAATATTCATTGATATAATTTTGATTTCTTGAGTCAGGTCCTAGCGTCCAATATCATCCGGGATGATCTATACAAATTTGAACTGATCATCCAGGACTATCCTGAGATCGTCCAGGACTATCAGGTCAAGTTTTGCGTAATGTACTGGATGATCCTACTATCATCTAATATGATATTTGGCGCAGGAATTGAGTTTTTACGGTTTCTTGAAGCCCTCTCTTTAAGCAAATTGTACGAGATGATCCTCTGATCATCATTGATGATCTTTGCTTCCAAAATTTATTTTTAGGGGTTTTCAAAGCCCTCTATTTAAGCTATGTTCGAGTCACTTAGTAAGTGATTTTGTCAGCCATTGAATCTTCATTCTTCTTCAGAAAACTTAAAAAGAGAGCTTGAAAGGAAGAGAGGAAAGTGTGGAGCTTGAGAGGGAGAAGATCCTTCGAGGGAGTTTCAAGGGAGTGTGAAGGGGGTTTCACACGGTTGCTCCGGCAAGCTTGCACCTTAGTACTATAGGATTTAAGATTCATCTTAAGGGATGTTTTGGAAAGAAGAAGATATCTTTGGTGTCAAAAGACCCGACTACTCTGCAGCATCAGGAAAGGTGGAAGTGATTCTGTAAGCGATTCTCCACCTAACTGTGGGGGCTAAAGGAGAGTGACTGTTGCTTAGTGCAATACTCAGAGGGTTTCTCCGAGGAGTGGATGTAGGTTAGATTGGACCAAACCATTATAAATCTAGTGTGTTCTTTCCTTTATTATTTCTTATTGTATGTCCACGTTTATTTTTTTTTGTGATTAACAGATTGGGTAAAATCTCTGATTGATCTTTTTATTATTGATTTAATTCATTTCCACTACAAGATATAAAAAGATTTTTCTTTTTGTTAAATAAGTTTTTTAAATATCTAATTCACCCCCACCCCTATTGGTTAGCCTTGTGATTAGTTCATAAGGGCTTAACATCCCTAACAAACTTTTAAAAAGTAACCAGTTTAAGATGTTTGGGCTTCAAAATGCAATGCTAGGAACTCATGTGTGCATATATAAGTAAAAAATGCATTTTTTATGGCAAAACAATTCTAAGCTTTTTGGGAATTTTTGAATGAACGGGGCATTTTATGTGTTATTATTCCTACCTACTTATTAGAGGGAAGCCGAATTTGTAGTGGGTGATAATTTTTTTCTCATTGAACTTACATGTATTAGAAATTGTGTTGTTATTCTTAGCGTGATCATACAAGGGCTTGTTTTTTGGATGTCCATTCTCAACTTTCTATCAACATCATGCTAGAGATGAAACACTTATCTTTGATGCTTTTAATTGTGGCTAATTCTCAGCTTGATTTTTTTCTTTGTACTAGATTTGGGTAAATTGCATCTCAATGCATATTATATGAAATGATCTAATGATTGAATGAAGGAACCCTATGCTCGTGAATTTGATTGTTGTATACGAAAGATTAAATAGGTGTGCCGTGTTGCATGTCATCATTTTTCTTATTGAAGTATATGCTCCATATGTAACTTGGAATTTTATATCATACATGGATGTTCAACGTGCCCAAACTTAACTACTATATATGCCTTGCAAGAGCTCACCATCCACATCATTACCACCATTTGGTTTGCTTGTTGTCAGAGTTGGCTTACTCTTCATTAATATTGAATCTTGCCATTGGGCTGGTTGATACAGAAATGCTTAAGACCATATTAACATAAGAGTTTTCATGGACTCTACTTCAATTGATTGGTGGTTACTTTGTGAGGCCAACCATCAATATAATAGTCCTTTCATTTCCATGGTCCTCATATTATTATGAAGATCAACCAAGACCCCACGATTATTGCTTGTGATGCGAATCCCATTATTTTTGGCATTAATTAATAGTAATACTTTATGGATAATCTTTGTGACCTTGTTAAAGGTATAAAGAGTGTTTCATAGAATGAGACCCATCAACCCCATGCTAAGGGTGTCATCTCATGACAATCTTTTTCCTTAGGCAGTCAACTTTGGGTTCCATTATATTGTTGCAATTGGGGCACATTAGAGAAAATTTCCCTTGGTGTCATTGGCACCTTGCTCAAGTCGATTAACTGAAAGGTGATGTTTCTTATCCTCTTTACGACTTTGGTTCTTTCCCCTCCCATCATCCATATTATTGTCAGGGTTGGGCTGATATTGTAGTTGTGTCAAGGTCATGCTACCTGGTTGATCCTTCTAGTAGTCATATAATTATTTCAAAGTTTAAACCATGCATGGGTAAGTATGAAATATTTAAGACTGTTAAACTTTGAAGGACTCATTTAATTAGTTATAATTTGTTTGATGGTACGTGCTACCCAAATATTCATAGTGATTCTAGAGCTAAAACATGCACCAAAACCCATTCTTTTAGGAGGGACTCAATTCTTAGGTAAAAGGTGGATGCATGCTTATGTTTTTTGCCCTGATGATTCATGATAACTCTTCAGATAGCATGATTCTTATGCCAGTAATGTATCATTTGAATATATGCCCTATAAACTTTTGATGGTAGGATAGGAGCCTACCATGTGATGATGGGTGATGGAGAATTAGGGTTCGATTCCATCAAAGTAAGCCCACGCTTTGGATATATTAATATGGGATAACACTATAGAATTTCAATCATATTATGTTGGCCTTTTTGATCAGAGTAATGATTAAGAGGGATGGTCAGGGGCATTTATATTTCAAAGTCAGAGGTGACATTCTTTAGTTTATGAATGATGAAACAGTGTGATAAGCCATTTTCCTAGGGTGCTCCAACAACTTCCTCCTAGACAGGCATGCCTGTGAGCTCACACCCTGCTCCTCGACTCCCCTAATAGGCTTGCCATCTCCTTCAAATTAAGAGGGTAAGAGAGGTGCAATATTCTCAAGGTAATGATCCCTCTTATGCCAAATCCTAACACAATTAAAGAAAGATAAGCTAAGGCCCTTGTACTCAACCTTCTGGTAAAATCTCCCATTCAATCCTTTGACCCAAACACAGGTTTGAAGCTTCTTGGATAAGCCTAGCTGTACACATGCTAGATTAAACTCTCGATGTCCCCAAGCCCCAATTTGGGCATCTATCCACAGTGGAACTCCAATAAACCAAGCTATTCTCACAATATTCTTTATGTCCAAATATTGCAATGGCAGATTTGGGAAATAGATCCAAACAACGGAGGATAATCTGACAAGTAAGTCTGGTTAGAATTGAGGTGTCCACCAATAAAGCCACACTATTTTACCTCCTATGAACAACAGTCCACCATAAAGAACTACATCACGAGCCTCCATAAAAGTAAAGATACACACAGAATAGTCTTGCCCCATGGTCGTGAGCTAAAACTCCCCAAATCGCCCAAATGGCATTGAACCTTATAATTAAGGAAAAAAAGCATCAATCTTTTTCCCAAGATCTTACCCATAATAGCATAATCCAACCGCCAGATGTTGCCTTGCATGGTCTCCATGGTCACCCAATCCTTATAGAAGGAATTAAAGTCCATAACATCCTAAATCTAAATGTGTTTGAATCTTTTCCATATATTAGACTTGCGGGAAGGCATCAAGTTTTTCCTATTTGAGCCAAAGATAGTGGATAGCCCCCCAATGATAGCCTCCACCACTGAAGGCATTTCCTCAAACACCTTACCTTGACCAGAGGAACCTAGGCCAGATGCGGTCACACCTGCAATAGGAACACCACCTCTAATTCTATTAAGGGTACACCCCTTCATATCAATATCAAAGCCAAAATCTACTAGAACAACCTCCTCTATTCCAGATATACTAACCTCCATATCTTGAACCATCGATTTACCAGCTCTAAAGCCTCCAAAACTGGCAAACAGTCCACCTCTGCTCAAGTAGACCTACACCACCATCTTCTCGACGTCCATAGTGGTCGAGACCTCCATGAATATCGGGTTGTGAATAACCTTTACCCCCATCGCAAAGTAAACATCCCCCTAAAAATGGGGGCCTTGTGTGGTGGCCCTATCACTACTAATCTTTGGAGCCAACTCCTCTGACTTGACCGCCACCATGCTTCCACTATTAATATGCTTTGATATATTTTCCTCTTTTGCACCTTCTACCACTATCGCATAACTCTTCGATTCACCATGGGATTTTCCCTTGGACTTGCATTAGTCTCCCTTAGTCGGTGATCTGACCTCTCCACCCTTCTTCCCTCCACAAGAACCACCACTAGTCCACAGCCTCTCCACGTCACCACTAATAGCCGCACTATCTCCACCTCCCCTGCTTGAGTGGGGAGGTAACCTTTAGTCACCCCCTGCCATACTTAGAACTTCTCACTCTATAAAGTACTCTAAGGAGAGAATAAAGAAAGGGAAAATTAAGAACCTCCTCAAAAGTTTTGGGTTCTATGAAAATATATTATATTAAGCATTAAAAAGGTACAAAAAGGGGGCCAATAAAAAGGCACCAAACTTTGCATAAAAGACTAGAGATGCTAAAAAAGACTATACAAAAAATAAAAACCAGGAAAAAAACCACCATGAGCCACCAAAAGCTGGATGTAAGAATCTTCAGGAGGGGAGAAGGGAAGACCTGTCAGGGGGGGATATCGCAAAACACAAAGCACCTGTTAAGAAGGCTGAAGAGCATTCCAGTGCCCCAACAAAACTTCACAAGGCCAACTATCCCTCCAAAGTCAAAAGAAAAGCCACCCCCCCCCCCCCCCCCCCCCCCCCGCCCCATCATTCGTTCAAGGAGATAACATTCCTGCCAGCAGATTATTCAACCCTCTGCCTCCTCTTCTTGGGGAGGGCCATGATAGGGCACAACTGTAGTAGTTTCCTCAGAGTCATAATCACCTTTGAGCTAGTTTTTTTTAGCTTAGAGAGGACAAGCGTTCTAGTACTAAGGGGCTACTCCTGTTCAACCCTAGTAGCTTTGAAGGTAACTGTAGGGGATAGGACAGATGAGGTAGATACTCTAGGCTTAGAGGCTAACTTCTTTCTAGAGTAATGCTTGTGCTTGGTAATATTCTAGTCTCTTAGCTCCTTGGGGCACTTAGGTAGTTGGAAAGGAGAGCCAGAGGCAGATTGTTACTTAGAGGCCATAGAGATATGGCTAGGGCATAACTAGAGGGGTGGCCTAGAAGGCTGAGTTAGATCACCTAGAGGGGGATGAGTAGGTGGGGCAAATGGTCCATCTTTATTGACCTCCCTTTTAATTGAACCCTTGGGTCAAGGGGGATGACTTGGTCTAACTGACCAAGCTAGACCCCAAGACTTCTCCCATCTAAGTCGATGGGTCAAACCTAGTCTGTTGAGCCTAGACCCAGGCCCTTGGTCAACTTGGTGACCAAGCTAGCCTGGGTTGACCCAAATTGACCTAAATTCCCTTGATTTTAAATCAAATTTTGACCCTCTTAGGCTTTATTCTCTCCACCCTTAGACTCAGAGGGGCAAACCCAACCTACAAGACCCAAGCTCATGCCCTAGGTCAACCTGGTTGACCAGGTCAACCCAAATTAACCCATTTAGGCTTTATGAGCTTAATTCAAATCTAAAACTATTCAAACCATTCTTTGGCTCAAACTCCCATCCTCCTTGACCTAATTGACTAGGTTGACAAAGTCAAACCTTGGCTTGGTTAAACTAAGACCTAATTAGGTCTATTTGATATATTTAAGACAATTCAAGCCCTTTAAATTCCTTGGAAGGTTTCCTAATCAATACTAATGTAAACCATGACGAAGGGAGGTGTTTTTCCTTCCTAATTAGCCCTAGGAGCAATCCCAACTATTGATCAAAGGCTTAGGCCTTTAAATAGGAGTTTTAGGGTTCATTAAAGGGTCTCTTACTTTTATTATTTCCTTAGTCACTCTCAACCTGAACTTTTATGTGAGAGCTCTTCTAACTTCTCCCTATCTTCTCCCACTAAAATCCACCGTTAAACACCAGCCATCAGTGAGATCTCTGGCGACCTGAGGCCAAAGAATATCCAAGGCAATTTCCTGATGATCCGTAGCTCATTTGATCGTGGCTTCAACTAGAGAATTATATGAGGACAATCTACAAGCTCAACCGTGCCATAATCCTAGAGATCTAATTGTGAAATTCTCCAAAAACCCTTACCCTAGGTCACTACACTTAGATCTAAATAACTTTGCCAAAAGTGCTTTTTAGACTGTGATATTATTCCCCCAATAATGCTCTTTAGTAGTGCTATTTAAGTTTAAAACTTCATGCAAATCCACTATGTCATTTGTGAGAATAAGATGAAAAAAGTGTTAGGGCTTTGGTTTCGCCCTAGGCTCGTATGTACGAGATCTCCGTCGTTGATCCCGTCTTTTTGTGGTTTCGTCCGAACTATAAAATTGATATCGAGTCATCAATTTCATCATGCAAGATTAAGGACATTGATCCGTATAGCAAGAGATCCAACAGCTTTACCGCATCGTTGACACGAATCAGTGATACATTGTTTTTCATACAATCGTTGCTAATGATTATGAAGTGGCACAATCATTGGCAATTATTACTCGAAACTATGGAACCAGTCCCGACTCGATGGGTGGCCCACTGACGTCGCCGCCACCATTTTAATTAGAAATTTATTTTAATTTTTTTAAATCCCTTTTTTAAATAAGAAAAATAAAAAAATTAATTTAATTTTTTTTTTAAATTACAAAAATACATTTTATATATTAATTTTTTTAGAAAATTATTTACTTTAATTTAAAAATAAAATTTACTTAAAATATTAAGTATATTTTAAATTATTTTATTTATTAAATTAAAAATTAATTATAATTGATTAAGATATTTTAAAAAATTCAAAAATCCTATTTTTAAAATATATTTTATAATTTTAGTAAAATAATTAGTATTATTAATATAATATTTAATTATTTTGAATATTCATTATATAAATTATAATTATTATTTAATCACTATTTATTAATATTAATAACTATTATTTTGAAAACAATATTTCATTCCATTTAAAAAAATTAGAAAATTATATTATTAATTAATAAGATAATAATAAAAAAAAAAAATAATAATAATAATAATTATTATTATTATTATTATTATTATTATTATTATTTTTATCCTTATTACTATTATTATCATTAGCATCCCTATTATCATTATTATTTAAAAAATATTTATTTATTTTAGGATTTGAAGATTATTTTTATTATTTAAATTTAAATTAATAAAAATTTTCTATTTTAAATTATTTTAATGAATTAATTACTTAGATTAATAATTGATTAATTTAAAATTCTACCTTTTTTTCAAAATATATGAAATTTTTTTTGTTAAATCATTCTAAATTTTAGAGAATTTAATTTCTGATCTATGTTAATTTAATAATTTTTTAATTACTAGTTATTTTATAGTTATTTAAAAATACCTTTTAAATACATTAAATTTTAAATATTTGTAGTAAATTTATTTTAAATCAAATTTTAACTATAATACCTTAAATTTTTCAAAAAAAAATATGCATTTTCATTTAAAAATAATTTTGGATATTAAAAATTATTTTATTGATTTTTTTATGTATTATTTATTTATTTTCTTTATTTAACCATTAATGATTTTAAAATTTCATATATTTTTAAATCCCTCTAATTGTAAGAGATCCATTTTTGGAATTTTAAACAATGATTTATGCATGTGAATAACGTTCATGCAGGGGCGCGGGGGGGGGGGGGGGGGGGGGGGGGGGGGGGTGCATTAGTGGATGATTGTGTTGCAATCACTCACTAATCACTTTGTTAGGTGTGCTTACCTTTTTTTTATCATTTTTGGCATGTGTAAGATGCACGAGCACCAAGTTTAGGCCATCCTAGATCCTAAGAATTAGTGTGTTTACTTTCTTTATGCATTCCCTCCATGTTATTTTAAGGGTTAGTACATAACTTGCTTTAAAATAATTCAACGTAGCGACACCCAAAGGATAATAATTAAGAATCCATCTAGCAAACTTAAAAAAACTTTAGGAGCTAGGGTAGATCCCCGATTGAAATGAAACTTTTAATATTTGAACATAGAGACATCATAAACATCCCAGAATCTTCTAAAAATTTTTTTAGGACCCTTTAATTCCCTTAATTAACAAACCATAATTTTCCCTTAATTAGGCCCATATAAACTCAGAAAATTCTAATAAATTCATTTAAACTCAAAAAATTTTGTAGACCTTGAACTCTTTAAAATTTAATCATTAATCTTAGATAATTAAGACCCCTTAATTGTAATTTAATTTGAGCCTTAATTTAATTTTAACTATAAATCACCTTTTTACCTTAATTAAATAATTGAAAATGATAAAAATTTCTAAATTTTCCCCAAACACTTGGAAACATTTCTTTTAGTCATTTATGACCTTTGGGTGAGATTCCAAGAGGTTTGGAATTGATTTGGATCAAAACCTTTAAAACACTCCTTATTAAACATATTTTAATAATTCATTAATTGCCTAAATCTTGGCCTAGAAAACTCCAAATTCAGTAAAATCAAAGCCTAAATACTCCCCTTAAGGCCTAATATTTAATTAAAATGCTAGAACCCCAAAACCTAGCCTATTTTTAATAGTGACCTTTTGGACCCCCTTTGCATAGCATATACAAGGACCTCAGACCTTCTAAAGTTGGCTAATATAATTTGAACTTTTAAGATAACTAATCTAAACATTAAAATGGATCAACAAACTAAATTAACTAAAATGGATCCCAATATATTAATATTTGAACTTTAAATAAAGTTTTCTTTTCAAACATTCAATAAATCTAAACTCTACTTAACATGAACTAACTAACCAACGTAGGAACTATCCAAAACCACACAAACCTACTACACACACATAGATTTTCTAGGGCACCACTTCTAGCTCTAGGATTAGGGCCAGTGTTTTACTTTCTTTTTCTACTTTTATGATGTGATGTGATTGTATGTGGCATGTGTGATTAATTAATTTGTTCTTATTTAATTTGTTATAGTTATTTGGATGTTTATTTCATTATTATGTTTTCTATACTTTTCTTGTGATGTGATTTGTGCATTAGATTACCCATGGGCTAGGGGTGCTTTGATACTAACGATGTCTTATGGAGATGGACATGCTCGTGCAATGCTAGTAGATGGGGCAATAATCATTAAAATTTATAATTAACAACATTTTCTATAGGTGCTCCATAAATTACTAATGCATCCTCCCTAAATTAAAAGAGCATAGACAAGTGTGAATGGCAATGTGTTTTATGTTAATATATAAATTACTTGGAATGTTTTTCATAGGATAACTTGCATGTTTAGTCTATGCCTATATTTTCCTTTTATAATGTAATTCATTATAATTCATATTGAGTTGTGAAAGTCTTTTAAAAGTGAGGCATTTCAAAAAACTGGTACCCAAAGAGAAAAAGAAAGGCCCTTCATAGGAAATTTCATAGTCATTTGGGTACCCTTCTAGAGGATGAATCCTATATAGCCCAAAGGAGACAATCCAAAGGGGCGTGATCTGAAGAAGGACGATCCACCTAAAGATAAAGACTTAAAGATGAAATGCTTAGCTTTTAATACTTGTGTCATTCAGTAAGATTAGAATCTAGGTTATTGTCGGTGCGGCCTAGCCACCATTACTTTTATGCAGACCCTGTGTTATATTTATATGCCACTTATCATAGACTTTAGACTTTACTTTACTATATTGGTTATTTATGTTAATGTCTTTATTTTGAGTATGTATTATAAATTGTATAATTCTTTTAGGTTTCTTTCTTGTATGCGCTTAGCCTATTTTTCTTAGGCTCTCTAGGATAAAATTATTCTTATCCTCATCATTAAATTCTAAAATTTTAAGAATTAAATAACATAGAAACTTAAAGACATAGGGAATAGCCAAAATGGTTTTGGGTCACATACATATTATTACATTTTTCTCTCCCCTTCTATAAGACACTTCCCCGCCTGTGGATAGAGTCCGGATAATCTAGCCTATAAGAATGAGGTGCTAGATCTGAAAAAGTCTATTCTTTTCTAAAAATTATTTTTCTATATGCTTATTTTTAAATTCTCATGCATACCTAATTTGGACCTTTCAAACTAGCATGGATTGCATTAAAAATCAGTTTAATTAAACTTTAATTGCTTTAGTTCTAGGAGCATTAACCTTACATAAGTACAGGGCAAATAAGGAAATTCTCTAGATGTCGCCCTACTTCCAAAAAAAAACTAAACTATCTACCCATCTTTCATAAAGACTATATAACATTAATTTTACATGCTTAGGTGGTTAGCTAGCTTTTTTTTTTAGGCATAATATAAGCCTAGATGCATTAGCTAGGACACAAATGTTAGTGTTGTGAGAACACTAAACCCAACATAGATTTAGGGTTCAAGGCTACTATATTCGGTGTCCAATAGTATGCCACATCAGTCGGTAAGTTCCCTTTGCTTCAAAGACTATAAATCTTGCCTATTCTTGTCACATAGACGATGCCACTTCTCCATCTTTTCCCTTTAGATTCTTGAAGTGTTTGTTTTCCTCTCTCTTTCTTTTATTACTGCCTTAGTCCCTCTGAATGTTGAAATGGATCGTGCATTCCAACTAAGCCACTTGAACTATTCTTCCCTTCGAGTAGGATTTCATAGTCTCCCCTTTCATACTAATCTCCCTTTTTGGGAAGAATAATATCAGATACATAATCAAGAGTATTCTTGGGCTCTAGCCTGAGATGTAATTAACCACGGGTGCTTGTGCCTATAGAAAATATAATTCCATAAAAATAAACCCCGTTTGAGTTGATGTACCAGGTGGCAGAAACCCTGTGACACTTATAAGGTTATGTATATTATAACCCATCAAGGTGCATGGGAGAGAGCCACTTTCCTTAATGGTTGATCATATGTAAGATCTAATCTTCCCTTCCATTGGCCCACTTTTGAAGAGCATAAAGGTTTGGGATTGTTTATATCCATTGAGGTGGTGCGGTTGTATATCCTATATACTTTATAACAAGCGGTATCCTTTCAGAGGTCCACAGCTTTCTAGCAACCACGATGGGACTCATTTCTCCCTCAATCTTTAGATTATGAATTATTCTTTCTTGTATGTACTATATGATTGGTACTCCTTTGATTAGGTTCATCCAACTCTTAGTTAGGATCCTTTTCTTAGTTAAGTTCCCTTCTTAGCTAGGTTTTCCTCTAGCTATGGTCCCTTTCCTTCTAGCTTTTTCGGCCATTCTGTACCTAATAAATTTTATTTTTCTCTAGTGATTTCCACTCTTACTAACCTTTTCGAATTCTCTATTCTTTTGGCATTAGTGACATGTCTTCATGTGCTTCATTCATGACTTTTATTTTAGCTCAGATGCACAGGTGACTCTCCTTAAGTCCCTACTGACAAGTCTGCCCGTTGGAGGGATCAATTTTTATTCCTTTATGGACTCGGCTTTTTTCACTCTTGGCGGGCTGACCCTAGATGAGTTTGTTATATTCTCTCCTCCCTAGAGGAGAGGACTCGTAGCCATGTGCCCCTTTAGATGACTAGTGGCTCCACGGACATCTCGGGCACCTACTTGTCCCTCTCCCCTACTTGTGTAGCCAGTACATCTTATGGTTAGGAAGCCAGTGCCTAGAACACTCCCAGTTCTACCTACTTATCCAATTGTTGGGCGACCTATACCAACTGTACCTATTATGCAAGTTGCTCTGGCCGCTCAAAATCAGCAGCCAGTTCTTGCTCCTCCTAATATTCTGGTAGAGGCAGCTTGAGTTCAGCTTCCCCCTCATTCTTCCTCTAGGAATAGGGGTTCCCAGACTGAGGCTCCTTCACCTTACTCTCATCGGACCCTGATTCTTCCTTTAGCTCCTATTCCGCCAATTCCCAAAGCAGTGGGTTTAAACATACCTTCCTCCTCCACCTTTGGCCTTGGGAGATGGTCCTAACTGAATAGAAATAAAAGAATAAAATTGGTTGTGCCTGAGGAAGATAGATAGAAGATGGCAGAGGCAGTGGATCACTAGGAGAATATTTAAATAAGAGTGGTCCCTGTGCTATTGGAGCCATAACCAGTTTCAGTTCCACCTAGCCCAGAGGTTATAGTAGTGCCTGAGATAGACATTGCTTATCTCTACTAGAACAAAGTGGTGATGAGAAGGACATTGCTCAATCTATGGTGACCCCTTTAGTAACTACTACTTTACCTCAAGCTAGTTCTCCCAGGGACGAAGCTATATGAACCCTCCCTTAGAGGATTTAGAGTATCACCCTCCTAGTTTGAGGTTAAGGACCTATTAGTTGAGAGACATTACTTCATCAGAACTCTCAGGTGTCTGTTCAATTATAGAGGTAGAGATATCGTTGGTCAAGAGGAAAACCACCCAGGCAACCTACTAATTTAGTTGTATCGATCTGACCACAGATAGTTGTTCGGGGGGCCTTCATGTTAAGGTTGTGGCCTGGTCAGTGGGCACTGATGAAGAACCTTATGCTCTGGAGGAGGCCTTCATGTTCAGTGGCGTGACTTCAATGTTGGCCTCTAATTGTGTATCGTAGAGGAATGCCTCTACTTGGGATGGAGGTTGACAGAGCCCCCAATGGTGGGATTGAGGTAATGGCCCTATGGGGGACACCCCATTTTTGGGGGATGATGGCCACCTTGGTATGAGCTCTCTATTGGAGGGGGTTGAATGGGATGGAGGGGTCCCTTCTCTACTTGGATGTTGAAGGAAAGTGGATTGGAGTGCACCAAACAAGTGCGGGTCACCTGCATTTGGGAGGATGGAAGCCCCCTTCAGCAATTTGGGGCATGGATGGTGTTGTGCCCTCGGTACCGAGGGGGGGCCCGGATGAAACTTGAACCTATTCGTCTCACCCTGAGTGAACCCCCTATAGACTTTATGCAGAAGGTTGGTCTTATTACCCTTGATCTAAATATTGCCCAAGAAAAATATGCATATGTTTGACACACCCTTAGTGGGTAGCCTTTTGGGTCAGAGGATCCCTTTTTGGGTGGATAAGAATGAGTTGATCAAAAAAGTGGGAGGCTATTGGGCTGACATAAATCACATCATTTGGAATGGATTATTTTATGTGTTTGTCCTAGTCCTCTGAATGTACGAACAACATCCTCCTAGGAGCCTCTATTGTATGGTAGGCAAATTATTAGTGAGGAGAGGTGGGTAGAAGTCATGAATCGACTACCCCAACTTATATTGGAATACTGAAATGAGATTAACTTTGCTTGACATTCCTCGATGGTCAGTGAGGGCTCTATATGGATGTATAAACTAGAGACCTTAGCCGCTATGCTTATGCCCAAGTCAGTGTCGGGCTAGACCTGGCCAAAAGTCTCCCCCAGGGGATATGGTATGAGAGACTCTATAGTTGTTTTTTTTTTCAGCCTATCAATTATGATGGGATTCCTATAATCTTCCAGGCTTGCAGGCACATTAGATATAGGTAATTGATGTGTAAGGTGTCAAACCTACATCCTTCCACACCTCTTAGCGATCTTCATTCTAAGGGTCTAAGTTAATAGGTTGGAGAGACTGCTGATGGTATGATAGTTATGGATGGAGATAAGACTGACCCCACCCCCATGATGGGAATAAGGGTGCTAAGAGGGACATTAACCATTGCCAATAGTAGGGTAGTTAGGGTGGATAGTGGAAGTTGATCAATAGGTGACAAGGAGGGAACCAAAGCTTAGGGCCCAAGCTGGGCTACAAGAGGCCACTACCCCACTGCCTTGGGTTTCAAGATGCCAGATCCGATGATGGGAACACATTTGCTACCCTTGATATGGATGACATTGAAGGGGAAATAATGTAGGAGGATTGAGGTGATGCTTCTTTTCAGGAGGTCCCCTGCTCGATAGATGCTGAAGTTATGGCTTAGAGCAATGGGTTGACCTTCCCGCCTAGTGCCTCAGGAGTGAAGCTGGTGATGAAGCTCAATTTGAAGGCCCCATCATCGACGTATGCTTTGTCCTTAAAGTCTTATTACAAGGAATGGCCAATGGCTTCTAGGATGTTCCTGTTATGAAGCGGACAAGTGACCATGGCCCAAAGATGCACCTTTTTATAAGAATCTCAAAGGTTGATCACCCAAGTCATTCCTGCATAGGGGTAAGGATGGGCGAGCAGAGGCCTTTTATTGGAGCCTTATTAATGACACCATTAATACTACTTAATCACATACGATTGATGGGGACACATCCTTATGGTGGATTAATGACTTGCTTCCTAAGCTGGAATTGTAGGCGGGCCTGCAAGAAGGCTGTGGGTAATTACCTTGGCCAATTCATCAGTGATCATGATATTGGTTTTATTGGGTTACTTGAAGTAAAAGTGAATTAGCTCACCCATAAGGATGTTGATAAGCTCATCTGGTGCTCATGGGATTTTTATCTACAGCCTTTGGCTAGCATATCAGGTAGGATTTTGGTCCTTTGGCATAAGAACTATTCTCCTTTTATCTCTAGTTATCTTCCAAGCAATATGTTGTCAATCTGGTGCATTTGGGGGATCTTTCTTCCTCGATGATGTACTTTTTCTATGATGACAAGGACAGTCACACTAGAAAGCAACTCTGGGATGACATCAATGGTTGTCATGATGCTAGTAGCCCCTCATTATTTTTGGGGATTTTAACTACATCTTATTATAGATAGAGAAAAAGGAGGGAAAAGGGTTTCACTACTCCAATATGGCTTCTGAGATGGAGGACTTCATGATGCTCAATGATTTTCTAGATTCGGGGTTTGTTGGCCCTAAATTTAGTAGGAGCATTAATAAGGAGATGAGTGTTGACCTTGATTTTCACTAAACCACATGTCAAGGGGGTTGACTTGGGAAAAGTAACCAAGCCGGACCCTAAGACCACTTCCATTGAGTTTAGTGGGTAAAAATAAGTCTGTTGAGCCTATATCTAGGTCTTGGGTCAACTTGGTTGACCAAGTCAACATAGGTTGACCAAACTATCCTAATTCTCCCCCATTTGAGTTCAAATAAATTTTAAGTCCTTTTCTCAACCCCTCACCCATTTGGGTTTGATTGACCATGTTGACTAGGTGTTGACTTGGTCAACCCAAGCCTTCTTTGGTCAAATTTGACATATTTGGGTCAAACACATCACTCCCTTTGCATTTAAACCCTTCTAAATATTTCTTTGACCCAAAACTACGGCCAAAGAGGTTTGATTATCTTTTAGTTGACCCTAAAAACAATCCTAGCCGTCCATCATAGGGTTAGAACTATAAATAGAGGTCTTTTGGTTTCTTTAGGAGGATCTTTCTTATCCTTTTGTCCTAAGCTCTCCATGTCCTAGAACTCTCATGTGTGAGTTTCCTTAGTCTCCCTCCACCTCTCCAAAGCCAAACCCATTGGCCAAAGCTTATCGATGGTGAAAACTCCGATGAATCGAGGCTAAATCCCTTCCAAGGTGATTTCTTATCGATCTAGGGTATTTCAAAATGTGATTTCTTTTACAAAAAGGAGTGAGGATAATCTACAAGTTCAACAAGCCCAAGATCTTCAAAATCTAACATTTTCATTATGTATAATCTCAAACCCTAGCCTAGAATACTTAGAGTTAAATAACTTTTACATAGTGTGTTTTAGACCGTGTTTTTGGTCCCCCATGAATGCTCTTCATGTATACTTTCTAAGTTAAAATTTTCATTGAATTATATCATCTATTTTAAGAGAGTGAACTATTTTCTTAGTTTAGGACTTGATTCATAATTCTATCCAACTGGGTAGGATCTTAGCCGTTGATCTCTTGATTAACGGCTATGATCCAACCATTTTGCGCTTATATTCGAATGAATACATGGTTCTCTCAAATTGAATTGCCATCTGGACTAATTCGGACAGTTGATTTAGAATGTGGAGTATCCAACAGCTGGCATGATTTGCTAACTACTTTAAGTAAATAACATATGGGTCCCATCATCACCGTAACTATTTAACACCGCACAATCATCGTCAATGATTGAGCACTGCCGCCACGATTTGAGGGACATATCTCGAGCTGCCATGTGGCCTAACTATTGATTTAAGTTATAATTAACTTTTTTTTAATTATTTTTAATTATATTTTAATTATGTGAACTTAAATAATTAATTAAAAATTTATTTTAAAACTAAAAAAATTCAAAATTTATTTCATAATTTTTTGAAGAAATAAATATTTTTAATTAAAATTATTATTTATTTAAAATTTTAAGTAAATTTTGATTTATTTTAAATACTAAGTATTTATTATTTTAAATTAAATATTTAATAAAATTTAAAATTTTATTTTTAATATATTTTAATGTTTTAGATAAATATTTGAAGTATATTCATTTTAAGATTTTCTTTAATATAAAATTTAATTTCATTTGAGATGTTATATTTAATTATTTTAAATAAATTTTATACTTTAATATATAATTAATATTTATTTAATATTTATTTAAATATTTTAAAGATTAATTTTTTTTTAATTTTAAAAATTATGGAGTATTTTTGAAATATTTGATTTTGAAATTTAATTGAATTTAAAAAATATTTTTATATGTTAAATATATTTTAATTAATTAACCAATAAATATTTAATTAATATTTAGAAATATAATAATTATTTTGAAATATTAAATAATTTATTTTTTTATTTTTAAAATAAAATATTTTTTCTAAAAGTTTAATTTTAAATTTAGTTTAATATAAAAGATATTTTTTAAAGTAATTTTACTTAATTAAATATTTGAATACTTAATTAATATTTAATTAAATTAAACTCAAAAATTTTTAAACTTTATCAAAATTATTTTTTAGAATTATTTTAAATTTTAGAGAGCTTTTAAAAATTATTTTATTTTAAATTAATAAAAAATTTATATATTAATTATTTTATTTTAAATACCTTTTAATTTCTTTAAATTTTAAAACTTCATAATAAGTTCAATTTAAATCCTAAAAATTAATATAATACCTTTAAATTTTTTGAAAATTAAAAATGTTATAATTCAAATTAAATTTAGAGATTTAAATTTAAATTTTCTTAATTATTATTTAATATTTAATTACTTTAATATTTAATTAGTACTTAAATAAATATTATATAAAATATTTTCAAAATTAAAAATTTATTTTTAGTTATTTTAAATTATTTTTTAACGATTAGTTAATCACTCAAAAATATTTTAAATTATTTTTTATTTTTTTATTTTAAATCTTATATATTTATATAAGTTAATAAATATGTATTTTAAAGTATTTTAAATTATATATTTTTATATGATTTAAATCTTTAAAAAATTTTAGAGAGATCCATTTAAATTTCAAACATAGGTTGAACACATGAAAAGAATTCATGAGGAAGGATTAGTGGATAATTGGGTTTTAATTATTTACTAATCACATCATCAATCTTATTAATTATTATTTAATTCTTTACATATTTAGGATGTACGACCACTTAACCTTGGCTCTCTTAGTTTTAAGGATATGGTTTGTATTTGTATTTTGCATCTTTCTTATGTTACCCAAGGGTTAGTCATGATATTTTATTTAAACCTATTCAACCTAGCGACAACTTAAGGATAAACATAAAGGACCCATCTAGAGAACTTAGAGAAATTCTGGAGACTAGGGCACACCTGTGAATGACTTAAAACATAAACAGTTTAAACTTAGTGACAATTCAAACCCCCTAGAATTTTCTAGGAATTTTTAGGACCTTTTAAGTCACTTAATTAAAAAAACCCTAATTTAAACCTTTAACTCAACCCCGATAATTTAAAAAAATTCTAATAAATTCATATTAAATCCAAATATTATCAATAATATATTAAACTCTTCAAATTTGAATCCTAAATCCAAGAAAATTAAAAACCCATTAAGTGGACCTTAATTTGAACCCTAATTTAATTTTAATTTAAAATAAACTTTTAATTAACTTAATTAATTAAAATTTTTTCAAAATTACAAAAATTTCCCAAGCAGTTGGAAACACTTACTAGGGTTATTCAAGAACTTTATAGGTAATTCAAAAAGGTTTGGGGATGATTTGGATCAAAATTATAAAAATACCCTTAATTAAGCAGTTTTAATAACTCATTAAATACTCAAATTTTGAAAAATCATAACTAATTATATAAAAATCCAAATTGGGTAAACTAAAAAGCATTAAACTTTAATTAGAATATATTATTTATTTAAAATATGAACATTTAAGAAACTAGCTTGAATTAAAAAAGTCAACTCCTCAGTCAATTGTAGTTCGATAACTAGGATGGAAACTTTTAAAAAGCATAACTTTGTGTAGAAAACTCCAAATCCAGTAAACTCAAAGTCTAATTACTCCCTATAAGAAATAATATTTAATAAAAATACTAGATCCCCAAAATTTAACTTGTTTCCAAAAGTCATCTTTGAACCCGCTTGATATAGCAAAAACGATGACCTCGAATCTTCTAAGATTGGCTAACTCAACTTAAATTTTAGAGAATACTACCTAAGCATTAAAATTGACCTACCAATTAAATTTATTAAAAATTAACCCCAATGCACAAATATTTAAACTTTAATTAAAATTCCCCTTTAACATTCAATAAATCAAATCATAAACATCTTAAACTAATTACACAATATAAGACATACTCTAGACTATACAACCTATTGCACACACAAAGAATTGTTTGTTAGGATACGACTTCTATCTCTAGTTAAGCTGATGTTTTCTTTCTATTTTTGTGATGTGATGCTCTATATGTGGTATGTGTACTAGTTGCTGTGATTTTCTATGATAATTGCCATGATGATTAACTTAAATATTATATTATCTTTATGATGTGACGTATAATTGATTATCTGTTGGTTAGGGGTGATATTGCTATTAAAGATGTTTTTTTTAGGTGTCCATGCTCATACAATACTAAAAAGGGGGATAAAATAAATAAATCATATATATATATATAATTACCATAGATATTTTAGCTGCTTAACTCCTAAATAAATATAAGCATGGCTAAGTGTGGCTAGCATGAGTATGTTTATTTTAATATATAACTACTTAGGATGTTTTATTTTAACTTTATAGTATAACACATCAGGAGAGTTTAGAATTTTTTTTTCATAATGTAATTTTATTTGATGTATTGAGTTATGAAGGTCTATTAAAATAGGCCATTTCAAATACAAGGGATCCAAAAAGGAATAAAAAAAAACTAGGTTACTTTCTTTATAGTGAATTTCTTTTCATTTGGATTTCCTTATAGAAGATAACTATAATAAGAATGAAGGAAGGTGATCCAAAGATGGACCAGAATAAAGAGATCAAGCTTAAATTCCTTCTTTTTAAGACTTGCTTAATTCTATAATATTAGAATCCAGGTTGTTGTTGGTGGAGCTTGGCCATCATTACTTTTTTACAGACCTTGCGTTATATATTATATGGCACTTGGCATGGAATTTTTAACTCTATTTTTTACTATGGTAAATATTTTATTAATGTATTTACTTTGCATATGTAATAGAAATTATTTTCTTTTTATATGTTTCTTTCTTGCATTTGTATGCCCCAGATTTTGCTAGGCTCTTTAGGGATAAAACATTTTCTACTCATAATTAAAATTTAAAAGGATAGGAATTAAATAATATAGAATGATAAATATCTAGGGAATAAGTTGGAGTTTTTCTGGGGTGACATGCATATTAATGCATCCTCTCTTTTCTTGCATTAAGAAACTTCCCCTCATGCGGGTAGAGTTTAGATAATCTGACCTATAAGGATGAGGATCTGAATTTAGGGAAGCCTAGTTTTCTAAAAAAATTATTTTAATCCATTTTTTTAAATTTTAAGCATTCATGATATGGAAACTTTTGACTAGCATACATTGCATTAGAAAATAACAAAAAATAAAAATTTAATTAAATTAGTTTTGGAATTATAAAACCCTTTATAAGTACAAGGCCACTAAGAAACCTCTCTAGATGTCAGCCTTAATTTCAAAAAACATAGTCACCCACCCATCTTTCATAAAGACTGGACAACATGGATTATATACGACTAGATGGTTAGTTGTCTTTTCTTTTAAGGTAGGATAAAGGTCTAAGATGTATTAGCTAGAACATGGGTGTAAGTGTTGTATGTAGAATAATAAACCCACTCTAGATTTAGGGTTCAAGGCTACTACTATTGAAGTCTTATAGTATGCCTCCTTTGTGCATAAGCCCTCTATCCTTTAGATGTTATAAATCTCAATTATCTACATCACAGGGATGACGCCACTTCCATCTTTCTCTCTGATAAACTTAGAGTGTAATATTTCCTTTTCTCTAATTTATTGTCACTGCCTTAGTCATTCTAGATGATGATGATATGAGCCATGCATGTTGATTAAGCCAAGTTGAACCTTTCTTTCCCTATAAATAGGAAGTTCCTAGACTTCCCCCAATGTGACAATCCCATCTGAGAGAATAATGTATAATCTTTAATCAAGAGTCTTCTTAGGCTCCAACTTAAGATATAATTAATCACAGGGGCTTTTTCCCATAGGAAAAGAAATCTAACAACAAATAAACCCCACTCAAGTTGATGTATCGGGTTGGGAAAATCTTATAACTTTAATTAAATTATACATATTAGTACCCATTGAGGTTTGTTAGCAATAGCCACTATCCTCATTAGTTAATTATATGTATGATCTCATCTTCCCTCCCAATAGTCTATTTGCAATGAGTGCAAAGGTTACAAAAGTTTTCTCTTATGGGATAGTGCAATCGTACCCTTTATATTATATCCCCTACTGAGAGATGTCCTTTTAGAGGCCCGTATGTTTCTAGCGACCACAATGGTATAATTTTCTCACTCCATATTTTAATTCTATTTTATTTTTTCTTATGTGTACTCTGTGTTTGGTACTCCTTAGTTTAGTCCATCCTACCTTAGCTAGGGTTCTCCCTAATAAGGTTCCTTCCTCCTTAGCTATGTAGTTAGGTTCATTCCTCCTTAGATAGGGTCCTCTATAATTAGGACCATTCCTCCTTAATTAGGATCCTCCTTAGT
This sequence comes from Dendrobium nobile, assembly GCA_022539455.1. Lineage (NCBI taxonomy): Eukaryota > Viridiplantae > Streptophyta > Magnoliopsida > Asparagales > Orchidaceae > Dendrobium > Dendrobium nobile. The sequence goes on from CM039730.1 coordinate 3,316,941, forward strand.
TAGGTTCCTTTCTTTATAGCCTCTTAGGCTATTCCATCCCTTATCCATCCTTCTTCTTCTCATGTGATATCATCTTGTACTGATTGTTTTAAATCTTTATTATTTTTGGCAAATAGTGTCATGGAAACCTTTGTTCTTTTCGTTACCTTCTATTTTTTATTTTTTTTGCATAGGTGACACTTCCTAAGTCCTAGTTGACTAGTGCTTCCACTATAAGAATCACTTTTGTTTCCTTCACTAACTTAGCCTTTATCACCCTTAGCGGGCTGACCCCTTTTAAGGCTATTGCCTTTTATCCTCTATAGAGGATAAGCTGTATAACCATTTGGTGAATAACCTGAGCACATGCTCATCCTACTCTTTTTAGTATGTAGCTAGTGCACCCTGTGGTTAGGCAGCTAGTGCCTAGGCCACTCCCTCAATATAGTTTTCCAGCAATCAGGCGACCGGTGCCTATAGTACTAGTTGTTAAGATTAATCTGCCCCTCAGCACTAGAAACTAGTATTTACCCCTTTTTCTTACTCTAATAGAGTTCAATCATGTTCAGGTTACCCCTCCTTCTTCCTCCTCTAGGAAGAGGGGTGCCTAGACCGAGCTTCCTTTGCCCTCTTTTAATCGGGTTTTTATTTTTGTCGAGTTCTCTTATAAAGAGATAGTTGAGTAGACCCTAACACTTCCTATAGCAATATCTCCTATGCCCTAAGTCCTTTAATTAGTGGGTTTAAACTTAGCCTCATCCTCTACCTACGAGGTAGTTAAACAATATATGAGAGACTCTATTGCTCAGTAGGAGCCTGTTTAGTGAAGGGTGATTCCCCTATAGTGGGATCTATGCCAACTTTTAATTACAAAAACCCTTGAGGTTATCATCATATCAGATAATGAGGAAGTTCAGGGAGGATGCTTCTCCCTAGTTACACATAGTGGTAATGAGGAGGAGGTCGCTTGCATCATGGCAGTATATCCTTTTACTATTACTCTGCCATACGTTAGGGTCACCAGGGATGATGCTGCTCAAGACATCACTCAAAGAATTTGAAGCAACTTTTGCTTTACATGGGAGAGGTTATTCCACCAAATATCTCATATGCATGCTCAGTTATATAGAAAGTCCCATAGATAGAGGTACCGATGGCAGAGAGGATAACCAACTTGGCAGCAGACCACTGTAGTCCCCATAGTTGGACCTCAGGCAAGTGCTCTAACTATTAGATGGCACCCATGTCATCATGGATGTATACCATAATTTGATCTTACTTGAGCTCAGCATAGCTCAGTGGTTATAGCCCATCCTTCATATTGGGAGCCCATTACTAGATCCCATCACAGTAGATTGGTATGGATATCCTGACCTATAAACTCTCCTATCGAGGTAGTACAATTAGTTATAGCAATTGGACAGTTAGATACAGGTTCTCCATTAAGATCAGAGGTAGTTCTAATAACCTATAACACTTTGGTAGATACTGATAATGTTGTTCCTCTTGATGGTTTACCAGTCCGGGTAGATGCAATTCATATTCGTTGTCCCCATAGGATCTCTTCCCCTATGGGCCCATACATAGAGGTTTTTGTTAGATCTTCTTCAAGGAGAACATACTCAAAGAGGAGTTAGATAGATATATAGCTATGCATCGTGTATATGTGATTAATAGACAAGGCCTTTTAGATGCGTAGAGAGAGACAAATGATGATGATGAGTATGGAGATTCTAAAGTAGGTAGATCCCCCCGATCAATTGAAAGAGATGCCATAGTTTTACACTTATAGACTTAAATGGTATATATGGTAAGAGCCATGATGGTGATGACTGCTAAGTTGATAATTTTTGTGGCCATGCCCCAAGTTATGGGCATAGGTACTCTTATTATGTCAAGAGATGAGCTAGTAGTGACACTTGTACTAGCTCTAGACCCTATATGAGTGGATATGGTTTAGAGAGTAGTTCTAATGACACCAACAATAGTTATTTTCACTACCCCAAACTAGAGTTAGTCAATGCAGTCTTTAGCTGGGTAAATTTAGGATTTGACTTCATAGACGATTGAGCAAGCCATTTCCTAGAGGAAGTTTAGAGATGTAGTTAGCAGTGGGACACCATACCTAGTAGAGTACGAGTAGGATCCTTACCCCCCTAGTTTTATCCCTCCATAGTTTAGATTTTTTTATAGGTTTGGGAACCCAAGGTAGCATATGTCTTAGTACGTGGCCATATGTTACAATATATAAGATAATGATGCATTGATGTTGAGACTATTATTCAGCGCCTTATTTAGTGTGGCATTTGCATGGCATACTAAGCTCCCCAATGATTCAGTATGTACTTCTACAGAGCTCAAGAATTTTTTAATTTAGAGGTTAATTAGTGTCGAGCATAGAGTTGTAATGGGAGAGTTGGTTGTAGCCAAACATCATCCCCACTAGACCTTACTAGATTATATAATCAGATGCAAAAAACACAGTTTATAGTGTGAGACTCAGTTGTAGGAGTAGCATGTAGTTAATATTTTGTTGAAAAACATATATGGTTTTATTGCTCCTTACTTTAAAGGTTTCAACATTGGAACCTTTCAAAAACTATTACTAAAGGTGACCAGCTTCTAGGATAGCATACCTGCTGTAGTCCCTACTAAGGTTAAGAGTCAACCCTTATATAGACCTCAGTAGTAGGATTTTTCAGGGGCACCTCAGCCTATGTGAGGGGAGGTATGCTATTCTTATGAGTCACAAGATAAGGGCAAGAAGCCCATGGAATAGTTCAACACCATAATAGCTGTCGTACACTCCTCGATAGTTAGTAGTATAGTCTAGACCCTCCCGTAGGACTCCAGAGAGTTAGCAGTACCTTCAGGAGAAGTTTAGCAAAGAATACCCCTTTAAGAGGGGGAGTGTGAAGAAGATATTTAAATTTTTTTATTAAGAAGAGCATTTTAACGTTCCTAATAAACAATAGATTATCAGAAGAGGGGCAGACGGATCATCCACTCTATTTTCCATTCCATAGACATACTGGGCATATCATTGAAGATTGTTATATGTTCAAGGATAGAGTTGAGAGACTCATGGCCAGTGGGAAGATCATTCTATAGGATAAATAATTTGTGTAGGCTTAGAGTAGGGGTACTCAGATTATTCGTATGATCTCAATTTCATGCCACAATGATAGTTGGAGTGATGGTCAGAGTAGTGGTAATAGATCACCACATGGTTCTAAGGGGGAATGGAAGCTAGCACTCTCTTGGGAGATAAAGAATACGATCAAGAAAGAAGTTTAGATTCAGAGGTAGTTGAGAGGAGGTATTCTCAGGCTAAGTCGATAGTTGTCAGCCCAATTACTTCACCAGCACCTTTTCCTTCTTCTATTATAATGTCTATTGAGCACATCTTTTTCTTCTTCATTGAATAAGAAAATGTATGAAAGAAAAAAATATAATTATAAATTCATAGGGGAAGACAAGACCCCTTCCAGTGTTTACACTAAAGTATTTTATTCTCCCATTGACTCATGATGAATTAATGGAAAAGGATGATTATGGCTACTTTTGATCTTTTGTTCCTTCTACCTCTACTTCTTTTAGCACTCGTTCTTCTCATGTATTGTATATTTCTTGTAAAGTTAATGATCCTTCATGTGATAATGAGTTTGAGGGAGGGGAAGAGCCTTTATTTATCATTCCAAAGGGTGATTATTATATAAACTAAAGAGATGAGTCTTAGAGCACAGTCCAATCACTTTCCTTGGCTGACTCAGCACACAAAATTCACTTGCATTCAGGTAAAGTCCTTCTACCTAGGATGGCTAAGAACACTAAAGAAATAGTTAAAAAAATATTACCCAACATGACGATCCTATCCCTTCTTCCTAAGTGCAGTCAAGGGTAAAAGGAAAAGGACCTCAGTTGGAGGTTGATTATAATATATTAGCTAACTCAAGAAAAATCCCTTGCCTCCTTAATGTTTATAATGCTCTGATGATGTCTTCTAACTTGAGAGAGACTTTGGTGAAAGCGCTACGTGATCTAGAATCTTATCAAGCTTTCATAGCTTCTAAATATTTTGTTGATGCATATTATTTAAGAGAGATACCATATATTACCTTTTTAGATCAAGATCTTCTATTTGGTACATCTGAGCATAATCATCCCTTGTATGTCACCCTTGAATTTAATGGTTACGAGTTGAGCATGGTCCTCATTAACGAGGGAGCATCAGTTAATGTCTTAAGCAATGAAACTTTAAAAAGCCTCTCCTTCGATAATTTGAAGCTTACATCCAATAATATTATGATGAAAGGCTTCAATGACCAAGTCCACTGTGCTCTAGTGTCTATCATCTTGCCTTTGAAGTGTTATGGTTTCCTAACTATGGCGATGTTTTATGTGATTGAAGCGGATACCTCACCAAGGCTCTCTTAGGAAGGCCTTTGATATTATGATATGCTTCAAGAGCAGGGGTGAATTAGAAAAATGTTTTCAATAAAAGGATAATCCTAAATAGGAGTTCTAATTTTTTGTGTTTTTAAACCATAAAGAAGAAAACTAAATAATATGAAAGTGAATGCTTACAACAGAACTGGCAATAATGAATTTCACTACGACTTTTCACCAAGCATTTTTATGAAAATAAAATAAAATGCAAGTGAAAATAAAAACTAGTAAAGGAAAAATCACACCAGAGATTTTATAGTAGTTCGATCACTTGACCTACGTCCATACCTCGAAGTCATCCGCTCTTGGAATTTCACTACTAAACAATAGTTCTTCTTTTGCCCCCACAGTAAGGTGGAGAAGCCCTTACAAATCTCACTTTCCCCAACCCGAAGTTGCGAAGTGCCAAGCACTTTGTCACCTTCTTAGCGACGGCAGCGTACTTTCTCATTTTTCTCCCTCTTGGAGAAGGTAGAGTACCTTAGAGGACACGGATGTAGAAGAATCTTCCCCTCAGAGAGACTCCCACAAGATCTTCTTGGGCTATAAAAAAGTGTAGCAAGCTTGGAGAAACCGTGTGATCTCCCTCACACTCCTCCCTTAAAAGCCCACCTACTTCTTCCTCTCACAAACTCTAAAATATTCTCAAGAGCTCTCCTAAGGAATCACTCTCTAATCACTTTCCTCTCTCACAGTCATAGACCAAAAAATAGAAGTTTTGATACATAAATATCCTCCAAGAAACCCTAATTAGCTGTTATGATCGTATAGTACGATCCATTATCGCAATATACGATTAGTATAAAATAGACTTTGTCCTGGTATAAAGGTTTACGAACAGGCAAAAAATTCAAGATACTATAGTATCGTACGATATAAACTCGTACAATAAAATCGTTCTATTTATATAGGACGATTGTCATAATAACGAAACTTGTCTCTAAACATCATATGGTACGAACCCTTCGTATAGTATGATTTGTCAAAAATCAAGGGATCATCCAGTACAAAGTCTGAGATGATCAAAAATGGCCTCAGTTGATCGTACAGTATGAAAATGATTTTATAATATGATAAATTATCAGAAATTAATCCTTGATTTACTCACAAATTTTAGGGTTAATTTAAGTAAGCATTAAAAAACTATCATATAGTATGATATGATCATACAATATGATTAGTTCAAAATTTTTGTGTTAACCTTAATTTAATCTCGTGACTAGGATTTTTTAAATAGAAACACTTAATAGTAGGATATACATTGTACAGTATGACTTGTTCAAAGATAGTCATTTCAATTAAATCAGATCGTACAGTATGATATAAACTTGTATAGTACGATCAATAGAGGAAAAAGACTTTATTTTTAAAACCCTCTCCCCATGTGTATGTGCATGGTTGCTCAGTCTTGTATATAATTTATGGCCAAACTCAAGAAAAGAAAAATGATAATAAATAAATAAATATAACGTTATGAATTCCAACTCTTACTCTACCCAGTCTTGAGTCTTCTTATTGTCCTTAGTAACTTGTGATCTCCCTGAAATGTTAGTACTCACAGACAAGAGCAAAAATCAAAAGTATTCAATGAATAGTAATTTAAACGACATTATTCGTCATCTTCACAATCTCAGACTAGGGGTTATGGATTGCAACAATCTCCCCTTTTTTTATGATGTCAAATAATGTTGGTTATAAGTAATTTTGCAAGGCATTTTTTTATTTATATTATTATTATTATTATTATTATTATTATTATTATTATTATTTTAGTTAACTAAAAACATCACAAAATAAATAGGAAAAGAAAAATGCATTCCATTGAACTTAAACATAAAAAAATATAAGCATGACATACTAATTACAACAGACTTCTCCCCCATTTGACATCACCAAAAAGAGGAGTCACAAATAACACTAAGAAAAATAGCAGAAAACACTTCAGAAAGGTGGATCCTGATAACTTGGAGGTGGAGGTGGTGGTTTCTAGAAGTAGTGGTGGATGGGCACAAATTATTGATCAATTGAGGAAAAGTGTTCCCCAAACCACCGCATGTCATCCTCATGTTGTTGATGTTATTCATGAATGTGAGTGTCAAGGAAGCTCTGGAGTTAGTTGAAACATTCGACTAAGTCATCGTGAGGGTAGCTTGGAGACTTGGAGTAGGTCCTCCGGGTGGTCCACGCCGTCTTTGTTGAATAAGGGCTCCAATTGGAGCAGCTTGTTCTTCTTCTTTATCAAAGTCTTGTTCTTCAGGCTCTTGCCCCCAATGAAATAAAATATGGAAAGAGGCATCTATATAGAAGATGGGTAGATTATCGGGTTCATTACGATAAGTTAACTAGTACTTGTTTTGAAGGATGTAACCTATAAGGTGGCCAAAGGCTAGATTTTGTTTTTTACAGGTGGTAGGGAGGCGAACGAAGGTCATGTTTCAGATATAATCAATAATTAAATCTTCCTCATCAAATTTTGTGTTTGACATTATAAGGTAGGTAATGATTGATAAGACTTGGGTCATGCGAATTCGGTTGCTAGCTTTGGGTATGATTGAAGTGCGAAGGACGTGCTGAATAATTCGGGCATTTTGAATTAAGGATTGAAGAAGAAGACAGAGTTTGTAGAAAGCTACATTCCCAACGACTAGATTTGTGGCACTCCAATCAAATTCATTTGAAAGGAAGGAATGAGCTCTAGGGTCTTTAGTAGACAGCCTAATGTATTCGGTGATATCTACCTTAGTGATTTCTACGTGTTGTCGGCAGATAAAAGATTTGAAGGATAGGGTTTCAACAGCGAAGGTTAGGTTGGCTAGGAATTCAAATAAAGTTCCAAATTGTACAGGAAGGCTAGGCTAAGAAGGAATTGGAGAGTGGTGAATACGAATAGGTTTGTTACCTCAAAATTTAGGGCAGCTTGATTTAGCAAACGAGACGGTGTAATTTTATATGGCCTTATATTTATGGTAGGCTTCTTCATTTTGGGGAGTCAAGAAATGGTCGTTGGAATGGTGAGAGGAAGATGAGCTTCCTATGACGAGATGATCATGCTTATTAGAGCTTGAAATTTTGTGAAGATAGGAGATACAAATTGAGGTGAAGGAAGAGTGAGTGAAATGAGCTTCAGATTCAACCAATTTATAGATTTTTGAGAATATGGTACAGACGATCATGGATCGTACAGTACGATGGATAATAATATCATCTGGACGAATGGTTAGGAAAAAGCGGTCAAAGCGTATAGTACGATGGGCATCGTATAATAGGTATGAAGGAATTTCGATCGTCATGAGGGTCATCGGTATGACCTTTGACAAAAATGGTTGTATAGTATGAATGAGTGTTCAAATAGTATGAAATGGTAATTATATCATACCAACACACTTTAAGTCATTCTCATCCATTTTACTGACGTGGATTATACCATACGATGAGGACGTATCGTATAGTACGAAAGGTAATAATGTCATACCAAACAATTTTAATTCATCCCAATCCATTACTTACATGGTTCATATAGTACCAAAGAGGATATCCTATATAGAACGATGTGCAATTATATCATATCGAACGATTTAAATGCAATGCCACGTTTATCCTACAGTACGATTAGTAGCATACAGTATGATGTGTAGAGATGAAATTGAGGGTGGATTATGATTTTTGTAGTTTGATATATCGTAGCGTACGATTGTGGATTATACAGTACGATGAAGAAATTTTTTTTTGAATTTTGTGTGGTGAGTGTGTGATGATCAAAAAACACCTTAGAAAAAATTTAAAAAAAATATATTTTTTATGCATTAATATCTATGACACCAAGTCTTGTCCTCAAAGTGCTAAAGGTGTTGTAGGCTAGTTGTTTTGTGAAAATATCTGCCAATTGATCACATGTTGCTATGTGATGTAATTTGGTATCTTCTTTAGCTACATGATCTCTTATGAAGTGATGTCTAATGTCCATGTATTTTGTTTTAGAGTGTTGAATTAGATTTTTAGAAATGTAGACTGCACCGTGTTGTCTCACATGATTGAGATGGTTCCTATGGGTAATCTAAGATCAAGAAGTTGTTGTTTTAACCATAGTACTTATGCAACACAACTTCCTACTATAATATATTTTGCCTCGGTCGTGGAGAGGGCTACCAAATTTTGCTTCCTACTAGACCAAGAAACTAAAGATTGTCCTATGAAGTGGTAGGTACCACAGGTGCTTTTTCTATCTACCCTACATCCTACAAAATCAAAATCTGAGTAACCTAAAATTTCAAAATAGGTGTTGTGCCTAGGATACCAAATTCCTAAGTTTAGGGTGCCTAGTAGATATCTAAGGATTCTCTTCACTGTAATTAAGTGAGACTCTTTAGGATCAGCTTGAAAATGGGCACTGAGGCACACACTAAATATTATATCTGGTCTACTGGCAGTCAGGTAGAGGAGAGATCTGAACATTCATTCTATTCATGTCTTTGTCTAATTGAATTGTAGAGCTCATTGGAGTGTTCAAGGGCATAGCACTATCCATTTCATATTTTTCCAAAATATCTTTGATATATTTCATTTGGCTAAGAAATGTTCCATTATCTATTTATTTTACACTAAAGCAAAGAAAGTAATTAAGCTCTCCTATGGCATGGTCATTTCAAACACAGGACTCACTATTTTTGAAAATTCCTTAGTTGGTTGACTCTTTAAGTTGGGGCAATTGCTCAGAGGTGACCTGGTTTCCTGCACTCAAAGAAAAATATGTCAGATGAAACTTTAGTAGTTCTCATGTTTCTACCTCTATTCTAATTATTCTGATGTGCCTTTGATTTCTTTTCAAAAAGTTCTTGAACTGTTGGGTCATCAAGGCTATATCATCTTCTTCCTTCACTACAGATATTTCACTTTCTGAGTTGTTTACTTTTAATGCCATTGTTCACTCCTTTTCACCTGCATCACTTTGCCTTTGACTTACCCCCTTGCTTATATGTAATGAGTGACCCAAGCAAATTATTAATAGAATAAATGATTAGATCTTTAGATTCAGTGATTGCAGTAATTTTGGCATCATAGGAACTAGGTAAGCATCTAAGAATATTGTTAAATTTTTACGAATTAGAAATTTCTCTACCTAATGCATGCAAGGATGTCACGATTTAGGTGAACCTAGTGTACATGTCAGATATTTTTTTGCTAGGTTTCATATGGAAGAGTTCATAATCATGCAATAGAATGTTAAGTGTAGACTATTTAACTTCACTAGTTCCTTCATACGTGATGCACAGTCTATCCCAAATCTTCTAACCATTAGCACAGGTAAATACTCTTATATAGTCCTCAGATTTTAATGCACAAAAGAAACTGTTTAAGCACTTCGCATTTAATTGCGCCAAATCCTTATCCTTATTACTCCATTCATTAAAAGATACTTGAGTTCTGACTCCATTGTTAAGTTTAAATGGTGCAATGTATCCTTCTTTAACCAACATCCACATATGATAGTATATAGATTATAAAAAATTAGACATTCTAATTTTCCAGAAATGAAACGAGATATTGTCAAACAGAGGTGGATGGGTTATTGAATAACCCTTAGCAATATTATGATTACCAAAATGAGACATGATCTATTATTTAAGGTTTTCTAAAACACTATTTTTAAAACCTACTCTGATACTAATTGATATTACGAGATGCGCCAAGAGGGGGATAAATTGGAAACATTGTTGCAGTAAAAGGATAATCCTAAGCAGGAGTTCTTTTTTTGTATTTTTAAATCTTAAACAAGAAAATTAAATAATACAAAAGTGAATGTTTACAACACAACTTGGAATAATGAATTTTACTATGATTGTTCACCAAGCAATTTTAATGAAAATAAAATAAAATGCAAGCATAAATAAAAAGTAAAAAAGGAAAAATTACACCAGGGATTTTATAGTAGTTTGATCACTTAACCTACGTCCACTCCTTGGAGTCCTCCACTTCGGGAATTTCACTACTAAACAATAATTGCCCTTTTGCCCCCACAGTAAGGCAGAGAAGCCATTACAAACCGCACTTTCACCAACCCAGTGTGGCAGAATGCCAAGTACTTTGTCACCATCTTGGTGACAGTAGCTTACCTTCTCATTTTTTGTCCCTCTTGGAGAAGACAGAATACCTTAAAGGACATGAATATTGAAGAATCTCCCCCTCAGAGAGCCTCCCATAAGATCTTCTCGGGGCACAGGAAGAGAAAGTGTAGTAAGCTTGGAGTAACCATGTGATCTCCCTCATGCTCCTCCCTTTTAAATCCCACCTTTTCCTTCCTTTCATAAACCCCAAAAGCTTCTCAAGAGCTCTCTACAAAGGAATCAATCTCTAATCACTTACCTCTCTCATAGTTGCACCCCTAAAAATTGTAGTTTTGATACTTAAAATAGCCTCCAAGAAACCCTAAAAATTTCAAATTAACTGTTATGGTCATATTGTAAGATTCATTATCGTACAGCACGATCAGTACAAAATAGACTTCATCCTGGTATGAAGATTTATGAATAGGAAAAAATTTTTGCATACTATTTTTCCATATGATATAAATTCATACAATACGATATATAAAATCCTTATGTTTATATTGGATGATTACCGGGATGATGAAACTCATCTTTCTACATCATATTGTACAAACCAAGTCGTATAGTAGATTGGTCAAAAATCAAGGGATCATCTAGTATGAAGTCCAGAACGATC